>JARQOD010000001.1:801793602-801822201 GCA_033576555.1 Oophaga sylvatica
TTTTTCAGGGTTTTCTGGATTGCAGTAAGTACCCTTCCTATCCTTTTCTATTTAGATAGTTTGGGCCCCAGCGTTTGCTCATACTATTTTCTTTCTGTGTCAGTATTTCCTCTTGTCTAACCGCCATTACATGTTTGGGGGCTTTCTATTATCTTTGGGGTTCTGCTCCGGGGCAGATAGCTTTCCTGTTTCTGTCTTTAGGTGTAGTTAGTTTCTCAGGCTGTGACGAGGCGTCTAGGACCATCGTAGGAACGCTCCACGGCTGCCTCTAGTTGTGGTGGTTAGTCAGGGTACTGCAATCTCATAGATTCCAACTGCTCTGGTGTATTTCCTTTTTTACCTGCACTCCTCAGCTACCGTAACATAACAGTATCACCGGCCAATAAGAATTGTATGGTACTCACAGAAGGGAAAAAATATTTTGAAGGAAGAAAAGTTGTCAGAGATATTTTTCTGTTTGTTGCATTTTTTTTTTTTTTCCCTCTGTATCTCTGGGTGCTGGGGAGGATCTTTTCTCCCAATGGAGTTTGCACAGTTGTCTGGCCGTGTGGATCAGCTTGCCACTGAGGTTCAGAGTATTGCTGCATATCTTGCTAGGTTGCCTGTTGTGGAACCTAGGATTCCCATGCCAGATTTGTTTTCAGGGGATCGAGCTAAGTTTCAGAATTTCAAAAATAATTGTAAATTGTTTTTTGCCTTAAAATCTAAGTCCTCAGGAAACGCAGCGCAGCAGGTTCAAATTATCATCTCTCTCCTGCGCGGCGATCCTCAGGATTGGGCTTTTTCCCTCACACCTGGGGATCCTGTTTTGAGTGATGTTGATGCATTTTTTCAGGCTTTGGGGTTATTGTACGATGAGCCTAATGTCACTGATCAAGCTGAAAAAGCCTTGTTGGCATTAAATCAGGGGCTTGATGACGCTGAGTTATACTGTCAGAGATTCCGTAGGTGGGCAGTCCTGACCAAATGGAATGACGACGCTTTGGCGGCCCTTTTCCGGAAGGGTCTGTCGGATAATGTAAAGGATGTTATGGTGGGATTCCCTGTCCCCTCTGGTCTCAATGATTCTATGTCATTAGCGATTCAAATTGACAGACGTTTGCGTGAGCGGAGAAGTATGCGTGGAGTGGTGTTGCCTTGTGAGCCAGCTGCTGAGCCCATGCAGTGTGATGGAGTGGTGTCTGGGGCACAGCGTCATGAGTTTCGAAAGCGCAATGGGTTATGTTTCTACTGTGGTGATGCCTCTCATGCTATTTCAGTCTGCCCTAAGCGGGGAAGACGTTTTGCACGCTCAGTTGTCTTGGGTAGTGTTCAGACTAAGTTTTTATTAACTGTCACTCTGATATGCTCTCTGTCCTCATTTTCTGCTCAGGCTTTCGTTGATTCTGGAGCAGCTATTAACCTGATGGATTATGATTTTGCTAAACGTTGTGGATTTCCCTTGATACCCCTACAGAAGTCTATTCCCCTACTGGGGATCGATTCTACCCCTTTGGCTGAGAATAAACCCCAGTTTTCTACTCAGGTGATAATGAGGGTTGAACCTGATCACCAGGAGTGCTGCAAATTTTTGGTTCTATATAATCTGCATGACATTATCGTGCTGGGTTTCCCTTGGTTACAGTCTCATAATCCTGTTTTGGATTGGAAATCTGTGTCTGTAACCAGTTGGGGCTGCCAATGTGTTAATACCAACACTCCTGTTTTTTCTGCCTCCCCCCAGGCTGAGGATGTTCCTGACTTATTGTTTGATTTTTCTGATGTGTTTAGCGAAAGTAAATCTGCATCCTTACCTCCCCATAGGAGCTATGACTGCGCTATTGAATTAGTGCCAGGTAGTAAATTCCCTAAGGGTCGCCTTTTTAACTTGTCTGTACCTGAACATGACGCTATGCGGTCTTATATCAAGGAATCATTGGAGAAGGGTCATATCAGACCATCCTCTTCACCCTTAGGTGCCGGTTTTTTCTTTGTGGCCAAAAAAGATGGTTCATTAAGGCCGTGTATTGATTATCGTCTCTTGAACAATATTACTGTGAAATATCAATACCCGTTACCCTTGATTTCTGACCTGTTTTCCAGGGTGAAAAACGCTACTTGGTTTACCAAGCTTGACCTCAGGGGGGCGTATAACCTTATTCGCATTAAGCACGGGGATGAATGGAAGACGGCATTTAACACCCCTGAAGGGCATTTTGAGTACCTTGTGATGCCCTTTGGGCTCACTAATGCTCCTTCCGTCTTCCAGTCCTTCATGAATGACATTTTCAGGGATTTTGTGGACAAGTTTCTGATTGTTTATTTGGATGATATCTTGATTTTTTCTAATGACTGGGACTCTCATGTGAAACATGTTCGAACTGTATTCCAGATTTTGAGAGAGAATGCTCTGTATGTGAAGGGATCAAAGTGTCTTTTTGGCGTACAGAAGATCTCATTTCTGGGATTCATTTTGTCCCCATCTGTTATTGAAATGGACCCGGTCAAGGTTCAGGCCATCTGTGATTGGGTCCAACCTACTTCATTAAAGGCTCTTCAGAGATTTTTGGGTTTTGCCAATTTTTATCGTAAATTTATTGGTAATTTCTCTGTTATTGTTAAACCATTAACTGATTTGACCAGAAAGGGTTCTGATGTGGTGAATTGGCCTCCTGAGGCAGTCTCTGCGTTTCAGGAACTTAAGCAGAGATTCACTTCTGCTCCTGTTCTACGGCAGCCTGATGTTTCTCTGCCATTTCAGGTGGAGGTTGATGCCTCTGAAATTGGGGCAGGTGCCGTTTTGTCCCAAAAAGATCCAGAGACCTCTAAAAGTAACCCTTGTGCCTTTTTCTCTCGAAAATTTTCTCCTACTGAACGTAATTATGACGTGGGTAATCGGGAGTTATTGGCCATGAAGTGGGCTTTTGAAGAGTGGAGACATTGGCTGGAGGGAGCCAAACATCAGGTGGTGGTCCTTACGGACCATAAGAATCTGGTCTATCTGGAATCTGCCAAGCGACTCAATCCTAGACAGGCCAGGTGGGCCTTGTTTTTCACACGTTTTAATTTTGTGGTTTCCTTTCTTCCTGGCACTAAGAATGTTAAGGCGGATGCCCTCTCGAGGAGTTTCCTTGCGGACTCTCCTGAGCTATCTGATCCCTCTGTTATTTTGAAGGAGGGTGTAGTTCTTTCCGCCATCTCGCCTAATTTGAGACTTGCTCTGGAGGGGTGTCAGGAGGATAGGCCCGAGCGCTGCCCTGTTGGAAATTGTTTGTCCCGGACCAATGGAAAAAGAGTGTGATGTCTGAGATTCATTGTTCCGCATTGGCTGGGCATCCCGGAATTTTTGGTACCAGAGACTTGGTTAGTCGGTCCTTTTGGTGGCCTACCTTGTCTCGCGATGTCAGGGAATTTGTGCAGTCCTGCGGGACTTGCTCTTGCTCCAAGCCTTGCTCTCGCTCTAGTGGTTTGTTGATGCCATTGCCTGTGCCCAAGAGACCATGGACCCATATCTCTATGGATTTCATTTCCGATCTTCCTGTTTCTCAGAGAATGACCACCATCTGGGTAATTTGTGATAGGTTTTCCAAAATGATACATCTTGTGCCATTACCTAAGTTGCCTTCCTCCTCTGAATTGGTGCCGTTGTTCCTTCAGCACGTGGTTCGTTTACACGGCATTCCTGAGAACATTGTGTCTGACAGAGGAGTCCAGTTTGTTTCCAGATTTTGGAGGACTTTTTGTTCTAAACTGGGTGTTCAATTGTCTTTCTCCTCGGCATTTCATCCTCAGACCAATGGTCAAACTGAGAGAACAAACCAGACATTGGAGACTTATCTAAGATGCTTTGTGTCTGCTGATCAGGATGACTGGGTCTCTTTTTTGCCTTTGGCTGAGTTTGCTCTTAATAATAGGGCTAGCTCTGCCACTTTGATGTCTCCGTTTTTCTGTAATTCTGGGTTTCACCCTCGATTTTCTTCAGGACAGACGGAGGCTTCTGTCTGTCCAGGTGTTGACTCTGTTGTTGAGCGTATGCAGCAGATTTGGGACCAGGTAGTGGAGAGGTTGTCCCTCTCTCAGGAGAAGGCCCAGCGGTTTGCTAACCGGCATAGGACTTATGGTCCTCGGTTTAAAGTGGGGGACTTGGTCTGGTTGTCCTCAAAGAATATTCCTATGAGAGTAGCATCTCCTAAATTTAAGCCTAGGTTCATTGGACCTTATAAGATCATGGAGATTATTAATCCTGTTTCTTTTCGTTTGCTTCTTCCAGGGACATTTAAGATCCATAACGTGTTCCACAAGTCCTTGTTGAAGAGGTTTGTTGAGCCAGTGGTTCCTGCTGCTGTGCCTCCTGACCCTGTTTTGGTTGAGGGCAATCTGGAGTATGTGGTTGAGAAAATATTGGATTCTCGTTTTCTAGACGAAGACTCCAGTATTTGGTTAAATGGAGAGGTTATGGTCAGGAAGATAATTCTTGGGTGTTTGCTTCGGACATCCATGCTAGGAGACTTATCCGTGCGTATCATAGAACTCATCCTGACCGACCTGGTTGCTCAAATGAGGGTTCGGTGACCCCTCCTCAAGGGGGGGTACTGTTGTGAATGGGTTTGAGATGAGTTCTGAGCAGAGGCTCCCTCTGGTGGTTACAAGCGGTACTAGTGAGGATTGGGAATCAGGTGTTACTGATTGGTCTTATTTAAGGGAATCATTTTCCCATCAGGGTTGCCGGTGATCAATTGTTCTGGTCTGAATCCTTCTTTCCAGTTTCCCTTGTAGCCTGCTGTGTCGTGTCTGCATCTCCTGCTATCAGATGGGACAATTTCTTATTGTGTGTTTTTGCTATATTTTTGCATTTTGTCCTGCACTTCTGTGGGGGTCTTCTGGGTCCCCTCCGGGGGCTTTTGCCCTCTCAGTTTGGTCCAGCCACTGTGTTTTGTACTTTTGCTTTTTGCAGTTTTTTCAGTGGCTGCTGTTTTTGTTACACCAGAGAACTAATTTAGGTGGTAGAGGTCGTGTGATCTCAGGTGATTTTGAAATTAGTAAGTTGGTGTTTTTCAGGGTTTTCTGGGATTGCAGTAAGTACCCTTCCTATCCTTTTCTATTTAGATAGTTTGGGCCCCAGCGTTTGCTCATACTATTTTCTTTCTGTGTCAGTATTTCCTCTTGTCTAACCGCCATTACATGTTTGGGGGCTTTCTATTATCTTTGGGGTTCTGCTCCGGGGCAGATAGCTTTCCTGTTTCTGTCTTTAGGTGTAGTTAGTTTCTCAGGCTGTGACGAGGCGTCTAGGACCATCGTAGGAACGCTCCACGGCTGCCTCTAGTTGTGGTGGTTAGTCAGGGTACTGCAATCTCATAGATTCCAACTGCTCTGGTGTATTTCCTTTTTTACCTGCACTCCTCAGCTACCGTAACATAACAGCTGAGTCTCACATGCAGTTGCCTGGGATTCTGCTTGGAAGCAATGCAAAAAAAGGAGATTCCAGCGAGGCAGTGGTAGGAAAGATAAAAAATAAAATCAACAATTTATTGGTAAATAGTGTTTTTTGGCATCTTAATCAACTGTAAAAAAAAATGGCAACCTGATGTACTTCTGCAAACAGAGATGCACAATCAGGATAATCAGCATAACATGTAGCTTTTTAACACATAAGCAGACTAGATTGATCTCAAGAGTGGAAAACCTTATATACAGTATATTTGTCAGAAATATTAAAGCATGGATCATTCACCTATGGCTGATACCATTGATTAGATTCACTGTACCATCTGCTGAACTGACTGTCTATTGTCTTTCTTCTACACAGTTCTGCTGCTGACAGTGCCAATGACCCACTTTTAGCTGGGCATCTACTCCCTGTTAATCATGTAAATTACACTGAGGCTGCCATTACTAGTCCTACACTGCAAACAGACAGAAGCAAAGAACATGCTATGTACACAGAGATCACCAAAAAATACATAAATTATAAAGATCAAGCTTTTAATAATACAAACTGACATACAAATAAAAACACTGAAAAAGTCACAATATCTGTAGTATCATAATTTATAATATGCTGTAGCTGTTGCTGCATCTTCCACTGCCAATGCCCTCACATATCTTTTGATCTGCCCTGCTCAGGGTACATAAACATGAAACTGCTACCACAAAAGTGTATGCAAATTGCCTCTTAAGAGAAAAAGAGGACTTGCACTCTATAGCGCCACCTATTGGAAGTAGCGATCCTACAAGTCACAATTAACTCTTTAATGAGTCTTGTAATGTGACTTAGGATAAAATCCAAATCATATCTCAATTTGCAGACACGGTGTTTCAGACTATTGGTCCTCATCAGTGCAAAGTATGAGATATGATTTGGCTAGCTGAGAGGCTCTGGACTGAGGTCTAAAGGGCAAGGTTTCTCCTTGTGGAGAGTGACATACCAGCTCTGGCTTGTCAAAGTAAGGACGTTTATTCGCCATGCAATGCTCCTCTGGGAAATTTAATATGCAAATTGCCTCTTAAGAGAAAAAGAGGACTTGAACTCTACAGCGCCACCTATTGGAAGTAGCGATCATACATGTCACAATTAACCCTTTAACGAGTCTTGTAATGTGACTTAGGATAAAAGCCAAATCATATCTCAATTTGCAGACACGGTGCTTCAGACTATTGGTCCTCGTCAGTGCAAAGTATGAGATATGATTTGGCTAGCTGAGAGCCTCTGGACTGAGGTCTAATGTGCTAGGTTTCCACAAAAGTGATAATTTTTACACAGCTTGTTAAGAAGCCATTGTTACTTCCCTTTCAAAACAGCAAACATGATCCTGTCCACAGTTTGATAAAAAATCTATTTCTGAATTCAGCAAACAATAAATCTGTTGCTGATTCTAACAGTGATAATTTTTGTACAGCTTATGAAACAGCGATACCTTTTTTATTTAACAAACAATCCTGTCGCAGACAAGAATATTTTTTTCCATAAATTGTTGTGAATAAGCCTTGTGCATTGCCTGTGTATAAATACAAGCAAGTCAGGCATATGGACCAAAAAGGAATAATTTTTGGAATATTTGTATTTTGCTAACATGCTGTTGATTACCATCGTTTACCATCTGTTTTCCCCTGACCAGATTTGTTGAAGTCAGTTTGACATTTTTAAGGCAGTGTTTACATTTAAAAGCTCAAAATGAGCTCAATACAGTCCAAAGAGACTTCAGATACATCTTTTCTGGTTAATTAAAGGCTTAGCAGTAGAGTTGAGCGATACTTTCCGATATCCAAAAGTATCGGAATCGGAATGGTATCGCCGATACCATTAAAATATCGGCGATACCCGATACCGATACCGGAAATCCAATGTAAGTCTATGGGAACAAAATATCGTAACTAAAAAAACCCCATTCTTTCCTTGTAAACACTAAATATACACACATAGAATACATATATATATATATACATGTCATTGTGACATATATATTATATATACATATATGTATAGTTTATACACTTCTACATAGTAAAATATCTCTGATTCAATTGCAGGGTAAAGCCGGCTTCTGTGAAAAGACAGAAGCACCCGACATGAAATGACACTTGGTTTACATAGAGTTAACCATGTCTTTTCATGTACTTTGATATCTGATTTGCACAAACAATTACATGAGTGTAAGTGTGCAAAATTTCACACCTGTAGGGGTTAATTAAAGGTGTAAATTCGTTGTAAAAAAAACGGACTTTTTTGCTACGAATTTACACCTTTAATTAACCCCTACAGGTGTGAAATTTTGCACACTTACACTATGTAATTGTTTGTGCAAATCAGATATCAAAGTACATGAAAAGACATGGTTAACTCTATGTAAACCAAGTGTCATTTCATGTCGGGTTCTGCATTTTCACAAAAGCCGGCAATTGAATTAGCGGCTATTATACTATGTAGAAGTGTATGAACTATAAATATATATATATATATATGTGTCACAAACTCAATGACATGTATATATATATATATGAGGTGTAAAATTGCTGAAAAAAAATGCGTGGGCTCCCGCCCTATTTTCGCAACCAGACAGACAAAGCCAGTGAGTGGGGGCAGATAATAATAGCCCAGAGAGGGACCATTATTTTTGCCCCCCCCCCCGGCTACTAACTTCTGCCCCCAGACACCCCAGAAAGGGAAAATCTCTAATTAGATTTGCCCTTTCTGGCACTTTGCCCGTCTATTCCCATTGCCCTGTAGCGGTGGCGAATGGGTTAATAAGGGGTTAAAATGACCTTGCAATTGAAAGGTCACTTTAAGCCAGGTTAATAATTGAGAGCTGTCAATTAGACAACTATCAATTATTAATCCTATTGTATGAAAGAAAAATCAAACACACACACTTTAATAAAAAAGAAGTTTAATGAAATAATCACACAGTTTTTGACCATATTTTATTTACCTGCTAAAACCATTTCCTGTAATAAAAATAAAATAATAAAGCAAAATTATTCTTACCAATCCGATGCACAGTCAGGTCCCACGGTGTAATCCTTCAGAAAGGGTTAATGTTTACTGCAGGGACCGCAGCTAATGCTGCAGCCTCACAGTAAACCCCCAAATGAATGAGCTCCTCTCCTGGCTGACAGGAGAGGAAGTGGAAAGCTTAATTGATTGCTTTCCATTTTCACTTCAGGTCAGCCAGGGACACCATCAGTGACGTCAGAGGGAACTGATTAACAAAAATAGGGGTTCCCTTCGAAAAAAAAAATGGCGTGGGGTCCCCCCTATTTTTGTTAACCAGCCAGATGAAGCAGACCGCTGAGGCCTGGATTTTCAGGCTGTTAAGGAGCCAAGATCCATGGACCTTGCCAGCCTGATAATACCAGGCCACAGAGTCTGCATATCTTGGCTGAATAACAAAAATAGGGGATCCCCTCGAAAAAAAATTAGCGTGGGGTCCCCCCTATTTTTGTTAACCAGCCAGATGAAGCAGACCGCTGAGGCCTGGTTTTTCAGTCTGGTAAGGATCCAATATCCATGGACCTTGCAAGCCTGATAATACCAGGCCACAGCAGTCAGCTTAGCTTGGCTGGTTAACAAAAATAGGGGATCCCCTCGAAATAAAAACGGCGTGGGGATCCCCCCTATTTTTGTTAACCAGCCAAGTAAAATGCAGACTGCTGCGGCCTGGTATTAAAAGACTGTCAAGGCCCATGGATTTTGGCCCTCAACAGCCTGATAATACCAGGCTACAGCAGCCCCACATTTGGCGCATCAAAAGATGTGCCAATTGTGGCACTTTACCCGGCTCTTCCCACTTGCCCTATAGCGGTGGCAAGCGGGGTAATAAGGGGTTAATGTCACCGTTGATTGCACGGTGACAATAAGCCCGGTTAATAATGGAGAGGTGTCAATAAGACACCGATCCATTATTAATCCCAAAGTTTTTAAATGTTTAAAAAAAAGACACAGCAAGAAAAAAGTCTTTTAATGAAATAAAAGAGACAACACAGTTTTCATTTTTTTTTATTATACACTCATTCCTGCGACGCCATCGATCTCCTGTAAAAAAGAAAAAAAACAAACCAACAGTATACCACCTGTCCGACGCAGTCCATAGTAACGACTGTCCCACGACGATCCAGCTCTGCTACATCGGAATGACAGGCAGAGCCTGACATCCCGGCGCAGCACAGCTGCTTACCAGCTTCCCCGGCGGTGAAGTCATCGGACTGCTTTATGGCCGCGATTACCCAGCAGTCACTGCAGTTATCGCGAGAAACTGCATGTGACCGCCGGGGAGAAGAGGATGGCGGCCATGAAGCAGTCCAGGAGTGACCGCCGGAGATCTTCTGCCGGTAAGTGCCGCTGACTCCTGACAGACCCGACCGACGGACACTGACAGTGGCAGTGACATTCCGATTCCGGTATCCGATATGACGAAAATATCGGAACTCGGAATCGGAATTCCGATACAGCCAATATCGGCCGATACCTGATACTTGCGGTATCGGAATGCTCAACCCTACTTAGCAGTATTTACAATCCGCATTGAATCAAATATCTGAAAATCAAAGTTTGGGCAAAAATTTGTCGAGACAGGTGAATTCGAATTTCAACACATTTTATCATCCATAAAGTAATTTAAAGTTTATTGGCTGAGAAAAAAACAGGGGAGTAAAATTTCAAGCTAAATAAAGCTAAATATTGCTTAGAGTAAAAAGTATGCATAGGAACTACTAAAACACAAGCTAGTCATCTTCACAACTAACTAATGCCATCCAGTGGCTGTGCCATAAATTGTCATTGAAATTGTTTATTCAGGATGCATTAAAAACAGCATTTAAATATTTTGTGTCATTATTGAGAAGTTATTGTGATCTTTTTTCTAGGTGGCATTTGTTCAAATTGGAAATGCATGATAACAAATGATAACAAATGAGAAAATGAGAAAACGGCTGTTAAATTCAATTTTTACTTTATATTTTAGTAGGGAATACAGAACTGCAACATTGAAATAGCTAATAATGTTAGAGCATTGGCTCCCTCATAAATTTAATATCAATGTATGACATGTAAAAGGCAGCTTACCATGAAAATAATTTAGCTCTTTGAAGATTTCTTCTCTGTATCTCTATTGTATTTTTTATTTGACTTTTCCATGGATACAAACTTGTTCACTTGTTAATTAGCTTTGTATTACAAAATATAAAGGATTGCATTCATTACTTCTTTGCAGTTAGTTTTGCAACATTTAGGAATAATGGTCACCAATTGCAAAAATGTTACTGAAATAGAAAAAGTGTTATAAACAGAAAACTTAAATGGTAATTGGAGCGCCCCATCAGGGCTGTGGGGTACTCAGTACCGGGCCTGGCAGTTCTTAAAGGCGAAGTCACAGCAGCA
This sequence comes from Oophaga sylvatica, assembly GCA_033576555.1. NCBI lineage: Eukaryota > Metazoa > Chordata > Amphibia > Anura > Dendrobatidae > Oophaga > Oophaga sylvatica. The sequence continues at coordinate 801,804,455 of JARQOD010000001.1, forward strand.
ATGACCCGGTCTTGGCAATGGGCATCCAATAAAATTGTCAAAGATGATGGTGGGGGTAGTTTGTAGGGAAATTAGTTTGTGACGCCATCCGTGGTGTGCTGCTTCTGATCTCCATGGGTAGAGCTAGGCCCCAGGGCAGATATAACAGGCTGTTCAGGTGGTGGTGAACATTGAGGTGCAGAGAATAAGCACAGAAAAGTGCAGTTTTCATTACATTTTACTTCTTGGTAAGTGAAATTGTAATCTGGGGTACTAATTACAGATGATAGCAGGAGTCTGTCTCGCCTGGAAGCATTCAGGGGATCTACCCTGCCAGGAGGTGTTAGAGGCCTTCCTGCTGCGCTCTCTTTTCTGGTCCATGCTGCTTGTAACTAAGCTGCGACCCTTTCCTGCGTGTTAGCTTTAACCTGTATGGCAAACAGCCTATCACAGGCACTGTCTGTTCACTGACAGCCTGGCCCTTGGTCTACTGCGGTGCCTCCAGGTGTTCGGTGTGGTCAAGGAGCTTGTAGTCCCCTGCCCTCCAGATTCGGCTGTCTGGGAGTACAGCACCCGCACAGCCCAGGACTCTGGCGCCCTTTTTATCAGCGCTCCTGGATCAGCTCTAACGCAGATGCAATTCCCAGAGCTCTTGTCTCCGCTCCTCTCTCTTCCCTCAACTCAGACCAACTGACTCTTTCTAGAACCTCAGAACTAACTCCTCCCATCAACTGTCGCTCTCTTAAGCTCCGCCCTTTAGGTTTGAAGTTAGAAAAAGTGTTGGATGTGGTGTATTACTTCACATGGTGACCTCTTCTGTTGTGAACGCTTTGGATCTGACTTCTGAGTTTGGGCTCCCCCTGGTGGCTGCTGATAGTAATGAAGCTGGTTTGGTTAACAGAGGTCTATCAGCTGGGAGCGATGATTGGCAATCAGGTGATTCTGACTGGGTAGATATAAGTGAGCGACCTTCCCATGATCCTTGCCGGTGATTTGTTGCTTCCTGGTCCCTTTTAGAAGTCAGCTTGCTTCCTGCTCTGTCCTGCAACTTTCAGATAAGTTTTGCTGTTTATTTCTGTGGCATTTGTTTTTGTCTATCTTAGTTTTCTGCCCTTCTGGAGTTTGTACAGCCAGGTTTCCCTGTGGGGGCCTGTGCTGGACTCTATTTCTCATTTGCCACTGTTTATGTATTTTGTTATTTCAGTATCTGCTGATTTGCTACCAGTTCACATCAGAGACAGTTTTTGTATTTTCAGTTCCTTGTTATTTCGGTATCTGCTGATTTGCTACCAGTCACACCAAAGTTCTTATCTAGCGGGGGAGAGATCGTGTGGTCTCAGCATTTTTGTATATCAGACGTGTTGGAGTTTTTCTTAGAGTTTTTGCTAGATTGCAGACAGTATTCTTTCCGGTCCTGTTCTATCTAGACAGTTTGGGCCCCAGCATTTGCTTGCTCTATTATCTGCCTGTTTGTATTTCATCTTGTCTCACCACCATTATATGTTTGGGGGCTACCTATTCCTTTGGGGGCTCTACTCCGGGGCAGTTAGCTTTCCCCTTTCTCTCTTTAGGCTTAGTTATCTCTCCGGCTGTGTCGAGGCGTCTAGGGCATCGTAGGCACATCCCACGGCTGCTTCTAGTTGTGCTGTCAGTTTAGGGATCTGCAATCTGCTAATTACCAACTTCTCTGAGTGTCTGGTTGCTTAGGCTATTTTGGCTACTATCCTCCTTGGCTACCAAATCATAACACTCTTCCTGCTTCTAGGCATGACTTCATCACCCTGTAGAGGGAGGAAATGTCACCATGGGAACCGGACTCTGGGGTGCCACATTCTCCCCTAGTTAACTTCAGTATGTCACGGACTGAGAAAACATAACAAGAACAGTTAATAACAACAGTAAATTAAATTTTACAAAGCCTTAAAAATTTAAAAATGACAAAAACCCCAAAATAAAAATAATAACATAGTTAATGCAGCGCCTAGTACTTACGCTGCTGTCCAGGAATTGTCTTTGTCTGAGTACCTGGAGTTTGATTGGTGGGAACCGCCTTAGCCCACTTTGTGTGTTTTGACCCTGGGCGTGGCAACAGGGCATTCTGTAGGTGGGCCTGGTTTTTGGCCACGCCAGCTGCTTATTTTCAACGGCAAGTCAGGGTAAATATTTACAAGTAAGGTACTGGCCACACATTGTCCTGTGGCCCAATTGTCCATCAACAGGTTAATACGAATATTTAAAAGTTCATACCATAAGTTTCTGTAGGTTTTCATGCTTAAATGGTTGCAACTATCCATTATTAATTTATTTACATTTTAGTCCTTATACCGGGCTGGGATCTGACCTATCCTACTACGAGTCGATCTACGCAGTAATGGTACCTCTAATGACCTAGCCTGGTCTAGTGTGTTTGTTGTTGATGTGGATCTACTAGTGTCTGTGCTGCTGTTAGGCCTACATCTTACTGATAAACTGGGCAACAGTGTGCGACTTTTTAGACTCACCATTTTCTGATAGATTCACCGATAGCAGGGGCAGATTTCTGCATTCCACTGCAGATGTGGCATCTGTTACTGGAGCCCGCTGGTCTTCAGGATGTTCTAGAGTTGTATCTCCTTCTGGCACTTCTGGTTGGGGAAAGATCAAGATGGGCACAACTATGGCCTGGTTCACTCTTGTCCAATTTGGAGGGAACTCACCGAGTATTGTGCTGACGTTTTCCTCCATTTCTTCTATGGCCTTTGGGTCTTCAAACCTTTCCTTTAATTGGTCAGGGCACGGTTTTAGATGATCCCTTGACAGTGTGGCTGAGGTTTCTCCTCCATCTTTACTCATGAGGCACACCTTGATGTAATCAAAGTCTGAAGGTAAACCGGTGTATGGCTCAGCCTCCCACTGGTCATCTACCGTATATACTCGTGTATAAGCCAAGATTTTCAGCCCATTTTTTAGGGCTGAAAGTCCCCCTCTCAGCTTATACGCGGGTCATATACGGGGATCGGCGGGGGAGGGGGAGCGGGGGTGTCGGATCATACTCACCCCTCCGCCGGCGCGGTCTCTGCAGCCCCCCTGCTTCTCCCATGATCTCCGGCACCTTCCTGCAGCGGTCTCATGGTACCGCTCATTAAAGTCATGAATATGCACATATTCATGACTTTAATGAGCGGTGTGACCGCTGTAGGACTGAAGAGCTGCGGAGATCGCCGGGAGAAGAGGAGACACTGCAGAGAGAAACGCGCCGGCGGAGGGGTGAAAATAGCGATATTCACCTGTCCCGTTCCACCGCTGCACTGCTCCGACCTCCTCGTCAGACTCCTCTGGCTGTGAATGTTCAGGCAGAGGGCGCGATCATGTCGTTAGTGCGCGCCGCCTGATCATTCACTGCCGAGGACCCGGAAGCGGGAGCAGTGCAGCGGTGGAGCGGTCCGTTGACAGGTAAATATCTCAGGTGCCGGGGTCTTGAGCCAGCGGTGACACCGGCACCTGTCCCCCAAAGCGCGCCGGTGTCATAGCCTGCTCAGGACACCGGCACCTGGCCCCCAGCGATGAGAGGTGAGTATGTCATTTTTTTTGCAGCAGCAGAACGTCAGCATAAGGGACGTATACTATGGGGCATAATCTGTGGAGCATATGGGGGCCTAATCTGTGGAACATATGGGGGCATAATCTGTGGAACATATGAGGGCATAATCTGTGGAACACATGGGGTTTAATCTGTGGAGCATATGGGGGCCTAATCTGGAGCATATGGGGGCATAATCTGTGGAACATATGGGGCATAATCTGTGGAGCATATGGGGGCCTAATCTGTGGAACATATGGGGCATAATCTGTGGAGCATATAGGGGCCTAATCTGTGGAACATATGGGGGCATAATCTGGAGCATATGGGGGCCTAATCTGTGGAACATATGGGGGCATAATCTGTGGAGCATATGGGGGCCTAATCTGTGGAACATTTGGGGGCATAATCTGTGGAGCATATGGGGGCCTAATCTGGAGCATATGGGGGCATAATCTGTGGATCATACGGGGCATAATCTGTGAAGCATATGGGGGCCTAATCTGGAGCATATGGGGGCATAATCTGTCCAGCATATGGGGGCCTAATCTGGAGCATATGGGGGCATAATCTGGAGCATATGGGGGTATAATCTGGAGCATATGGGGGCATAATCTGTGGATCATGCGCGGGCATAATCTGTTTCATCAAATACAGCTGCATGGATATAGGGAAAAATTGTGGGTCACACTAAATGTGTGACCAAAAAATCACCACTCATATAAATATAATAACAAAGAGGAAAAGAGAGTCACTGGTGACCAAAATACGCAGTATAAAAGGTCAATATTTATTTATAACATTACATACGTGACACAAGAATAAATAACATGAACAATGAAATCACATATAAAGGATAAGTGCAGATACATATGTGGCAATGATGGTAGTAAAATACATTGCAGCTCATAACACATGAAGTAAATCATAAAAAATCCCCCAGACGTCTGGGGGATTTTTTATGATTTACTTCATGTGTTATGAGCTGCAATGTATTTTACTACCATCATTGCCACATATGTATATTTGCCTGATTGCTAGGAGACTTTTCTCCCTGTATCTGCACTTATCCTTTATATGTGATTTCATTGTTCATGTTATTTATTCTTGTGTCACGTATGTAATGTTATAAATAAATATTGACCTTTTATACTGCGTATTTTGGTCACCAGTGACTCTCTTTTCCTCTTTGTTATTATATTGCGGGCATAATCTGTGCAGTTTATGGGGGCCTTATGGAGAATATGGGGCATAATCATTTTTCACCCTAGGCTTATACGCGAGTCAATAAGTTTTCCCAGTTTTTTGTGGCAAAATTAGGGGGGTTGGCTTATACACGGGTCAGCTTATACATAAGTATATACGGTAATTTGTGAACTCATCTTTTTCTTTTGAGTTCCTGTTCTCCAGGCAACAAGGGAACTGCAGGTGCATGCTGATTATAATTTCTTTCTTGCTTCTGTCTTGCCTGGGACAAACTTTTCTCTACACATTCTTGCACTTTATGGTATTGTTGCTGCCGTTCTGTATCCCAGTCGGTATTTCGTGATGTCAACTCAGGTGTTAAGACTCCCATGTCCAAATCAATGGGTAACTTGCCAGGTCTTGCCCTCATCAGGTAGGCGGGTGTACAGTTGGTGGAGTTTACCGGTATATGATTATATAAATCTACCAGATCTGGCAACTTCTCTAGCTACTGGTTTCATTCTTTGAGAAGCAAGGTCTTCAAGAGGTCAATTACCACATGGTTCATCTTCTCACACATGCCATTTGTTTTTGGATGGTACGGCATTGTCCTGATCTTCTTGCAACCGTACATGTACAAAACTCCTGGAACATTTCTGCCTCAAAGGCTGGGCCTTGGTCGGTGAGCACTTGTTCAGTGTAACCGTGCGGTCGACAAAAGTGTTGTTGAAATGCCTTGGCTGCGATCTTCACTGTTTGGTCTTTGACAGGCGCGACTACCAAGAACCTTGAGTAATGGTCAACAATGGTCAGAGCGTAGGTGTAGCCAGTCCAACTCGGGGTCAACTTCACATGATCCAAAGCTACCAGTTCAAGCTGCTGCTTTGTGATGATCGGCTGCAATGGGGCTCGCTGGCTGTTACGGTCTTTCCTACGCAGGTTGCATGGGCTACATTCTCGGCCCCCCTTCTCAATGGCTCTCCTCATGCCAACCCAGTAGAATCTTTCACGAAGTAGGACCTCTAACTTCTTCCACCTGAAGTGTCCTGCTCCATTGTGGTACTCCTCCAAGACCATTTGCGCATCCCGCTCCAGGACTACCACCTGCCAGACCAGTTCGTGGGTGTGAGAGTTGATGTTCCTCCGACACAGCTTACCCTCATAGATGAACAGCTTTCCCCTCTCCTTCCACAACTGCTATGCTTCCTGTGGAACATCTGGACCAGGGTGTGAATCAGCTTCTGTCAGCAACTCCTTTACTAGGTGAATGGCTGGGTCACTATCTTGCGTCTCTGCTCACTCATGATGGGGCAATGGGTTGTTTTTCACCTATTGGGAGCGCTGGGCCGCAATTGGGTGGTAGAAGGCTGGTAAATCGATTTCTTCGAGTTCTCCTGATCTTCTCCCCCATCTGGTGAATTGGGCATCCTGGACAGTGCATCGGCGTTAGCGTTCTTATGTCCTGCTTGGTGCTTGATGGTAAACTCGTAGTTGGACAGCCGGACCATTCATCGCTGCTCTAATGCACACAGCTTTGCTGTTTCAAGGTGGGTTAGTGGATTATTGTCCCATGTAGATGGTATACTTCGCTGAAGCCAGGTAGTGCTTGAAGCGCTCCGTTACCGCCCAGACTATGGCGAGGAACTCCAGTTTAAAGGAACTGTAGTTGTCAGGGTCCCTTTTAGTGGGACGAAGCTTCCTGCTGGCATAGGCAATCACTCTTTCTCTGCCTTTTTGCATTTGTGATAGCACTGCTCCCAATCCCACGTTGCTGGCGTCAGTGTAAAGTATAAATGGTTGGTCATAATCAGGGTAGGCCAGGATTTCATCTTCCGTTAGGGCCAATATCAGCCTGATGAAGGACTCTTCTATCCTTTTGCTCCACTCGAATGGAAGACTCTTGTTCTTGGCCTTCTTTGATTGGCCCACTAGAAGATCTTGCAAGGGTGCGGATATTTTGGTGAAGTCCTTGATGAATCTCCGGTCGTAGCCTACCAACCCAAGAAACTGCATTACTTCATGAATGCTGCTGGGTCTTTGCTAGTCCCAGATAATGGTGCCACACCTTCTGCGCTTACCATATGGTTTTGGTACCGCACCTTGGGCTTTTAAAGGTGACATTTGGACGGCTTCATTTTTAGGCCTAAGCTGGACAGGGCTTCAAACACCTCGGCCAGGTGCTTCAAGTGGTCTTCATAGGTTTTGGAGAAGACAATGATGTCATCTAGGTACAACAGAACAGTTTCAAAGTTTTTATGTCCTAGGCAGCATTCCATTAACCGATGGAATGTCCTCGGTGTACTGCAGAGCCCGAATGGCATGTAGTTAAACTCGCAGAGGACCATTGGTGTCGTAGACGCTGTCTTCTATCTGTCTGCCTCTGCCACGGGAACCTGCCAATACCCACTGGTGAGATCCAAAGTAGAGAAATAGTTAGCAGCTCTCAGTGCAGCTAATGATTCCTCAATTCTAGGTAATGGTTAAGCATCCTTATGTGTAATGCTGTTAATCTCCCTGTAGTCTACACACTTCTCATAGTACCATCTTTCTTTTTAACGAGGACTAATGGAGCTGCCCAGGGGCTACAACAAACTCTGATTACCCCAGCCTCCTTTATCTCTCGTAACATACTCTTGGCACATTGATAGTGCGCTGGAGGTACAGGACGGTACCTCTCTTTAATGGGCGGAGGATCTCTGGTGGGGATATGATGTTGGACCCCTTTTGCCTGCCCAAAGTCTAGAGGATGTTTGCTGAAGACCCATTCAAATTGGTATCAGGGCATTGGGTATTGGGCATTTTCTTCCCCCCCTCAGTGAACTACAGCCAGGCTATGTTTACCTTTAACGTGGTCAGCAGCTGCTCCCCGACGGGCTGGTTTGAGCTCTTTCTGGTCTACAAGCCGGAACTACCTGCTTTTCATCTGCTCCTAATAAAGCATGGCTCCAGCTTCACTTCGCCCGCTAATGTCAGAGCGCGGGGCCAGGCTCATTTCATTTACTGTTGTTATTAACTGTTCTTGTTAAGCTGCCCAGGGGCTACAACAAACTCTGAATACCCCAGCCTCCTTTATCTCTCGTAACATGCTCTTGGCACATTGATAGTGCGTTGGAGGTACAGGCCGGTACCTCTCTTTAATGGGTGGAGGATCTCTGGTGGGGATATGGTGTTGGACCCCTTTTGCCTGCCCAAAGTCTATAGGATGTTTGCTGAAGACTCATTCAAATTGGTATCAGGGCATTGGGTATTGGGCATTTTCTTCCCTCCCTCAGTGAACTACTGCCAGGCTCTGTTTACCTTTAACGTGGTCAGCAGCTGCTCCCCGACGGGCTGGTTTGAGCTCTTTCTGGTCTACAAGCCGGAACTACCTGCTTTTCATCTGCTCCTAATAAAGCATGGCTCCAGCTTCACTTCGCCCGCTAATGTCAGAGCGCGGGGCCAGGCTCATTTCATTTACTGTTGTTATTAACTGTTCTTGTTAAGCTGCCCAGGGGCTACAACAAACTCTGATTACCCCAGCCTCCTTTATCTCTCGTAACATACCCTTGGCACATTGATAGTGCGCTGGAGGTACAGGCCGGTACCTCTCTTTAATGGGCGGAGGATCTCTGGTGGGGATATGGTGTTGGACCCCTTTTGCCTGCCCAAAGTCTAGAGGATGTTTGCTGAAGACCCATTCAAATTCTCGAGCCACCCGGTAAGCCGCATGATTTTGGTGCGAAGGGTGGAGTCAGTGCCTACGTGTAGCTGCTGATACCAATCCTCCAGCTGCCCTTCCGAGCCCTTGGCCTCCACCTGGTCGGATGTAAGCAAGGGTTCCGCTGCCTCTATTGCATTGTTACTGACAGTGAACAGCTTAGCAAGGGTGGCATACCGTGGTATATAGACTTCTTTCTCCCCACAATTAAAGATGCATACTGGTATTCTACCCTTGCGAATATCAACTACCCCTCTGGCTGTCAGGATAGTGGGCCTACTATCAGAGTATATGGGTCCTGCCAGGGCTTGGAAATCTTGACCCGAGGCCTATTGCTGCCCGACACCAAATTAACATTTCACTCCTGAGGGGTACTGCAATGGGGAATGGATCACTTACTCTGACACTGCTGATTTCTCCTCCAGACAGCTCTACTTGTTGTCTCTGCATCAGGGATCTGATCTCCTTTTGCAGGACCCGCTGCTGACTGGAGCTGGTGGTCTTGGCTACCTATTGTACCAAAACTATATTTTCTCCAAGACAGTTTTCTATTACATCGGTGCCTCGTTTGTCAATGTCAACTATAATCAAACCTTTCGACTGCAATTCTACTCAGCCAATCTTGATGGTCACCTCTTTAAACACTACCTAAGGCAGGGGCTGACCATTACTGGCAAAGATGGCAAGGTGTTCATCTGGGCTGCGAGTAATGTCTGAATCAGCCCAGTACCGCTTAACGAGGACATATGGAATTGTTGTCACCTGGGAGCTAGTGTCCAGTAAGGCGTTCATCAGGAAGCCATCAATCATGAAGGGCCGGACCGGCCGTCCTCCTGATATGGAAATTTAATTAGGATAAAAATATCCTTCAGTGTTTGCTGCTTGCCATGTCCAAATCTCTATTTAATGTCTTCTTTGAGCGCTCAGAACGAAATGAAAACTGTCCACAAAGCAAGTGTCAGTATAACAGTTCGTCAAAGACATACATTTATTATTCATTCAAGGTTTTATACGTTTACAAAAAGGGGCTGGTTAGTCAATTAACATACAATTAAAAGCTGCTAGATTATTGGCTGTTCTAGTGTAAATATGATAATTATGATAATCATGGCAAAAGAGCTGAAGTTGCAGAATTATTGTTTTATATTCTTGTGACCTAGTTGTCTTGCATAACTATAATGTAAACAACAGATATCTAATAAGACTTTTTGTACGTTCCTTATGAAGGCCAGATTTCTTTAAAACGACTGATTATAGCTGGCCTAGAAATATGTGAGCACAGGGTTTTTTAGCAAGTGAGATCTATCTAACTGTAACTGTGAATACATATATGTGAATATACTTTGAATATATGGAATACATATATATTTCCATGACAGTCCCCCCTTAGATACCACTTGCCCTAAAAACCTGCTCCTGGCCCAAAGCGCTGCAACTCTTTTGTGCTGCCGGTGGTTGAGAATATGCCTAGCGCATGTCTCCCCCACCGAATACAGACTTTTTGCAAATGGGTGGTCAGGAGGACTGTCCCTGTCGGGGGTTTATGTGTTTGCAATCATAATCTCATAGTTGATATGATGTTTCATCAAGGATGTGTATTCTCAGTCTGGAGGTAGTTAGGAGATCTGGTCAAGCCAGGCAGTTCCATCCGGACTGGTGCGAGGTCCAAGATGGTGAGTGGCATCAAATTGGTTGTCTCCTGAACAGTTTTTTCCATTATCCTGCGGATACAAGGAATAACACAGCAACCAGTAATTAATGCAAAAATGAGAACCCCCGTAATGGCTGTCCCAACCTGTGCCAACATTTTCTGCCACCCACTCATCCACCCAAAGTATCGATTCCATGGGTCAGTGACACCTGATTTCTGTTTCAGTTCCTCTGATAACTCAGTAAGTTTCTGTATTGCCATTGTGACTTTACCATTTGGGCCAGTGTTGTCTGGGATATAGGTGCAACAGGTGTCTTTGATCATTTTGCAAACACCTCCTTTCTCAGCTAGAATCATATCCAAAGCCATTCTATTCTGGAATGCCATAATGGAAGTGGGGCCTAACTGTGCTGCCAAACCTTTTACAGCATCTATGGTGAAGTTAACAAATCTCTGCTGGTTATAATAGATGTAATTTATCCAATCAACATTTTTTTTGTTTATAGTTACTAGTGGCAATAGTGACTCAAATCCTCTTTAACTTGGTCTCTGGCCTTGAACTCATCAAGTAGGTCATCTGTCTGGTCAGTCAGAGCATCTACGACATCCTTCATGGCTTAGGTGTCTCTCCTGGTACGGGAGCTTCCTTGCAATGCGATACGTGGATCCAAACAGGCTTTCCCTCTAGTTACACAGAGGTTGATGTCATCTGGGGCTCTTGGACAGGATCATCAAATCTGGCAGTGAAGAGAAAAACTCGAGAATGGACATTAGTTTATGACCAATTCAATTACATAAGTGTTATGATCTGGTAGCTGAGGAGAGCAGGCAAAAAAGGCAATACACCAGAGAGGTTGGAATCTATGGGATTGCAGTACCCTGACTAACCACCACAACTAAAGGCAGCCGTGGAGCGTTCCTACGTTGGTCCTAGACGCCTCGTCACAGCCTGAGAAGCTAACTACACCTAAAGATAGAAAAAGGAAAACTATCTGCCCCGGAGCAGATCCCCAAAGAACATAGGAAGCCCCCAAACATGTAATGGCGGTTAGACAAGAAGAAACCACGGACACAGACAGAAAATAGTATGAGCAAACGTTGGGGCCCAAACTGTCTAGATAGAAAAGGATAGGAAAGGCACTTACTGCAACCCCAAAAAACCCTGAAAAGTACCAACTCTACTAATTACAAAAACACCTGAGATCACACGACCTCTACCACCTAAATTAGTTCTCTGGTGTAACAAAACTAAACAGCAACCACTGAAAAAAACTGGAAAAGGCAAATGAACAAACAACAGTGGCTGAAACTAAACTGCAAGCACCAAAAAACTAAAAGAAGAAAATGTCTTATCTGTTAGCAGAAGATGCAGGCACGAAACAGCTTTTCTGGGTCTCTGGGAGTGTGCCTTACGCTAAACAGTGCAATTGGGAGTGTGTCATGCCATGGTTTGCGTGTCTCTTTGGCAATTTTTCAGCATTCTATTCTTAAGTGTTTCGTTCAGTTTTTTTCTACCTTCCTGCTGCTCAGGGGGTGGTAAAGAGTGTGTAGGCCTAGATCTGACCCTACTGCTAATCGGGTCTTGTGTGTCAGATTTGCTGTGAATGCGGGTCCCTGATCACTTTCTATCATTTCTGGAACCCCGTATCTGCACACTATTTTCCGAAAGTAGCTTCGTTGCAGTAGTCTTTGCTGACTTGGAAGGCTTCTGTTCATCTTGAAAATACTTCTTTTGACCACAATGGCGTATTTGAATTCTTCACTTGGCGATATCTGGATGTGGTCTATCTGGATCCTTTGAAGCTGGTAGAGTGGTCTTTCCAGATCAGGTGAGGGGGACTTTCTTCCATACGTCCAGGCTTGCATTTGCCGCAGGTCAGACAGCTGTTGGTGAATTTGGCTGTTAGGGTGGAGATCCCTGAAGCGAACCAGTAAGCACCAATCAGATCATTCATCTGTGTCTTTGATATGTGGATGTGGGTCCATGTACCCATTGGACCACCATAGGGTGCATACTTTGTGGTAGGCAGAGTTTGAAGTCTATTATTGAAGCCTTCCTTCTTCACGTGTTGCTTTTTTCCCATTCAGCTCTTTTTCTCCTTTTGGAGCTTGGTCTTGTAACTTCTTGAGCAGATTCCAGGACGTCTCTTTGTCAGGTTTCTTGTCTTCAGTCGTCATGTAGTAGCCGTCCGGCTCTACGACCTCTCCCACTTCTCCATGTTGTCTTCCTTTGGCTGCTTCTTTGGCTGTCATGTCCGCCATGTTATTGCCTCACGCCTCTTCTGTTTTCAGTTTTCCATGCACTTTTGATTTTTCAAATTGCCACCATTTTGGAAGTTGGAGTACACCCAGCAGGTCCCTGAAGGCTCCATGATGTTTCACGGTTGTCCCGTTTGCTGTGATAAGTCCCTTGTAGCCCAGATGGGTCTAAAGTCGTGTGCTATGCCATGCGAGTACCTGTAGTCCGTGTAGATGTTTGCAGTCTTGCCTTCTGCCATCTGGCAGGCCTTCGTCAGCGTTATCAATTCTGCTTCCTGGGCTGACAGGCTAGGTGACAGACTTCTGGACCACAGGATTTCTTGATTGCTGGTCACTGCACTTCCTGTGTTGAAACTTCTTCATCATCTGCAAATCTGGAGCCATCCAAGTATCCCCCCTTGGGAGTGGGAGTAGAGTGGCCGGGCTGAGGACTGTAGGTCTGGAGACGGTGACATTATGAGACAAAGGCAATAGAGGCGCCACAAAGATGCCTGGCGGCGGGGAGATTACTGTTGGTTGAGCTTGATTGAAGATTGCCAAGATGTCATGTGGAGTGAGAGTTTCCAGTGACTGTCCAAGAGTGATTTCAGCAACCTTGTCCAGGAGGGTGTGTGCTGCAGATACTGCCATCAGGCAGGAGGGTGCTCTTCTTGCAACTGGATCCAAGCGGGCTGAGAGGCAGCCTAAAATCTCTGTTTTCCCCGTGAATCCATGCCAGGACTCCAGTAGCATGACCTTCTTTCTTCCATCAGGTAGACGGAAAGACTTTTCATAGTCAGGTAGGCCTGGTATTGGCGCTGAGACTGTGGAGTTCTTCCAATTATCCTGAATGGGTTGAAGGCTGCGTCTGATAGAAGGAGCGGGGTTGCGTTGATGCAAGCGCACAGAGGCTGCATTAGGACTGAGGCATCAGGGATCCAGGTTCTGCAATATGACACTAGACCAGGGAAGGCCTGCAGCATTCTTGGAGTTGTTGGGGGAGCCATCTTCTCCACAGTGGTCTTCCAGTCTTTTGACATGTGTTTCGTCTTGTGGGCAATACAGTGTCCCAGGGATGTAACTTGCTTCTGGCATCACTGGACTTTGTTCTTCCAGACCTTGCGTTGCTGTTCTTCCAGGTAGAGTAGGAGAGATAAGGAATAGACTGTGCAGGTGTTGATGTCAACCACACAAAAGAAAAGTCATCCACGTGTTGTAGAAGAGTGACTCTTGCATATTCTGCAATCCAGTTGACGAGGATGGAGGACATTGTCTTGGTGAAACTTAAGGGCTTGTTTTGAGCACCTTGAGGACAACATTGTCCATATGCACTGCACTGGTGCGTGAAAGCAGGCCTCCAGGTGGAGGGAAACACTGAAGAAGGTACTGGCCAGGTTGATCACCGTGAATACCGTTGCGGTGACTGGAACTCTTGAGAGCAGAGTGTGATGGTTCAGCACTGTTGGGGTTTCAAATATCGTAGCCTCTTTCGCGGCCTCCAGGCCTTGCACCATCCTGAACTCAGTGGGGTTTACAGTCTTTTTCTTCACTGTGGAAAGCTGGGATTGATTCCGATGGCCGAGGCAGCCCAGTTTGGCCTTGTCCTTCAGTATGCGGCAGGGGACTCCCATCTGCTGGTGCAGAGCTGGCGGGAAAACAAGCCATCTACTAGGATCCACATCATGAGAGATGACGACCAGCTGGCTTTCTTGTTCTCCACCAAGACAGTCACTGTGTTAGCACCTGCTCTGGTCACAGGGGGTCTTCTTGTTGGGACGTCTCCTTAAACGGCTGCTTTTCTCTCAGCAAGGGCCATCAGTAGTTTCTTTTTCTCCAGCTCGGTCTCAGGTCAATATTTGTGCACAAGTTTGAAGAGCTGAGTGGCCTTTTGCCGGTCTAGGGCCTGGGTGAACTGGTTGATTGCAGGGGGCACCTCCTGGTGCTTGCAAAAGATGAACCTCTGGCGTTGGAGCTGGATGAGGTGTTGCCATTCCATGAAGCGAGTAGGGTCCTTCTTGAGTTGAATATCCTGGCCAATGTCAAAGTTCTCAGGCCGTCTTCTTAGGCGAGCTCACTTAGACCTTCAGTTGGTCAGAGACATCTTGACCCTGGGTGATGGAGTGGCTTTTCTGGTACTATGTCCAGCACCTCCTGTGATAGGTCTGCAGTGTGGTTGTTTGAGGTTCCTGTTTCTTCTTGGGTCAGAGGTGAAGAAAGTGTCATAGTCCCATCTTCCTGGAACACTCTGGTCGCTTTCAGCTTCTGCAGTAGGTCCACTCCCAATAGGTTGAGGGTGCAGGTTTTTAACACAACAAACTGGGACATGATGGAGTGTTCTGGCTGAGTCCACACGCTCAGGGGCTTCATAATCTGGAAATATCTGACTTGACCATCAATTCCCATGCAGGAAGCAGAAGATTCTGATAGATAGGTGAGGTTGCGGAGTTCCACAAGAAAAGATCTAACTACGCCATCCACTCTCAGGATATTGTTCCCACTGGTGGGGTTCCTTGTGGACTTGGTGTGCTCTTGTCCTATGGACGGGGTTCTTCACTGCTTTCTGTGTTTCTTCTTTTTCTGGGTGAAGTCAGTGTTCTGCACCGGTTCCGGAAATGACCAAACTCGCCACAGTTGTAACACTTGACATCCCTTCTGTCCCGGCGGGACTCAATCCTTTTTGCTACTGTGAGCAGGGTATCCATTGCTATTGATGTGTACTCAGGCCTGGCTGCTACCAGTGGTTTCCTGATTGATTCTCTCAGTCCATGCACAAAAGCCTGTGCCAACATCCGTCTGTGTGTCTGATCATGGGTAATGAGGCCCAAATCTTGAAACACTTGCATTACTCTGTCATGGAACTTCTCCACAGACTCTGTCTTGTCTTGACTCGTGACATGTAGGCTGAGAGTTTGTCCTGTCAGTCTGCTTTTGGCCCATTCTCTGAGTTGCTCAATTAGCTTTGGTCCTGTCTCCCAGGCATACGCATCTAACTCTGCTGGATGCTTGAAGTGTTCTCTCATAATTGACCAGAATGCATCACCTGCTTTTATTTCCATTTCGGTCCAGAGATCAATCCAGGCTGCTGTATACGTTTGTTGGATCTGCTGCGTTTTTTGGCAAAATAGCATGGGGTGTATCCCTGGGTCTGGCAGCATACTGATCACCTGGCTTGGGATGAAGGGCTCATAGGATGGTGCCTCTACCTGTCCCTGCTCTATTGGTGCTTGTGTGTTTTCTTCCCTAGTATTGGGCAGCATGTGTGACATTGCATCTTCATCTTCATCAGATAAGAAGTGACATGGTGTACTTGGTGCATACACTGGGTGAGATTTAGGCTTTAAAGTTGTCTTGCTGCATGGGGATTTCCCACTTCCTTGCTGAGGCTGCGGTGGATCAGTGTCATGGTTCCATGCTAGCAGCCCTGTAGCTATACCACCCCCTGTGAAGCCCTAGCTGTGGGCTGTTGTGTCTGGGGGCTACATGTAGCGTTTTGTGTAGGGAGATTTGCACTTTCTTCTCCTGATATAATGACTAGGGAGAGGTGGGGGGCACCGCATGCTACACAAGTGTCCCTGTACCATGGATTCTGTTGAGAACAGACTGAACATGTCCAATATTTCCCTTCACCATATTGGGGTGGTGATGGCTTAGCATCTTTCTCTATCTTGTACACATAAAAATCATATCCTGGCTTGTTCACATATCTTTCTGGACTTCCTAAACGATGCAAGTTTACTGCCACTTTGTACCATGCATTTGCATCAGTCAGCAATTTTGAATCTACTAGCTTCCCTTTTCTATTTTTCAATACATCCTGCCATTCCGCAGCTTGGAGTCTGCCCTTCTTATGGATTTCACACACTTTCATAAGCTGTCTGTAATTTTTTACATACTTTACTCCTTCTTGTTCAGCTACCAGCTGGGGGGCAGTTTTCTCTCCAGGGAGCATAAGACTCTCCTGCTTGCCCATCTTGTTCCCCATTTTAAAAAAAAGATAAATTTTTCCAAAACAAAAACTTCAACACGAAAGTTTGATTGAGGAGAAGAAAAAAAAAAAATTATTTCCTCGCCGAATGTCCGACGGGAGGGGCTACTCAGACCGCTGCGCAGTTTGTGTCTGCTCTCTCTCTCCTGTAATTCTCCTTATCTATGTGACCTTGGTCTAAAGCAAGCTTGTAGAAAAAAAAATGGCTGGAGAAATAAAACTCTAAAATAAATTGCTTAGAGAAAAAATCTCTCCAAAATCATTTAAAAATGTACTTAAAAGAAAAACCTTAAAAACAAAAGTTAGATTTAGTAAAAAACCTCTAGAAAAAGAAAAAATAAATTCACCAAAAAGGGGAGAAAAGAAAAACCGTATTACTCATAAAACTCTGAAAAACAACCCTTGTTACTAAAACAGCTAATTAACCCCTTCATGACCCAGCCTATTTTGACCTTAAAGACCTTGCCATTTTTTGCAATTCTGACCAGTGTCCCTTTATGAGGTAATAACTCAGGAACGCTTCAACGGATCCTAGCGATTCTGAGATTGTTTTTTCGTGACATATTGGGCTTCATGTTAGTGGTAAATTTAAGTCGATAATTTTTGCGTTTATTTGTGAAAAAAATGGAAATTTGGCGAAAATTTTGAAAATTTTGTAATTTTCAAATTTTTAATTTTTATTCTGTTAAACTAGAGAGTTATGTGACACAAAATAGTTAATAAATAACATTTCCCACATGTCTACTTTACATCAGCACAATTTTGGGAACAACATTGTGGCAGGGCTCAGAAGGGAAGGAGCGCCATTTGACTTTTTGAATGGAAAATATGCTGGAATATTTAGCGGTTGCCATGTCGCATTTGGAGAGTCCCTGTGTGCCTAAACATTGGAGCTCCCCCACAAGTGACCCCATTTTGGAAACTAGACCCCCTAAGGAACTTATCTAGATGCATAGTGAGCACTTTGAACCCCCAGGTGCTTCACAAATTGATCCGTAAAAAAAGAAAGTACTTTTTTTTCACAAAAATTTTCTTTTAGCCTCAGTTTTTTTCATTTTCACATGGGCAACAGTATAAATTGGATTCTAAAATTTGTTGGGCAATTTCTCCAGAGTACACAGATACCTCATTTGTGATCATAAACCACTGTTTGGGCGCACGGCAGGGCTCAGAAGGGAAGGAGCGCCATTTGACTTTTTGAAATGAAAATATGCTGGAATATTTAGCGGTTGCCATGTCGCATTTGGAGAGTTCCTGTGTGCCTAAACATTGGAGCTCCCCCACAAGTGACCCCATTTTGGAAACTAGACGCCCTAAGGAACTTATCTAGATGCATAGTGAGCACTTTGAACCCCTCAGGTGCTTTACAGAAGTTATCGCAGAGCCGGAAAAAAAATATCATTTTTTTTTCTCAAAAATGATTTTTTAGCCCATTTTTTTATTTTCACATGGG
>JARQOD010000001.1:801831544-801915175 GCA_033576555.1 Oophaga sylvatica
AAAGTAGAGAGAAACCAACATATTGCTGCCAAAAGCGACACACCGACTGGATGAAAGGAAATTAGCATTTTTAGATACTATTATAACTCATAGATGTAAATATGGTAACAGGCCTCAGTCAAAGTACCAACCAGTCAATTTAAACATTTCAACATAATGGCTAATTAGCCAGAGTATTATATAGCTGCCTGCGATGACCATACATTCGGGATAAAAAACCCAAATGTCGAACGGGCTAATAATCAATCTGTAAATATCTAATCAAAAAGCAAAGACACAGACCAAGCGCAAAAGTGTAAAAAAAATACAGATTGAAGACTTCCAGGTGCAACGCTACCACCATACTCACAACATTGCAACAAGGAACATAGCCCAAATGATTAAAAAAATCCAGCGGTATAATTACCAGTGAGCAGGAGGTACGAGCAATGGCAGATCCGACACCAGACCACGCGTCCGCCCCGACGCGCGTTTCGGCTAACCCTTTTTTCAAGGGGCCTGCTCTATTAGTATCTTACTAGACTTTAAATAGGGCCGGTGACCGCGCGCAAAATCGCGTCACCGGAAGTTGTAATCCAGACCGAAGTGACGCCTCTGTCTCCAAGGAAACCACCACGCCCCAGGCGTTGGCGCACACCAAAGGCGGAGCCTAGGCGGACCTCCCCACAGTGTATAGACGCCAAGAGCCTGCAGCGTGATGGTTCCCAGGAGACATGCGCGTACAGTCTGGCAAAATTTGTATACTAAATACGGAAAACACATATTAAAATACAACGATCAGTCCGACAGTAGATATTTTAAAATTGTTACAGACCATTTCCGTCCTAAAATAAAAGTCATACAAGCAAATAATATATAATAATTTTCTTCATGGAAAACTTTTCTTTGATGGATCTTCATGCGGGGATACAGCCATCAGTGATTCAAAATGTCTCACATCATAATATCCACAACATAAAAGATATGTGCACCAAACGGAAGAATATAAGGTCCAATCATCAACAACGACTGCGCACTGAGAGATCTAACTCTAAAAATAAGAAAAAATAAATTATTAAAAACAACATAAAATGTAACAGCACAATAGTTGTGAACCTCAAAATCGCAGAGCGGTGATTTATAGAAAAGGGGCATAACTAATGTTTTCATTTAATCCAGATGGCTGGACCGTGCCCAATGTCCAGATCCACCTGGATTCTAATTGCGCCAATTTCCGAGTAGTGCCACCCCCACGAATGTCTATTTCTAGCTTGTCAATACCTCTAAATCTAATCAAGGAACCATCACTCCCGTGAAATTTTCTGAAATGACGAGGGATGGTTTTTAACATAGACATATCCTCAGTTGTTGCAGCCGCCTCGATCCCCAATACGTGTTCACGTATGCGGATCTTGAATTGCCTAGTTGTCATACCCACGTATATTTTCCTACAGGGGCATACTGCGTAATAAATCACATTTTTACTTGTACATGTGATATATTTCGTGATTTTATATTCGCTGTTACCATCCTGGTTAGTAAAAGTATTGACACGGTCCATATTGGGACATGCGACGCAACGTCCACATGAGGAGTTACCACATCGTTCAGTAATTTGATCAAGGAAGGTTGACGTCCGTTCCCCTGTATAATGGCTACGGACTAGCCTGTCTCTTAGATTTCTGGATCTCCTGGCTGCAATAGTAGCCCGATCTGGTAGAAATTTAGAAATAATTGGGTCTGATTTTAATATATGCCATGATTTATTGAGGATTTGTCTCATTCGTGGGAAGTGTGAATGGAAATTCGTAACAAATCTGATTTTACCAGAATCTTTATTGGGTCTAGTCCCATATAATAATGTGTCCCTAGGGGAGTATTTGGCTCTATTGAATGCACGTTTGATCATGCGTTTGCTATAACCACGCTCCATCAAACGTGATTTCAAATCATCCGATTGTCTAGCAAAATCTTTCTCAGTAGAGCACAGACGTCGCAAACGCAAAAATTGTCCAGTAGGGACAGATTGAATCATATGCCCTGGATGAGATGAAGTTGCATGAAGCAACATATTTGTCGATGTGGGCTTACGGTATATATCTGTTTGTATCTCGCCTCTCTCATCTTTTTTGAGCATAACATCCAAGAATTCAATGGAAGTAGTATCACACTTGTAAGTAATGTAGATATTACGATCATTCACATTTAGAGACGCCATAAATTTGTGGAGTTCCACAGCTGAGCCCTGCCAGATCAGTAATATGTCATCGATGTACCGCGCCCAAGAGAGGACGCGGCACACCGGGGACACCTGATCCGGCAGGGAGAGGTCTCTTTCCCACAGCCCCAGGAACAGGTTGGCGTAGGCAGGTGCAAAGGACGCCCCCATAGCTGTTCCCTGGAGCTGCAGGAAAAAAGACCCCTTAAAAACAAAAAAATTATGCGTTAGTGTGAACCTCAATAATTCAACAATCAACATCCTAATGTCGCTGGGTAAGTTAGATGTCTCCAGAAAGAATGTAGTCGCCCTAATCCCATCCTCATGCCTGATGCTAGTGTAGAGGGACTCCACATCCCCCGTCACTAGCACCATATCATCCTCCAATTGTAGACCATCTACCCTCTTCAGAAGCTCCCCCGTGTCCTTTAGAAAAGACGGCAATCCTTCCACTAGTGGCTGTAATTTGGAGTCTATCCATCTATTGATGTGCTCAAGATAATTTCCTCGTCCAGATATTATAGGACGACCGGGGGGCCTCTGCGCGTCCTTATGAATTTTTGGCAATAGGTAGAAAGTAGGAATAGTAGGTTCCTGTACAATCAGGGCAGTTGCCAACTCCTTTGATATAACACCATCATTCTTAGCCCTGTTGATGATGGCAAGTAGTTCCGTGGAATAGGCGGACAAGGGGTTAAACGTAAGTTTTTTATACCAGATTTTATTGTCAAGTTGACGACGGGCCTCTGTCTCATAAAGAGATTTAGGCCATATTACTACGTTGCCCCCCTTGTCCGCCGATTTGAACACCACATCTGGTAAATTCTGAAGGACGCGCAGACGCCCCCGTTCCTCCTTAGTCAAATTATCATTATAAATGTAATGTGGAATGTCCTGAAATTCCTTGCTCACAATTTGAACAAAGAGATCAACACTTGGACATGATGAAAAGGGAGGAAAACGCTTAGATTTTGGACGTATAGACGGAGGGATCTTACCTCCTTCGGTAGCACAATGTTCGATGGACAGATCCTCCAAAGTACGTAAAGCTACTTGTTCTTCTTCTGTGGGGAATAATTCAAGAAGATTACCGTCAAAAAAATGTTTTTTAAAAATCAGGGATCGGGCAAACAATTGTAAATCTTTAATTGCCAAAAATGCATCGAATGGTGCAGAGGGTGAAAAAGAAAACCCTTTTTCCAAGATTCTTAAATCTACATCATTCAGTTTATGGGAACTCAAATTAATTACCTTATTTCCGTATCTGGTAGACACGGGGGAGCGATCAAAGCGTCTGTAGGGATGGAAGTTGCGCTCTCTCTGATTATATCTCGCAATGCGACCCCCAGCGACATTAGATGAATCTGATGCTTCTGACATATCGCTCATAGAAGAAGAGACGTTTGTGAAGTGTTACGTCCCAGCTTCTGTCCTTGTGTTATTATTTTCTTCCTCCAAAAATAGACCGTATTATTCTCATAATCATGGCGGTCACGATTAAGCTTGTTTAATTGGGTGGTCTGAATTTTCTTTACCACTCCTTCTAATGTTTTTTCCAGTTGATTCTGAAAACCTTTTAATTTTTCCGCCGTACCACTTGCCCTTAATTCATCTTCAATATTTTTAATAGATCCGTCAAGTTCCAAAATGACCGAACTATTGTGTTCACTCAAAAGTTGCATAAACATCTGTGAGCATTGATTGCATGCTTCTTCCCATTTCGCTGTGAATGTACTGTCCTCTATTGGGAATGAAGGCACTACACGGACTCTAAGACCCCTCGGTATAATTTTTTTAGTAAGATATTTATCTAGGAACGTACGGTTCCACCATAGTTTGGTTCTTTTTATCACCATATTTTGTAAGACCATGGCACGATCGTCCCACCTACAATCACCACTCTGCTGTAAATTGGAACCATCTCCCCCAAAAACTTGATCAATGTGTGACTGCCAGGCCTTCTCCTTGGCCTGAAAATCCATGTCAAACAGGACACCTGTGCAAAACACAGCAAGAGTTAAACAACCATACCACGTTAGACCTAGACACATGGTGTGAGTAAATAGATAATTAGTAACACTTCACCTGTGTCTATAATGGATAATTGAGCCTATCATCGCTTACCATAGGTAAAACTCAACAAGAAAGATGATACTATGGCACTATTTTAATCAAAAAATTCCAATTTTTATTAAACACAATATAAAACTAATACAATATGGGATGAGAAGGTAAAAGTAGAGAGACACGCAACATATGTGCTGCCACAAGCGACACACTCGACTGGATGATAGGAAATTAGCAGTTTAGATACTATTATAACTCATAGATGTATATATATGGTAACAGGCCTCAGTCAAAGTACCAACCAGTCAATTTAAACATTTCAACATGAATGGCTAATTAGCCAGAGTATTATATAGCTGCCTGCGATGAGCCATACGATTCAGGAGTAAATAACAAAATTGTCGATACTGCTAATAATCAATCTGTAAATATCTAATCTAAAGCAAAGACACAGACCAAGCTGCTAAAGTGTAAAGAAATACAGATTGAAGACTGCCAGGTGCAACGCTACCACCATACTCACAACATTGCAACAAGGAACATAGTCCATGATTAAAAAAATCCAGCGGTATAATTACCAGTGAGCAGGAGGTACGAGCAGATGGCAGATCCGACATCCAGACCAGCGCGTCCGCCCCGACGCGCGTTTCGGCTAACCTTTGTTATTTACTCCTGAATCGTATGGCTCATCGCAGGCAGCTATATAATACTCTGGCTAATTAGCCATTCATGTTGAAATGTTTAAATTGACTGGTTGGTACTTTGACTGAGTTATATATATATACATCTCAGAGTTATAATAGTATCTAAACTGCTAATTTCCTATCATCCAGTCGAGTGTGTCGCTTGTGGCAGCACATATGTTGCGTGTCTCTCTACTTTTACCTTCTCATCCCATATTGTATTAGTTTTATATTGTGTTTAATAAAAATTGGAATTTTTTGATTAAAATAGTACTGGAGGGGACTGGCAGACCATGTGAAGGACGTCTTGTCCACCAGGGAGATTCCTGCCACACTGGAGGAGCTCATTACCATATCTACCCGCATCGACCTCCGTTTTAACGAGCGGAGGTTGGAGCGGGCCCAGTGTAGGCAGAGGTTCCGGCTAGCGCCCACCTTTGCCAGACCTCTTGAATCTTCCATTCAGGCGTTCGATTCCCCTGAGGCCATGGAGATTTCTCGAGCGAGACCTAAGTCTCGGGCCGCTCGAGTATCTGTGACTTGTAATGCTTGCCAACAAATAGGGCATTATGCTAATAAATGTCCACGGCGGTCGGGAAACGACCGCGTCTAGTAACCATTGGGGGGGTTCACTAGACACAGCAGTACACGCCTCCAAGTTGTCATTTAGGGGGACAATCAATTTTGGCTCATCCACTTTAACAGTCACGCTTTGTGTGGATTCTGGAGCCGAAGGAAATTTCATGTCTTCTACCTTCGCTCTCCGCCACTCTATACCTCTAGCAAATACACAGTACACCAGAAGTGGATAATAGAAGGAGAACCCAGACTAATAAACTAATAAAATAATAAAATAAAGAAATATGTATATACACATGTATATAATAATGAGAAACAAAATATGCAAAAATATGATCTTTATTGAGCAATGTTGTACAAGATATAAGTAACTATGTAAAAAACACAATAAAACTACCAAGAGCGTCTGATAATAAACCCGTGTAATTTCAGGCTCAAATTAGTCGAGCAGGAGCTGAATGGGTTTCAACAGATACATAATCAAAAGCAATGCGTGATATGTAAAATCCACAAAAAAGGTCATTAACCCGATAAAAAATTAATAAGACAGTATATAATGCTGAATCATACAGAATTGTGCATATACCGGTGCATGTAGTGCTGAAATAAACAAACATGTGCATATGCTACTATATCCGGATAATGTGTGGGCACAATACAACCATGAATTGAAAAGAAAAAATCCCAAAAATGACCTAAATAATGAATGCCACTACCTGGGAGCCTGTGGGTAACGCAGACGGTCTGGAAGAATGCGCCCCGACGCGCGTTTCGGAATTTGATTCCTTCGTCAGGGTGATGTGCACTAATGTAGCTGCAGCCCTTAAATAGTACCTACGGTAATGATCCAGCTGGTGAAAAAATGGCGCATTGCAGCCAGCAATGAACCCGAAGTCGTCATGGCGGCAAACGTCACATGACCCGGTGAAACCGGAAGTGCCGGACCGCAAGGTCACGTGTAGACGCCGTCGCCATGCGACCATCCTGTCCAGCCCTGCAGACATGCGCACATCACCGCTCTAAGGTACTAATGATACACCTATCTGAGCGCTACATTTATGCTGAAAATATGGACTTAATTTCAGGGAAGATTGAACTAATCTATATACATCTGTCATGTGTGCATTGCCACGAAGATCGTCGTGGTTGCACATTTTGACTTCTCACAGCTGAGCTGCTGTTTCTTTGTGTTTGGCAGCTAGGGAGTTAATTCTGTCTGTGCTCGGTGCTGGGACTGGGTGCAGTTTCTCCCGGCTGCAATTGATTATTTGTTGATTGGTTTCCTTTAAATTCCTGGTTGTCTGCTTGGGGAGTTGCCAGTGAAACCTTCATGCAGACCACAGATAGGAATGAATCTGTATAGACTTTAGTTGTGAGCTCCTTAGTTGTTCTAAGCTCAACTTGGTTAGAGTTTATTTCCCAGATCATTTATGTTCCTTTGGTGTTTGTGTGTGTATGCAAGCGAGTGTTATCCTGTCTGTCTTATATGTCTAATCTGTGTATTTAGCTAAGATCAGCCCATATCCCTTTGGTGGTAGTCAGGATCCTTCTTAGGACTGATTACAGGGTTCAGGGTCTGATAGGAGACAGGGTTAGGTTGGAGACTTGGACCTCTGAACCATTATCAGTACCTCCAAGGTGAGGGATTAGTTAGGACCCCAGTTTAGGGTCAGGTTAGATCCCGGTCCACCTCTTTCCTGTTTCAGCTCATCAAGTCCTCAAGATTAACCCTGAGTTCAGCAGATATCGTGTCAGGTAAATCTATTCTATACTTACATGCTGATGTTGCTATACTAGTTGTTGTATAGAGTGTTGTTCCTGTATTAATAGTTTACTGACATTGTATACATATCATTAGACAGCGTGACATTTTCACTGGCCATAAAAATTATCTCCAGTTACCATGGATCCAGTAGCCCAGCTGGCTCTGCAGTTGCAGGGATTATCCATGGAGTTGACGGACATTAAGTCCAAAGTTTTGTCTCCCCTGGAGCAAACCAGAGTTGAACCTAAGGTTGCTCTCCCGGACAGGTTCACTGGTGGGCGAGACAAATTTTTCACCTTCCGGGAGGCATGTAAATTGTATTTTCGGCTTCGGCCTCGATCATCAGGGAGTGAGGAGCAGAGAGTGGGAATTTTTATCTCACTTCTGCAAGGGGACCCTCAATCCTGGGCATTTTCCCTTCCTCCGGGATCCCCGGCTCTACTGTCTGTAGATCAATTTTTTACTGCCCTGGGATTGGTATATGATGACCCAGATCGGGTCTCTCTTGCTGAGACAAAATTACGTAAGATACAGCGATGAGATCGTCCGGCAGAGGAATTTGCTTCTGAGTTTCGTAGATGGGCCACAGATACTCAGTGGAATGACCCAGCTCTTAGGAGCCAGTTTTGTCATGGGCTTTCTGATAAATTAAAAGACGTTTTGGCTCAGTATGAGTCTCCTCCTTCTCTGGAGGCTGCTATGGCCTTAGCTATCCGTACTGATAGACGGCTTCGGGAGAGGGGTGAGGTAACCCCACTCCCTGTTGTTTCTCCACCTACCACTAAAGTCCCTTATGTTGAGGTTCCCCTTGTCTGTTCAGATGAGCCTATGCAGTTGGGAGGGACATCATTTCGTAGGAGGGGATTGGCGGTACGCCGCAGGACTAGAAGATGTTTTTTCTGCGGGAAAGAGGGACATTTTGTTGGAGAATGTCCATCCCGTGCCTTGTTGAGCCAAAAGTCGCCGGAAAACTGTTAATCCCAGGTTGTGTGGTGGACGACAACCTGGGAGTATGTATTTCATCCGCCAGTTCTTCTCAGTTCCTTGTACCAGTGGAGGTGGTAGTTGGTACGAGAGTGGAGAGATTGTCTGTTCTTCTTGATAGTGGTTCCGGGGCTAATCTGGTTGACGCTCAGTTTGCTCAGGCTCAAGGTATGCATCTGAGTGTATTGGTCAAACCGATCCCTATATTCTCCATTGACGCCAGGCCTCTCGGCCAAGGTAGCTTTGTTCATGAGGTTCATAACATTGACCTTCGGGTAGGGGCAATACATAGGGAACAATTATCTTGTTATGTGTTGGAGGGTCTACCTACTCCCATTGTGTTGGGACTTCCTTGGTTGGTTAAACATAACCCTGTGATTAATTGGCAGTCCAGAGAAATAAGCCAATGGGGTGAGTTTTGCAAAAGCAACTGCATGAACACAGTCATCAGTGCGGTCATGCCTAGTACATTGCCTCCTTTTTTGGAGGATTTTGGGATGTTTTCTCTGAGGAGGGGTGTCAGGAGTTGCCTCCTCATCGCGTGTATGACTGCTCTATTAATCTCCTTCCTGATGCTAAGTTGCCTAAAGCTAGGTTGTATAATCTTTCTGGTCCTGAGAGGCAGGCTATGAAAGATTATATTTCTGAAAGTCTGGCCAAAGGGCATATTAGACCTTCATCTTCCCCAGTAGCCGCGGGGTTCTTCTTTGTGAAGAAGAAAGATGGAGGCCTACGCCCTTGCTTGGATTTCCGCGAACTTAATCGGATTACTGTTCGAGATCCGTATCCACTCCCTCTTATTCCTGATCTCTTCAATCAAATTGTTGGCGCCAAATGGTTTTCTAAATTGGATCTCAGGGGGGCGTATAATCTGATTAGGATAAAAGAGGGGGATGAGTGGAAAACGGCGTTTAACACGCCGGAGGGACATTATGAGAACCTAGTCATGCCTTTTGGTCTGACTACTGCACCAGCAGTATTCCAACATTTTGTTAATGACATTTTTCGTCACCTTGTGGGGCTGTTTGTGGTTGTATATTTGGACGACATTTTAATTTACTCGCCAGATTTTGTGTCTCATCAGGAGCATGTGAGACAGGTGTTGCAGATCTTGCGAGACAATAAATTATACGCCAAACTGGAGAAGTGTGTATTTGCCGTACAGGAACTTCAGTTTTTGGGTTTTTTGGTGTCAGCCTCCGGTTTCCGTATGGACCCTGAAAAGGTGAGAGCAGTGCTTGAATGGGATCAGCCAGGGGATCTTAAGGCTCTGCAGCGTTTTTTGGGGTTTGCTAACTACTACCGGAAATTTATTTGTAATTTCTCATCTGTCGTCAAACCTCTCACTGACATGACAAGAAAAGGGACGGATTTTTCTAAATGGTCGGACAAAGCTTGCCAAGCCTTTTCCTCTTTGAAGAAATGTTTTGCTTCGGCACCCGTTCTCATCCAACCAGATGCATCTCAGCCGTTCATTGTGGAGGTGGATGCGTCTGACGTAGGGGTGGGTGCTATATTGTCCCAGGGTCCGTCCCCTGGTAAATGGCATCCGTGCGCTTTCTTTTCTAAGAAATTGTCGTCCGCCGAAAGGAATTATGATATCGGCAATAGGGAACTTTTGGCCATTAAGTTAGCATTTGAAGAATGGCATCACTTTTTGGAGGGGGCAGTCCACCGGTTACCGTTATTACTGATCACAAGAACCTGTTGTATTTGGAATCCGCTAAGCGTCTGAATTCCAGACAAGCTCGATGGTCGTTGTTTTTTACCAGGTTTAATTTTGTCGTCACTTATCGCCCGGGGTCTAAGAATGTAAAGGCTGATGCCTTGTCTCGCAGTTTCCCAGGGGCCGGGAAAACGGATGACCCGAGTCCTATCCTTCAGGAGGGGGTGGTAGTGTCGGCTGTATTTTCTGAGCTTGAGGAGGAGGTGTTAGAGGCTCAGGGGGACGCCCCTGCAGGACCTCCAGGGAGACTGTTTGTCCCAAATCTGTTGAGACAAAAGGTTATTGAGGCACATCATAATTCTGCTCTAGCAGGACATCCAGGGAGTAAGGCTACTTTAGATCTCCTTTCTCGCCGGTTTTGGTGGCCTAATGCTAATAAAGATGTTATAACTTTTGTCGCGTCATGTGGGGTGTGTGCTCGCTCTAAAACTCCTCATACCCGTCCGTCTGGGACCCTTTTACCCTTGAAACTTCCGGAGCGTCCATGGACTCATTTATCTATGGACTTCATTACGGACCTTCCTCCGTCGTCAGGGAATACTGTCATACTGGTGGTTGTTGACAGGTTCAGTAAGATGGCACATTTCGTTGCTCTTCCTGCACTCCCTAATGCTAAAACTCTGGCGCAGGTGTTCATTAGGGAAATCGTTAGACTTCATGGGTTGCCTTCTGATGTGGTGTCAGATAGGGGGTCTCAGTTTGTGTCCAAATTTTGGAGGGCATTTTGTTTACGTCGGGGGATGCAATTGTCATTTTCCTCGGCTTTTCATCCGCAGACCAATGGTCAGACAGAGCGTCTGAATCAGAGCTTAGAGACATATCTCCGGTGTTTTGTCTCAGAGAACCAAGAGAACTGGTCTTCTTTCTTGCCTCTGGCAGAGTTCGCTCTTAACAACAGGCGGAGCGAGTCCACTGGTAAGTCCCCGTTTTTTGGGCATATGGTTTTCATCCCCAGTTTTGTACTTTCAATGGGGGGAGCCCTTCTGGGGTTCCTGAGGAGGAGCATTTTTCGTCGTCACTTGCTTCTGTGTGGAGAGGTGTATTGAATAATCTGAGTGCGATGGGGAACCGTTACAAACGTATGGCTGATAGGAGGAGAGTTTCTGGTCCAGATCTGAATGTGAACGATCTGGTATGGTTGTCTACCAGGAATATAAAACTTAAAGTGCCCTCCTGGAAACTGGGTCCCAGATTCATCGGGCCGTACAGGATCAGTTCCATAATTAATCCTGTGGCATTTCGTCTGGACCTCCCTCCTACGTTTAAAATTCATAATGTGTTCCACAAGTCATTACTTAAAAGGTATGTGGCACCAGTCATACCGTCACCTCTACCTCCTCCTCCTGTGTTGGTCAATGGTAACTTGGAATTTCAAGTATCAAAGATCATTGACTCACGTCTGAATCGCCGGTCCCTTCAGTACTTGGTGCATTGGAAGGGGTATGGTCCAGAGGAGAGGACGTGGGTCCCTGCGTCTGATGTTAACGCAGATCGTTTGGTTCGGACCTTCCACAGAACTCACCCGGGCAGGCCTGGCCCTGAGGGTCCGGAGGCCCCTCGTAGAAGGGGGGGTACTGTCATGTGTGCATTGCCACGAAGATCGTCGCGGTTGCACATTTTGACTTCTCACAGCTGAGCTGCTGTTTCTTTGTGTTTGGCAGCTAGGGAGTTAATTCTGTCTGTGCTCGGTGCTGGGACTGGGTGCAGTTTCTCCCGGCTGCAATTGATTATTTGTTGATTGGTTTCCTTTAAATTCCTGGTTGTCTGCTTGGGGAGTTGCCAGTGAAACCTTCATGCAGACCACAGATAGGAATGAATCTGTATAGACTTTAGTTGTGAGCTCCTTAGTTGTTCTAAGCTCAACTTGGTTAGAGTTTATTTCCCAGACCATTTATGTTCCTTTGGTGTTTGTGTGTGTATGCAAGCGAGTGTTATCCTGTCTGTCTTATATGTCTAATCTGTGTATTTAGCTAAGATCAGCCCATATCCCTTTGGTGGTAGTCAGGATCCTTCTTAGGACTGATTACAGGGTTCAGGGTCTGATAGGAGACAGGGTTAGGTTGGAGACTTGGACCTCTGAACCATTATCAGTACCTCCAAGGTGAGGGATTAGTTAGGACCCCAGTTTAGGGTCAGGTTAGATCCCGGTCCACCTCTTTCCTGTTTCAGCTCATCAAGTCCTCAAGATTAACCCTGAGTTCAGCAGATATCGTGTCAGGTAAATCTATTCTATACTTACATGCTGATGTTGCTATACTAGTTGTTGTATAGAGTGTTGTTCCTGTATTAATAGTTTACTGACATTGTATACATATCATTAGACAGCGTGACAACATCACTCCAGACAACTGATCTGAGCATAAATAATAACACATAATCAAGAATAATAATAATATAACCTGTGCAAATATATACATATTATATACAAAAAATAATAAGCATAATACAATAAACTTAATGCAATTGGGAATATACCCATACATAAATAATTATACAAAAACATCCCATTAATGTGATGATAATAATAACGTAGTCGAAGCGTGATGTATACTTCATTCCAATTCAGCAAGCCACTCATATAGATATAAAATATCTAGAACTAAAAATAAAGAAATGCATTAATCATAGAATCATAGAATGGTAGAGCTGGAAGGGACCTCCTGGGCCATCTGGTCCAACCCCCTGCTCAAAGCAGGATTCTCTAAATCATCCCAGACAGATGTCTGTCCAGCCTCTGTTTGAAGACTTCCATTGAAGGAGAACTTACCACCTCTCGTGGCAGCCTGTTCCACTCATTGATCACCCTAACTGTCAAAAAGTTTTTTCTAATATCTAATCTGTGTCTCCTCACATTCAGTTTCATCCCATTGCTTCTAGTCTTTCCTTGTGCAAATGAGAATAAAGATGATCCTTCTACAATGTGACAGCCCTTGAGATATTTGTAGACAGCTATTAAGTCTCCTCTCAGTCTTCTTTTTTGTAAGCTAAACATTCCCAAATCCTGCAACCGTTCCTCATAGGACATGGTTTGCAGACCGGTCACCATTCTGGTGGCTCTTCTTTGAACTTGCTCCAGTTTGTTGATGTCTTTTTTAAAATGTGGTGCCCAAAACTGGACACAGTATTCCAGATGAGGTCTGACCAAAGAGGAGTACAAGGCAATAATGACCTCACGTGATCTAGACTGTATGCTTCTGTTGATACATCCTAGAATTGTATTTGCCTTTTTTGCTGCTGCATCACACTGTTGACTCATGTTCAGTCTGTGATCAATTAGTATACCCAAGTCTTTTTCACATGTTCTGTTACTTAGCCCTATTCCTCCCATTTTGTAAATGCTTTTTTCATTTTTATTGCCCAGATGTAGTACTTTGCATTTTTCCCTGTTAAAAACCATTCTGTTAGTTGCTGCCCACTGCTCCAGTTTATTTATATCTTTTTGAATCCTTTCTCTCTCTTCTCTAGTATTAGCTACCCCTCCTAGCTTTGTGTCATCAGCAAATTTGATCAGTTTACCCTCAATTCCTTCATCTAAATCATTGATAAAGATGTTGAACAATACAGGTCCCAAAACAGAGCCTTATTAATAAAATAAAAGCTGCAACACAATACAAACATATATCAAACTCTATATAATTTTTTTTTTTTTTAATATAAACCAAATAAAATGAAGAACAATGTAAATAAAAAATATAAGTTTATAAAAAGGGTATAAATGAGAGACACTCATTGAGGCCAAGTGGAGACACCGTATTAAGTGTCCATATCCACTTGGCCTCAAGTTGGGCTAACCGTTTACTGACATTCCCACCCCTATTATTGACAACCAATACATCTATCCCCGAGACCTTCAGTTTAGAAAAATCACAATTATGATGTAATTTGAAATGTATAGGGATGGTTTTTAAAGATAATACATCCTCAATCTCGGCTGCTGCCTTAATGCCCAGTACGTGTTCAAGTACCCTAACTTTCAATTGTCTGGTAATCAAACCAACATATTTTAAGTCGCAAGGACATTCCGCCAAATAGATTACAGCAGAGGATGTGCATGTGATGTTGTGTTTTATGTCAAATTGGTGGGAATTGTCAGAGTTAGTAAAACCATGTGTCCTCATAACATTGGGACATGCCACACACGAACCACATGGGTTTACAACCATGAATGGGCGAAGATTTAATTTGTGGCGTCTTGGTAAAGTGACTCTTGACCAATCTGTCTTTTAAATTGGACGACCTCCTAAATGTAATATGTGGTCTGTCCCCTACATATTTAGACAAAATTGGGTCTGACATCAGTATTTGCCAATGATGAGTTAGGCAATGCCTCAAACGGTCACTTTGCCCACTGAACTGCGCAATAAAAAGTACCACATTCGTTTAATCGCCCGATTGATTTGTGTATAAGGCCTCGTGGCGGGTACTGTGTTTCGCCCTATTAAAAGTCCTTACCAACTAATTTAGAAGGTTCTCCCACTAGATCCTCCCACCTCTCTGTGAGTGATGTTTCGCTGGCCTCCTCTTCCGTCTCTGTGGCATCTATCAATACTCCTAAAAGGAAAAGAAATCTACGTTTTCTTCCCAACAAGCGCAATTATTCTCCAGATTCTGGCAGTCAATTGAAGGTAATTAATCTTAGTACCCATGTATTTTCTTCAATGGAAATTGAGGTTCTTACTAAGGGTCTGTCACGCTATCACTGCATACAGGAGGTCCGGGGTCTATGCTGACCCTAAGCAGGGGCACTGACTAATCTCTCTACCTGGAGGTACTGTTGATGGTACAGAGGTCCAGGCCGCCAGCGTAACCCTATCTCCTGCAAATCCCTGACCCTCAGTAATCTAGTCCTGAGAAGGAACCCGATCACAACCACAGGGGACTGGAAGATATATGCCTAAACACAGTAATAGACGAACGAGACAGTACAAGGGGTAAACTAAAATCCACCTTGCATACAAAACTCACTCCACAACTACAGAGGGAACACCAACGGGTACGGAAATAAATGATAAAGCGAGGAGGGGAAAAATCCACACCAGGTACTCTTCACTTCAGACTACACAATACCACGATCCGCTCTGCTGGTCTGCATGAATGCTTTCACCGACACATTCCTAGCAGACTGGCAGGTATTTGAAGGAATCTCATTACTGCAGCATTAACTGCAGCTGGGCGAGGCTGGGCCTCGTCTAGCACAGAGAGAGAGAGAGAATTAACTCCCTCACTGCCGAAAAACACCAAGCACCAAAAACTCAGCTGCGAGAAGTCAGATTGTGTAATCGTGACAGGGTCTGACTTTTTGTCCGACCGCCTCTTTTGATTGTTTCACCGCGGTCAAGGACCTTCATCTGTTCGCCAGAAAATTACTATTCAAGCGCATGTTTCATGATAAGAATATTTGTGATTCTTTCCCCACAGAGACGGAACAGGAGGCGTTAGCTAATTTGGAACAGCTGGCAAGGGAATATAACACAGTCATTGAAGGTGAGGTGCCAGATGTTATTAGGAAAAAATCCATCAAATTTCCTCTGTTGTCGTCCTGTTCAGCTATTGACATCTTTGTCAAGACAGTTAGTAAGGAATTTACTAAAATCCCGGTTTATCCATCCTCACATAATTTGAGCGAGGAAGAAAAGAAGTGTTTACATAGATTAATGAGTCTACAAGATGTGGTGGTGAAACCAGCAGATAAGGGTGGGAATGTAGTGGTGTGGCCCAAAGATCTTTATGAATTGGAGGCTTTCCGTCAGTATAATAATGTTGAATACAATAAGAAATTGACCTTTAATCCCTTGTCCAAATTTCAAACACAACTTAACGACCTTCTACGGGAAGCTAACGATGAGGGAATTATTACACATGATCTTCGGTTGGCCTTACAAGTAAAAGAACCCACCATTCCCACCCTGTATCTGCTTCCCATGATTCATAAAAATCAGAAGATACCACCCGGGAGACCTATCATTTCAGGACGAGGAAATTATCTAGAGAATGTGAATAAATACATCGACTCAGTGTTACAACCATTTGTATCAGCTCTTCCTTCATATACGAGGGACACCAATGATTTTTTTAAAAAAGTTGATGGGATGCATGTTGATCATGATTGTGTATTAGTGACTTGCGATGTGGAGTCCTTATACACAAACATCAGACACACCGATGGCCTTGCCGCAGTTTCTTATTTTTTATAATTTTCCTCATTTTCAATAGCATTTATTGTATTTTTCATTAACCTGTTAGAGTTTGCTTTATCAAAATTTTTTTGTATTTTTGGGGGGGTCCTTCTTCCTACAAGTCCAAGGGACGGCGATGGGTGCCTCTTTTGCCCTGTCGTATGCCAACTTGTTCCTTGGACTGTGGGAGAGGGACCTCTTCACATCTGACTGCATGGGGTCTATGGAGCGTGTCCTTTTTGGACACGCTACATAGACGATGTATTTTTTATTTGGCAAGATTCCATTGAGGCATTAGCTGAATTCATTGCAAACTTGAATTCTAATCGTATCAACATGCATTTTACGTATTGTCATCATATGAACACTATTGAGTTTTTGGATGTCCGTATCTTGAAGGATGTAAATGGTTGTCTTCAAACGGACCTGTTTAGGAAAAACACGGCGGTGAATGCTCTGGTACACGCATCTTCTTCTAATCCGAGGCCCTTGATCAATTCCGTCCCCATAGGACAATTTTTACGACTCAGACGGATTTGTTCCAGAGATGAAGACTTTTTACAACAAGCAGAATTATTGAAGGGCAGATTTTTGGAGCGAGGGTATAGTAGGAGATCTATCAAAAGGGATTTTAATAGGGCGAAACACAGTACCCGCCACGAGGCTTTATACACAAATCAATCGGGCGATGAAACGAATGTGGTACGTTTTATTGCGCAGTTCAGTGGGCAAAGTGACCGTTTGAGGCATTGCCTAACTCATCATTGGCAAATACTGATGTCAGACCCAATTTTGTCTAAATATGTAGGGGACAGACCACATATTACATTTAGGAGGTCGTCCAATTTAAAAGACAGATTGGTCAAGAGTCACTTTACCAGGACGCCACAAATTAAATCTTCGCCCATTCATGGTTGTAAACCATGTGGTTCGTGTGTGGCATGTCCCAATGTTATGAGGACACATGGTTTTACTAACTCTGACAATTCCCAGCAATTTGACATAAAACACAACATCACATGCACATCTTCTGCTGTAATCTATTTGGCGGAATGTCCTTGCGACTTAAAATATGTTGGTTTGACTACCAGACAATTGAAAGTTAGG
The DNA here is from genome assembly GCA_033576555.1 of Oophaga sylvatica. Lineage (NCBI taxonomy): Eukaryota > Metazoa > Chordata > Amphibia > Anura > Dendrobatidae > Oophaga > Oophaga sylvatica. The sequence goes on from JARQOD010000001.1 coordinate 801,848,829, forward strand.
GTACGTGAACACGTACTGGGCATTAAGGCAGCAGCCCAGATTGAGGATGTATCATCTTTAAAAACCATCCCTAGACATTTCAAATTACATCATAATTGTGATTTTTCTAAACTGAAGGTCTCGGGGATAGATTTATTGGTTGTCAATAATAGGGGTGGGAATGTCAGTAAACGGTTAGCCCAACTTGAGGCCAAGTGGATATGGACACTTAATACGGTGTCTCCACTTGGCCTCAATGAGTGTCTCTCATTTATACCCTTTTTATAAACTTATATTTTTTATTTACATTGTTCTTCATTTTATTTGGTTTATATATATATATATATATATATATATATATATATATAAAAAATTATATATAGTTTGATATTTGTTTGTATTGTGTTGCAGCTTTTATTTTATTAATGCATTTCTTTATTTTTAGTTCTAGATATTTTATATCTATATGAGTGGCTTGCTGAATTGGAATGAAGTATACATCACGCTTCGACTACGTTATTATTATCACATTAATGGGATGTTTTTGTATGATTATTTATGTATGGGTATATACACAATTGCATTAAGTTTATTGTATTATGCTTATTATTTTTTGTATATAATATGTATATATTTGCACAGGTTATATTATTATTATTCTTGATTATGTGTTATTATTTATACTCAGATCAGTTGTCTGGAGTGATGTATATAGATTAGTTCAATCTTCCCTGAAATTAAGTCCATATTTTCAGCATAAATGTAGCGCTCAGATAGGTGTATCATTAGTATCTTAGAGCGGTGATGTGCGCATGTCTGTAGGGCTGGACAGGATGGTCGCATGGCGACGGCGTCTACACGTGACCTTGCGGTCCGGCCCTTCCGGTTTCACCGGGTCATGTGACGTTTGCCGCCATGACGACTTCGGGTTCATTGCTGGCTGCAATGCGCCATTTTTTCACCAGCTGGATCATTATCGTAGGTACTATTTAAGGGCTGCAGCTACATTAGTGCACATCCCCCTGACGAAGGAATCAAATTCCAAAACGCGCGTCGGGGCGCGTTCTTCCAGACCGTCTGCGTTACCCACAGGCTCCCAGGTAGTGGCATTCATTATTTAGGTCATTTTTGGGATTTTTTCTTTTCAATTCACGGTTGTATTGTGCCCACACATTATCCGGATATAGTAGCATATGCACATGTTTGTTTATTTCAGCACTGCATGCACCGGTATATGCACAATTCTGTATGATTCAGCATTATATGCTGTCTTATTAATTTTTTATCGGGTTAATGACCTTTTTTGTGATTTTACATATCACGCATTGCTTTTGATTATGTATCTGTTGAAACCCATTCAGCTCCTGGTCGACTAATTTGAGCCTGAAATTACACAGGTTTATTATCAGACGCTCTTGGTAGTTTTATTGTGTTTTTTATATAGTTACATATATCTTGTACAACATTGCTCAATAAAGATCATATTTTTGCATATTTTGTTTCTCATTATTATATACATGTGTATATACATATTTCTTTATTTTATTCTTTTATTAGTTTATTAGTCTGGGTTCTCCTTCTTTTATCCACTTCTGGTGTACGGTGTATTTACTATTCTCCGGGTGGTTTGCCATCCAACTTCTTTCAGGATTTGTGGTATCACTTTTAATTTGTTATATATACATATGTTCTTTATATTACAGATGATTAATTAAGTGTGTATAGTCCTACAATCTTGTTTTATTCCACTGTATAACTCTGGTGATGCTCGCCAAACCCGTGACTGTTCGAGTAGTGAATGGGTCGACACTGCCTTCACCAATCACACATCAGACCATCCCTTTCACGTTGTCAATGTCCCCTTCCCATCAGGAGATTATCTCACTTCTGGTCATTCCCGAGGGAATAGACCAGATTTTGTTAGGGATGCCCTGCCTCCGTTTCCACTCCCCACACATTGAGTGGAACTCTGGGAGGATATTGGGTTGGGGTGAGTCATGTAAAGGCAGATGTATGAGGGAATGCATTCAGGTGGCCACTACAGAGATGCCCCCAGATCTTACTTCAATTCCTAAATACTATTGGTCATATGCAGACGTATTCTCCAAAAAGGCTGCAGAAGTCCTTCCACCTCACCGTCCTTATGACTGTCCTATTGACCTCTTGCCTGGAGCAGAACCTCCTCGAGGACGGGTCTATCCCCTTTCTCTCCTGGAGACGGAGGCTATGTCCCAATATATTCAGGAGAACCTGGCAAGAGGATTCATTAGGAAGTCAGTGTCACCTGCAGGGGCGGGGTTCTTCTTCGTGCAGAAGAAGAACAGAGAATTACGTCCATGCATCGATTACAGGGGTCTTAATGCCATCACCATTAAGAATAAATACCCATTGCCCCTGATTTCTGAGCTATTTGATAGGCTACGGGGGGCAAGGGTATTTACGAAATTAGATCTGCGGGGTGCTTATAACCTGATTCGCATCCGTGAGGGGGACGAATGGAAGACGGCTTTTAATACCAGGGATGGGCACTATGAATATCTGGTGATGCCCTTCGGGCTCTGTAATGCCCCAGCCGTCTTTCAAGACTTTGTTAATGACATCTACCGGGATATGCTCTCCACCTCAGTCGTAGTCTATCTGGATGATATTCTCATCTTTTCCCCAGATATTGACTCCCAACGGAGAGATGTCTGCAGAGTCTTCGACCTCTTACGGGCAAATTCCCCATACGAAAAGTTGGAGAAATATGTGTTTGAGCAGGAGTCCTTACTAGAGTTGAGCGATACTTTCCGATATCCTAAAGTATCGGAATCGGAATGGTATCGCCGATATCACTAAAATATCGGCGATACCCGATACCGATACCGGAAGTCCCATGTAAGTCTATGGGAACAAAATATCGCAACTAAAAAAACCCCATTCTTTCCTTGTAAACACTAAATATACACACATAGAATACATATATATATATACATGTCATTGTGACATATATATATACATATATGTATAGTTTATACACTTCTACATAGTAAAATATCCTCTCATTCAATTGCCGGGTAAAGCCGGCTTCAGTGAAAAGACAGAAGCACCCGACATGAAATGACACTTGGTGTACATAGGGTTAACCATGTCTTTTCATGTCGTTTGCTATCTGATTTGCACAAACAATTAAATCAGACTATGTGTGCAAAATTTCACACCTGTAGGGGTTAATTAAAGGTGTAAATTCGTTGTAAAAAAAACCGGACTTTTTTGCTACGAATTTACACCTTTAATTAACCCCTACAGGTGTGAAATTTTGCACACATAGTCTGATTTAATTGTTTGTGCAAATTAGATAGCAAAGGACATGAAAAGACATGGTTAACCCTATGTACACCAAGTGTCATTTCATGTCGGGTCACCCGACATGAAATGACACTTGGTGTACATAGGGTTAACCATGTCTTTTCATGTCCTTTGCTATCTAATTTGCACAAACAATTAAATCAGACTATGTGTGCAAAATTTCACACCTGTAGGGGTTAATTAAAGGTGTAAATTCGTTGTAAAAAAAACGGACTTTTTTGCTACGAATTTACACCTTTAATTAACCCCTACAGGTGTGAAATTTTGCACACATAGTCTGATTTAATTGTTTGTGCAAATTAGATAGCAAAGGACATGAAAAGACATGGTTAACCCTATGTACACCAAGTGTCATTTCATGTCGGGTTCTGCATTTTCACAAAAGCCGGCAATTGAATTAGCGGCTATTATACTATGTAGAAGTGTATGAACTACAAATATAATATATATATATATATGTGTCACAAATTCAATGACATGTATATATATATATGAGGTGTAAAATTGCTGAAAAAAAATGCGTGGGCTCCCGCCCTATTTTCGCAACCAGACAGACAAAGCCAGTGAGTGGGGCAGATAATAATAGCCCAGAGAGGGACCATTATTTTTGCCCCCCCCCCGGCTACTAACATCTGCCCCCAGACACCCCAGGAAAGACAAATCTATAATTAGATTCGCCCTTTCTGGCACTTTGCCCGTCTATTCCCATTGCCCTGTAGCGGTGGCGAATGGGTTAATATGGGGTTAAAGCCACCTTGCTATTGAAAGGTGACCTTAAGCCAGGTTAATAATTGAGAGCTGTCAATTAGACAACTATCAATTATTAATCCTATTGCATGAAATAAAAATAAAACACACACACTTTAATTAAAAATCATTTTAATGAAATAAAGACACATGTTTTTGACCATCTTTTATTTTACTGCAAAAACCATTTCCTGTAATAAAAATAAAATAAAAAAGCAAAATTATTCTTACCTATCCCATGCACAGTCAGGTCCCACGGTGTAATCCTTCAGAAAGGGTTAATGTTTACTGCAGGGACCGCAGCTAATGCTGCAGCCTCACAGTAAACCCCAAATGAATGAGTTCCTCTCCTGCCTGACAGGAGAGTAAAGGCTGGGTGTCACATAACGATACACCAGCGATCCCGACAACGATATGCACTTGTCAGGATCGCTGGTGTATCGCTACATGATCGCTGCTGAGCTGCCAAACAGGCAGCTCAGGCAGCGATCTGGGACAGCGACACTGCGGGTAACATCGCTTAAGGGCCCGTCTCACATAGCGATATCGCTGCCGAGTTTTGTGACGCAGCAGCGAGCTCACCAGCGATATCGCTGTGTGTGACATTCAGTGACGATCAGCCCCCCTGCCGGGTATCGCTGATCGTCACAGAAATGTCAGGACCTTTTTTTGATCGCTGGTTTCCCTCTGACAGGCACGCATCGCTGCGTGTGACAGGCGGGAGACCAGCGATCCGCTGGTAACCAAGGTACACAGCGGGTTTCCAGGCACCGCGCAGCGCTTGGAAACCCGCTGTGTACCTTGGATACCAGCTCCCTGCATCAGGGCGCTGGTATCCAGGGTACACAGCGGGTTTCTAGGCACAGCCCCGCGCCTGGAAACCCGCTGTGTACCTTGGTTACCAGCGGATCGCTGGTCTCCCGCCTGTCACACGCAGCGATGTGTGCCTGTCAGCGGGAAACCAGCGATCAAAAAAAGGTCCTGACATTTCAGCGACGATCAGCGATACCCGGCAGGGGGGCTGATCGTCGCTGAATGTCACACACAGCGATATCGCTGGTGAGCTCGCTGCTGCGTCACAAAACTAGTGACTCAGCAGCGATCTCGGTAGCGATATCGCTATGTGAGACGGGCCCTTAAGTGGAAAGCTTAATTGATTGCTTTCCACTTTCACTTCAGGTCAGCCAGGGACACAATCAGTGACGTCAGAGGGAACTGATTAACAAAAATAGGGGTTCCCTTCGAAAAAAAAATGGCGTGGGGTCCCCCCTATTTTTGTTAACCAGCCAGATGAAGCAGACCGCTGAGGCCTGGATTTTCAGGCTGTTAAGGAGCCAAGATCCATGGACCTTGCCAGCCTGATAATACTAGGCCACAGCAGTCTGCATATCTTGGCTGATTAACAAAAATAGGGGATCCCCTCGAAAAAAATTGGCGTGGGGTCCCCCCTATTTTTGTTAACCAGCCAGATGAAGCAGACCGCTGAGGCCTGGATTTTCAGGCTGTTAAGGAGCCAAGATCCATGGACCTTGCCAGCCTGATAATACCAGGCCACAGCAGTCTGCATATCTTGGCTGATTAACAAAAACAGGGGATCCCCTCGAAAAAAATTGGCGTGGGGTCCCCCCTATTTTTGTTAACCAGCCAGATGAAGCAGACCGCTGAGGCCTGGTTTTTCAGGCTGGTAAGGATCCAATATCCATGGACCTTGCCAGCCTGATAATACCAGGCCACAGCAGTCTGCTTAGCTTGGCTGGTTAACAAAAATAGGGGATCCCCTCGAAAAAAAAACGGCGTGGGGATCCCCCCTATTTTTGTTAACCAGCCAAGTAAAATGCAGACTGCTGCGGCCTGGTACTAAAAGACTGTCAAGGCCCATGGATTTTGGCCCTCAACAGCCTGATAATACCAGGCTACAGCAGCCCCACATTTGGCGCATCAAAAGATGTGCCAATTGTGGCACTTTACCCGGCTCTTCCCACTTGCCCTGTAGCGGTGGCAAGCGGGGTAATAAGGGGTTAATGTCACCGTTGATTGCACGGTGACAATAAGCCCGGTTAATAATGGAGAGGCGTCAATAAGACACCGATCCATTATTAATCCCAAAGTTATTAAATGTATAAAAAAAAGACAAAGCAAGAAAAAAGTATTTTAATGAAATAAAAGAGACAACACAGTTTTCATTAATTTTATTGTACTCTCATTCCTGCGACGCCATCGATCTCCTGTAAAAAAAGAAAAAAAAAAAACCAACAGTATACCACCTGTCCGACGCAGTCCATAACGACAGTCCCACGACGATCCAACTCTGCTACATCGCAATGACAGGCAGAGCCTGTCATCGCGACGCAGCACAGCTGATTACCTGTTTCCCCGGCGGTGACGTCATCGGACTGACTGCTTTACGGCCGGGATTACCCAGCAGTCACTGCAGTTATCGCGAGAAACTGCATGTGACCGCCGGGGAAAGAAGATTGCGGCCATGAAGCAGTCCGGGATGTGACCGCCGGAGATCTTCTGCCAGGTAAGTGCCGCTGACTCCTGACAGACCCGACCGACGGACACTGACAGTGACAGTGACAATCCCGATTCCGGTATCCGATATGACGAAAATATCGGAACTCGGAATCGGAATTCCGATACAGCCAATATCGGCCGATACCCGATATTTGCAGTATCGGAATGCTCAACCCTAGTCCTTACCTTTCCTGGCTATATCATCTCCGCCCAGGGATTGGCTATGGATCCTGCCAAACTACAGGCGGTGATGGACTGGCAAGAACCCCATTCTCTGAAGGCGGTGCAGCGCTTTATGGGGTTCATTAATTACTACCGCCAGTTTATCCCTCACTTCTCAACTTTGGTAGCTCCCATGGTTGCCCTCACCAAAAAGGGAGCAAATCCCAAATTGTGGTCTGAAGAGGTCTCCAAGGCCTTCACTTCTATTAAGTCCCATTTCGCTAGCGCTCCCATCCTACATCGCCCCAATGTTGATAAGCCATTTACATTGGAGGTGGATGCCTCGTCCTTGGTGCTGGAGCAGTCCTCTTCCCAAAGGATGCTCAAGGTCGGAAGCATCCATGCTTCTTTTTCTCCAAGACCTTCACACCAGCGGAGAGGAATTATTCCATCGAGGACAGGGAGTTGCTAGCAATGAAGTTGGCCTTCTCGGAGTGGAGACATCTGTTGGAGGGGGCTCGCTTTCCCTTCCAAGTCTTCACGGATCACAAAAATCTGGTGTATTTACAGACTGCCCAGCGGCTAAATTCCCGTCAGGCCAGATGGTCCTTGTTTTTCTCCCGATTTCACTTCACCCTCCATTTTCTGTCGGGAGAGAAGAACATTCGGGCTGACGCTCTCTCGCTCCGTTGTGTCTTCTGAGGGGGGGAGCCACGGCTTATTGTCCCCTCCGAGAGCCTGAGAACTGTAGCTCCGGTCTCGCTAGAGTCTGTCCCTCCGGGCAAGACCTTTGTACCATCTAATTTGGTCATCTAAAAGGAAATCTGAGCTACTCGCGAGGACATACTGGTGGCCGCATATGGTCCGGGACTTTGCTAGATTATATTCGGGCATGTGTCTCCTGTGCCAAAAATAAGTCCCCTCGTCAACGGCCAGCTGGGTTACTTTACCCATTGCCGGTGGCAGACAGGCCTAGGAAATGGTCAGGATGGACTTTGTGGTAGGCTTGCCCAAATCTCGTGGGTGTACCATCATATGGGTTATCACCGATCACTTCTCTAAAATGGTGCACTTGGTGCCGCTACCCCGGATACCTTCTGCACGGGCCTTGGCGACACAATTTATCAAACATATCTTCCGCTTACACTGTATGCCGGACAAAATTGTCAGCGATCGGGTCCCCAGTTTGCGTCTCGGTTCTGGAGAGAGCTTTGTCGCCTTCTCAGTGTTGAGTTAAATCTCTCTTCTGCTTATCATCCCAAGACGAATGGGTTGGTAGAGAGGGCCAACCAGACCTTGGTCACATATCTGCGACATTTTGTTTCAGCTAGGCAGGATGACTGGGCATCCTTGTTAACGTGGGCGGAGTTTGCATTAAACAAACGCTGTGGCTGATTCCACTGGACAAACCTCATTTCTCCTTAATTATGGTCAGCACCCGCGGGTTCCTGTACCTATGCCCGTGTCTTCCGCCGACTCCAGGGTGGCAGACTGGGCTGTGGAGGCACGTGACATTTGGGACCGCAATCAGGATGCCATTCAGGCCTCCAAGGAGAGAATGAGGTCATCCGCTGATGCACATCGGTGCCCCGCTCCGACTTTTGCCCCTGGCGATTTAGTGTGGCTCTCCTCCCGTAACATCAGGCTGCGTGTAGAGTCCACTAAGTTCGCACCTCGCTTCTTGGGTCCCTTCAAGATCCTTGAACAGGTCAATCCTGTGGTCTACCGGTTAGCCCTTCCGCCACGCCTGGGTATCACCGACACATTCCATGTCTCCCTCCTGAAACCCGTATACTTGTCCCGGTTTTCCGAGTCATCTGCCGGGACATCGGGTTCGTCTACGGACGATTATGAGGTGAATGCTATTCTGGGGTGCAAGGTGGTACGTGGCAAAAAGTTTTATTTGGTGGATTGGAGGGGTTATGGGCCTGAGGATAGGTCATGGGAGCCTGTGTAACGCTGGTATTATCTGTTCCATGTTTTCCAGCGCTACTTTGCATGTCTTTGCTTTAAACCCTTTTGCTTCTTTCCCCTAACCAGCTGGGATACTGTTGTCTGTTACCTGTATGGATGCTGCTCAGTTCCCAGCTCTGCTGCGTAGCTGTACTTGCGTGAGTGTCTCCGCTGAGTTGCATGACCACCCGCATGTGCGGTCCCTGGCCTGCTGTAGAAGCTACCCGTAGGTTGCAAAGTCCTCTGCAGTGGTGCATGACTTACTACGTGTGTTGAGGCTGCAGTCATTGTCAGGTGTCCTTCTGTGCTGAGTTGTGTCTGGCTCTGCATAGGGGGCGCGGCCCACACCTGTCCTGCTTTTATGAGGAATGGGTGTGCACTAGAATTGCTGCTCCAGCCTATCGCTGTGAAGCAGCTCATATATAAAGTTCCCCAGCCCTGTGGGGCATTGCCAGAGCTTTGCATTGAGTTTGCATTGAGTTCCTGAACCTAGCCGTGTGTGTTTGTGTGTTCAGCTCCTGCTCTGAGTGCGATCAGTTCTGGAGAGCTGATTCCCTTTGTCCTGTCTTGTGTTTCCACCTGTTCTGGGGGCTGAGTACCCAGATCGCCCTTCCTGGAGGCTGCATATCCAGGCCTGTTCCTGTTGTGTCTTGTTCCCTGAATCCCTGATCCTGGATCTGTTCCGGTACCTGAATGTCTGAACTGTGTCTTGTGTTTCCGCCTGTACTGGGGGCTGAGTACCCAGATCGCCCTTCCTGGAGGCTGCATATCCAGGCCTGTTCCTGTTGTGTCTTGTTCCCTGAATCCCTGATCCTGGATCTGTTCCGGTACCTGAATGTCTGAACTGTGTCTTGTGTTTCCGCCAGCTCTGGGGGCAGAATACCCAGATCGCCCTTCCTGGAGGCTGCATATCCAGGCCTGTTCCTGTTGTGTTTTGTTTCCTGAATCCATGATCCTGGATCGGATCCTGTACCTGACTGTCTGAACTGTGTCCGCTGTGTTATGTTCCTGAAGTCCTTCTGTGTCCTGAACCTTGTGCCAGTGACTGTGATTCTTTGCTATATAACCTGAGTTCATCTTGGAAGGAGGAGTCCGGTGTGTGTGCTGAGTTTCTGTTACTCTGTGCTCAGCTTCTGTGCAATCCCCGGCCGGCTCCCGTTGAGCCTGGCGGGGCTTGCACCAGACCGCTGGGGTTCATTTTCAGGTCGCTGCCAGATGTCTGATGCCTGATGACTATGGCCTGATGTCCGATGTCTGATGACCACTTCCAGATGTCCAGAGGCTGCCAGATGTCCGGAGCCTGCCGATCGTTGCCACATGTCCGGAGTCCGATGCCAGTGTTCTGATGTTTCTGAGTTCCAGTCCGTGTTCCTGAGTTCCAGTCTGTGTTCCTGAGTTCCAGTCCGTGTTCCTGAGTTCCTGAAATCCAATCCGTGTTCCTGAGTTCCTGTCCATGTTCCTGTGTCCCTGAGTTCCATTCCGTGTTCCTGATATCCTGTCCGTGTTCCTGTGTCCCTGAGATCCAATCCGTGTTCCTGATATCCTGTCCATGTTCCTGAGTTCCTGAGTTCCTGAGATCCAATCCGTGTTCCTGATGTCCTGTCTGTGTTCCTGAGTACCTGAGATCCAGTCCGTGTTCCTGATGTCCCGATGTCCTGCCCGTTCCTCCGTGGTCTACCCTGTGATGACGTCTGTCCTGGGTCAGTGTCTGATGTTCTCCTGCTGAGCCTGTGCTACGCCTGAGATCTGAGAGAGAGGCCGTCCTAGTATGCCCGTGCCAGATGACCCTGGACTGCATCAACCCATGATGACCCTGCCATCGTCTGATGTTCGTCCTGGGCCGGTGTCTGATGTTCTCCTGCTGAGCCTGTGCTACGCCTGAGAGAGAGGCCATACTAGTATGCCTGTGCCAGATGATCCTGGACTGCATCTACCCGTGATGACCCCGCCATCGTCTGAAGTCTGTCTGAGGTCGGTGTCTGATGTTCTCCTGCTGAGCCTGTGCTACGCCTGAGGCCTGAGAGAGAGGCCACCCTAGTAGGCCCGTGCCAGATAACCCTGGACTGCATCTACCCGTGATGTCCTCCTGCACTCATCTGTGATCCTGAGATGTGTACCCTTCTCTGATGTGCGTAATCGGGAGCCCGGCATTATGTTCTGTTTATGTACTGTGTGTGTCTTTAAGTAAACTTTGTGTTTCTTCATACTTGAAGTTGTGCGGTGTTGTCTAGTCCTGCAGGTCGTCATCTTGCCCACATGCTCAGCTGCCACGGATCCCGGTCGCTGCCCCCTCCTAGTCCGGGCAGGCCCGGGTCTCCCTCCGTGGTCCAGTGGGTCCACATTCTCTTACCATCTGGGACGCATGCCTCACGTCGTCGTGGACTGGAGGCGTGGGAGCATTGGCTAGTTAGGCAAGCTATGCCATGTCCCAACGCCCCGCAGCCGTGGGAAGTGTTACAGCCTGCTGAGCGTGTTCAAGCTCCGCAGCTCATCGCTGCCTTTGAGCGCAGCGAGGCCCAAAGAAGGGGGGGCCCTAGGATGGGGGGTAATGTTAGGGTTCGAGTTCCCACTGCTGCACAAGGGGAGTCTCGAACCAGTCCCACTGCGGTCCCTCATTCATCTCCGGCCGCAGTGGAGCCTGCTCAGCAGAGACGTAGGTCCCAGCGTCTTGCCCATTCCAGTACTGTGCAGTGACTTGCTGCTGCCTCTCCTGGATCTGCTATTATAGCCAGTGCTGGAGCAGACGTCTTTGGGATGAAGTCCTGCGTTTCCCCTTCTGAGCATGCCCAGGGTGAGATCTCTCATTGGAGATCAGGGGTCACATGCTCAGGTACTTCAGCAGCTCCTATTGGTCTGCCAGGAAGGTCCTGTGACTACTGGAGTTCTGGAACAAGTTTCATTGGTCCTTGTTTCTGGCAGGTCCTGTAGCTGTTATTATAAAAGGGTGGCAATGCTGAGCCGCCATGCGCTAGTATCAACCATTAAATGCTTTGCGCCAGTGTGGTCATGCGTGTGTGTGGTTAGGGCCCCGGCTGAAATAAGCCTCTAGAATACCGACTTAATCGGTGAGGAGTTTGGTATGCTAGCTGGTCAGGGTCGGTGTCCTAGATGCCCTAGATTACCGGCATAACCGGTGAGGAGTTTGATTGCCGTATTCAGGGCCTGGCGTTCAGACGCCATAGATTGCGGGTGACTCCTGCGAGGACATTAGCGCATGATCACGTTCTATGTTCGCTTAGCACTTAACTGTGTACCTGAGTGCCTGACAGGACACAGAACTTTTTCCCCAGCGGCTCTGTGACGTAACAGGGTTCGCTTTCAACGCTAGACAGCACCCTAGCGTGTTTATTTTGCGACTCAGTTGTGTTTAGTGAGTTCGCACACATCGCCATATAGCGCTGCGGCACTCCTTCTAGTGGCTCTGTGGAATAACAGAGTTCGCACTTATTGCCACAGTGCGTTACGGCGTTTATTTTGGCGACTCTGCGGGAAAACAGAGTTCGCTTCTTGCGCCATTTTACCAGCAGCAGGCTCCGCCTGCACGGTGGACCCCGGGCTGCGAACGCACCTCATCAAATATTTGGTGCGTTCCGCAGACCCTTACAGACACAGCCAGAAAAAAGTATTTTAATGAAATAAAACACCACACAGTTTTCATTATTTTTATTACATGCTCATCCTGCGACGCCATCGTTCTCCTGTAAAAATCCAAAAATAACAAACCAACACAAATACTCCCTGTCCGACGCAGTCCAAAATCACGAGTGTACCACGACGAGTCCAGCTCTGCTACATCTGGATGACAGGCTGAGCCTGACATCCACATAGAGCAGAGCTGCTTACCAGAGCTGCGTCCCCGGCGGTGACGTTATCCGGACTGGTTTACGGCCAGCTGTCGCGAGAGTACAGCTGGCCGAGATTACCCAGTACCCGGCAGTCACTGCAGTTATCGCGAGATTCTGCACGTGACCGCCAGGGACAGGGTAATGGTGGCCATCCAGGAGGACGTGACCACCGGGGATCTTCTGCCAGGTAAGTGCTGACTCTGCTGAGTCCTGACACCTGACAGACCCGACCGACACTGACAGACACAGTTTCGGGAAGTTCCTGTGTCACGTACTTCGTTCTGTGACACATGAACTCCCCATAGACTTTGTCGGAAAACTCAGATTCCGGTATCCGATATGACAAAAATATCGGAACTCAGAATCGGAATTCCGATACAGCAAATATTGGCCGACACCCGATATTTGCAGTACCGGAATGCTCAACACTAACCAGGAGCCATTTTATAGGTCCAATGTGAGGCTCAATAGGGATATTGTTCTTAAGGGATCATTCCCTTGCGGGGCCTGTAATGTTTTCCCCTTCATGACTCAGACTCGGGATTTGTTTTTGAACCCAGTAAAACTCAGAAGTCATCCACTTAAATTCTATATCAACTGCAAATCCAGGGACGTGATATATACCATAGTCTGCCCTTGTAATAAGGTGTATATGGGACAGACATCCCAGGAATTGAGGAAGAGGGCACACAAACATACATCTACGATTCACTTGGCAGTCGCAGATCAAAGGAAGGGCAAAACCCTTATTGCTGTATCTGCTCACTTTTTAGCAGTTCATGGGGATTCCACCTCTAAAGCTAGGATCATTGATATTGTGAAAGTATTGGAGACGACTTTGGAGCTGAGGCTCCTTTCTGGTGGTTGCTGAGGGTATTGAACCTATGTGGAACACCAAGAGTCCTACACCTGCAGCTGATGAGTGGTTGTCAGGTGATACTGACTGGCCTGACATAAGTGAGCTGACCTCCCATGATCCTCGCCGGTGGTCAATTGTTCTTCATGGTCTAGGTGGGAATTCAGCTTGCTTTCCTGCTGTCTCCTACTTGCATTCAGATAAGTCTCTTTCAGTTTTTTTTTTACTGTGGTTTGAATTCCTTGCTTTTTCCTGCATTGCTTTTTGTCTTCAGCCAGGTCCCCTTTGGGGGGCTTTGGCTGGTCTCCATTCGTTTTTTGTATTTGTTCATTTGCTCAGTTCTTGTGATATTTATCTGCTGGGTAGCTACGTGTCCACACCAGAAATCTGATATAGGTGGTCGAGACCGTGTGGTCTCAGTGTTTTTGGATTCAGAAGTGTTGGAGTTTTTCCTAGGGTTTTTCTGGGTTGCAGACAGTATTCTCTCCTATGCTGTCCTATCTAAACAGTTTTGGGCCCCAGCGTTTGCTCAATCTATTTTCTGTCAGTGTTCGTATTTTCATCTTGTCTAACCGCGATTATATGTTTGGGGGCTTCCTACTCTTTTGGTTTCTACTCCGGGTCAGTTAGCTTTCCTCTTTCCATCTTCAGGGATAGCTATCTCTCCGGCTGTGCCGAGGCGTCTAGGACCACCGTGGGTACGGTCCACGGCTGCTTCTAGTTGTGCGGTTAGTTAGGTCTGCAACCTATTAGTTTCCAACCTCTCTGGTGTTAGGCTGCCTATGCGGTTTTTTGCTCCTGCCTCCTCAGCTACCAAAACATAACACATTGGGCTGCAGAGGGTTCCTTATAATTACAGAGGTGGCAGTAATCAGAAGCACCTATTGCAAATTAAATCTAGATGGATCTTTGAACTCCAATCGGTGGCACCAACTGGGCTCAATGAGGAGCTTCTTTTCACCATTTTTTGGGTTGAGTGGTGACATTACAATGACTGTGCTTTTGTGTATCGGAGTTATTAACTCTCCTTTATCCATTAAAAAAAGATGTTTTGATCATTGTCTTTCATCTTTTTCTACACCAGGTTATGTCAGCAGAAATCGTGCTACAGATTCATCGTCGCATGGCTTTATCATTCTGCACACCTCATGGCATCAGTGTCTGGTTCGATTCTATTCCACCTTGGTGTATATTGCTCCATCTACTTGATCAAGTACTTCAGGGTACCATTATCAAGTATGTCTTTGGACTTTATTCCACACTCATTTGGACTCAGATCGTCAGAATTGGATGGCACATTCACCTGTAATTTATTTTCCTCACATCAAAGTCTTGTTTGTGGTGAATTTCTAACATCAATGTAGGTCTTCTTCCTTTCCATCTATGGTTGAGACGACTGCCATCCGATATTTATGGACTTGGCTGTTTATAAGTGCAGCTTACATTAGTTGGGATCCAGTCTTTTCTACCAATGGTTCTAGTGTTCACCATCTAACAATTTATGCATCCTCCACATTCATGACATATTTGGTCCTAACTATAGGAAGATATTAGTCCAGTACTCCTTTCCCTCACCGCTGGATCTCACTTCCATGGCTCTCAGGTAGTGATCTAATATCCGTAACAGGTTTTTCATATTTTAGTCATTTCCAATTTTCTTCTCTTCTACTCTTCTATATAATAAAACACTTGATATGGATATACATTCCTTTACCTTTTGTGTTTTGTTTTTCATATTACTTTTGGATGTCTAACCATATACTTACATGTCTATTGTCTGTATCTGGTCTTTTTGGGCAT
This sequence comes from Oophaga sylvatica, assembly GCA_033576555.1. Taxonomy (NCBI): domain Eukaryota; kingdom Metazoa; phylum Chordata; class Amphibia; order Anura; family Dendrobatidae; genus Oophaga; species Oophaga sylvatica. Next base: position 801,864,036 of record JARQOD010000001.1, read on the forward strand.
ATCATTTGTCCTTTTTAGATAATTACTGCTCTGATGATATTTACTTTATTTACAGTGGATTCAGAAAGTATTCAGACCCATTCAAATTTTTCACTCTTTGCTTCATTGCAGCCATTTGGTAAATGCAAAAAAATTCATTTTTTTTTCATTACTGTACACTCTGCACCAAATATTGACTGACAAAAACCAGAAATGTAGAAACTTATTCAAATTTATTAAAAAAGAAAAACTAAAATAAGACATGGCCATAAGTATTCAGGCCCTTTGCTCAGACACTCATATTTAAGTCACATGCTGTCCATTCCCTTGTGATCCTCCTTGAGATGGTTCTACTCCTTCACTGGAGTTCCGCTGTGTTTAATTAAAACTGATAGGGCTTGATTTGTAAAGGCACACACCTGTTTATATAAGACCTCAGTGCATGTCAGACCAAACAAGAATCATAAGGTCAAAGAAACTGGCCAAGAAGCTCAGAGACAGAATGGTGGCAAGGCACACATCTGCCAAGGTTACAAAATAATTTCTGCTGTACTCAAGGTTCCTAAGAGCACAGTAGCCTCCATAATCCTTAAATAGAAGAAGTTTGGGACCACCAGAAGTCTTCCTAGACCTGGTTCTCCAGCCAATCTGAGCAATCATGGGAGAAGAGCCTTGGTGAGCGAGGTACAGAAGAACCCCAAAATTACTGTGGCTGAGCTCCACAGATGCAGAAGGGAGATGGGAGAATGTTCCACAAAGTCAACTATCACTGCAGCCCTCCACCAGTCAGGCCTTTATGGCAGAGTGGCACGATGGAAGCCTCTCCTTAATGCTAGACATATGAAAGCCCACATAGAGTTTGCTAAAAAAAACACATGAAGGACTCCCAGACTATGAAAAAAAAGATTCTCTGGTCTGATGAGTTGAAGATAGAACTTTTTGGTGATAATTCTAAGCAGTATGTGTGGAGAAAACCAGGCAGTGCTCATCACTTGCCCAATACAATTCCAACAGTGAAACATTGTGGTGCAGCATCATGCTATGGGGGAGCTTTCAGCTGCAGGGACAGGACGACTGGTTGCAATTGAAGTAAACATGAATGCGGCCAAGTACAGAGATATCTTGGATGAAAACCTCTTCCAGAGTGCTCTAGACCTCAGACTTGGTCGAAGGTTCACCTTCCAACAAGACAATGACCCTAAGTTCACAGCTAAAATAACAAAGGAGTGGCTTCAGAACAACTCTGTGACCATTCTTGACTGGCTCAGCCAAAGCACTGACCTGAACAGAATTGAGCATCTCTGGAGAGACCTGAAAATGGCTGTTCACCAACATTCACTATCCAACCTGATGGAACTGGAGAGTATCTGAAAGGAAGAATGGCAAAGGATCCCAAAATTCAGGTGTGAAAAACTTGTTGCATCATTCCCAAGAATACTTATGGCTGTACTATCTCAAAAGGGTGCCTCTACTCAATACTGAGCAAAAGGTTTGAATATTTATGACCATGTGATATTTTAGTTTTTCTTTTTTTAATAAATTTGCAAACATTTCTACATTTTTGTCTTTTCCAGTAAAGATGGGGTGTAGAGTATGCATTAATGAAAAAAAAAATGAACTTTTTTGCACTTGCTAAATGGCTGCAATGAAACAAAGAGTGAAAAATTTAGTGGTGTCTGAATACTTTCCGAACCCATTGTATTTCCATTTTGTACTCTGCTGAGCATCTTTCTTACACATGCAAAACATCTCTCATCCAAATTATCCCTGATTATGCTCTACGTCTCTTGCAGCCACCCTTAGTTGTATCTCAACATGTTTTCTTTACTTACTTTGTACCTATTTAATATACTCATTCTGCTTTTGATGCCTATATTGGCCACTTTCACTACGGGACATACAGTACAGACCAAAAGTTTGGACATACCTTCTCATTTAAAGATTTTTCTGTATTTTCATGACTATGAAAACTGTAAATTCACACTGAAGGCATCAAAACTATGAATTAACACATGTGGAATTATATACTTAACGAAAAAGTGTGAAACAACTGAAAATATGTCTTATATTCTAGGTTCTTCAAAGTAGCCAACTTTTGGTTGGATGACTGCTTTGCACACTCTTGGCATTCTCTTGATGAGCTTCAAGAGGTAGTCACCTGAAATGGCCTTCCAATAATCTTGAAGGAGTTCCCAGAGATGCTTAGCACTTGTTTGCTCTTTTTCCTTCACTCTGCAGTCCAGCTCACCCCAAACCATCTCGATTGGGTTCAGGTCTGGTGACTGTGGAGGCCAGGTCATCTGGCGTAGCACCCCATCACTCTCCTTCTTGGTCAAATAGCCCTTACACAGCCTGGAGGTGTGTTTGGGCTCATTGTCCTGTTGAAAAATAAATGATGGTATAACTAAATGCAAACTGGATGGAATAGCATGCCGCTGCAAGATGCTGTGGTAGCCATGCTGGTCCAGTATGCCTTCAATTTTGAATAAATCCCCAACAGGGTCACCAGCAAAGCACCCCCACACCATCACACCTCCTCCTCCATGATTCACGGTGGAAACCAGACATGTAGAGTACATCCGTTCACCTTTTCTGCATCGCACAAAGACACGGTGGTTGGAACCAAAGATCTCAAATTTTGAATAATCAGACCAAAGCACAGATTTCCACTGGTCTAATGTCCATTCCTTGTGTTCTTTAGCCCAAACAAGTCTCTTCTGCTTGCTGCCTGTCCTTAGCAGTGGTTTCCTAGCAGCAATTTAACATGAAGGCCTCCTGCACAAAGTCCTCTTAACAGTTGTTGTGGAGATGTGTCTGCTGCTAGAACTGTGTGGCATTGACCTGGTCTCTAATCTGAGCTGCTGTAAACCTGCGATTTCTGAGGATGGTGACTCGGATAAACTTATCCTCAGAAGCAGAGGTAACTCTTGGTCTTCCTTTCCTGGGGCAGTCCTCATGTGAGCCAGTTTCTTTGTAGCGCTTGATGGTTTTTGCAACTGCACTTGGGGACACTTTCAAAGTTTTCCCAATTTTTCGGACTGACTGACCTTCATTTCTTAAAGTAAAGATGGCCACTCGTTTTTCTTTACTTAGCTGCTTTTTTCTTGCCATAATACACATTCTAACAGTCTATTCAGTAGGACTATCAGCTGTGTATCCACCAGACTTCTGCACAACACAACTGATGGTCCAAACCCCATTTATAAAGCAAGAAATCACACTTATTAAACCTGACAGGGCACACCTGTGAAGTGAAAACCATTTCCAGTGACTACCTCTTGAAGCTCATCAAGAGAATGCCAAGAGTGTGCAAAGCAGTAATCAAAGCAAAAGGTGGCTACTTTGAAGAACCTAGAATATAAGACATATTTTCAGTTGTTTCACAAGTATATAATTCCACATGTGTTAATTCATAGTTTTGATGCCTTCAGTTTAAATTTACAATTTTCATAGTCATGAAAATACAGAAAAATCTTTAAATGAGAAGGTGTGTCCAAACTTTTGGTCTGTACTGTATGCGCTTTTCATTTGTTCAGATCACCTTTCAGACTGTGTCTCTCATCTCTGCAATTACGCTAGTGCAGTTATTATCCCTCTTTCTGCTATTGGAATAGCTCCAGCTGGTACCAGCCCATGCGCTATGTGTTCTTTCGATTTATGTTGTCGCGCATGCGCACGGTGTGCCGCGTCCTTCTTGTTCATTTCCAGCCACCATTTGGCTTCACTTAACGCCTGCGCATTGATTTCTTCAGCTCAGCCGGCTCTTGTATCTCAACCAACCGGATCGTCACATCACGCCAATACCGTTCAATTATCTGATTTCTTCACATATTTATACTTTTAAAATTCACCTGGGACACACTCCCCTGATGAAGCTGCTCTAACAGCCATACGTGTGTGGCCTTCCCCACATGCCTCCTTTCATTCGGACTTTGCATTTATATGGCTCTCCACATGAGCCTCTTATGAGCTGATTATTTGGCCGCAATTTCTCATCCAACTAGCTATTGAGCTTCTCTGCATCCGTTTATACGCTCAGGTTGCAGACTGTCAGGTTGTATAGAGCATGCTCATCCTTTCTTTCCTGTTGTATCCATGGGACAACTCATATATTTTCTTGGTTCTCCCTTCTTAATCGAGTTTGTTACATCTGGGAATTTATCTGTCCCTTACATGCACAATTTATGGACATTCCTTATTCTGGGTCTATCATGTCTATCTGAATATTTCCCCAAATTTTCATGTGTATTGCATGTTTATATACAGCTTTGGTAAAAAATTAAGAAACCGCTGCAAAATTTTCAGTTTGTCTGATTTTTCTCTTTATAGGTATATTTTGTAGTAAAATGTAAATTGCTCTTTTATTTCATAAAGTACAGACAACATTTCTCTGAATTTCCAAGCAATAAGTTTTGTATTTATTTTCAGATAATGAGAAATGGTCAAAATAACAAAAAATGCAGTGCTTGCAGACCTCAAATAATGTTAAGAAAACAAGTTCATAATCATTTAGAAACAACAATACTAATGTTTTAAATCAAGAAGAGTTCAGAAATTAATATTTTGTGAAATAGCCATGGTTTTTAATCACAGCTTTCATGCATCTTGGCTTTCCTCCAGTCTTTCACACTGCTTTTGGGTGACCTTATGCCACTCCTGGTACAAAAATTTAAGCAGTTCTTCCTTGTTTGATGGCTTGTGACTAGCCATCTTCCTCTTGATTGCATTCCAGAGATTTTCAATGGGGTTCAGGTCTGGAGATTGGGCTGGCCATGACAGGGATTTGATGTGGTGGTCCTTCATCCACACATTGATTGACCTAGCTGTGTGGCATGGAGCAGTGTCCTGCTGGAAAAAAACAGTCCTCAGAGATGGGGAACATAGCCTGAGCAGAAGGAATCAACTGTTTTCCAGGATAACCTTATGTGCGGCTTGATTCATACGTCCTTCGCAAAGATTAACCTGCCCAATTCCAGCTTTGCTGTAGCATGCCCAGATCATCACTGACCCTCTATCAAATTTCACAATGGGTGCAAGACACTTTGGCTTTTACGTCTCTCCAGGTCTCTGACTAACCATTAAATGACCATGTGTTGGGCAAAGCTGAAAATTAGACTCATCAGAGAAGATTACCTTACTCCACTCCTCTATGGTCCAATCCTTATGGTCTTTGGCAAACTTCAGCCTGGTTCTCCTTTGCTTCTCATTGATGAAATGATTTTTTCTAGCTTTACATGACTTGAACCCTGCCTCTAGGAGTCTGTTAAGAACTGTTCTTGCCATGCACTTCACCCCAGCTGCCATTTGCCATTCCTTTTGTATGTCACTTGATGTCATCCTGCGGTTGCTGGGTGACATTCGAATAAGATGACTGTCATCCGTCAGTGGACAGTCATTTTCGTCCTCTGCCCTTCTGTAGCTTTGTTGTCCCAAATGTCTGCTGCTTCACCTTGTTGTAATAGACTGCCGTCTTAGAAATTTTAAGGATGGAGGCAACATGACGCTCACTGTATCTCTCTGCTAGTAAAGCAAGAATTGAGCCCTTCTTTTCCTCACTCAAGACTTTTCTTTTCAACTCCTTTGGCATGGTTAAAAGTTATTTTTTGTTCCTATTACTTTTGGGATATTACTATCACTTGTTTTACCATCCAGCTTGTCCTTTTGCAAGAGGATTGTGAACACCATAGCAGTGTTTTTTTATACTTTCCTTCGTTAAATAAGATTTGGTTCAAGTGATCACCTAATCAGAAGCACATTAAGTAGAATGAGGTGTACTCTGCTTGGAATTCAACTGACACTGGAATGGAATGGCTGTCAGACATGAAGAGAAGATGATTTTTAAAAAAATTGTGCAGTGGTGTCTTAATTTTTGCCAGATCTGTATACACTTTATTCATCAGTATGTGTTATTGATATGCTGTACATGTATCCTGAGTGGTAACTAATTTGTGATATATGTAATTATTATCTTCATATAATATATCATCTATAATATATCATCATCACTAGTGTTGAGCATTCCGATACCGCAAGTATCGGGTATCGGCCGATATTCGCTGTATCGGAATTCCGATACTTAGTTCCGATATTTTTCCAATATCGTATACCGGAATCGGAAGTTCCCATAATTCTTTGAGAGGCAATGTGATTTTAGTCAGCCAATGAGGAATCTTATGAAGTGTGGGCACATCCTGTAATGCTGCGGTCATCTTAACTAATGGCATGGCTGTGATTGGCTGCTGAAATGATGTCAGAATGCACTATAAAAGGCGCCGCCGCCATTTTAGCGTCACTGTGCTGTGAATTCAGTTAGGGACAGAACGCTGCTCTGCTGACTCTGAGGGACAGTTAGAGATTGCGATTTTGTGTACTTTGCTTTAGGCAGGCTAGTTTACCAACCGCTGTGTAAAGCTTCCTTTTGCCTTGCAGTGTTGTTTTAACAGCTCTGTGCAAGGTGTGTGTGTGAGAGTGCAGGTGACGCTGCAGTTTGCTCTGCATCCAACGCTGTCTGTAGGCATCTGCACGTGTCACTCACAGACTCTTTTTTTTTTTCTTTAGTGTAATTCTAGCTGCTCCATTAATAGAAATTATAGTGTGACGCGCTTCCATCCGAATACAATACATTGGTTGCAAACACTATAGAAGTACAGAAAGGAGCCTTTCACAGATAGTGAACAGTTGTGTTTCAGTGTTCACTGCAGTCTGTGAGGTTTTGATTTTTTGAGTGCAGATCACGCTCCAGTTAGTTCTTCAACCACTGCTGGTTGTAGTCTGCTGAGCGTGTGTCACTGCCTCATCCTTCACATTTTTCTCTAATTGGTGCTGCTCCATTATATTTGAAAAAAATCTAATCTATTAGTGTGACGCGCTTCCATCCGTATACAATACATTGGTTGCAAACACTATAGAAGTACAGAAAGGAGCCTTTCACAGATAGTGAACAGTTGTGTTTCAGTGTTCACTGCAGTCTGTGAGGTTTTGATTTTTTGAGTGCAGATCACGCTCCAGTTAGTTCTTCAACCACTGCTGGTTGTAGTCTGCTGAGCGTGTGTCACTGCCTCATCCTTCACATTTTTCTCTAATTGGTGCTGCTCCATTATATTTGAAAAAAATCTAATCTATTAGTGTGACGCGCTTCCATCCGTATACAATACATTGGTTGCAAACACTATAGAAGTACAAAGGAGCCTTTCACAGATAGTGAACAGTTGTGTTTCAGTGTTCACTGCAGTCTGTGAGTTTTGATTTTTTGAGTGCAGATCACGCTCCAGTTAGTTCTTCAACCACTGCTGGTTGTAGTCTGCTGAGCGTGTGTCACTGCCTCATCCTTCACATTTTTCTCTAATTGGTGCTGCTCCATTATATTTGAAAAAAATCTAATCTATTAGTGTGACGCGCTTCCATCCGTATACAATACATTGGTTGCAAACACTATAGAAGTACAGAAAGGAGCCTTTCACAGATAGTGAACAGTTGTGTTTCAGTGTTCACTGCAGTCTGTGAGGTTTTGATTTTTTGAGTGCAGATCACGCTCCAGTTAGTTCTTCAACCACTGCTGGTTGTAGTCTGCTGAGCGTGTGTCACTGCCTCATCCTTCACATTTTTCTCTAATTGGTGCTGCTCCATTATATTTGAAAAAAATCTAATCATTAGTGTGACGCGCTTCCATCCGTATACAATACATTGGTTGCAAACACTATAGAAGTACACAAAGGGCCTTTCACAGCTACTGAACAGTTGTCTGCAGTGTTCACTGTAGTCTGTGAGCTTTTCATTTTTTGAGTGCAGATTACGCTCCAGTTAGTTCTTCAACCACTGCTGGTTGTAGTCTGCTGAGCGTGTGTCACTGCCTCATCCTTCACATTTTTCTCTAATTGGTGCTGCTCCATTATATTTGAAAAAAATCTAATCTATTAGTGTGACGCGCTTCCATCCGTATACAATACATTGGTTGCAAACACTATAGAAGTACACAAAGGGGCCTTTCACAGCTACTGAACAGTTGTCTGCAGTGTTCACTGCAGTCTCTGAGGAATAACCACACTTAGGCCTTATAACTTTTCTGACTTTCTTTATCAATCTACCAAGATGAAGAAGGCAGGGAGTAAGGCACGTGGTCGTGGCCGTGGAGTTTCAGCAGGGAGAGGACGTGGGGATTCTGTGGCTGCTGCCGCACCCAGTGACACAGCATCCACCAGTTTTCCCCGTGAGCGTTCCTTTATGCGCACTTTTGTAGGAGCTCAGCGTACCCCCCTGCTGGGGAAGAACAAATTGAAGCCGTTGTTGGTTGGATGGCAGCCAATGCATCGACTTCAATTGCTTCCACCTCCTCTCAGGACCACAGCACTGTTGAACAACCATCTGTCTCTTCACCGCCTGCCAAATTGCCCAGGCAGTCAGAGAGTTCTGAACTGGAGCCAGCTGAGTCTCTGCTTCTGTTCTCAGAATCTGTTGGCTTGCAAACAGGGGCCCAGCCAAGCAGCATTCTGGAATGTGAAGAAGAGGCAGTATGCAGTGATGCGCAACAGCTGTGTCTCTCTGAATGTGAAGAGGCGGGTGAGCCAGTGCCGATGGTCAGCACACCGCAGAACGCATCTGATGATGATGAGACTCAGGTGCCAGTTTCTGTTGAGCATGGTGCTGGCCAGACCACCCAACAGCAGCAGGTGTTGGAAGAGGGTAGTGGAGATGATGAGGTCCAAGACCCAACATGGCGTGAGGAACAGGAAGGTGGTGGTAGCAGCTCTGAGGAAGAGATTGCCCCAACGGTCCAAACAGTAGGGAGAGGTAGGCTGCAGACTCGGTTGCCTGTAGCCTCCAGTTTGGCACCCGTTCGTAGCAGTTCTCTTCCAACAGCCAAAACGGGCGCTCCCAGGACTTGCACTGCGTGGTCCTTTTTTGACACACTTGCAGATGATATTTGCTATGTCAAATGCAAGCTGTGTAATCAAAAAGTAAAAAGAGGTAAAAGTGTCAGTAACCTTAATACCACAAATATGTGGAAACATGTGCGGTCAAAGCACGTGGTTGAGTTACAAAGACACACTGGAGATGTAGGCCAACCTACAGCAGCACCTACATCTTCAGCTCGTGTTGGAGCCTCTTCCTCCAGCTCACACACAGCTGGTTCGGCTTCCTCACAGGATCGCCATGGAAGAACCTCTGTCACTGTTGTCCAGAGACCCAGTGTTATTCCACCCACAGCTGCAAGTTCCCTGTCATCCTCACACTCCCAGGCCACAAAACAGCCATCGGTAGCACAGGCATGGGATAAAAGACGGCCATACTCGGCAAACCATCCACGAGCACAGGCTCTGAATGCTGGCATTGCAAAACTCCTGTCCCTTGAAATGCTGTCATTCAGGCTGGTGGAGACTGACAGTTTCCGTAACTTAATGGCATTGGCAGTCCCACAATACAATGTGCCCAGCCGATTTTATTTCAGCAGGCAAGCCGTCCCTGGTCTGCAAAAGCATGTTGAGGGAAAAATTAAACATGCGCTACTAAACGCCGTCAGTAGCAAGGTCCACCTGACCACCGATGCGTGGACCAGTACCCATGGCCAGGGACGATACCTTTCCCTCACTGCCCATTGGGTCAATGTTGTGGAGCCGGGTACAGATCTTGCGAGTGGCGCTGTACGTGTTCTGCCAACTCCAAGGATTGCAGGAATCAAGTCTGTCCACATTGACTCTCCTCCTACTCCAGTTCCTCAGAATCATCGCTGCAGGAGCCGTCACGGTCTACCTCCACATGGACCCGTGAACGCTTACCTGATGCGACCGATATGAGCACAGCCGTGGCCAAACGTCAACAGGCCGTCCTGAAATTAATTTCCATGGGGAATCGAAGCCACACAGCGCAGGAGCTCTGGAATGCCATCAAGCAGGAGAGCGACGTGTGGTTTTTGCCAGCGAATCTCCAGCCAGGCTTGGTAGTGTGTGACAATGGCCGAAATCTGGTGGCAGCTCTGGGCCTTGGCAACCTCACTCACATACCATGTCTGGCACATGTGCTCAACTTGGTCGTGCAGAGTTTTTTGAGGGACTATCCGGATCTTGATGCACTGCTGCACAAGGTCCGCCTAGAGTGCGCTCACTTGCGACGTTCCAGCATGGCCAGATCGCGCATTGCAGCTCTGCAACGCAGATTTCGCCTTCCTGAACATCGCATCATATGTGACGTACCCACCAGGTGGAATTCCACGTTACATATGTTGGAGCGGTTGTGTGAGCAGCAGCCAGCAGTAATGGAGTATCAGCTGCATCAGGCGCAATCAACTCGCAATTTGCGCCGTTCACACTTCACCACTACTGAGTGGGCCTCTATGAAGGACATCTGCCACGTTTTGCGTGCGTTTGATGAGTCAACGCGGATGGCGAGTGCAGATGATGCACTAGTCAGCCTGACTGTCCCCCTTATCTGCCTGCTTCAAAAAACACTGCAAGCAATAAGGGATGAGGTTTTGGAAGAGGTGGAGGATGAGGAGTCACAAATTCCATCACCTTCTGGACAGTCAGCGCAACGTGGTTCCTCACAAAGGGCTGGGCAGGGCTCACTTTGTGAGGAGGATGAGGAGGAGTCAATGGAGGAGGAAGACATCGCTCCAGAGGGAGGTACACAACGCTCTAGTCAGTATGTAGAGCGAGGGTGGGGTGATGCAGAGCAGGCAGAGATGACGCCTCTTGCAGGGGACAGCGTTTCTTGGCCAGTTGGGAGTCTGCAGCACATGGTTGATTTCATGCTGCAGTGCCTGAGAAACGACCGCCGCATCGCCCACATTCTCACCACGTCTGATTATTGGGTGTACACCCTCCTAGACCCTCGCTACCGGGACAACTTACAAAGCCTCATCACACCGTTGAACCGGGAGCGTAAAATGCGGGAGTACCAAGACACACTGGTGCAATCCATAATGTTCTCCATTCCAGCCGAGAGCACTGCTGCTGCTACTGCTTTACAAAGCAGCTCTGTGCGTCGAGGCAGTGGAGACAGCTCTGCAACAAGAGGGAGCACAAGCAGCGCCTCTGCACAGGGCAAGACCAGTATGTTCCAAATGTGGCGAAGTTTTGTGGCAGCGCCACAAATGTCTACACCATCCGAGACGGCTCCAGTCAGCAGGAGGCAACGTTTCCGTAAGATGGTGACAGACTACATGTCTTTCCCTCTCAGTGTACTCCCAGATGGCTCTTCCCCATTCAAGTTTTGGGTCTCTAAGCTGGATACATGGCCAGAGCTTAGCCAGTATGCATTGGAGGTGCTGGCTTGCCCTGCTGCCAGTGTATTATCGGAGCGCGTCTTTAGTGCTGCAGGTGGTGTACTAACAGACCGTCGCATGCGACTATCCTCCGATAATGTAGACCGGCTTACTTTTCTGAAAATGAACAAGGCATGGATCTCGCCAGAATTTGTCTGTCCGTTTTCAGATTAAATAACTGGTTCGCAACGTTATCCATGTCTCCTGTTATGTTCATCTTTCTACCACCTGAACTCTACTCCCTGGGCTACAACACTGCCAGTTGCTGCTCAGAAGTGTCGTGTCCACAGACCAATACACAAGCTATAGTGTTAGTGGGGTTCAGTAACGCCAGCTGTTCCCCTGCTGTGTGTCCGGCAAGAAGTCTCCTGTTCCCTACACATGCACAGAAAAACCCATGTCGAACATGCTCCAAATAGGGAAGAGCCGTCACCCTGATTGTTATGCTTAAAACAGGAAATTGTGAAGTTTTCCAGGCCTAGAATGATAAATTTTTATTACAAATATGGACAAATAATAATTTGTCATCACAGCGCATATCTGCACATGTCTATTACAAATGGTAACAAAAACTAAAACATAGTCTTCACTTTTTGAAATTAATGCATAAAAGTACATTTCATACTTATCAATTAATGCTTTTTAAGGAACTTTATCTGTACCTGTAAGATAATGCAGTCAATGGATGTACGAATCATAAAATCCTCATCATCATCATCACGAGTTTTATTTATGACAGACATTATAAAATACACATACTGATGCCAACTGTAACTTCACACACCATATATGAAATGGCCAGCATCTAAACCTGGTAATAATGTGCAATAATAAATTATTACATCTAGAAAGTGCATCATGCATACTGACAATAGGTAGTTATACCTGCAAGTGCTGTTGAAACAACCACAACAGATATAAATTAATAATGGTATATAGGTATCACAGTGCATAGTTACTCATGGACAATGTCGATGTAATACTGTACCTCAATAAAGTCAGCGTCAACCATTATGCTTGTTAGTCTTGTAGATTGTTAAAGAGGGAACGGTCTTTTTTTGTTGGTCATAGGTGGAGTATTAGACAGTAAATGATTACTGCTGTCGTATTTTTGGCGTCCCTAGGGCGCAATAACGCTGCGTAACGTCACATTTTATAGAGTCATCTAATTGACACACGCTACCCTACCCTACGCGTGACAGTAGGAAGGTAGTGTTGACGGATAAAGCCTTGCGCAACCAGACATGCTTTTACCCTCTTCAACACTGTACAAGCAAAAAATGCATGATTGCAGCCGCAGACTTTATTGACGTACAGTATAACATCGCCATTACCCATCAGAGGCTGTCCACTGTCTGATACAGACATAGAATATACCTTTGCTATCCGTAGCCTTTGTTTCACCTACACTTGCAGGCACACACTTAAATTGTGACAATGCATTATGTTTTTTTAAATGGTTATTTTTTATCGTACATTATTGTGTCATCACATTGATGAGTCCATGCTGGACATGTCATACATGGTGTACAAAGTAACTATTTTATTAACTTAAATAATTGAAATGTCTGTGACTGTCACATCTAAATTGCAATGATGATGATGATGAAGTGACTATTACAAAATCCATTGTCTTCACTATGTTATGGTTTAACATAGCGTTCCTTAAGCATTATTCATAAATACAAAAATGGACTTTTATTCTTAAATTTACAACACTATATTTTGTAACCAATTTTTTGGGTGGTGTGTTGTTCCATTTCTTGTTGGCATGTGCATATATGCGTTTATATTTGCAGTGTCTTTATTTTTATTCTTGAAGTTAGGAAACATGTGTATCTTTGTACCGTGTTAGCCAGTAGATAGATAAATATTTAGACTTGAGAGTCCGCAGTGGTTGATACCTTTGAATGGATAACTGAAAAGATGGTAACAAATTGCAAGTTTCGAGGCTACTCACGTCTCTTCATCAGGCAAAGACTAAAACAAAAAATGAAGCATACATATTTCTATACACAACAGGACACAGGAATAGTGCAATAGGTAAGACAAGTAAGTGACGTGTAGCAGAACTGTCATTATCACAGAGGGATGAACATAAATATTGGAACAGTTCCTAGATAAGGATAGAAAGTTTTATTGCCCTCTGATGGGGTCTGGTTTTGTGTTTTCATGCCCCTGGAAGGGCAGAGACGCAGATTCCTTAATTGATATAGAATGACATAAATCCGTGTGATCTATTCATTCCATCACTAACAGTGTCAAAGGTCATGATGAGCTTATATTCTGAAACCTTTGTATCTTTCTCATATTTGAAGTTATATTTTAATACCAGTAATTCCATATCCATCATGCTATGACCGGGCATACAAAAGTGTTTTGCCACAGGTAAATCCATTATTTTTTCTCTTATTGTGTGGCGCTGATAATTCATCCTTGTTCTCATTTTTTGGCCGGTCTCCCCTCACTTGTCCCTCCCTCACTTGTCTTACCTATTCCTGTGTCCTGTTGTGTGTAGAAATATGTGATTCTTCATTTTTTGTTTTAGTCTTAGCCTGATGAAGAGACCTGAGTAGTCTGGAAAGCTTGAAATTTGTTACCATATTTTCAGTTAGCCATTAAACGGTATCAACCACAGCGGACTCTCAAGTATAAATATAGTGTGCAGATTTCTATTCTTGGAATTGAAATTCATCATTTTATTGTCCTAGTAAAACTTCATTTATCTTGTTTGAAGTACATACATTGCAATGGCACGTAACAAGGCAATAACTCAATATTTTATGCCTACACCCTCCTTGACCCTGGGCTTCAACACCGCCAGTTGCTGCTCAGAAGTGTTAGATGCACAGATGAAAACAATCGCTGATGTGTTTGTGGGGTTCAGTAACGCCTGCTGTTCCCCTGCTGTGTGTCTGGCAAAAATTACTGCTGCTAACTACAACTTCAACTTCAAACATCTCATACTAGGCCTCTGCCTACACCCTCCTTGACCCTGGGCTTCAACACCGCCAGTTGCTGCTCAGAAGTGTTAGATGCACAGATGAAAACAATCGCTGATGTGTTTGTGGGGTTCAGTAACGCCTGCTGTTCCCCTGCTGTGTGTCTGGCAAAAATTACTGCTGCTAACTACAACTTCAACTTCAAACATCTCATACTAGGCCTCTGCCTACACCCTCCTTGACCCTGGGCTTCAACACCGCCAGTTGCTGCTCAGAAGTGTTAGATGCACAGATGAAAACAATCGCTGATGTGTTTGTGGGGTTCAGTAACGCCTGCTGTTCCCCTGCTGTGTGTCTGGCAAAAATTACTGCTGCTAACTACAACTTCAACTTCAAACATCTCATACTAGGCCTCTGCCTACACCTCCTTGACCCTGGGCTTCAACACCGCCAGTTGCTGCTCAGAAGTGTTAGATGCACAGATGAAAACAATCGCTGATGTGTTTGTGGGGTTCAGTAACGCCTGCTGTTCCCCTGCTGTGTGTCCGGCAAAAATTACTGCTAGCTACCTAATCATGGTTAAAAAAACATGACATGTCAAAGTGTCTAGTGCTACACATAGATATGAGGCTACACCCTGATTTCTAAGCTGTAAACATTTGAAACGTCAACTTTAAAACCATAAAATGATTAGTCTTTGTCACAAATCTGTAACAAAATAATTGTGACATATTATTACAGATATGCACATGTCGAAAACAAATGCAAACACAAAAGCCTACTTATGCTATAGGATACTGATGGTCAACCTTGTCACTCCATAGTTTAGACAAATCCAACTCACATCATGACTCAAATGCTGCAATGTTGTAAGTGCATAATGTGGGATGAACTTTGACAACTGCTGCAGTGCGAAGGTTATACTTCAGTGTTCTTGCCTTTTAAATAAAAGCATACAAGTAAATATAATAATCCAATGTTGATTAAGGGACGTGATGTACACCTGTAATATTGTGCAAACAATGCATGTAGGAATAGTCATCTTCAACATTACTTATATTTGTGTCATTTTAAAAAATACATATTTAATTAGAAAGTTAACAGCCCATATCATAAAGGTCCTTCATGTAAACATGATAATCGCTAACAAAAATCATGCATTACCTTGGTAAAGTCAATAGTGCATAGTCACAATAGCAAAATATATACCTGTAAGTGGTGCTGAAAGAACGACAACTGATAGAATAGGTGAATGATATCTATTTATCAGACTGAATAGCGACACCTGTACAATGTCGATATAATACTGTACCTTAACAAAACAGCTGTGTCACACCTCACACTCGTTTTTCTTGTAGCTTGTTATGTAATAGGGCACATGCGTGTATGTTTCATCATAGGTGCATGTTTACTGAGTAAAGCAGTCATGACAACGCCTTTGTGTTGTCGGTACGCTTGCGATGATGAACGATGCGCACCGTGAATGTTAGTCTGCGTCATAAGACGTACAGACGCTCCAATACCCAACGCGTCACAGCAGGAAGCCAGTCTGTGCGTCCAAACAAAGGCGCAACCATACATGCACGTAACCTTTTATAAAGCTATATAAAAAAAAGTATGTAGTAGTAACGCACACTTTATTGAGGTACAGTATTACATCGCCATTCACCATCTGTGGCTATGCAGTCTCATCTATATATACCTTATCTATCCGTTGTCATGCTTGCAAGTCCACAGTCAGGCATAAATATCTGTTTTCACTCTGCACTATGCACTTTTTAAATTTTTTGTTTGTTAATATAAATGATTGGCACATATTATCAGTATTACATGATGGAAATTTTAGATATTTTTTAAAAAATTTTAGTGATATTATTCACCAAATGTAAAGTTTTGTGAATGTCAAAGATAACTAGTAATGCTGATTATGTTTTTAAGTCAGCCATTCATTGTCTACACAATAAAAATGGTGTACATACTGTTACTTAGCCATCATTAATGGATTCTGATATGTACTTGTATGCTTTTATTTTAAACCGTATAGCAGATTATTTAACCTATTTTAATTGTGGTTTGCATTGCTTTTCAACATGTTTCATAATGTATGCGTTTATGTTTGTAAATTATTAATTTACATATATTTTTTTAAGTTAAATCATCATCTTATGGTATAAAGGTTATATTTCTCTTGTTTGGAGTATAGACATTTTAATTGACAGTAACAAGGAAAATACTTGATATGTATTTAAACATCCTCCTTGACCCTGGGCTCCAACACCGCCAGTTGTTGCTCGGAAGTGCTGTTAGCACAGTCAACACTTGCTCCTGTGTTACTGGGGTTCAGTAATGTCAGCTGTTCCCCTGCTGTGTGTACGGCAAAAAGTCCTGCTGCCTCCACCATGTTCTCTTCTCATCCCTGGGCTACAACACCGCCAGTTGTTGCTCGGAAGTGCTGTTAGCACAGTCTACACTTGCTCCTGTGATACTGGGGTTCAGTAATGTCAGCTGTTCCCCTGCTGTGTGAACGGCAAAAAGTTCTGCTGCCTCCACCATGTTCTCTTCTCATCCCTGGGCTACAACACCGCCAGTTGTTGCTCGGAAGTGCTGTTAGCACAGTCAACACTTGCTCCTGTGTTACTGGGGTTCAGTAATGTCAGCTGTTCCCCTGCTGTGTGTACGGCAAAAAGTCCTGCTGCCTCCACCATGTTCTCTTCTCATCCCTGGGCTACAACACCGCCAGTTGTTGCTCGGAAGTGCTGTTAGCACAGTCAACACTTGCTCCTGTGTTACTGGGGTTCAGTAATGTCAGCTGTTCCCCTGCTGTGTGACGGCAAAAAGTCCTGCTGCCTCCACCATGTTCTCTTCTCATCCCTGGGCTACAACACCGCCAGTTGTTGCTCGGAAGTGCTGTTAGCACAGTCTACACTTGCTCCTGTGTTACTGGGGTTCAGTAATGTCAGCTGTTCCCCTGCTGTGTGAACGGCAAAAAGTCTGCTGCCTCCACCATGTTCTCTTCTCATCCCTGGGCTACAACACCGCCAGTTGTTGCTCGGAAGTGCTGTTAGCACAGTCTACACTTGCTCCTGTGTTACTGGGGTTCAGTAATGTCAGCTGTTCCCCTGCTGTGTGTACGGCAAAAAGTCCTGCTGCCTCCACCATGTTCTCTTCTCATCCTGGGCTACAACACCGCCAGTTGTTGCTCGGAAGTGCTGTTAGCACAGTCTACACTTGCTCCTGTGTTACTGGGGTTCAGTAATGTCAGCTGTTCCCTGCTGTGTGAACGGCAAAAGTCCTGCTGCCTCCACCATGTTCTCTTCTCATCCTGGGCTACAACACGCCAGTTGTTGCTCGGAAGTGCTGTTAGCACAGTCTACACTTGCTCCTGTGTTACTGGGGTTCAGTAATGTCAGCTGTTCCCCTGCTGTGTGAACGGCAAAAAGTCATGCTGCCTCCACCCTGTTGTCTTCCATCCCTGGGCTTCAACACCGCCAGTTGTTGCTCGGAAGTGTCATTGGCATGGGTACTCACTCCTGCCAAGGACTGGTTACAGCACGCCATCTGTTTCCTGTCAGTGTAAACGTCACTTAGCCTCCAATAAGTTGTCCTGTCGTGTTGCGGTCGGGTTAGCGACTCTATGGTGCTTGGAGTTTAGGTGCTTCCTATGTGTGCTGCGGGATATGAAAATAAAGGCTGTTTCGTTGTGACAATAGGGCAATACCCACTGTAGTACTGTGGATTCGTAACTGCGGCCGGCTCGCGGCCTGTCAACTTAAATTTCCATGGGTACCTTCTGCTACCCGTCCGGGTTCCAGTACCGTCAGCTGGTTCTCCGCAGTGCCTTTGGCCTAGGTGCCTCCATCTCGGTATCCGAGTTCCAGCAACGTCTGCTGGTCCTTGGTATGCTTGGAGCACAGGTACCTCCTGCTTAGTAACCGTGTCCCAGTAACGTCAGCTGGTCCTCGGTTGTGCCATTGGCTCTTTTCCTTCTGCTGCCCCTCCGGGTTCCAGTACAGTCAGCTGGTCCTCGTTACTTGCATTGGCTCTTGTACCTTCTGCTACCCGTCCGGGTTCCAGTACCGTCAGCTGGTTCTCCGCAGTGCCTTTGGCCTAGGTGCCTCCATCTCGGTATCCGAGTTCCAGCAACGTCTGCTGGTCCTTGGTAGTGCTTTGGAGCACAGGTACCTCCTGCTTAGTAACCGTGTCCCAGTAACGTCAGCTGGTCCTCGGTTGTGCCATTGGCTCTTTTCCTTCTGCTGCCCCTCCGGGTTCCAGCACAGTCAGCTGGTCCTCGTTACTTGCATTGACTCTTGTACCTTCTGCTACATTTACAAATTGAAGATTTTTTCAATGCTTTTTTGGGTAATCACTCTGGATCTCCAACAATGAAGACGACGACCCTGATGACCACCCGAAGAAGATGACGACCACAAGGACGACGAGCATCAAGCCAACCAGCCTAAACACCATCACAAAGAAGAAATAAAAGATTACCAAACAGGACTAAGAAGGTTAAGACAAACTACAAGATACAGAACAAGAGACTTAAGAACAATAAGCAGAAGATCAAAAAGCAGAAGAACATGAAGTATAAGACCAAAATGAAGAGCAAAATATATGCTCTAAATTCTAAGCAGAAGAAGACTAAGCAGTGTATGGGGGTGAGTCTGTTCCTCCTCGTGGTGCCCCTGGAAAATGCCTGCTGCTGCAGGCTAAACTGAACACGGACAAATACTGTTGTAATTTAAATCTTTTGTGACAGCAAGAACGGAAGGATGAAAAATTCATACTTTGACAGATTACAAGTACAGGATTCTCTGTCACAAATAAGAATATGATGAAGAAGATGAAGTACAATATGAATAAGAATAATAGTTTAATAAGAAGAATATGAGTAATGTTAACAAAAAGATGAATAGCAAGAAGTTTAAGAAGAAGATAAAGAAGGTGAAGATGAAGAATAATTTGATGAAAAAGATGATGCTGCTGAAGATTATGAAGGAGAAAGTGTGTCAAAAGTTAAAAAGGTGAAGAGCATGGAAGTTGTGAAATATACATATTTGCCAAAATAGAAAAAACGTTAACAACATTGTCAATTTCTTCGTCAATCCGAACAGGGGAGGAGTCCTGAGGAGATCATTTGCATATTCCCAGTTCATTCTGGGATAAGTGAAGAGTCTCCGCGAGCTCCAAGAACACTGGGTTTTGGCTGTTGCAGCTGAAAGGAGGACATCGGTAAACCAGGGGAGGAGTCCTGAGGAGATCATTTGCATATTTCCAGTTCATTCTGGGATAAGTGAAGAGTCTCCGCGAGCTCCAAGAACACTGGGTTTTGGCTGTTGCAGCTGAAAGGAGGACATCGGTAAACCAGGGGAGGAGTCCTGAGGAGATCATTTGCATATTCCCAGTTCATTCTGGGATAAGTGAAGAGTCTCCGCGAGCTCCAAGAACACTGGGTTTTGGCTGTTGCAGCTGAAAGGAGGACATAGGTAAACCAGGGGAGGAGTCCTGAGGAGATCATTTGCATATTCCCAGTTCATTCTGGGATAAGTGAAGAGTCTCCGCAAGCTCCAAGAACACTGGGTTTTGGCTGTTGCAGCTGAAAGGAGGACATCGGTAAGCCAGGGGAGGAGTCCTGAGGAGATCATTTGCATATTCCCAGTTCATTCTGGGATAAGTGAAGAGTCTCCGCGAGCTCCAAGAACACTGGGTTTTGGCTGTTGCAGCTGAAAGGAGGACATCGGTAAACCAGGGGAGGAGTCCTGAGGAGATCATTTGCATATTCCCAGTTCATTCTGGGATAAGTGAAGAGTCTCCGCGAGCTCCAAGAACACTGGGTTTTGGCTGTTGCAGCTGAAAGGAGGACATCGGTAAGCCAGGGGAGGAGTCCTGAGGAGATCATTTGCATATTCCCAGTTCATTCTGGGATAAGTGAAGAGTCTCCGCGAGCTCCAAGAACACTGGGTTTTGGCTGTTGCAGCTGAAAGGAGGACATCGGTAAGCCAGGGGAGGAGTCCTGAGGAGATCATTTGCATATTCCCAGTTCATTCTGGGATAAGTGAAGAGTCTCCGCGAGCTCCAAGAACACTGGGTTTTGGCTGTTGCAGCTGAAAGGAGGACATCGGTAAGCCAGGGGAGGAGTCCTGAGGAGATCATTTGTATATTCCCAGTTCATTCTGGGATAAGTGAAGAGTCTCCGCGAGCTCCAAGAACACTGGGTTTTGGCTGTTGCAGCTGAAAGGAGGACATCGGTAAGCCAGGGGAGGAGTCCTGAGGAGATCATTTGCATATTCCCAGTTCATTCTGGGATAAGTGAAGAGTCTCCGCGAGCTCCAAGAACACTGGGTTTTGGCTGTTGCAGCTGAAAGGAGGACATCGGTAAGCCAGGGGAGGAGTCCTGAGGAGATCATTTGATATTCCCAGTTCATTCTGGGATAAGTGAAGAGTCTCCGCGAGCTCCAAGAACACTGGGTTTTGGCTGTTGCAGCTGAAAGGAGGACATCGGTAAGCCAGGGGAGGAGTCCTGAGGAGATCATTTGCATATTCCCAGTTCATTCTGGGATAAGTGAAGAGTCTCCGCGAGCTCCAAGAACACTGGGTTTTGGCTGTTGCAGCTGAAAGGAGGACATCGGTAAGCCAGGGGAGGAGTCCTGAGGAGATCATTTGCATATTCCCAGTTCATTCTGGGATAAGTGAAGAGTCTCCGCGAGCTCCAAGAACACTGGGTTTTGGCTGTTGCAGCTGAAAGGAGGACATCGGTAAGCCAGGGGAGGAGTCCTGAGGAGATCATTTGCATATTCCCAGTTCATTCTGGGATAAGTGAAGAGTCTCCGCGAGCTCCAAGAACACTGGGTTTTGGCTGTTGCAGCTGAAAGGAGGACATCGGTAAACCAGGGGAGGAGTCCTGAGGAGATCATTTGCATATTCCCAGTTCATTCTGGGATAAGTGAAGAGTCTCCGCGAGCTCCAAGAACACTGGGTTTTGGCTGTTGCAGCTGAAAGGAGGACATCGGTAAACCAGGGGAGGAGTCCTGAGGAGATCATTTGCATATTCCCAGTTCATTCTGGGATAAGTGAAGAGTCTCCGCGAGCTCCAAGAACACTGGGTTTTGGCTGTTGCAGCTGAAAGGAGGACATCGGTAAGCCAGGGGAGGAGTCCTGAGGAGATCATTTGCATATTCCCAGTTCATTCTGGGATAAGTGAAGAGTCTCCGCGAGCTCCAAGAACACTGGGTTTTGGCTGTTGCAGCTGAAAGGAGGACATCGGTAAGCCAGGGGAGGAGTCCTGAGGAGATCATTTGCATATTCCCAGTTCATTCTGGGATAAGTGAAGAGTCTCCGCGAGCTCCAAGAACACTGGGTTTTGGCTGTTGCAGCTGAAAGGAGGACATCGGTAAGCCAGGGGAGGAGTCCTGAGGAGATCATTTGTATATTCCCAGTTCATTCTGGGATAAGTGAAGAGTCTCCGCGAGCTCCAAGAACACTGGGTTTTGGCTGTTGCAGCTGAAAGGAGGACATCGGTAAGCCAGGGGAGGAGTCCTGAGGAGATCATTTGCATATTCCCAGTTCATTCTGGGATAAGTGAAGAGTCTCCGCGAGCTCCAAGAACACTGGGTTTTGGCTGTTGCAGCTGAAAGGAGGACATCGGTAAGCCAGGGGAGGAGTCCTGAGGAGATCATTTGTATATTCCCAGTTCATTCTGGGATAAGTGAAGAGTCTCCGCGAGCTCCAAGAACACTGGGTTTTGGCTGTTGCAGCTGAAAGGAGGACATCGGTAAGCCAGGGGAGGAGTCCTGAGGAGATCATTTGCATATTCCCAGTTCATTCTGGGATAAGTGAAGAGTCTCCGCGAGCTCCAAGAACACTGGGTTTTGGCTGTTGCAGCTGAAAGGAGGACATCGGTAAGCCGCGCGCCTGGCAGCGCGCGAATTTTGGTACTTTTTTCACCGCTGTGATATCTCTTTAACAATAAGAGCATGGAAGAGGCCAGGAGCCATGGGTGAGTTGCATTTCTTGCTACATGTTCACAGATTTACCAGTGGAAAAGCCAAATTTCACATGCCACAAATGCAAGCTTGTGTCCATGTTGGAGGAAAAGTTGCGGAATCTGGAAGAGAGGTTATCTACATTGAAGATCATTAAGGAAGATGAAGAGTTCTTAGACAGAGCAGAATTATCTCTTCATGGTGCAGAAAGAGAAGAAATTCGAAGAGCACCTGAAGAAGCAGAGGAATGGAAGCATGTGACCCAAAGAAGCAGGAGAATCGTGAGGCAGTCAGCACCCATACTGCTCAGGAACCAGTACCAGGCTCTCACACAGGAGAATGAAGAAGAAATACATCAGGATAAGACATTGCCCACAAAGAGCAACCTTGTAAGCCCTCAGAGTCCTCCTGAATGGAGAAAGAAAAATGTTGTGAAGAAGAAACGGAGAGTTGTGGTCGTGGGGGATTCCCTGTTGAGAGGAACAGATGCTGCTATCTGCAGACCGGATATAACCTCAAGAGAAATGTGCTGTCTTCCAGGTGCAAAAATTAAAGATGTGTCTGACAGGATATCAGGACTCTTCAGACCTAAAGATGACTACCCATTCCTCCTAATACATGTGGGGACAAATGACACCACAAGAAGTGACCTGGAAACCATCTGCAGTGACTTTGAAAACTTAGGCAAGAAAGTGAAAGAACTGGGTGCGCAGGTGGTCTTCTCTTCCATCCTCCCAGTGGATGGCCATGGAACAAGGAGGTGGAATAAGATTCTGCAGATGAACAACTGGCTACGTCGATGGTGCCGTCAGCAAGGATTTGGATTTCTGGATCACGGAGTGAATTACCTATACGATGGACTACTTGCTAGAGATGGGGTGCACCTTACGAAGACTGGAAAACATGTATTTGGAAGTCGGCTTGCTACACTCATCAGGAGAGCTTTAAACTAGAACAATGTGGGAAGGGAAGCAAAACGCCAGAAAAAGCCATACACCTGACAAATGCTATTGAGAACTCGGCTATTAGAAGTGGAAAGGAAGAACGAAGACAAAACAATCTAAATAATAAAAATATTGGAGGAAGAGAAACCAATCACAAACTAAAATGTTTTTATACAAATGCACAAAGCATGGGCAACAAACAAGGAGAATTGGAACTACTAACGCAGGAGAAGAAGTATGATGTCATTGGAATCACTGAAACTTGGTGGGACGATACACATGATTGGAATACAAGGCTAGAAGGATACAACTTATTTGCAAGAAACAGACTTGATAAACGAGGAGGAGGGGTTGCATTGTATGTTAGAAAAGCGTATATTTGCACAGAGATTGATGCTTCAGAGACTGGTAGTTCTGTGGAAACTGTTTGGGTAAGAATACAAGGACAGAACAATGGAAAGGACACCATTGTAGGCATTTACTACAGGCCACCTATGCAAGCTGAAGATATGGATGAACTCTTTATGCATCAAATGGCCAAGTTCTCCAAAAAATATGACATAGTGGTCATGGGAGATTTCAACTATCCAGACATTTGTTGGGAATCGCTCTCAGGCAAAACTAACAGGTCAAGGAAATTCTTATCCTCTCTTGCTGACAACTTTATCTTTCAAAAGGTAGGGGAGAAAACAAGAGGAACTGCTACCTTGGATCTAATCCTTATAAATAGGGAGGAAATGGTTGAGGAGGTAAGAGTGGCTGGGACCCTAGGAGGTAGTGACCATGCTATTTTAGAATTTTGGATAACAAGAGGAGGAAGACCTGTGAAGACTCAGACGTCAAGATTAGATTTCAGAAAGGCAGATTTTAAGGGACTCAGAAAGAGAATTGGAGGGATCCAATGGCAGGATATCCTTAAGGACAAAAATGTCCAGGAAGGATGGGACATCTTGAAAAATGAGATTCTCAAAGCACAATTGTCAACAATTCCAAAAAGAGGGAAGAATGGGAAGCATTTAAGGAAACCAGGATGGATGAACACAGAACTTAAACACATGCTAAAAAGGAAGAAAGAAATGTTTATCAAATGGAAAGAGGGAGGCATATCTAAAGAAGAATATAATGCCATCTGCAGAACCTGCAGGGCACAAATCAGATTATCTAAAGCTGACAATGAATTAAGGCTTGCAAGAGATGTCAAAAGCAACAAAAAAGGATTTTGGGGATACATCAAAAGTAAAAGAAAAGTCAAAGATGCTATAGGATTTTTACAGGATGAAAATGATGAAATGGTAAGAAAGGATGTTGAGAAGGCTGAACTTTTAAATTCCTATTTTGCATCTGTTTTCTCTCAGAAAGGAAATGTAACATCAACTGATCTTCACTGTCCTATTAAAGGAATAGAAGAATCCAGGATATCTATAAACAGAAAGACAGTGAGGAAACACTTAGCTAACCTAAATGAATTCAAGTCTCCAGGCCCAGATGAATTACACCCCAGAATACTGAAGGAGATAGCAGAAGAAATTCTTGAACCACTGTCCATAATCTTTGAAAATTCTTGGAGAACAGGTGAAGTCCCAGAAGACTGGAGAAGAGCAAATGTTGTTCCTATCTTCAAAAAGGGGAAGAAGGTGGACCCAGGGAACTACAGGCCGGTGAGTCTGACTTCTATACCAGGAAAGATCTTTGAACAAATTATTAAAGAACATGTATGTAAGTACCAGCATAAGAATGAAGTGATTAAACAGAGTCAGCATGGGTTTGTAACTAATAAGTCATTTCAGACTAACTTAATTTCCTTCTATGACAGAATCACTGACTGGGTGGATCAGGGAAATGCTGTAGATATAGTATATCTTGACTTCAGCAAAGCATTTGACAAAGTATCTCACACAATCCTTATTGAAAAAATGACTAAGTATGGAATGGACAAGGCAACTGTTAGGTGGATTCATAACTGGCTTAGTGATCGGACTCAAAGAGTGGTCGTAAATGGCTGCACATCCAGTTGGAAGAATGTCTCAAGTGGGGTACCACAAGGCTCTGTTTTGGGCCCTGTATTGTTCAACATCTTTATCAATGATTTAGACGAAGGAATTGAGGGTAAACTGATCAAATTTGCTGATGACACAAAGCTAGGAGGGGTAGCTAATACTAGAGAAGAGAGAGAGAGGATTCAAAAAGATATAAATAAACTGGAGCAGTGGGCAGCAACTAACAGAATGGTTTTTAACAGGGAAAAATGCAAAGTACTACATCTGGGCAATAAAAATGAAAAAAGCATATACAAAATGGGAGGAATAGGGCTAAGTAACAGCACATGTGAAAAAGACTTGGGTATACTAATTGATCACAGACTGAACATGAGTCAACAGTGTGATGCAGCAGCAAAAAAGGCAAATACAATTCTAGGATGTATCAACAGAAGCATACAGTCTAGATCACGTGAGGTCATTATTGCCCTCTACTCCTCTTTGGTCAGACCTCATCTGGAATACTGTGTCCAGTTTTGGGCACCACATTTTAAAAAAGACATCAACAAACTGGAGCAAGTTCAGAGAAGAGCCACCAGAATGGTGACCGGTCTGCAAACCATGTCCTATGAGGAACGGTTGCAGGATTTGGGAATGTTTAGCTTGCAAAAAAGAAGACTGAGAGGAGACTTAATAGCTGTCTACAAATATCTCAAGGGCTGTCACATTGTAGAAGGATCATCTTTATTCTCATTTGCACAAGGAAAGACTAGAAGCAATGGGATGAAACTGAATGGGAGGAGACACAGATTAGATATTAGAAAAAACTTTTTGACAGTTAGGGTG
Organism: Oophaga sylvatica; assembly: GCA_033576555.1. Taxonomy (NCBI): domain Eukaryota; kingdom Metazoa; phylum Chordata; class Amphibia; order Anura; family Dendrobatidae; genus Oophaga; species Oophaga sylvatica. The sequence continues at coordinate 801,889,962 of JARQOD010000001.1, forward strand.
ATCAAGGAGTGGAACAGGCTGCCACGAGAGGTGGTAAATTCTCCTTCAATGGAAGTCTTCAAACAGAGGCTGGACAGACATCTGTCTGGGATGATTTAGAGAATCCTGCTTTGAGCAGGGGGTTGGACCAGATGGCCCAGGAGGTCCCTTCCAACTCTACCATTCTATGATTCTATGATCTTTAAAAAAAAAAATATTTATGCTATTCCATTTGATTGGGTTAAACATCTATGCCTTTAATGTCTCCTCAACCTTCCCCAATACATTCTACATTACTCTTTGTTGTTTTCCTTCATGTACAATTAACCAACAAGGCAAGAATGGGGTTTTTTTAATTCCGATATTTTGTTCCCATAGACTTACATTGGATTTCCGGTGTCGGTATCGGGTATCGCCGATATTTTTTGGGTATCGGCGATACAATTCCGATTCCGATACTTTTGGATATCGGAAAGTATCGCTCAACTCTAATCATCACTCTTTGTATTAATTTTGGGTCAATCATGGTTCAGTTTTTGCACATGCTTCTCTACCAGTTGGCTCACTAAGTTTGTGGTGGATTTCCACATGTTTGTTCCACATAGACATATGCATGGGGAGTGTGGGTCATTTGTTATAGTTTACATGAATTTTTAAATGTTTTTAATGTTGGTCTTGTCCGAGGTGTTAATAAAAGTTCTCATTTCTTATTATTATTTTGTGGATGTGCATACCATTTTTGGTTTGGTCTTTTCTCTCGATATCATATGCTTATTGCCCAGTCTAGGTTTTGCACCCCGTTATTATATTTTGATTTCATTAGTATTTAATGGTGCTGCGTCTTCTGTATTATTTTTCCAATATTAAAGCATCATTCCAGATTTTTTTCTATTTCACTGCTGGAGTGGTGCTACCAATTTAAGTTCCCTGCCCCTGCTCTCATACTTACCATCTGCTGTCTTTATCTTTTATCCACACAGCTCCAATTACTCTCCAGCAGTTTGTGACCTGCCAGATCGCTCCAGTGTTTGCTTGAATGAGTTTGAGGTCACTTTCAATGCAAGTCTAGTGAAAGCCTTGTTTTGGCTCTCATTGACTTGCTTTGAGAGTTTGTGTCTGTTACCTCTGACTTCCGGTCAGTCAGATGTTGTGGTCACAAGATGGCAGCACAGGACCAGAGGAGCATAGAAGAGGGAACTTATGTTAGTAGCACCACTACAGTGCTGCAAAAAAAGCCCATTGGAGTGGTGCTCTAATCTAATGTGTATGTGGACTTATGTATAAAGCGCTTTGAAAAAAAAATGTATAGCATTACATGGTTCCCAATAAAATGAATGTTCCACTAGAGTTAATATTAATTTATTTTACTTGCTTAAAATATTTGCACATGTCGAGTATTTGCAGCAGAAAAATCTGCTGCAAATACTGATGTGTTGGGAACAAAAATGCAGCAAAAATACAAGCATTTTTGGAACATTGATGCAAGTTTTTTTGCATGCGTTTTTTATTCATATTTCCCATTCATTAATATGGGTAAAATCCGCAGCAAAATTCTAAAAGATTTGACATGCTGCAGATTTAAATCTGATGCAAATCTGCAAGGAAATAATAAGCAACATGTGCATGAGAATTCAATAAGCTCATTTACCTTGCTGCTGCTGGTACTCAGAAATCCTTCAGACAAAACTGCACAGAAAAAAAGTATCAAGAACACAACATTTGCACAAAACCTAATATAGTGCCTTTAATTACATAGTGCTTTACAGACATTTGTGAACATATAGACCCTAAAGGGACTATATGTTCACAAACGTCGTTTTATACCCTTGTATAAATCTATTTTAAAAAAAATCACTTTTCAGACATTGACTTCAGTAACCTCATTGGATCTCACAATCTAAATTCCCTATTGGTATGTCTTTGGAGAGTTGGGGAAAACCTGGAGGAAACTGATGCAAACATGGGGAAATTATGCAACCTTCTTGAATATGTTGTACTTGCTGTGATTTGAACCCAGAGCCACAGGCTAGATTACTAACCACCATTAGGGTTGGGTAAATGAAGGACCACTAGACCATACTGCAATGCATATTACATAAAATAATGACGGTATGTGTTCCATAACAATCCTTTCATTTTCAAGGCAATCATTAGTACTGTAGTAATGTAAAGTATTTGACCAATTGTTGTTCTAGCATTAGAACTTTCAGATATATGTTTTAATAATTATCTTCATTCGTCAGCATTTTTCTTTGATTGTAATGAAATAAACAATATACTCATGAACTGTGCTTATAAATAATAGAAAAGTAGAATTAATTAAAAGTCTAAAATATTTCCCACAGCCTTGACATCTAGCTGGGTATTATAAATCTAAGCCTCATAATCCAGGAAAAGGAGTTTTTCTTCCAATTGCATTAGTTCACTCAGTTTCCATCTCACAAAAATAGTTTTACTAATTAAAAAATATTTTTGATGTTTAGAAATGTATTGGCAGGATAAAGTTTACGAAACACAAAAAAATGAACAGTACCACCTTAGGTAAAATATATCCTAAAAATACGTAGAAATTTCAAACACAAAGCATGCTCTTTTCAAAGTATAGATTAGTGTAATTTCTAAGGCATCCAAGGATAATGCTTATCACACTAAATCTCCCTTTTGGTGAACACTTAAAAAAAAAATCTGAACACCCAATAACTCCTTCTAGAGTATGATATAAGTGCATGACACATAACAATGGAATCGAAGTGCAGCCAGTAAGAAGGAGATATGAAATGGCCAATTAATTTGCTGTTCTCCAAATAAGGTCTTCAATTCTAGCAGACAAATGGCAATATAATTTTATCATTGACTTTATTTCGAGGTTATTCCCTAGAACTAGATAGAAGAGATACCATGCAGGTTTATCGATCTTAGCTTTACTGACTAGACACCAAAAATGAAACAATCTGTAGTTTTCGAAGAGCAGTCAACCTAATTTACTCAGCAGATTGAGGTAATGATTACAATAAGAAGCACTTAAGACAAATGTAATGGCAATCTAGGGTCAATGTTGCCTACTGGGAATTAACCACATTTCTGTAAAAAAATGTTAACTCTTTCTTTAAAAAGGATGTGTAATAAAAATGCAACATAATATTTACATGAAATCTAATGCAGTTATTCCATTTTTTGGGGGGATTGGGGAGTTCCTTCAAAAAAGAACTCAGGTATAATTAAAAAAGTAAGGCATCCTTTCTATGTAATAACATCTGATAAGGGGTAATGTGTATATATATATATATATATATATATATATATATATATATACAGTGGGATCGGAAAGCCTTTACATTTTTCACTCTGTTTCATTGCAGCCATTTGGTAAATGCAAAAAAGTTCATTTTTTTCTAATTAATATACACTCTGTACCCAATCTTGACTGATAGAAACCATAAATGTAGAAAATTTTGCAAATTTATTAAAAAATTAAAACTGAAATATCACTTGGTCATAAGTATTCAGACCCTTTGCTCAGACACTCATATTTAAATCACATGCTGTCCATTCCCTTGTGATCCTCCTTGAGATGGTTCTACTCCTTCATTGGAGTCCAGCTGTGTTTAATTAAACTGGTAGGACTTGATTTGTAAAGGCACACATCTGTCTATATAAGACCTCACAGCTCACAGTGCATGTCAGACCAAATGAGAATCATGAGGTCAAAGGAACTGGCCAAGGAGTTCAGAGACAGAATGGTGGCAAGGCACACATGTGGCCAAGGTTACAAAATAATTTCTGCAGTACTCAGGGTTCCTAAGAGCACAGTGGCCTCTATAATCCTTAAATGTAAGAAGTTTGGAACCACCAGAAGTCTTCCTAGACCTGACTTTCCAACCAATCTGAGCAAATGTGGGAGAATAGAATTGGTGAGGAGGTAAAGAAGAAACCCAAGATCACTGTGGCTAAGCTCCACAGATGCAGTAAGGAGATGGGAGAAAGTTCCACAAAGTCAACTATCACTATAGCCCTCCACCAGTTGGGCCTTTAAGGCAGAGTGGCCAACTGAAGCCTCTTCTCAGTGCAAGACATATGTAATTCCACATAGAGTTTGCTAAAAAATCACATGAAGGACTCCAAGACTATGAGAAATAAAAGTTTTTGGTCTGATGAGACGAAGATAGAACTTTTTGGAGATAATTCTAAGCCGTATGTGTGGAGAAAACCAGACACTGCTCATCACTTGCCCAATACAATCCCAACAGTGAAATATTGTGGTGGCAAAATCATACTATGGGTGTGTTTCTTAGCTGCAGGGACAGGATGGCTGGTTGCAATTGAAGTAAACATGAATGAATGCGGCCAAGTACAGAGTTATCTTGGATTAAAACTTCTTCCAGAGTGCTCTGGACCTCAGACTTGGCATAAGGTTTACCTTCCAACAAGACAATGACCCTAAGAAAACAGCTAAAATAACAAAGGAGTGGTTTCAGAACAACTCTATGACCATTTTTGACTGGCCCTGACCTAAAACCAATTGAGCATCTCTGGAGAGACCTGAAAATGGCTGTTCACCAACGTTCACCATCCAACCTGACTGAATTGGAGAGGATCTGCAAGGAAGAATGGCTGAGGATACCCAAATCTGTTATGTTTAGGTAGCTGAGGAGAAAAAACAAAAATGGCAATACACCAGAGAGGCTGGAACCTATTGGATTGCAGTAACCTGAACTAACTACACAACTAGAGGTAGCCGTGGAGCGTTCCTACGTTGATCCTAGACGCCTCGTCACAGCCTGAGAGATAACTACACCAAAAGGCAGAAAGAGGAAAGCTATCTGCCCCGGAGCAGATCCCCAAAGAAAATAGGAAGCCCCCAAACATGTAATGGCGGTTAGACAAGAAGAAGCACGGACACAGACAGAAAATAGAATGAGCAAACGCTGGGGCCCAATCTGTCTAGACAGGAAAGTACAGGAAAGGATTCTTACTGCAATCCAAAAAAAACCCTAAAAAATATATAAAAATCTTCTGATTGCAAAAACAACTGAGATCACATGATCTCCACCACCTAAATCAGAACTCTGGTGTAACAAAACTAAGCCGCAGCCACTGAAAAAACAGGAAAAAGCAAATGAACAAATAACAGTGGCTACAGATAAACTGAGAGGAGCACAGGCCCCAGAAGGGGACCTGACTGACCTTCACAAAAGTGCAGAGAACTATTCAAAAAGCAAACACAAAAATAAAAGCAGAAAATATCTTATCTGAAACCAGAAGATGCAGGCAAGACTCAGAAAACTTCCAAATGAACCAGGAACCACAACTGAGACAAGAACAATTGATCACCGGCAACCATCATGGGAGGGAACGTCTCTTATATCAGACCAGTCAGCGATTCCAGATTGCCATTCCTCGCTGAAAGGTTCAGTACTGTCTGTAACCACCAGAGGAAGCCTCTGCTCAGAAACCATCTCTAGCACATTCATAACAGTACCCCCCCTTTGAGGAGGGGTCACCGAACCCTCACTTGTGCAACCAGGCCGATCAGGATGAGCTCGGTGATAGGCACGGATCAGTCTCCTAGCATTGATGTCCGAAGCAAACACCCAAGAATTGTCCTTCTGACCATAACCTCTCCACTTAACCAAATACTGGAGTTTCTGTCTAGACAAACGAGAATCCAATATTTTCTCAACCACAATCAAAACAGGGTCAGGAGGCGCAGCCATAGGAAACCACTGGCTCGACAAACCTCTTCAATAAGGACTTGTGGAACACGTTATGCATCTTAAATGTCCCTGGAAGAAGCAAATGGAAGGAAACAGGATTAAGAATCTCCATGACCTTATAAGGTCCAATGAACCTAGGCTTAAATTTTGGAGATGCAACCCTCATAGGGATATTTCTTGAGGACAACCAAACCAAGTCCCCCACTTTAAACCGAGGACCATCAGTCCTATGCCGGTTGGCAAACCGTTGGGCCTTCTCCTGAGAGAGAGACAACCTCTCCACTACCTGGTCCAAAATCTGCTGCATTCGCTCCACAACAGAGTCAACACCCGGACAAACAGAAGCCTCCGCCTGTCCTGAAGAAAATCGAGGGTGAAACCCAGAATTGCAGAAAAATGGAAACATCAAGGTGGCAGAGCTAGCCCTATTATCAAGAGCAAACTCAGCCAAAGGCAAAAAAGAGACCCAGTCATCTTGATCAGCAGACACAAAACATCTCAAATAAGTCTCCAAGGTTTGTTCTCTCGGTTTGTCCATTGGTCTGAGGATGAAAACCAGAGGAGAAAGATAATTGAACACCAAGTTTAGAACAAAATGTCCTCCAAAATCTGGAAACAAACTGGACTTCTCTGTCAGACACAATGTTCTCCGGATTGCCATGTAACCAAACCACGTGCTGAAGGAACAAAGGCACCAATTCGGAGGAGGAAGGTAACTTAGGTAATGGCACAAGACATATCATCTTGGAAAACCTATCACAGATTACCCAGATAACGGTCTTTCTCTGAGAAACAGGGAGGTCGGAAATAAAATCCATAGAGATATGGGTCCATGGCCTCTTGGGCACAGGTAATGGCATTAACAAACCACTAGAGCGAGAGCAAGGCTTTGAGCGAGAGCAAGTCCCACAGGACTGCACAAATTCACTGACGTCACGAGACAAAGTAGGCCACCAAAAGGACCGACTCACCAAGTCTCTGGTACCAAAAATCCCGGGATGACCAGCCAACGCGGAACAATGAATCTCAGACATCACACTCTTCTTCCACTGGTCTGGGACAAAAAATTTCCCAATAGGGCAGCGCTCAGGTTTATCCTCCTGACACCATTCCAGAGCCAGTCTCAAATTGGGTGAAATGGCGGAAAGAACTACACCTTCTTTCAAAATAACAGTAGGATCAGATAACTCAGGAGAGTCCGCAAAGAAACTCCTCGAGAGGGCATGCGCCTTAACATTCTTAGTGCCAGGAAGAAAAGAAACCACAAAATTAAAACGTGTGAAAAACAAGGCCCACCTGGCCTGTCTAGGATTAAGTCGCTTGGCTGATTCGAGATAAACCAGGTTCTTATGGTCTGTGAGGACCACTACCTGATGTTTGGCTCCCTCCAGCCAATGTCTCCATTCTTCAAAAGCCCACTTCAAGGCCAATAACTCCCGATTACCCATGTCATAATTACGTTCAGTTGGAGAAAATTTTCGAGAGAAAAAGGCACAAGGGTTACTCTTAGAGGTCTCTGGATCTCTTTGGGACAAAACGGCACCTGCCCCAATTTCAGAGGCATCAACCTCCACCTGAAACGGTAGAGAAACATCAGGCTGCCATAGAACAGGAGCAGAAGTGAATCTCTGCTTAAGTTCCTGAAACGCAGAAACTGCCTCAGGAGGACAATTCACCACATCAGAACCCTTTTTGGTCAAATCAGTCTATGGTTTAACAATATCGGAGAAATTACCAATAAATTTACGATAAAAATTGGCAAAACCCCAAAATCTTTGAAGAGCCTTTAATGAAGTAGGTTGGACCCAATCGCAGATGGCCTGAACCTTGACCGGGTCCATTTCAATAACAGACGGAGACAAAATGAATCCCAGAAATGAGACCTTCTGTACACCAAAAAGACACTTTGATCCCTTCACATACAGTGCATTCTCTCTCAAAATCTGGAACACAGTCCGAACATGTTTCACATGAGAGTCCCAGTCATTGGAAAAAATCAAGATATCATCCAAAAAACAATCCGAAATTTATCCACAAAATCCCTGAAAATATCATTCATGATGGATTGGAAGACGGTAGGAGCATTAGTGAGCCCAAAGGGCATCAATAGGTTCTCAAAATGCCCCTTGGGGTATTAAACGCCGTCTTCCATTCATCCTCGTGCTTAATGCGAATAAGATTATACGCCCCCCTGAGGTCAAGCTTGGTAAACCAACTAGCACATTTCACTCTGAAAAACAGGTCAGAAATCAAGGGTAACGGATATTGATACTTCACAGTGATCTTATTCAAGAGACGATAATCAATACACGGCCTCAATGAACCATCCTTTTGGCCACAAAGAAAAAACCGGCGCCCAAGGGTGAAGAGGATGGTCTGATGGGACCCTTCTCCAATGACTCCTTCAAATAAGATCGCATAGCATCGTGTTCAGGTACAGACAAGTTAAAAAGTCGACCTTTAGGAAATTTACCACCAGGCACTAATTCAATAGCACAATCATAGCTCCTGTGAGGGGGCAAGGATGCGGATTTACTTTCACTAAACACATCCAAAAAATCAGTCAAAAAGTCAGGAACATCCTGAGCCTGCAGAGAGGCAGAAAAAACAGGAGTGTCAGCATTAACACATTGGCAGCCCCAATTCGTCACAGACACAGATTTCCAATCCAAAACAGGATTATGAGACTGTAACCAAGGGAAACCTAGTACAATAATGTCATGCAGATTATGCGGCACCAGAAATTTTGCAACTCTCCTGATAATCTGGTTCAACCCTCATTATCACCTGAGTAGAAAACTGGAGTTTATTCTCCGCCAAAGGGGTAGAATCAATGCCCAGTAGGGGAATAGACTTCCGCAGGGGTATCATGGGAAACCCAAAATGTTTGGCAAAGTCAAAATCCATCAGATTAATAGCTGCTCCTAAATCAACAAAAGCCTGAGCAGAAAATGTGGACAGGGAGCAAATCACGGTAACAGTCAACAGAAATTTAGTCTGAACACCACCCAAGACAACTGAGCGCACAAAATGTCTTCCCCGCTTAGGGCAGACTGAAATAGCATGAGAGGCGTCACCACAGTAGAAACATAACCCATTGCGCTTTCGAAACTCATGACGCTGTGCCCCAGAAGTCATTCCATCACACTGCATGGGCTCAGAAGCTGACTCACAAGGCAACACTATCCCACGCATACCTCTGCGCTCATGCAAACGTCTGTCAATTTGAATAGCCAATGACATAGAATCATTGAGACCAGAGGGAGCAGGGAATCCCACCATAACATCCTTTACATTCTCTGACAGCCCCTTCCGAAAAAAGGCTGCCAAAGCATCATCATTCCATTTGGTCAGGACTGCCCACTTTTGGAATTTCTGACAGTACAACTCAGCATCTTCAAGACCCTGATTTAATGCCAACAAGGTTTTTTCAGCTTGATAAATGACATTAGGTTCATCGTACAATAACCCCAGAGCCAGAAAAAATACATCAATATCATTCAAAACAGGATCCCCAGGGGTGTCAGGGAAAAAGCCCAATCCTGAGGGTCGCCGCGCAGGAGAGAGATGACAATTTGAACCTGCTGTGCTGCGTTCCCAGAGGACTTAGGCTTTAAGGCAAAAAACAACTTACAGTTATTTTTGAAATTGAGAAATTTAGCCCGATCCCCCAAAAACTAATCTAGCATGGGAATCCTAGGTTCCACAACCGGCAACCCAGCAAGATAGGTAGCAATACTCCAAACCTCAGTGGCAAGCTGATCCACACGGCCAGACAACTGTGCAAGCTGCATTGAGAGAGAGAAAAAAAAATCATCCTCAGCACCCAGAGAAAAAGAGGGAAAAAATGCCACAAACAGGGAAAAAAAATCTCTGACAACTCTGACAACTTTTTTTTTTTTCCACACTATTTTTCCCTTCTGTGAGTACCATATAATTTTCAGTATGTCCGGTGATACTACTGTTATGTTTAGGTAGCTGAGGAGAAAAAACAAAAACAGCAATATGCCAGAGAGACTGGAACCTATTGGATTGCAGTAACCTGAACTAACCACACAACTAGAGGTAGCAATGGAGCATTCCTACGTTGATCCTAGACGCCTCGTCACAGCCTGAGAGATAACTACACCTAAAGGCAGAAAGAGGAAAGCTATCTGCCCCGGAGCAGATCCCCAAAGAAAATAGGAAGCCCCCAAACATGTAATGGCGGTTAGACAAGAAGAAGCACGGACACAGACAGAAAATAGAATGAGCAAATGCTGGGGCCCAATCTGTTTAGACAGAAAAGTACAGGAAAGGATTCTTACTGCAATCCAAAAAAAACCCCTAAAAAATACCAACTCTTCTGATTGCAAAAACACCTGAGATCGCATGATCTCCACCACCTAAATCAGAACTCTGGTGTAACAAAACTAAGCCACAGCCAATGAAAAAACAGGAAAAAGCAAATGAACAAATAACAGTGGCTACAGATAAACTGAGAGGAGCACAGGCCCCAAGAAGGGGACCTGGCTGACCTCCACAAAAGTGCAGAGAACTATGCAAAAAGCAAGCACAAAAATAAAGCAGAAAATATCTTATCTGAAAGCAAAAGATGCAGGCAAGACTCAGCAAAGTTCCAAATGAACCAGGAACCACAACTGAGACAAGAAAAATTGATCACCGGCAACCATCATGGGAGGGAACCTCCCTTATATCAGACCGATCAGTGATCCCAGATTGCCATTCCTCGCTGAAAGGTTCAGTACTGTCTGTAACCAACAGAGGGGGCCTCTGCTCAGAAACCATCTCTAGCACATTCATAACACAAATCCAGGTGTGAAAAACTTGTTGCATCATTCCCAAGAATACTTATGGCTGTACTATCTCAAAAGGGTGCTTCTACTCAATACTGAGCAAAGAGTTTGAATACTTATGACCATGTGATATTTTAGTGTTTAATTATTGAACCAATGGAGGCCTGGATTTGGAGAGACCCCAAAATGAAAGTGGAAACAATTAAAAATGAAAATCAAAACAAGACAAAATTAAAATGGAAACAAGTCAAAATGATGCTCAGTATTGTGTGTGGCCTCCACTTGCCTGTATGACCTCCCTACAATGCCTGGGCATGCTCCTGATGAGGTTGCGGATGTTCTCCTGAGGGATCTCCTCCCAGACATGCACTAAAGCATCCGTCAACTTCTGGACAATCTGTGGTGCAACGTGACGTTGGTGGATGGAGCGAGACATATACATATATTTATAGTTTATACACTTCTACATAGTAAAATAGACTCTGATTCAATTGCCGACTCAACTTGGGCGTTACGAACAGGATTCTGTAGCTCGCTATAAGCGAGTCCTGTGTGCCTGAATTGAACTGGTTTTGTGCTTGAGAATTGCTAAAATCATCAGAGAATGTATTTGCCATTTTTCAGCCATATCTGCGTCACGACAAGGCACTGGTGAAGAAGAAGGGCGTGCTCTTCGTGGGTGTCACTCAGTGGCGCAAAAATGATGGCCGACCACTGTAAATGGTACTGCAATGTAACATCGTGCCCCACAGCTCTTCAGTTCCGCCTCCTCATCCTCCTCAGTGTGCGGAAACTAACACGAAGGTCCCGCCTCCCTACAAAAGAGGGGCCCTCTCCAGATGCTAATGACACATGTGACTTGGCAGAGATGGCTAATGGACACGAGCAGAAGTGTGAAGGGATGGAGCAGTCAGAGCTCTCCCCCCACAGAAGCGACCCGATCGCCATGGAACCACCGTTGGGCACCCGGCCTGGAAACCCTCCTACGCTGCAAGAAGCGGAGGATACCCTAAGAGGCCTGGCCTGGCACCGGGAGGAGGTCGCCAGGATGGAAGCCAGCTGGCGTGCCCTAAAAATAAACTTGGAGCGGCGCCAATCCCTCTTACCTGAAGTGTCTGTACCGGAAGGTGAGGCACCCGTTCTAGTAGAGGAGCCCTTGCAATGTGATCCGGTTGACGTTGTCGCAGTGGAGGCACCCGTTCCTGCAAAAAACTCTGCACCGGCAGCACCCCAGATCTCGCTGTCTGCCCCCGTCGCTGAGACAGAAGAAGAGACACCTGTCCTCATGGAGGAGGCCGCGCAGGCACCAGAGGTCTACCTGCCTGTACCGGAGCCCCGACTGTCATCTGTTCCAGAGCCAGCTGCTTCCTCCGCAGGTGAGCGCCGCCAGGACTGGGGGGCGCCAGGAGAGCTGCCGCAAACCGGACACTGTAGGCTGCAGTTTGATGGTGGAGACATGGAGCTGCTGGTGGAGGAGAATTTCAACCGGCGTCAGGAGGAAGAGTGGAGACGTTGGGAGCGGGAAGCAGAGCGACAAAGGGAGCAGCGAGAAACCCAAAAGCTTCGCCAACGTCAGCTGGAGAAGGACCGGGCAGATAAGGACCGGATGAGAAAAGATAAAGGAACCCTGTGGGAGCCGCGGCGTAAGGGTGCAGTACGGAGCTTTAAATTGAAAGGTGGTTGGGGCTTCATCCAGGAGCCTGGACTTTATTTAGAAGTTTTTGTGAACCGGCGGGACGTGGAGGCTCACCTCCCAGAAGGACACCCGGGGAGGGACCTGTTGCCAGGAGACTTGGTGACTTACACCCGACACTGGGGTTACAATGGATGGTACGCCCTAAATGTTACCAGGTGCGACCCCTACTCCCCAGAGTGTCAGGAACCTGTGAGACCCTCGGAGCCTTCAGCCTCCCACATCCAGGCCTCTGCAAAAGTGCCCACCCCACGCCGTAAATCTCCCCAGCCTCCCTCAGTGGTCTCCTCAGCAGCCCCAGCTATGGACATGATAAGTATAGCTGGCCCGTACCCGGCGCATGTTAGGCCCCCTGGGGTTCGTTCAGTCCAGGACATAGGGTTCCAGACCCGGAGGGAGATGAAAGAGGTGGCCACACAGACCCAGATAGCGGGTCACGACTTGACTGTACAGGCCACACGACGTCATCAGGTCCTGGTGGTCCTTGGTGCCTCGGATGTTTGGCAAGCATCAGAAGAGTACCAGGTGGTACCTGGAACACCCCTGCCAAAGAATTATAAATAACCCGGACAGGGTCCCTGTATGTAAATAGTTAAATTGTTGATGTACCCGGACGGGTGAATGTTCATAAAAAAGTTTTTAATTTAATAAAAAAAAACAAAACACAGTTTTCATTACTTTTATTACAGTCTCATCCTGCGACGCCATCGATCTCCTGTAAAAAAAAAAAAAAAAAAAAAGTATACCACCTGACCGACGCAGTCCATAGTAACGAGTGTCCCACGACGATCCAGCTCTGCTACATCAGAATGACAGGCAGAGCCTGTCATCCCGGCGCAGCACAGCTGATTACCTGCTTCCCCGGCGGTGACGTCATCGGACTGGTTTACGGCCGGGATTACCCTGCAGTCACTGCAGTTATCGCGAAAAACTGCATGTGACCGCCAGGGAGAAGATAATGGCGGCCATCAAGCAGTCCAGGACGTGACCGCCAGAGATCTTCTGCCAGGTAAGTGCCGCTGACTCCTGACAGACCCGACCGACGGACACTCACAGTGACAGTGACAAATCCGATTCCGGTATTCGATAAGACGAAAATATCGAAACGAATTATCGAAAGGCCGATAGAGCTAATATCGGCCGATACCCGATATTTGCAGTATCGTATCGCTCAACACTAATAACAAATAGTCCTTCCATCAAGCACAATGAAACAAGGTAGATATAGCAGCCTCACCAGTCTCAGTATTTCAGACAACAGCTGCTCCAGCAGTTTAAATGCATTCACCAGAGAAACAAACACCTCTGTTCATCTCCAACCCTAACTCCAATACTGCTAAGCTTACCTAGCTGCTGTTATTATTCATGTAAACTCTGAGCTGGATTATGGGAATTACAATTTTTTCCTAAATCCCAGACTCAAAGTCCAGTTAAATTATTCCTCTCAGTAATGTAGTGCTACTAGTACACATTTTACCGAGGCCAACCACCTCTTACCTCCTGCTTTCCTAAAACCCCCCCAACCGAAGCCGGGACTGGTCATACTCTACCAATAAACAGTGAACCCTTGACCAAGCATCTGCATTCCCATGTAGCTTTCAACTCCCCCTGATCTCCAAGTCATGACAGTTTCTAGCCCAACATCTGATGTATGGATTATGAATTCTCTGAATAAATTCACTGCTAACACTATGTGCCTACAGAGGGCTAGTGCAGGGCCGGCGTCAGCACCCGGCATACCCGGGCAAGTGACGGGGCCCTGAGCAGGAGGGGGGCCCACTCGCCATCGGGCACCCCGCCGCCCGATAGCGGAGGAGAGCGGTGTCAGCGCCGCCACTGGCCCCCCCGCTTGCTCAGGGCCCCGGCAGCAGCTGGCACAATACTTACCTCTCCCCATGCCTCCGCTGCTGCAGCTCCAGGCTCCAGGGGGCGCCTGCGCTTCCTCTCACAGCAGCCACTGAATGACGTCATCATTCAGCGGCCGGCTTTGGCAGAGAGCGCACGGACGCCGGACAGGTGAGATGTGATATGTATGTGTCTGTGTGTGTATCATTGTGTGTGTATGTAGTGCGGTGCTTTGTGTGTGTGTGTATGTGAGATAGTGCTTGTGTGCTGCCGTGCTGTCTGTGTGATGGTGGTGGGGGAGGGCAGTGATGATGATGATGGGGAGGCATTGATGATAATGGGGAAGCAATGATGATGATGGGGAGGCGATGATGATGATGGGCAGGCATTGATGATAATGGGGAGGCAATGATGATGGGAGACGATGATGATGATGGGAAGGCAATGATGATGATGAGGAGGCAATGATGATGATGAGGAGGCAATGATAATGATGGGCAGGCATTGATGATGATGGGGAGGCCATGATGATGATGGGGAGGCAATGATGATGATGAGGAGGCAATGATGATGATGGGCAGGCATTGATGATGATGGGGAGGCCATGATGATGATGGGGAGGCAATGTTGATGATGGGAGGCAATGATGATGATAATGGGGAGTCTTTCCATAGCGCCCTTTCCTGAGCCGTAACAGTGCAGAACGCAGCACAGCACAGAGAGCTCCATATTTTGTATGAAGCATTATATGGGGACCAGTATCCTGTATGGAGCATTATATTGGGTCCAGTATTCTGTATGGAGCATTATTTTGGGTCCAGTATTCTGTATGGAGCATTATATGGGGGTTGGGGGGTGACATCCTGCATGGGGTATTATATGGGTGATGAGGGGGAGACTATGTGGTGTCCATAATATTGTACGGAGGACTGTACTGTCCAGTCTGTACTGTGCGCTGCGAGGATTTGGCGGTTTTTGAGCTATTGTACAATTTACAATAGATATCAGTCATGTAATGGAAGAAGTGAAGTATTTGGCATTGTACTGTACCTATATTTCTCTGCCGTATCTGTGCATCATGAATCGTGGTCTGTGTTAAAGGGGCCCACTGAGGCTCTTTCGCCCGGGGCCCATAAAAACCTGAAGCCGGCCCTGGGCTAGTGTAATGTGCTGCTGCAGTGAAGAATAGTGCAACCTCCACCAGGGCGTATTGGTGGGGGAATAGAGATTACACACACACAGCGGAATAACACAGAGCAGCAGCACAGGTGTCACAGGTAATGAAAGAGTGGTCAGACTAGCCGAATCAGACACTGTCAGGAGCAGAAGTACCAAGGGTAATAGCAAGCACATAGTCAGGGACAAGAAAGAAGTCAGAGTCTACCTGGAACGTGGTATTCAAAATGTAAGACATAGTCAGGGTACAAGCCAGAAGTCAGAGCCAACCGGGAACGTGGTATCAGAAACTGAAAACCAGAAGCAGAGACCAGAGATCAAGCTGAGTCATACACAAGTACAGGTAGTCAGAGGCAGAAGGATTACTAAGAAATACAGGACAGAGGAACTAGCTTGGAAGCTTGAACTATGGTTGACACAGGCCGGCCAGTTGAGAGGACTGAATTAGCACAGCCATCTCCAAAACAAGGCAGAGAAGATTAATCCCCACATGACCAGTCCAGAGAAGACCGCTGAAAACAAACTCTGGACTGGATCATGACTGTACCCCCCTCTCAACAGTGGACTACAGAACCCCCAGGCTTCCATGGATAACGAGCGTGAAAGGCTCGGACCAACCGATCCACATGGACCGAATGCGCAGGCACCCACGACTGATCCTCAGAACCGTAACTTGTTGTGAACGTATTGGAGACGACTTCGGAGATGAAGCTCCCTGTGGTGGTGGCTGAAGGTATTGAACCTATGTTGAACACCAAGAGCCCTACACCTGCAGTAGACGAGTGGTTGTCAGGTGGTACGGACTGGCCTGATATAAGAGAGCTGACCTCCCATGATCCTCGCCGGTGATCAATTGTTCTTCCTGGTCTAGGTTGGAATTCAGCTTGCTTTTCTGCTGTCTCCTGCTTGCACTCAGATAAGTCTCCTTCAGCTTTTTTTTTACTGTGGTTTGAATTTCTTGCTTTTTGCTGCATTGCTTTTTGTCTTCAGCCGGGTCCCCTTTGGGGGTGTTATGTTCTGGTAGCTGAGGAGGCAGGAGCAAAAAACCGCATAGGCAGCCTAACACCAGAGAGGTTGGAAACTAATAGGTTGCAGATCCCTAAACTAACCGCACAACTAGAAGCAGCCATGGAGCGTACCTACGGTGGTCCTAGACGCCTCGGCACGGCCGATGAGATAGCTATCTCTGAAGATGGAGAGAGGAAAGCTAACTGCCCCGGAGTAGACACCAAAAGAGTAGGAAGCCCCCAAACATATAATGGCGGTTAGACAAGATGAAAATACGAACACAGACAGAAAATAGATTGAGCAAACGCTGGGGTCCAAAACTGTTTAGATAGGACAGTACTTGAGAGAATACTTTCAGCAACCCAGAAAAACACAAGGAAAAACTCCAACACTTCTGAATCCAAAAACACTGAGACCACACGGTCTCGACCACCTATATCAGATCTCTGGTGTGGACACGTAGCTACCCAGCAGAAAAATATCACAAGAACTGAGCAAATGAACAAATACAAAAAACGAACGGAGACCAGCCAAAGCCCCTCATAGGGGACCTGGCTGAAGACAAAAAGCAATGCAGCAAAAAGCAAGGAATTCAAACCACAGTAAAAAAAAACTGAAAGAGACTTATCTGAACGCAAGCAGGAGACAGCAGGAAAGCAAGCTGAATTCCAAACTAAACCAGGAAGCACAATTGATCACCGGTGAGGATCATGGGAGATCAGCTCACTTATGTCAGGCCAGTCAGTACCACCTGACACCCACTTGTTATCTGCGGGTGTAGGACTCTTGGTATTCAAGATAGGTTCAATACCCTCAGCAACCACCAGAGGGAGCTTCAGATCCGAAGTCGTCTCAAAAATGTTCACAACAGTACCCCCCCTTGAGGAGGGGTCACCGAACCCTCATTTGTGCCACCAGGAGGATCAGGATGAGTTCGGTGATATGCACGGACCAGTCTTTCAGCATGAATGTCAGAAGCAAACACCCACGAATTGTCCTCCTGACCATAGCCTTTCCACTTCACCAAGTACTGGAGTCTCCGCTTGGCCAAACGAGAATCCAATATCTTCTCAACCACATACTCCAAATTGCCCTCAACCAAAACAGGATCAGGAGGCGCAGCCATAGGATCAACTGGCTTGACAAATCTCTTCAATAAAGATTTGTGAAATTCGTTGTGAATCTTGTATGTTCCTGGAAGAAGCAAACGGAAGGAAACGGGATTAATGATCTCCACGATCTTATAAGGTCCAATGAACCTTGGCTTAAATTTTGGAGACGCGACCCTCATAGGGATATTTTTTGAGGATAACCAAACCAAGTCACCTACTTTAAATCGAGGACCAACAGTCCTATGTCGGTTGGCAAACCGCTGGGCCTTCTCCTGAGAGAGAGAGACAGCTTATCCACCACTTGATCCCAAATCAGCTGTATTCTCTCCACAATAGAGTCAACACCCGGACAGACAGAAGCCTCCACCTGCCCTGAAGAAAATCGAGGATGAAACCCGAAATTGCAGAAAAATGGAGACATCAAGGTGGCAGAACTAGCCCTATTATTCAAAGCAAACTCAGCCAAAGGCAAAAAAGAGACCCAGTCATCTTGATCAGCAGACACAAAACATCTCAAATAAATCTACAAGGTCTGGTTTGTTCTCTCAGTTTGTCCATTGGTCTGAATGTGGAACGCAGAGGAAAAAGACAGCTGATCTCACAGTTTGGAACAAAATGTCCTTCAAAATCTGGAAACAAACTGGACTCCTCTGTCAGACACAATGTTCTCGGGAACGCCGTGCAACCGTACCACCAGTTGAAAAAACAAGGGCACCAACTCGGAGGAGGATGGCAACTTAGGTAGTGGCACAAGATGTATCATCTTGGAAAACCTATCACAGATTACCCAAATAACGGTCATTCTCTGAAAGACAGGGAGGTTGGAAATAAAATCCATAGAGATATGGGTCCATGGCCTCTTGGGCACAGGCAATGGCATTAACAAACCACTAGAGCGAGAACAAGGTTAGGACCGAGAACAAGTTCCACAGGACTGCACAAAGTCCCTGACGTCACGAGACAAAGTGGGCTGTTGTGAATAGGCTGGAAATGAGTTCTGAACAGAAGCTTCCTCTGGTGGTTACAAACAGTACTGGACTGTACAGTGAAGATTGTGAGGATTGGGAATCAGGTGTTACTGACTGGTCTTATATAAGGGAGTCACCTTCCCATCAGGGTTGCCGGTGATCAATTGTTCTGGTCTCAATCCTTGATTCCTGTTTCCTTGGAAGCCTGCTGTGTCGTGTCTGAATCTCCTGCTAACAGATAAGACATTTTCTTCTTTTTGTTTTTGTGCTTGATTTTTGCATTTTGTCCTGCACTTCTGTGGGGGCCTTCAGGGTCCCCTCTGGGGGCTTTTGCCTCTCCGTTCAGTTCAGCCATTGTTTTATACATTTGCTTTTTCCAGTTTTTTCAGTGGCTGCTGTTTTGTTTTTGGTTACACCAGAGAACTAATTTAGATGGTAGAGGTCGTGTGATCTCAGGTGTTTTTGAAATTAGTAGAGTTGGTGCTTTTCAGGGTTTTTTGGGATTGCAGTATGTGCCCTTCCTATCCTTTTCTATTTAGTAAGTTTGGGCCCCAACGTTTGCTCATACTATTTTCTGTCTGTGTCAGTATTTCTTCTTGTCTAACCGCCATTACATATTTGGGGGCTTTCTATGTTCTTTGGGGATCTGCTCCGGGGCAGATAGCTTTCCTCTTTCTATCTTTAGGTGTAGTTAGTTTCTCAGGCTGTGACGAGGCGTCTAGGACCAACGTAGGAACGCTCCACGGCTGCCTCTAGTTGTGGTGGTTAGTCAGGGTACTGCAATCTCATAGTTTCCAACTGCTCTGGTGTATTTCCTTTTTTGCCTGCTCTCCTCAGCTACCAAATCATAACAGTATCACCGGCCTAAACTGAAAATTATATGGTACTCACAGAAGGGAAAAATATTGTGAAAAAAAAAGTTGTCTCAGTTGTCAGAGATTTTTTTTTTTCTGTTTGTTGCATTTTTTTTTTCCCTCTGTATCTCTGGGTGCTGAGGAGGATTTTTTTTCCTCTCAATGGAGTTTGCACAGTTGTCTGGCCGTGTGGATCAGCTTGCCACTGAAGTTCGGAGTATTGCTACCTATCTTGCTAGGTTGCCTGTTGTGGAACCTAGGATTCCCATGCCAGATTTGTTTTTAGGGGATCGAGCTAAGTTTCTGAATTTCAAAAATAACTGTAAATTGTTTTTTGCCTTAAAATCTAAGTCCTCAGGGAACGCAGCGCAGCAGGTTCAAATTGTCATCTCTCTCCTGCGCGGCAACCCTCAGGATTGGGCTTTTTCCCTGACACCTGGGGATCCTGTTTTGAGTGATGTTGATGCGTTTTTTCAGGCTTTGGGGTTATTGTACGATGAGCCTAATGTCACTGATCAAGCTGAAAAAACTTTGTTGGCATTAAGTCAGGGGCTTGAGGACGCTGAGTTATACTGTCAGAGATTCCGTAGGTGGGCAGTCCTGACCAAATGGAATGACGACGCTTTGGCAGCTCTTTTTCGGAAGGGACTGTCAGATAATGTAAAGGATGTTATTGTGGGATTCCCTGTTCCCTCTGGTCTCAATGATTCTATGTCATTAGCGATTCAAATTGACAGACGTTTGCGTGAGCGGAAAGGTATGCGTGGAATAATGTTGCCTTGTGAACCTGCTTCTGAATCCATGCAGTGTGATAGAGTGGTTTCTGGGGCACAGCGTCATGAATTTCGAAAGCGCAATGGGTTATGTTTCTACTGTGGTGATGCCTCTCATGCTATTTCTGTCTGCCCTAAGCGGGGAAGACGTTTTGCTCGCTCAGTTGTCTTGGGTAATGTTCAGACTAAGTTTTTGTTAACTGTTACTCTGATATGCTCTCTGTCCTCATTTTCTGCTCAGGATTTTGTTGATTCTGGAGCAGCTATTAACCTGATGGATTTTGATTTTGCTAAACGTTGTGGGTTTCCCTTGATACCCCTACGGAAGTCTATTCCCCTACTGGGGATCGATTCTACCCCTTTGGCTGAGAATAAACCTCAGTTCTCTACTCAGGTGATAATGAGGGTAGAACCTGATCATCAGGAGAGTTGCAAATTTTTGGTTCTGTATAATCTGCATGACATTATCGTACTGGGTTTCCCTTGGTTACAGTCTCATAATCCTGTTTTGGATTGGAAATCTGTGTCTGTTACCAGTTGGGGCTGTCAATGTGTTAATACAACACTCCTGTTTTTTCTGCCTCCCCCCAGGATCAGGATGTTCCTGACTTTTTGATTGATTTTTCTGATGTGTTTAGCGAAAGTAAATCTGCATCCTTACCTCCCCATAGGAGCTATGACTGCGCTATTGAATTAGTGCCTGGTAGTAAATTCCCTAAAGGTCGCCTTTTTAACTTGTCTGTACCTGAACATGACGCTATGCGGTCTTATATCAAGGAGTCATTGGAGAAGGGTCATATCAGACCATCCTCTTCACCCTTAGGTGCCGGTTTTTTCTTTGTGGCCAAAAAGGATGGTTCATTAAGGCCGTGTATTGATTATCGTCTCTTGAACAATATTACTGTGAAATATCAATATCCGTTACCCTTGATCTCTGATCTGTTTTCCAGGGTGAAAAACGCTACTTGGTTTACCAAGCTTGACCTCAGGGGGGCATATAACCTTATTCGCATTAAGCACGGGGATGAATGGAAGACGGCATTTAATACCCCTGAAGGGCATTTTGAGTACCTTGTGATGCCCTTTGGGCTCACTAATGCTCCTTCTGTCTTCCAGTCCTTCATGAATGACATTTTCAGGGATTTTGTGGATAAATTTCTGATTGTTTATTTGGATGATATCTTGATTTTTTCCAATGACTGGGACTCTCATGTAAAACATGTTCGGACTGTGTTCCAGATTTTGAGAGAGAATGCTCTGTATGTGAAGGGATCAAAGTTTCTTTTTGGCGTTCAGAGGATCTCATTTCTGGGTTTCATTTTGTCCCCATCTGTTATTGAAATGGACCCGGTCAAAGTTCAGGCTATCTGTGATTGGGTCCAACCTACTTCTTTAAAGGCTCTTCAAAGATTCTTGGGTTTTGCCAATTTTTATCGTAAATTTATTGGTAATTTCTCTGTTATTGTTAAACCATTAGCTGATTTGACCAAGAAGGGTTCTGATGTGGTGAATTGGCCTCCTGAGGCAGTCTCTGCATTTCAGGAACTTAAGCAGAGATTCACTTCTGCTCCTGTTCTACGGCAGCCTGATGTTTCTCTACCATTTCAGGTGGAGGTTGATGCCTCTGAAATTGGGGCAGGTGCCGTTTTGTCCCAAAGAGATCCAGAGACCTCTAAAAGTAACCTTTGTGCCTTTTTCTCTCGAAAATTTTCTCCCACTGAACGTAATTATGACGTGGGTAATCAGGAGTTATTAGCCATGAAGTGGGCTTTTGAAGAGTGGAGACATTGGCTGGAGGGAGCCAAACATCAGGTGGTGGTCCTTTCTGACCATAAGAATCTAGTTTATCTGGAATCTGCCAAGCGACTTAATCCTAGACAGGCCAGGTGGGCCTTGTTTTTCACACGTTTTAATTTTGTGGTTTCATTTCTTCCTGGCACTAAAAATATTAAGGCGGATGCCCTCTCGAGGAGTTTCCTGGTGGACTCTCCTGAGTTATCTGATCCTTCTGTTATTTTGAAAGAGGGTGTAGTTCTTTCCGCCATCTCACCCAATTTGAGACTGGCTCTGGAGGGGTGCCAGGAAGATAAGCCCGAGCGCTGCCCTGTTGGGAAATTGTTTGTCCCAGACCAGTGGAAAAAGAGTGTAATGTCTGAGATTCATTGTTCCGCGTTGGCCGGTCATCCCGGAATTTTTGGTACCAGGGACTTGGTTGGTCGGTCCTTTTGGTGGCCTACCTTGTCTCGTGATGTCAGGGAGTTTGTGCAGTCCTGCGGGACTTGCTCTCGCTCCAAGCCTTGCTCTCTTTCTAGTGGTTTGTTGATGCCATTACCGGTGCCCAAGAGACCATGGACCCATATCTCTATGGATTTAATTTCCGACCTCCCTGTTTCTCAGAGAATGACCGTCATCTGGGTGATTTGCGATAGGTTTTCCAAGATGATGCATCTTGTGCCATTTCCTAAGTTGCCTTCCTCCTCTGAATTGGTGCCTTTGTTCCTTCAGCACGTGGTTCGTTTACACGGCATTCCTGAGAACATTGTGTCTGACAAAGGAGTCCAGTTTGTTTCCAGATTTTGGAGGACCTTTTGTTCTAAAATTGGTGTTCAATTGTCTTTCTCCTCGGCGTTTCATCCTCAGACCAATGGTCAAACTGAGAGAACAAACCAGACATTGGAGACTTATCTAAGATGCTTTGTGTCTGCTGATCAGGATGACTGGGTCTCTTTTTTGCCTTTGGCTGAGTTTGCTCTTAATAATAGGGCTAGCTCTGCCACTTTGATGTCTCCATTTGTCTGTAATTCTGGGTTTCACCCTCGATTTTCTTCTGGACAGATGGAGGCTTCTGTCTGCCCGGGTGTTGACTCTGTTGTGGAGCGTATGCAACAGATTTGGGACCAGGTAGTGGAGAGGTTGTCCCTCTCTCAGGAGAGGGCCCAGCGGTTTGCTAACCGGCATAGGACTGATGGTCCTCGGTTTAAAGTGGGGGACTTGGTCTGGTTGTCCTCAAGAAATATTCCTATGAGAGTGGCATCTCCTAAATTTAAGCCTAGGTTCATTGGACCTTATAAGATCATGGAGATTCTTAACCCTGTTTCTTTTCGTTTGCTTCTTCCAGGGACATTTAAGATCCATAACGTGTTCCACAAGTCCTTGTTGAAGAGGTTTGTTGAGCCAGTGGTTCCTACTACTGTGCCTCCTGACCCTGTTTTGGTTGAGGGGAATCTGGAGTATGTGGTTGAGAAAATATTGAATTCTCGTTTTTCTAGACGGAAACTCCAGTATTTGGTTAAATGGAGAGGTTATGGTCAGGAAGACAATTCTTGGGTGTTTGCTTCGGACATCCATGCTAGGAGACTCATCCGTGCGTATCATAGAACTCCTCCTGACCGACTTGGTTGCTCAAATGAGGGTTCGGTGACCCCTCCTCAAGGGGGGGGTACTGTTGTGAATAGGCTGGAAATGAGTTCTGAGCAGAAGCTCCCTCTGGTGGTTACAAACGGTACTGGACTGTCCAGTGAAGATTGTGAGGATTGGGAATCAGGTGTTACTGACTGGTCTTATATAAGGGAGTCACCTTCCCATCAGGGTTGCCGGTGATCAATTGTTCTGGTCTCAATCCTTGATTCCTGTTTCCTTGGAAGCATGCTGTGTCGTGTCTGAATCTCCTGCTAACAGATAAGACATTTTCTTCTTTTTGTTTTTGTGCTTGATTTTTGCATTTAGTCCTGCACTTCTGTGGGGGCCTTCAGGGTCCCCTCTGGGGGCTTTTGCCTCTCAGTTCAGTTCAGCCACTGTTTTGTACATTTGCTTTTTCCAGTTTTTTCAGTGGCTGCTGTTTTGTTTTTGGTTACACCAGAGAACTAATTTAGGTGGTAGAGGTCGTGTGATCTCAGGTGTTTTTGAAATTAGTAGAGTTGGTGCTTTTCAGGGTTTTTTGGGATTGCAGTAAGTGCCCTTCCTATCCTTTTCTATTTAGTAAGTTTGGGCCCCAACGTTTGCTCATACTATTTTCTGTCTGTGTCAGTATTTCTCCTTGTCTAACCGCCATTACATGTTTGGGGGCTTTCTATGTTCTTTGGGGATCTGCTCCGGGGCAGATAGCTTTCCTCTTTCTATCTTTAGGTGTAGTTAGTTTCTCAGGCTGTGACGAGGCATCTAGGACCAACGTAGGAACGCTCCACGGCTGCCTCTAGTTGTGGTGGTTAGTCAGGGTACTGCAATCTCATAGTTTCCAACTGCTCTGGTGTATTTCCTTTTTTGCCTGCTCTCCTCAGCTACCAAATCATAACAGTGGGCCACCAAAAGGACCGACTCACCAAATCTCTGGTACCAAAAATACCAGGATGGCCGACCAACGTGGAGCACTGAATCTCAGACATCACATTCTTCCTCCACTGGTCTGGGACAAACAATCTCCCAGCAGGGCAACGTTCAGGTTTATCCTCCTGAAATTTCTCCAAAGCCAGTCTCATATTGGACGAGATAGCGGAAAGAACCACCCCCTCCTTCATATAATATAATAATCAAATAACAGCAGGCTCAGTTACCTCAGGAGACTCCAGAAAGAAGCTCCTCGAGAGGGCATCCGCCTTAACATTCTTAGTGCCCGGGAGAAAAGAGACCACAAAATTAAAATGTGTGAAAAACAAGGCCCACCTGGCCTGTCTAGGATTAAGTCGCTTGGCTGATTCAAGATAAACCAGGTTCTTTTGATCCGTGAGGACCACCACTTGATGCTTGGCTCCTTCCAGCCAATGTCTCCACTCATCAAAAGCCCACTTCATGGCCAATAACTCCCGATTACCCACATCATAATTACATTCCGCTGGGGAAAATTTTCGAGAGAAAAAGGCACAGGGGTTAATCTTAGAGGTCTCCGGATCCCTTTGGGACAAAACGGCTTCTGCACCAATCTCAGAAGCATCAACCTCCACCTGAAACGGTAGAGAAACATCAGGTTGGCGCAGAACAGGAGCAGAAGTGAATCTCCGCTTAAGCTCCTGAAACATAGAAACTGCCTTAGGAGACCAATTCACTACATCAGAACCCTTCTTGGTCAAATCAGTCAGTGGCTTCACAATACCAGAGAAATTAGCTATAAATTTACGATAAAAATTATCAAAACCCAAAAATCTCTGAAGAGCCTTTAATGTAGTGGGTTGAACCCAATCACAAATTGCCTGAACTTTGACAGGGTCCATTTCAATAACAGACAGAGACAAAATGAATCCCAGAAATGAAACCTTCTGTACGCCAAAAAGACACTTTGATCCCTTCACATACAATGCGTTTT
>JARQOD010000001.1:801915275-801939261 GCA_033576555.1 Oophaga sylvatica
AAAGGAAAGGGCGGGGGAGCTGAGGACTGGGGTAAAGTTTTTTTCTCTGATGATCCCTTTTCGATTGTTTGGGACATCAGAAAAACGCCTCATTCGGAGAAGAAAAAGGGGGCGCTACCACCATTTTGTCTAAAGCCAACTTTTAAGCACCGAAACATTCAGTGGGGTTTTGCTTCCCCTCACCCAAGGGAACGGCTTCTCACAGTTTCCCTAAAAACACAGCCATGAATAAAGAAGGGTTCAGAATTTTCCTCCAAGAGAAAATTTTCCCAAACCCTCCAAGAGCAGTTTGGCGATAAACAATGCCTTTTCCAGCATGAGGAGCCCTTGATAAACAAAGGTGAACTAAATGCTCGGGAACAAAACTTTAAAGATTTTGGGTCCAGGGCCCGGGGAAAACTCCCGATTTTAAACCCCATTGAGAACTTGTGGTAAATCACAAGGCGGGTGAACAGACAAAAAAAAAAAAATTCGACAAAATGAAAGCTTTTGTTTTGTGCAAGAAGGGACTGCTACAGTCAGGTTTGGCCCAAAAGTTTTTGAGAGCATGCCGGGGAGAATTGCAGAGGCCCTGAAAAAGAAGGGTCAACTGAAATATTGACTTGCTGCATTAACTCATTCAATCTCAATAAAAGCTTTATTTACTCATATTTTCAATTATATTTCTGCTGTGAAAAAAAACATCTGTCAAACCCACACAAAAAAAACAGAGGGCAGAATCATGTGAAAATAAAATATTTGTTCTTTCCCAAAAAATTTTTGGGCCCATATGTAGGCGGACCCGCCGGGAGGGGGCGCGGCCGGGGGCAGACTTGCGGGGGCCGTGCGCAGCAGGCGCGGTGTCAAACCAATTGTGAAAGCAGCCTTCCTAGAAAGGGTAATGGTGTAAAAAAACCCTTGTAATTTTTTTCATCAATAATGCCTTTTAGCAGGATATTTTTTTGCCTAAACTTTGAGTAACTTAATTTACCATAAATTTTTTAAACAAAAAATTCAAGAGTTTTATTATAATCAATTACTTTAAGGCCTCTGTGTTGGTTTCTGTACTAATTTGTAGAGATGAGTGAACTTGTTCAGAAAACGTTCAACCGATCTCAAATTCGGCACAAACTTAGCACATTTGGATTCATGTTTGCTTTCACAAGCATTTTTACTCAAAGTTGGCAAAAGTCGGTCACAGCTCGGTGAAACATTGCGTTTCCACTAATGCTTTTGTTATTACTTTGGTTATGATAGTGGTGCTGTATGATGAGCGGGTGGATGGGAGGACGAGTTTGATGAGAGGAAGTGGTGTATCTAGGTCAGAGGAGCATGTAGAGAGGTTGCAGCAGGGGCGCACTTTTTTCTTCACTTAACTTTGTGTGTTGATTCCAGCAACCAATCACGGCGCAGAAACCATCCACAACATCATGATACAAGGTCTTCTGTGATTGGTTGCCAAAGTCACATGTCCCTGGCCCTATAAAAAGAGAACATCATGTTTTACTGGCGCCATTTGCTCAGTATCACAGTGCAGAGAGGTCACTCCTGTGCTATAGTTGGTGCTGAAAGTGAGCTTATCCTGTGTGAAATCGATCTTCCAGCATCAAAGCAGAAACTGGGTGGCAGTCTCCAGAACCCCATTAGCTACTCCATATCATTTGTGTTAACACTGTGTTTCAGTGGCAAATCAGAAGGCTAGATTTCCACTTAGAAATAATTTGGCTTAATATAGTGTTGCAGCCTGGAGGGACAATTAGCTACTCCTAATCATTTGTGCTAAAACTGTGTTTTAGTGGCAAATCAGAAGGCCAGATTTTCACATAAAAATCATTAGGCTTACTATATTGGTGCAACCACAAGGCCCAATTAGCTACTCCAAATTGTTTGTGCTAAAACTGTGTTTCAGTGGCAAATCAGAAGACCAGATTTCCACTTAAGAATCATTAGGCCTAATATAATGGTGCAGCCACGAGTCCCAATTAGCTACTCCAAATCGTTTGTGCTCAAACTGTGTTTTAGTGGCAAATCAGAAGGCCAGATTTCCACGTAAAAATCATTTTGCCTGCTATAGTGGTGCATCCACAAGGCCCAATTAGCTACTCCAAATTGTTTGTGCTAAAACTGTGTTTCAGTGGCAAATCAGAAGACCAGATTTTCACTTAAGAATC
The DNA here is from genome assembly GCA_033576555.1 of Oophaga sylvatica. NCBI lineage: Eukaryota > Metazoa > Chordata > Amphibia > Anura > Dendrobatidae > Oophaga > Oophaga sylvatica. The sequence goes on from JARQOD010000001.1 coordinate 801,917,426, forward strand.
ATTAGGCCTAATATAATGGTGCAGCCACGAGTTACAATTAGCTACTCCAAATCGTTTGTGCTCAAACTGTGTTTCAGTGGCAAATCAGAAGGCTATATTTCTACTTAAAAATCATTAGGCATAACAGTCATGATGGAATGGGGAATAGGCTTGGTGTTCAAGGTGTACGTGGGTTAGGTGTTAATGTGAATGAAAGCTGAAGTGAACAAACACTGTCTCGTCCTATCCAAAGACCACTGGCAACATCTGTTACTGGGGCATAACCGACTCCCTTTTCTTTGGCAGCAGCACGCCTTGAAGATAAGGTTCAGAAAAAGCATGTGCTCAAATGGATGGCAAGCACTGAGGCAAGTGGCCTCTCCTCCTCAACTTCACACACATTACAATCCTCAGAGGTGGCACCCCAATCACCTTTGTTTCCCTCTGCATCAAAAAATTCCAAACGCCCAACTGACTGTGGGAATCTCAGATGGGCCATTTTGAAGTGCTGTTCACACATAGCATTACATGGGCATTAGAGGTCTGATCCAAGGAATTACAGAATCTAGAGGAGGAAAGCATCTGCACCGATGCCCAAAATTTGTTCATGTTGGATCTGGGGCCTGCAGAAGTAGAGGTGAATGCAGACTGTACTGTGGTGTCAGGGCAGGAAGAGGAGGTGGGTGACTCTCAGGGTGAGGAGTGCGATAACAGAGAGGATGACAGTGAGGTTGTAGATCCCACTTGGTGTGAACCCAGAGCTATGCAGCTGATTAGCTCAGCAGAGGAGGTGGAGAAGGAGGAAGATGAAGATGAGGAGGTTGCATTGTGGCTTCACACACAGACACAAAGTGACACAACCATGACAAGCACTGAATCCTCAGCCCCAACTCTGCCTGTGGCCAGCACTGGTCACGAGTGTGAAGTTTGCAGGGGCGGCAAGGGTTGTCTAGTTTGGGCATCTTTTGAGACCGCAAAGGATGACTGAACACAAATTATCTGTCAAATTTGCAAAAAAAGCTCTAGAGGCAAAAATTGCAATCATCTGATAACTACATGCATAAACCGGCACATGCGTGATCCACATGCCTTAGTGTGGGAATCTCACTGTGCTAAAATGTGGACTAGTGGGCCTCGCCAACCACCAGCTGTCCCATCAACCCCATCTGCTGCTTCTTCCTCCTCCGTCACCATTCCCAGTGTTCACACACAGGTCTCCGGCCACAGAAACTACAATTGTTTACCCACCACAGTTGGTGTGCTGGTGTGAGTGATAGCCGGTCACAGCTGTTATGGAAGGAGACATGACTGCTGCTTTTGTGTCACCTAGCACAACACATCTTTCTCAATCCATCATAACATCTCCGCCTGCACTTTCTCAGCATAGCAGCCAGCTCTTGTTCCTGCATTTGTGGTCACATAAAAGAATGTTTCCTTCTACATAAGGCAAAGCTAAGAGCTTGAACTCCGCCATCTCCAATCTGCTGGCCACAGCCGTCGCAGTCCCCCAGACCAGTTGTCCAGTCGCCATTACTTCTCAAAGAAAGCTATGCCTGCGCTACACCAGCATGTCGCTGACAACATCACCCATTCTCTGAAAATATCTATGTCTGTTAGGATGCATTTCATCACTGACATCTGCATGAGCAAACATGGGCAGAGGCGTTAAATCTCACTGACTGGGAACTGGGGGACTCTGATGGCTGTGGATGCAGGCAGTCAAAGGCTGCTCCACAAGTCTTTGAATCCCCAAGGCTTGTGGGACAAACCTGCACCCTCAAACTCTCATTTAATCAGACACACATTTCAACAGTACAGATAAAATCTCGCCCACTATCGTACAGCGCAGCCATGGCTCATTGCAATCAGGCAGTGTTTAAATTAATATGCCGTGGAAATCTGAATCACACAGCTCAAGAGTTGTGGACAGGTATCCAGGCCGAGTTAGAGCAATGGCATCTTCACTAAACCTGGAGAAAGTGAAGACCGTGTGTGATAATGGTGTAAAGCTAATGGTGGCCTTGCATGGCTCAAGCCATCAACCTAGTGGTACAGCAATTTCTATGCCACTATCCAGGCCTGGATGCGCTGCTGCAAAAAGCACATTCGCTGTGTGCTCACTTCCGACAATTTCACCCCACAGGTAATCGACTTGCATCGATGGACTTTCGACCTGCCGGTTAACCATTTCATTAACTATGTTCCAACACAGTGGAATTTCACTCTGCATCTGTTGCAGTGGCTTTGGTAGCAGTGACGTGCTCTGGTGTAGTATGTCCTTTTGCATAGCTTGGGCCAACGCAGTCCGGATGTGGTGCAAATCAGGCTTGCGGAGTGGACACAGGTGAAGGACTTCTGCACCCTTCTGCACAGTTTTAAAAATGGCTATTAAGATGGATACTGCTGATGATGCCATCATCAGTATCACTATTACGGTTATCTACATGCTGAAGCATGAATTGAATAGTCTGCGTAAGTAGGAGATGGTCCCAGAGGAAGAGTTGGAAGCAGAGGAGGATGCGGATAACAATATCTCAAATTTCCGGACTGTCGTCGCACAGGCAGGTGCCATGGAAGGGTGGCTTACAGCAATCAAGGGGTGCTCATGTTACCAAACAAGCTGTCACTGAAGATCTAGGAGCCAAGAAACAAATTGAGGATGAGGTTATTGACGCGTAACAGTCAGGAGATGAAGAGAGTAATGATACGCTCTCTGTTTTACATGATTGGTGGGAGAAGACAGCGGAAGCAACCTTGAGTGTTACCCTGCCACCAATACAGCATGGATTTTAACTTCATGGAAGCTCCCAACACATAAGCGCCTTCTTGCTGCACTATCTACATCATGATGCCCGTATTTTCAGGGTTAGAAATAGTGCTGACTACTAGGTTGCAACTCTGCTAGATCCACGGTACAAGAGTAAATTTAGGCAGATGCTTCTCCCCTTGGAAAGGGATGCACGCATGCTGGAGTATCAAAATATGCTTTTAGACAATCTTAAGAGTGGTTTTCCCCAAAAGAGCTGTGAGGCACACAGTGTGCATCCCAGTTGTAGATGTCCAATCCCTGGAACATCAAGGTGTCGTCGCCAAAACATAGCAGCAGCAGTGTAAGTGGCATAAGTCATTTCTGTGAGTTATTTAACACATTTTTTAGATCAGCCCGTACACCAGCTGAGCAAATTACAAGTCTGTCACATTGAGTACAACTGGAGAGGATGGTTCAGAAGTATCTGGAGCTCAATATCAATGCCATTGTGGGGGTTTGGACCCTTTTACATTTTGGTCTTCAAAAATGTAAGATTTGGCCTGGGCTCGCCTGTCACACCTTGGAGGTTTTGTCATGCCCAGCAGCCAGCGTTCTCTCAGAACGTGTCTTCAGCTCTGTTCATGGTGTGATGATGGATAAGCACATCCGGCTGTCCCCTCAAAGTGTAGATCACCTGACTTTCATTAAAATGAACAAGTCATGGATCTCCGATGACTTTTTCACCCCAGTGACAGATTGGGCAGACTAAGCAATGGTGTAATTTTTAGTGTCATGTATTGATCTTGGGATATTGTAGTCTGTGCCATTTTTGTGGTGTCTTCTGTTCATGCTGTTGATACTGCTTCTGATGTTGCAAACAGTTTTTTGAAATAAGGAGACTCCAAGTTTGGTCTCCATCTGGTGTGTTGTCTGTGGTGGAAGGTGTCTCAGAGGTCTCTTATGATATTTCTACTCTGTGGAAATTGATGCCACTTTAGTGGTGTGTGACAACTGTTTTTTGAAATGTGGAGATTCCAAGTTGTGTCTCCATCGTGTGGTTTGCCCATGTAAGTAGGCCTGACAGACAGGCAGGCTTACACTTACTTTCAGTAAACTACCTCTATTACTTTCCTTACATTTTTCTATCAATAGTAGTCTATAAAACTGATGTTTGTGCCATCTGAGTGTGGCTGGAATAAAAATAAATAAATTGGAGGTGTTGCATGAGGTGTGAGGTGTCCCAGCTAGAAGGCTTACACCACTCACTTAATCACCAGGTCCTTATTAAAACTTCAGTTCCAAGCTGCAAATACTGGGGCAGAGACTGATACCTCATGCATGGCTCATGACTGACTGCTGCTGTGCCATTTGCAAATTTCTACTGTAGGTCAATTGATGCCATTTTTCCTGATGCCTGCCCTTAATTTTAGCTGTTTGGGAAGCTTTTAAGGTGTTGTCTATGTGTTTTTTTTTGCCTCCCATTGAATCTAATCGGGTTAGCGTACGTTCAGCGAACAGTTCGGTGAACTGTTCAGCGAACGGAGCATGGGCGTACCCACCGTGGGGCAGGGGGGGCAGCTGCCCCCCACCCTAGAAGCAGGGGCGCACAGTGAAATAACCGGCCCCACCGACAATGAACTGACAGTTCAGTGCCGGCGGGCCCTTTAATCGCGGGCGGAATGAGTGAGGAAGGCTTTGCGGCCTTCCATATGCAGCACAGACGACGTGATCGTCATCACGCCGCCTGCACGCCCTGATGACGTCACGCCGCCTGTGCCAGGAGAAGACGGAGTCCAGCGCGCGCTACTTCAGAGCTGTGGGGGAGATAGGTGAGTACTGGCATTTTTTTTTTAACGCCGGGCCCGGCCTATGGGGGACTATGCTGGCTATGGGGGATTATGCTGGCTATGGGGGATTATGCTGCCTATGGGGGATTATGCTGCCTATTGGGGATTATGCTGCTTATGGGGGACTATGCTGGCTATGGGGGCATTTACCTGCCTATTGGGGGACTATGCTGCCTATGGGGGATTATGCTACCTATTGGGACATTTACCTGCCTATTAGGGACTCTCGCACCACACCAGTCTGAGCCTGAGCTAAAAGCGGAGTTGCGCCAATATGTGCACTGATGAGGATGAAATTATATGGATTGGCAAGGCTGCAGTGATGGGCAGTGCAGGCTGTATGTCTCTGTGTGGGCAGTTTTATTGCTGGTATATTGTTTTTGTAGCTCTGTATATATATTGGTATTTTACTAATAGCAATTTGGAATCCCTAGGAAATAATGATATCAAGAAAGAGAAAAATTGCTTCACTTGTTACGACTAGCAGTGACAAATATGGAACCGAACATTGACCATCTCATTAGCCAAAAGCAGGCCCATAGTTCCCATTGAAATACCAGTAAGTTTGTTGATTTTTAACTTTACTTGTTCTTTATTTTAAGTATTGTATTTGTTCCTGTTTTTTTTTTTTTTACTTCAAAATAAGAGTGTAGTATATGTTGTATACAGGGTCATACACATTGTGTGCGGTATATAGAGTGTATATACACTGCTGTATTATACTTTTCATATACAGGTTATAATGCCTCTTATTCTTTGTATAGAGGTGAGTGTGCCATGTATAATATATGATATATACAGCGTAGTGTCGCATACATTGCTATATTATACAATATACAACAGTTGTAACGCTCCATACCTAATATGCAGTATAATGTACAGTGTATATGATGTAACCTGTATAAGATGTGACATTGGCTTGCCCCCCCAGTTTTGATCCTGGGTACGCCCATGGAATGGAGGTCCGTTCAGCGAATCCGAACTGAACTGAACCTTGAAAGGTTTGCTCATCTCTACTATTTTGACTGTTAAACTGGTAGACACCATGATGGAAAATGTAGCAGATCCCATTATAGTTACTGTGGACCATCATGTACTGCTGGTGTATTTCATTAAAGGGAAGCTGTCATCAGGTTTTACTGTCCTAAACTACTGCCACCATACTTTGGGTCACATAATTACTAACCTAACCATTCATATCTTGCGGTCCGTCCTGCAGCCAGGCATACAGGAGAAATGATGGTTATACATTTCTCTTGCGATATGGTAAAGAGATCCAAGCAGTCCAATGGGTGGGAAAAGGCTCAACCCCTCTGCCTGTGAGTGAAGAAGATGTTATCTTATCAATTAAAGCCAGATTAGCAGGTGTGAGCTTCATCTATACTCTCCGATTAAGGTACTGCCACACTTAGTGATCTCGTTAGCGATCTCAATAACGACGCAAGCTAATGAGATCGTTTGTGAGATCTCTTTTAAGGCTGGGTCTCACATAACGATACACCAGCGATCCCGACAACGATATGCACTTGTCAGGATCGCTGGTGTATCGCTACATGATCGCTGCTGAGCTGTCAAACAGGCAGCTCAGGCAGCGATCTGGGACAGCGACACTGCGGGTAACATCGCTTAGTTACCCGCAGTGTACGTTGGATATCAGCGCCCTGATGTAGGGAGCTGGTATCCAAGGTACACAGCGGGTTTCCAAGCGCTACGCGGTGCCTGGAAACCCGTTGTGTACCTTGGATACCAGCTCCCTGCATCAGGGCGCTGGTATCCAAGGTACACAGCGGGTTTCTAGGCACATCCCCGCGCCTGGAAACCCGCTGTGTACCTTGGTTACCAGCGGATCGCTGGTCTCCCGCCTGTCACACGCAGCGATGCGTGCCTGTCAGCGGGAGACCAGCGATCAAAAAAATGTCCTGACATTTCAGCGACGATCAGCGATACCCGGCAGTGGGGCTGATCGTCGCTGAATGTCACACACAGCGATATCACTGGTGAGCTCGGTGCTGCGTCACAAAACTAGTGACTCAGCACCGATCTTGGTAGCGATATCGCTATGTGAGACGGGCCCTATAGGTCGCTAGTAGCTGCCAAACAGGAGATCTCATAAACGACTCATCAGCGGTCAGCGATCTCTTTAATGACTTTGGCGGTCGTTAGGACGTCATTAGCATGTACTGAGCGCTTCTGATTCCTAGGAATTTCCAGCATCGCTTCTGCTCTCTGCGTCCTGCTAGCCTGCTTTGCAACTGCTGCGATCCTCTCTGTGACGCAAAAGAGAACTTATAGATATTGCGATCCATTCCGTGACGCTAAACCCATATGCGTCACAAACGAGGTCGTTCGCAAAAGGTGCCAAACACAGCGATATAGGCTCACCAGCGGGACGCCAACGATCAAAAAACGGTCCAGAACGCTAGTGAACGATCAACGAGATCACAGCAGGGGCCACATAGTTGCTACATGCCACACACAGCTAAGTCGCTAACGAGATCGCAAAATAGTGACGTTTTAGTGATCTCGTTTGCGATCTCGTTTGCGATCTCGTTTAGTGTGGCATACCCTTTAGACTACTTGGATCTCAAAATCATTGTAGAAGGTAATTAAGTGATATGTAACATGGAAGCAGCAGTTTATAATATGGACACCACATGTTACGTTTAAACAAATCTGCTAATGCCATAATTTTCAAGATCTGCACATGCTCTGTCAACAGTTTGCTATTATAATAGTTCAAGCTTTAATATTATCTTACAACTTAAACAAGTGTTCATCAATGGGTATGTACTATCGCTGGCTGATTAGATTATGAAAGGTCTGCAGTACAGCATAATATAAATTAACAAACAGATTTTATATTGAGTTTAATTTTCAGTAAGAAGGAACAGTTTGAAGTTACGCATTTATATGAAAGCATACAATCTAAACTCATTTTCTGCATGACACTACACCACGGAGCTGAGAAGTTATCTTTATTCAAGCCAGTGAACAAATATGATATTAAGTGTGTCTCACAGAATCAAAAAAAACTCCTCTCTCCTAGGCCTTCCTAATGTAATGAAATTCATGCACTGCTGAATTGTTATAAATTAAAGATTAGTATATGTTATTTTAGTTTGAATTAAAATAAAAGGTGTATGGTATGATGGATTCATTTCCCAATTGTGAAGAAAACATTATTTTAATCAAGACTGAACGTTATCTCATTTTTTACTGAACCTTTACATGTGCATACTTGTATATTTTTCTGCTTCTTTATATAGTGAAATCAAAATTGTCTATAATAAGGTAACCTGAGGAAAGAGTATGGAGTTAAAATATATGTTTAAAAAGGTTGTCTTGAAATTTAAAAAGCGCTTGGAAAAAGAAGTAACTTTGCAAATTTAATGTAATTAACAGACCTCTTCTGTTCTCTTCATAGTTTTATTCTCCTTGACTAGGTTACTGGCCACCACTGCATTCTAGAAGAACTGTCTAAAGCGTAGAGTTTGCAAGCTGTTTTAATAGTACTGATTTAAAGCTGGCGAAACTGCTTGAGTCGATGATCGGGCCAGTTTTCATATGCCTGTGTTTAGAGGCGTAGCTAGGGTTTTGGTTTATGGGGGGCGAAACTTCTGAGTGGGCCCCTAACCAGAGAACCTCAGCAAATGACCGCGCTGTTGCCAAAAATAATCTACATATAAAAAGACCAATAATGATATCAACGCCATATGGTCAGTGGTAAATAATACCAGTCCTACAGAACATATACAGTAATAGATTACAGCAGAGTTACAGATAATGACTTACCGCTGACGTTCTTTCTGATGGAATTGTTCACATTTCATGTCTTTTCCATCTGGCCCTGACCGGCATGACGACTTCACCAGCCAGGACTCGAACTGCAGAGAATACAACGAAGACACATTCCACTTTTCATATTTTCAGCAATATCATGGTCACCAATTGGACTATTCTCAACCTGCACAAACTCCTTATCCTGCTGATACCCCAATACTGAGCCGCTGCTGCCATCTGTGTCCCTATTACTGCACCTTGTACCCCAATCAGGATCGGACTGGCCCACCGGAGAACCGGAGGATTCTCCGGTGGGCCCTGGCATCTGGGGGGCCCTGGCACCTGCTGACATACAGGGGCCAGTTGCCTAGGGCCCCCGCTGCTCCAGGGGCCCCCAGCCAGTGGCGTGTCGCTAATAGCGGCACACCACGCAGCTGCCATGGGGGCCCCGTGCAAGCGGAGCAGCAGCGGGTGACAGGAGGCGGGAGCCCCTGTCCCCGTTGCTAAAGAGAAATGAATATTCACTGCTTCCCACGCCCACATGGGCGTGGGAAGCAGTGAATATCATTACTTACCTGTCACCCGCTCCACCGCTGAGCGCCGCTGTCTTCGGGTCCTCTTGCTGCAATGTTCAGTCAGAGGGCGCGATGACGTGGTTAGTGTGCGCAGCACCCTCTGCCTGAGCATTCACTGCCGGAGGACCCGAAGACAGCGGCGCTCAGCGGTGGAGCTGGTGACAGGTAAATCTCTCAGGTGTCGGGGCCCCGAGCCAGCGGTGACACCGGCACCTGTCCCCCATAGCGCGCCGGTGTCCCCGCCTGCTCAGGACACCGGCACCTGGCCCCCAGCGACGAGAGGTGAGTATGTCTTTTTTTTTTCTTTTTGTTGCAGCAGCTGCGGCAGCATAAAGGGGCCTATAAAATGCAGCATCTATGGGGGCACAGTCTGTGGTGCATCTATGGGGTCATAATCTATGGGGGCATAATCTGTGAAGCATCTATGGGGGCATAATCTATGGGGCACAATCTATGGAGCTTCTATGGGGGCATAATCTAAGGAGCATTTATGGGGCATAATCTATGGAGCATCTATAGGGGCATAATCTATGCACTCGCCATAGGCAGCCTCTGTATTATAATGCATTCCCCATAGGCAGCCTCTGTATTATAATGCACTCCCCATAGGCAGCCTCTGTATTATAATACACTCTCCATAGGGAGCCTCTGTAGTATAATGCACTCTCCATAGGGAGCCTCTGTAGTAGAATGCACTCCCCATAGGAAGCCTCTGTAGTATAATGCACTCCCCATAGGGAGCCTCTGTAGTATAATACACTCCCCATAGGCAGCCTCTGTATTATAATGCACTCCCCATAGGGAGCCTCTGTAGTATAATACACTCCCCATAGGCAGCCTCTGTATTATAATGCACTCCCCATAGGGAGCCTCTGTAGTATAATACACTCCACATAGGCAGCCTCTGTATTATAATGCACTCCCCATAGGGAGCCTCTGTAGTATAATACACTCCCCATAGGCAGCCTCTGTAGAATAATGCACTCCCCATAGGAAGTCTCTATTATAATGCACTCCCCATAGGGAGCCTCTGTAGTAATACACTCCCCATAGGGAGCCACTGTTTTATAATACCCTCCCCTTAGGCAGCCTCTATATTATAATGCACTCCCCATAGGGAGTCTCTATGGTTTAATGCACTCCCCATAGGAAGTCTCTGTATTATAATACAAGAAAAAAAGGTAGCACACTGTAGCGCTATAGCTTGCAAACACGAAATATGAAAAATGAATTGCATCACTGCCTTAGAAATAAAATCTACATCTCTGTGGAGGGGTAATGAACCTGGTATAATTAAAAAGCCTGTGACCAACAGGTGGAGTGCTGTTGGTCACAGGCTTTTTAATTACACCAGGTTCATTACCCCTCCACAGAGATGTAGATTTTAGTCTGAAGAGAGGATTTATATGTTCCCATGCAGACAGACTTTTCTAAGCGAGGATTGGCATTAATTAGGACCTGATATACGAGAAGAGCCTTGACGTGGCTATCAGGCACACATAATTTGGCCATCTTATGCGCTAAGACTTCTCAATTTTTCATATTTCTAAGGCAGTGATGCAATTCATTTTTCATATTTCGTGTTTGCAAGCTATAGCGCTACAGTGTGCTACCTTTTTTTCTTGTATGTGCATGAGTTGGTGACTCTAGGTTTAGCACCTGTTCACACTGGATCTATGTTTGGATGTGCCGGTCAGTTTTTTGATCTGTATTATAATGCACTCCCCATAGGGAGACTCTGTAGTATAATACACTCCCCATAGGGAGCCTCTGTAGAATAATGCACTCCCCATAGGGAGCCTCTGTAGAATAATGCACTCCCCATAGGGATCCTCTGTAGTATTATGCACTCCCCATAGGCAGCCTCTGTAGTATAATGCACTCCCATTAAAAAAATAATAAATGCAGTACTCACCTCTCTTCCTCCTGGCTCCTGCTCTCCCGCTCATATCCTGTCAGCGGCACCAGGCAGTGACGTGATTGCGCCCGCTGTCAGATGCTGAGAGGGGGATGATGGGAGAAGGAGCGCTCGCTCTTTCTCTCATCAATTCGGTCAGCTGTATCGGCTAGATGCTGATACAGCTGACCCTACGATGACGGGCGGGGGGCCCACTGCTGGCATACGGCCCCCCACCGCCTGCTCAGGGGCCACATAGTGGCCGGGCGGCAGAGCAGGGAGATCGATTATCCCTGCTCTGCCGCAGTGTAACTGTATAGGCGAGCTGTGCACACCGATACAGTTACAGTAGCGTAGCTCCGGGTGGGCCCCCTCAGAGCACAGGGCCCAGGACCACCGCCCCCTATGCCTCCCCGGTAGCTACGCTACTGCCTGCATTCCTTTTGATTACTGGTCCAAACTGGCAATCTTCATGAGCTTGGATGCAGGGAAGTAATATTCTCCTTCCCTGACCCCTACCACTAGGGGGCGCCCTAGCTCGCCCTATTCCCCATCATACTTCTGAAGGTAAAGATGCTGGGTCCTCCACCCTTGTCTTATCTCCTGAATTAGCCCTCTGTCTGTTCTCTTCCCCCACCCAGGGAAGAGGGGCACTATTGAGTACCGCAGTACACCAACCCGACAAACAAGGCTACACAAACAGGGGTTAACAGAAAACTAAGAACGCTAACCAGCTCACCGGTTTGTAGAAGCACGGATCCTCCGCTTGATCAAACGTGAAGATACATAAGAAAATGAAGGAAAAAGGGATCCAGCTTCAATAAAATCTTCATCTTTATTGATTCATAAAAACATGAATAATGGCATGCTCCTGGACAAGCTCAGGACAAGGCTACGCGTTTCGATCACAGGGATCTTTATCACAGCTGACATATTCAGACAAAGGCACATATTTAAGACAAAGGAAGACCAATCACGATCAGAAAAAATGTCATGTGATTTTTGACAAGTCCTTTAACAATTTTCACATAACGAATAAAGAAAAAAAAAAAAAAAACACAATATTTGCACAAATAAAATCAATGCAAAGAAATAAAATTAATAATGGAACATCAATTCGTTTCTTTTGTTGAGACCAAATGGATGTCTGGTATGTAGATTAAAGATCCAGAAAGCTTCACGTGTGAGGAGTCGCTGACGTGCATCTCCACCTCGGGCAGACAGGTTAACACTTTCAATACCTGTGACTTGGAAGGAAGAAACATTGCGAGCATGCTGAAAAATAAAATGTTTAGCAGCAGCAGAAATATTGCGATTCGAAGAAACATTCTTTACATCCTGCAAATGTTCAGCGATCCTGATTTTTAGTTTCCTAGTAGTGCAGCCTATATAAGATAAATTGCAAGTAGTGCACATAATTTTATATACCACATAGCATGAATTACAATTAATATATTTGTTAATGGTATAGATCGCAGTGCTGTCATTATTTTCAAAGGTTTTCGTTACACAAACATATTTGCAAAGTGCACATCTATTGTGGCCACATTTATAAAAACCTTTATGTTCTAACCACGATGTTTTATGAGAAGAGAAATTATTACTGAACATGCTTGGAGAAACTTTGTTACCAATAGATGGCGCTTTCCTTGAAACAACATTAATACCTGATGAAAGAATGTCAGCAAGAGAGGGATCTTCATATAAAATAGGCAGCGATCTCAAAATGATTTTTTTGATGTCCCCAAATTGAGGACTATATTGAGCACAAAAATATGGTTTCACTGCAAGATCATTTTTTTGTTGTCGCCCTCCACTAATGAGATCCTCTCTGTTTTTATTACTTACAATTGTTCGTGCTCTTTTTAATGACCATTTAGGATAATTTCTGTTTTTTAATTTTGTATCCACACAATTAAATTCCGTTTCCAAAGCTGTAGGATCGCTGCAGTTTCTCAAAATTCTGGTATATTCACCCAAAGGAATCGATTTAATAGTATGTTTGGGGTGACTGCTTGCTGCATGCAAGATAGAATTACCAGCACAAGGTTTGCTGAACGTTTTAGTAATAATAACAGAGTCATGTGCCCCATATAAATCAAGATCCAAAAAAGAAATTTTGTTATGATGAAATTTATGAGTAAAATGTATGTTGAATGAATTAGAATTGATATAATCAATAAATCCGGATATGGCAGGTACATCACCACTCCAAATGATGAGTAAATCATCAATATATCTACCATACCAAGCAATCGAGTCAATAAATGGATTAGTAGCTGAAAAAATAAAAAAATATTCCCAATATGACATAACAAGATTAGCTAGGGATGGCGCGAATTTCGCACCCATCGCCACGCCAGATTTTTGTAAAAAAAATTTATTGTCAAATGAGAAAAAATTGTGGGTTAATAAAAATTGAATAACTTGTAAAATATAATTAATGAGATCCTGGGAATAATTACTGAATTTCGTTAAGACAAACTATCTACTATTTTGGACGTCAATAAGTTTATGCGAGACCTTACCATCAAAAAGCATTTTTTAAATCATTCTGATGAGACCCCTTTGCAGGAGTCGCTGACATATAATAATGAATTTACTGACTTGTCTTTCAGAGAACAGGTATCTCTCAACACTTTGTTTAGTTTGTCTACTCATTCCTATGATAATGAATCTGATACCATTCATGCACCTGTGTTTAAAACAAAAAATCCCTCTTTTTATCCCATTCAATCCAGGCCTGATTGCATGACTAAATACCAGGAGGTGATAGAGAGGGATTTAAAAATCCTTCATGATAGGGTTAAAATGGGCAGCAGCAGAAATCATTCCAATTTAACAAAAGCCCAGAAAACTGCATTAGATGAGATCAAAAGTATGTCAGATATAATAATTAAAATGTCGGACAAGGGTGGCATGGTAGTTATCCTGAATAAAGAGGATTATCATTCTCAAATTATGTCTCTCTTGTCTGACAGTGATGTATATGAAAAACTCCATACAAATCCCACTGATAAATTTAAAAGTGAGATTATCCAAATTATCAATGAGGGTTTTAGCCTTGGCATTTTAACCAAAAAACAAATTGATTATCTCACAGTGTCTCATCCTATTATCCCTATCATGCATGGTCTCCCAAAAATTCACAAGGATATGAAAATCCCCCCCATGAGACCTATTGTCTCAGGGATTGGATCTTTAAATGAACATCTGGGTGAATGGGTGGACTCACTACTTCAACCACTAGTACAAATCACTCCTGGTTATATTAAAGATTCTAAAGAAGTGCTGAGAATGTTTTCCAAGAAAATCTGGTCTAAAGAAAATACTTGGTTATGTTGTGATGTGACTTCTTTATATACCTGTATACCTTACAATGTTGCCATGACAGCGCTGCAGTTTGTCTTAACGAAATTCAGTAATTATTCCCAGGATCTCATTAATTATATTTTACAAGTTATTCAATTTTTATTAACCCACAATTTTTTCTCATTTGACAATAAATTTTTTTTACAAAAATCTGGCGTGGCGATGGGTGCGAAATTCGCGCCATCCCTAGCTAATCTTGTTATGTCATATTGGGAATATTTTTTTATTTTTTCAGCTACTAATCCATTTATTGACTCGATTGCTTGGTATGGTAGATATATTGATGATTTACTCATCATTTGGAGTGGTGATGTACCTGCCATATCCGGATTTATTGATTATATCAATTCTAATTCATTCAACATACATTTTACTCATAAATTTCATCATAACAAAATTTCTTTTTTGGATCTTGATTTATATGGGGTACATGACTCTGTTATTATTACTAAAACGTTCAGCAAACCTTGTGCTGGTAATTCTATCTTGCATGCAGCAAGCAGTCACCCCAAACATACTATTAAATCGATTCCTTTGGGTGAATATACCAGAATTTTGAGAAACTGCAGCGATCCTACAGCTTTGGAAACGGAATTTAATTGTGTGGATACAAAATTAAAAAACAGAAATTATCCTAAATGGTCATTAAAAAGAGCACGAACAATTGTAAGTAATAAAAACAGAGAGGATCTCATTAGTGGAGGGCGACAACAAAAAAATGATCTTGCAGTGAAACCATATTTTTGTGCTCAATATAGTCCTCAATTTGGGGACATCAAAAAAATCATTTTGAGATCGCTGCCTATTTTATATGAAGATCCCTCTCTTGCTGACATTCTTTCATCAGGTATTAATGTTGTTTCAAGGAAAGCGCCATCTATTGGTAACAAAGTTTCTCCAAGCATGTTCAGTAATAATTTCTCTTCTCATAAAACATCGTGGTTAGAACATAAAGGTTTTTATAAATGTGGCCACAATAGATGTGCACTTTGCAAATATGTTTGTGTAACGAAAACCTTTGAAAATAATGACAGCACTGCGATCTATACCATTAACAAATATATTAATTGTAATTCATGCTATGTGGTATATAAAATTATGTGCACTACTTGCAATTTATCTTATATAGGCTGCACTACTAGGAAACTAAAAATCAGGATCGCTGAACATTTGCAGGATGTAAAGAATGTTTCTTCGAATCGCAATATTTCTGCTGCTGCTAAACATTTTATTTTTCAGCATGCTCGCAATGTTTCTTCCTTCCAAGTCACAGGTATTGAAAGTGTTAACCTGTCTGCCCGAGGTGGAGATGCACGTCAGCGACTCCTCACACGTGAAGCTTTCTGGATCTTTAATCTACATACCAGACATCCATTTGGTCTCAACAAAAGAAACGAATTGATGTTCCATTATTAATTTTATTTCTTTGCATTGATTTTATTTGTGCAAATATTGTGTTTTTTTTTTTTTTTCTTTATTCGTTATGTGAAAATTGTTAAAGGACTTGTCAAAAATCACATGACATTTTTTCTGATCGTGATTGGTCTTCCTTTGTCTTAAATATGTGCCTTTGTCTGAATATGTCAGCTGTGATAAAGATCCCTGTGATCGAAACGCGTAGCCTTGTCCTGAGCTTGTTCAGGAGCATGCCATTATTCATGTTTTTATGAATCAATAAAGATGAAGATTTTATTGAAGCTGGATCCCTTTTTCCTTCATTTTCTTAGTTAACAGAAAACTCCAGGCATACAAAATATTCACTGACATATAACAGAGGAATGCATCGGGGAGTTGAAGATGGGGAATAAGCAAAAGTAGAGAAGGGAAGGGAATTACCACACTTACAAACCAGGCAACAGTCACAGATGACTCCTCCAACACTCCTACTCATATGAACACCTATTTCTTCTGAAACTATGCAGCAAATGCTAGCTCTGACATGGATTTGTAGCAGAGACCAGATTATAAAGGAGAAGGGAGTGGCTCACTTCGCTCAGCTGCAAGCTCAGAGTTTTCCAACATGGCCGATTAACCCCTGTTCTTTCAAAAGAAATAAACACCATTAAATGAAGGAGAAGTGCTTCTTCTCAGCGACAGAGTAGAAGCACTCTGCGGTCTTCTGGCTCCACACTGTTGCGGTAACCCCGTGACAAATATACTCCCTAAGATGAATCAATAGAACAACAATTTAAATTGGTATCACTTTGCAAGTTTTTACATTTTTCCCAAAAAAATAAGCTACTTTGGCAGGGTTACAAAAGAGCTAATCTCACAACTTTGCAGCCCTTACAAAGTAATTTTGTACCTATTGAAGACATTAATGTTCCCACACACTAAAATACCACTTTCAAGACTCCAATAAAGTATTATGCCAAAAAATGTTCCCCCAAAACACAGTTTGATACCCCCACAATGAATTTGTTCTCAGCACCTTCCACACGCAGTGTGATGACCCTACAGTACACCCAGCAAAGTTGATACCCCCACAGTGATTCCAGCACAATATGATAGCCTGTATAGTCCCCACACACAGCATGATGGCACCAACACAGCCTTCTACATAAAATAATGATCCCCCATACTCCCCGTGATACAATAAACTGGCTCTCCATACATTATAGGGATCCTCTAT
This sequence comes from Oophaga sylvatica, assembly GCA_033576555.1. NCBI lineage: Eukaryota > Metazoa > Chordata > Amphibia > Anura > Dendrobatidae > Oophaga > Oophaga sylvatica. Next base: position 801,934,257 of record JARQOD010000001.1, read on the forward strand.
ACAGTATAATGGCTTCCACTCATCCCCTCACACTGTTTAATGGCCTGCACACATTACATTAGCCCCAAGTAACCCTCAAAAGAATATAATGTCCCATCACATAACCTTACAGACTCTATAATGGCCTCCTCACAACCATAAACACAGTATAATTGCTCTCACACAACATATCAAAGAGTATAATAGATCCCGCACAACCCTACGCACAATATAATAGACCCAAAACAGCCTTCCAAACAGGGGGTTCAGTATACTGGGGGTCCAGTATGATTGGAACACCCATAAAACCCTGCAAACAGTATAATTGGCCCCTACATAACCTAAACAGATTAATGGCCACCACACAGCATTACATAAAGTATAATTGGCCCTCACACAGCCCTCACATATAGTTCTGTTAATAGTATGATGGCCCCCCAAATAGCCTTCCAAAAAGTATGATACTTCCAAAGAGTATGATGGCCCCACATAGTCCTGTAAATAGTATGATGCCCCTCAAAATAGCCCTCCAAAAAGTCTGTTTTGACTCATTCTAGCTGGTTGATGTGTGCAAAGCGGTCACTGTGTGGTTTTGCTGCCGAATCAGCTGGGACTTATGGTGCCACAGACTATTTTAGCCTAGTGATGTGTAAACCCAAAGAACAAAGTTCAGGGTCTGTACTGAACAGCTAGTGTACGTGCACAGACTTCGAACACGGACTTCACCAGGAAGGCTGTGTTACTGTTAGGGGTTTGGTAGCCCAATCATTGGGTATTTTCCACTCTGATATTTGTGCGACAGCACGAGAAACACCAAGTTCATTACCGCTGGTCAGAGTGCTGCAGTTCCCATGCTGTCACATGACAGTGTATGAGCCAGCAGCTCTGACAGGCAGTAAAAGGTTACCACTGGTCACAGGCATTGGCTGATGAGAGTATTACTCTCATCATCCTACATCTACTCTCGCTGATAGCAGAGAGAGCAGGCAAACGATGATGAATGTATTCATCAGCCGGTGCCTGTGAAATAAATAAATACAAAAAAATAGCATGGGTTCCCAAGTATTTTTGATAAGCAGCACTGTTAAAGCTGACAGCTGCGGGTTACAACCCCCAGCTGTTAGCTTTATATTGGCTGGTTATCAGAAATAGATGGGTTCTAATGTTGCAATTATAATTATTTAAATAAATAATCAATAAACTTCATGTGGTTCCCTCATATTTACAACCAGTCAAGTTAAAGCAGACAGCTGGAGGCTAGTAATCTCAGACAGGGAAGGGGACATGGATTTGCTTTCTCCAGCCTAAAAGTAGCAGCCTGCAGCTGCCACAGAAAAGGCGTATCTATTAGATGAGTCAATTCTGGTGCTTTGTCCAGCTCTTCCCACTTTCTCTGGTCCAGTGGAAAATGTGGTAATAGGTTTGGGGTTGATGTCAGCTGTTTTATGGGGGCTGACATCAAGGCCAGGGGTTAGTAATGGAGAGGCGTCTATAAGATGCCCCCATTACTAACCCCATAGTCAGATTGTAATAAAAACACAGCAAGAATAAAGTACTTTATGTGACATAAATACTTCACACCCTCTTTTACACATTTATTCACAAAAATAAAATTGTAAAATTATACTCACCAATTGATGCCCATGTCCCTGTTAAAGACAAAAAATAATAAAATACCATATTCCTCACCTGTCCAATGATAAAATAATCCATTGATGCCCATGTCCCCAGTAAAAGACAAAAAATAATAAAACTCCATATTCCTCACCTGTTCAATGAGAAGATAATATATACCTGACCCAAGATGATCTGGATGATTTGGAAAGCGGTCACATCAGTGATGCGACCGCTCTCCATGCCAGTTGGAAAACAATGAGACAGGCGTGCGTGTTTACGCTCCTGCAGTGTGTATCAATGACGTGAGAAAGGTCAACGGAGTTCATAGATGTTCAACTAGATGCTACAAACAATTTGAAAGTGAGATGTCCTCTATCGCATGATGTTAGTAACAGAAGAATTTTTTGTGGCCCTGTGAATGAGGCCTCTGTAACATAGACTAGATGCTACAAACAATTTGAAATTGAGATGTCCCCTACTGTATGTCGTTACTAATAGAAGAAATATTTTGGGGCCTCTGGTTGAGGCCTGTGTAACATAGATTAGATGCTACAATTTGAAAGTGAATTGAGATGTCCCCTACTGTACAATGTTAGTAACTGAACAATATATAACCTGTATAACCTAGAAGACATGACCCAAACAATTTAAAAATTGGATTTAGCCTGCAGTATCACATTTCTAAACATTTTTTTATGTGCAACATCTCTGCACAACCAATAATTTAGAATGTGGGATATGACAGGCTTTATCACATTTAGCAACAGAAAAAATAATTTTGTTTAATGTGCATGAGATCTGCAGACAGCTTCAGATCACCGTCACAAAATTACAACGTGGGATACGGCGGGATGTATCACGTTTATTAACAGAAAAAAATATTTTTTTAATGTGCATGAGACATGCACAGTGTGAAATTTCACCGCCACTAAATAACAAGGTGAGATATGGCATGGTGAATCACGCTAGCTACTGCCCCCAAAAAATATTTCTTCATGCATAACAGCTCAAATCACAGAACAATGTCAACAATGGCACTAAATGACAAAGTGGGATATGACCTGCTGTTTCACATTTAGCTAGCGAAAAAATAAGATTTGGAACGCTATACTCATGCATGGAGCATAATAGAAGCATTGCGCAACACACTTGTATGACATGTGCCCGGCTGTTTTAGTCTGTGGACCTCAGGAATGGCAAAAAAAAAATGCTAGAAGGTCGATTTCACAGCCACACAGGACACTAGCTAGGTAAACTATTTGACTAATAAACAAACGCCTAGCTAACTACCTAAAATCTAGCTGCTAACACTGCCAGCGTCAGTAACTGTCAAAATGGCACTAAAACAAGATGTCCGCTCTTTATGTGGAGAGGGACATTTGACTTCCGCAGCAAATGACACAAGCCGTTGTGTCAGAATATTGTGGATGTTTCCTGCGCCCTGCTTGGCTAGCCACAGAAAAAAAATTACAGTTTACAAGCACGCTCACCTCTGAGCTCTGCAAACCCCCTCCCCTTATCAAACACGTGGCCTACGCTCATCATACACCACCAATATCATAGCCAAAGTGCTGAAAATGCTTTAGTAGCAACGCAAACATTTTGCTGCACTATTTACCTAATGTTACCTATTTTATAAAATTTTGCTCGTGTTTCCGATCACGAATCCAAATGTGCCATATTCATGGCAAATTAATGTTTGGCGATCGTATTTCGAACAAATTCGCTCAACACTAATCTCTAAATCCTGATGCAGCTGGTGAACATGCTTGAAAAAATTAACACTGAACTAAATTATAATTACTCCACTTGCATGTACCCTAATTGAAAAATTCCCCAGTGTCCTAATTAATACCTCTGCTGAAACATCACACTGATTACTACGCACTGGCAGCAGTTATCTGTCAGGTTGGTTGGCATGGATTAAATGTACTTGGTCTCATAAGCTCTCTCACTCTTTAGCTGGACTCATTTTAATATTCATGTTAATATCAGGATTATGCAACCATTCAGATATACATTTTCCAAATAAATACACTAGTCTCATCAGGTCAAACAAAATTATTTAATAATGAGTACAGTCTGTATTGTGGAACTTGGTGGAAATTGTATTGTGGAAACTAAGTGATGAAATAATCAAAGGCGCAATAATACATTGAAAATGTAAGGGTGGGCGCCAATGTGTATAGAGGGGATACCAAAACAAAAAAATAAAATTTCAAATAAAAGAAGGGTTATTCCAGGCACCAAGTCACTTTTTTTCTCTGTGTTATTTCAACCCAAATCCTCACAAATAGCCTCGTTGGATCTCTTCTGGGTGGTGCATGCATAAAGAACATGTATTATATCGGAAAAAGTAACAAGAAAAGCAGATGGACCCAAGATGGATCCGTATAGGCACCAGCAAGGCGCGAAACGGCCGTAGTCCAGCACATCTCATTGTTCATGAAAAACTCCCCAGACACCTGCACCTACGCAAATATCTATGTAACCAATTTTATGGAGTAAAAAAACCACATCTTGAAAGAAGGATCGGGTGAGTGCTGCTTTTTTTGTGACTTTTTCCAATACAAAAGAATAAAATTGAGTCCCTGCTGTTGCATCTTTAAACTATCATATAATAACATTGTTTTTTCCCTCACTCCTCCTTAAAGGGTTACGTCTGACACTGAAAATAGTCAGATATCCATGTGTGATAACTTGCTGATCACTTGGGGTTGATCCTGTGGATATGTCACAATGTTCATTGTAGGTAATAATACAGTCATGGCCAAAAGTTTTGAGAATGACACAAATATTATATTTTCACATGATCTGCTGCCCTCTGGTTTTTATGTGTGTTTGACAGATGTTTTTATCTCAGACAGAAATATAATTGCAAACATATGAGTAACAAAAGCTTATATTGACAGTTAGAATGAGTTAATGCAGCAAGTCAATATTTTCAGTGTTGACCCTTCTTCTTCAGGACCTCTGCAATTCTCCCTGGCATGCTCTCAATCAAGTTCTGGACCAAATCCTGACTGATAGCAGTCCATTCTTGCACAATCAATGCTTTCATTTTGTCAGAATTTTTAGGTTTTTGTTTGTCCACCAGTGTCTTGATTGACCACAAGTTCTCAATGGGATTAAGATCTGGGGAGTTTCCAGGCCATGGACCCAAAATCTCTATGTTATGTTCCCTGAGCCATTTAGTTATCACCTTTGCTTTATGGCAAGGTGCTCCATCATGCTGGAAAAGGCATTGTTGATCGCCAAACTGCTCTTGGAGGGTTGGGAGAAGTTGCTCTTGGAGGACATTCTGGTACCATTCTTTATTCATGGCTGTGTTTTTAGGCAAGACTGTGAGAGTGCCGATTCCCTTGGCTGAGAAGCAACCCTACACATGAATGGTTTCAGGATGCTTAAC
>JARQOD010000001.1:801939361-802013647 GCA_033576555.1 Oophaga sylvatica
CGTGGGGATTCTGTGGCTGCTGCCGCACCCAGTGACACAGCATCCACCAGTTTTCCCCGTGAGCGTTCCTTTATGCGCACTTTTGTAGGAGCTCAGCGTACCCCCCTGCTGCGTGAAGAACAATTGAAGCCGTTGTTGGTTGGATGGCAGCCAATGCATCGACTTCAATACCTTCCACCTCCTCTCAGGACCACAGCACTGTTGAACAACCATCAGTCTCTTCACCGCCTGCCAAATTGCCCAGGCAGTCAGAGAGCTCTGTACAGGAGCCAGCTGAGTCTCTGCTTCTGTTCTCAGAATCTGTTGGCTTGGAAACAGGGGCCCAGCCAAGCAGCATTCTGGAATGTGAAGAAGAGGCAGTATGCAGTGATGCGCAACAGCTGTGTCTCTCTGAATCTGAAGAGGCGGGTGAGCCAGTGCCGATGGTCAGCACACCGCAGAACGCATCTGATGATGATGAGACTCAGTTGCCAGTTTCTGTTGAGCATGGTGCTGGCCAGACCACCCAACAACAGCAGGTGATGGAAGAGGGTAGTGGTGGAGATGATGAGGTCCAAGACCCAACATGGCGTGAGGAACAGGAAGGTGGTGGGAGCAGCTCTGAGGAAGAGATTGCACCAACGGTCCAAACAGTAGGGAGAGGTAGGCTGCAGACTCGCTTGCCTGTAGCCTCCAGTTTGGCACCCGTTCGGAGCAGTTCTCTTACAACAGCCAAACCGGGCGCTCCCAGGACTTGCTCTGCGTGGTCCTTTTTTGATACAGTTGCAGATTATATTTGCTATGTAAAATGCAAGCTGTGTAATCAAAAAATTAAAAGAGGTAAAAGTGTCAGTAACCTTAATACAACAAATATGTGGAAACATGTGCGGTCAAAGCACTTTGTTGAGTTACAAAGACACACTGGAGATGTAGGCCAACCTACAGCAGCACCTACATCTTCAGCTCCTGTTGGAGCTCTTTCCTCCAGTTCACACACAGCTGGTAAGGCTTCCTCAAAGGATCGCCATGGAAGAACCTCTGTCACTGTTGTCCAGAGACACAGTGTTATTCCACCCACAGCTGCAAGTTCCCTGTCATCCTCACACACCCAGGCCACAAAACAGCCATCGGTAGCACAGGCATGGGATAAAAGACGGCCATACTCGGCAAACCATCCACGAGCACAGGCTCTGAATGCTGGCATTGCAAAACTCCTGTCCCTTGAAATGCTGTCATTCAGGCTGGTGGAGACTGACAGTTTCCGTGAATTAATGGCATTGGCAGTCCCACAATACAATGTGCCCAGCCGATTTTATTTCAGCAGGCAAGCCGTCCCTGGTCTGCAAAAGCATGTTGAGGCAAAAATTAAACATGCGCTACTAACGCCGTCAGTAGCAAGGTCCACCTGACCACCGATGCGTGGACCAGTACCCATGGCCAGGGACGATACCTTTCACTCACTGCCCATTGGGTGAATGTTGTGGAGCCGGGTACAGATCTTGCGAGTGGCGCTGTACGTGTTCTGCCAACTCCAAGGATTGCCGGAATCAAGTCTGTCCACATTGACTCCTCCTCCTACTCCAGTTCCTCAGAATCATCGCTGCAGGAGCCGTCACGGTCTACCTCCACATGGACCCGTGGACGCTTACCTGATGCGACCGATATGAGCACAGCCGTGGCCAAACGGCAACAGGCCGTTCTGAAATTAATTCCCATGGGGAATCGAAGCCACACAGCGCAGGAGGTCTGGAATGCCATCAAGCAGGAGAGCGACGTGTGGTTTTTGCCAGCGAATCTCCAGCCAGGCTTGGTAGTGTGTGACAATGGCCGAAATCTGGTGGCAGCTCTGGGCCTTGGCAACCTCACTCACATACCATGTCTGGCACATGTGCTCAACTTGGTCGTGCAGAGTTTTTTGAGGGACTATCCGGATCTTGATGCACTGCTGCACAAGGTCCGCCTAGAGTGCGCTCACTTGCGACGTTCCAGCATGGCCAGATCGCGCATTGCAGCTCTGCAACGCAGATTGCGCCTTCCTGAACATCGCATCATATGTGACGTATCCACCAGGTGGAATTCAACGTTACATATGTTGGAGCGGTTGTGTGAGCAGCAGCCAGCAGTTATGGAGTATCAGCTGCATCAGGCGCAATCAACACGCAATTTGCGCCGTCCACACTTCACCATTAATGAGTGGGCCACTATGAAGGACATGTGCCACGTTTTGCGTGCGTTTGATGAGTCAACGCGGATGGCGAGTGCAGATGATGCACTAGTCAGCCTGACTGTCCCCCTTATCTGCCTGCTTCAAAAAACACTGCAAGCAATAAGGGATGAGGTTTTGGAAGAGGTGGAGGATGAGGAGTCACAAATTCCATCACCTTCTGGAAAGTCAGCGCAACGTGGTTCCTCACAAAGGGCTGGGCAGGGCTCACTTTGTGAGGAGGATGAGGAGGAGGAGTCAATGGAGGGGGAAAAGACATCGCTCCAGAGGGAGGTACACAACGCTCTAGTCAGTATGTAGAGCGAGGGTGGGGTGATGCAGAGCAGGCAGAGATAACGCCTCTTGCAGAGGACAGCGTTTCTTTGCCAGTTGGGAGTCTGCAGCACATGGTTGATTTCATGCTGCAGTGCCTAAGAAACGACCGCCGCATCGCCCACATTCTCACGACGTCTGATTATTGGGTGTACACCCTCCTAGACCCTCGCTACCGGGACAACGTCAAAAGCCTCATCACACCGTTGAACCGGGAGCGTAAAATGCGGGAGTACCAAGACACACTGGTGCAATCCCTAATGTTCTACCTTACTGCCGAGAGCACTGCTGCTGCTACTGCTTTACAAAGCAGCTCTGTGCGTCGAGGCAGTGTAGAGAGCTCTGCAACAAGAGGGAGCACACGCAGTGCCTCTGCACAGGGAAAGACCAGTATGTTCAAAATGTGGCAAAGTTTTGTGGCAGCGCCACAAATGTCTACACCATCCGAGAGGGCTCCAGTCAGCGGGAGGCAACGTATCCGTCAGATGGTGACAGACTACTTGGCTTTGCCTCTCAGTGTACTCCCAGATGGCTCTTCCCCATTCAAGTTTTGGGTCTCTAAGCTGGATACATGGCCAGAGCTTAGCCAGTATGCATTGGAGGTGCTGGCTTGCCCTGCTGCCAGTGTATTATCGGAGCGCGTCTTTAGTGCTGCAGGTGGTGTACTAACAGACCGTCGCATGCGACTATCCTCCGATAATGTAGCCCGGCTTACTTTTCTGAAAATGAACAAGGCATGGATCTCGCCAGAATTTCTCTGTCCGTTTTCAGATTAAATAACTGGTTCGCAACGTTATCCATGTCTCCTGTTATGTTCATCTTTCTACCACCTGAACTCTACTCCCTGGGCTCCAACACTGCCAGTTGCTGCTCAGAAGTGTCGTGTCCACAGAACAAAACACAAGCTCTACTGTTAGTGGGGTTCAGTAACGCCAGCTGTTCCCTGCTGTGTCAACGGCAAGAAGTGTCCTGTTCCGACACATGGACAGAAAAACACATGACCAACATGCTCCAAATAGGGAAGAGCCGTCACCCTGCTTGTTATGCTGAAAACATGAAATTGTGAAGTTTTGCAGGCCTAGAATGATAAATTTTTATGACAAATATGGACAAATAATAATTTGTCATCACAGCGCATATCTGCACATGTCTATTAGAAATGGTAACAAAAAATAAAACATAGTCTACTCTTCACATTTTTAAATTAATGCATAAAAGTACATTTCAGACTTATGAATTAATGCTTTTTAACGAACTTTATCTGTACCTGTAAGATAATGCACTCAATGGATGTACGAATCATTAAATCCTCATCATCATCATCACGAGTTTTATTTATGACAGACATTATAAAATACACATACTGATGCCAACTGTAACTTCAAACACCATATATGAAATGGCCAGCATGTAAACATGGTAATAATGTCCAATAATAAATTATTACATCTAGAAAGTGCATCATGCATACTGACAATAGGTACTTATACCTGCAAGTGCTGTTGAAACAACCACAAGAGATATAAATTAATACTGGTATATAGGTATCACAGTGCATAGTTACTCATGGACAATGTTGATGTAATACTGTATCTCAATTAAGTCAGCGTCAACCATTAGGCTTGTTAGTCTTGTACATTGTTAAAGAGGGAACGTAATTTTTTGGTTTGTCATAGGTGTAGTATTACACATTAAATTATTACTGCTGTATTTTTTTTTGCGTCCCTAGTGCGCAATAACGCAGCCTAACCTCACATTTGATAGTCAGCTAATTGCCACACGCTACCCTACCTACGCGTGACATTAGGAAGGTAGTGTTGACGGATAAAGCTTTGCGCAACCAGACATTCTTTTACCCTCTTCAACACTCTACAAGCAAAAAATGCATGATTTCAGCCGCAGACTTTATTGACGTACAGTATAACATCGGCATTACCCATCAGAGGCTGTCCACTGTCTGATACAGACATAGAATATACCTTTGCTATCCGTAGCCTTTGTTTCACCTACACTTGCAGGCACACACTTAAATTGTGACAAACAATGCCTAATGTTTTTTTAAATGGTTATTTTTTTTGTACATTATTGTGTCATCAATCACATTGATGAGTCCATGCTGGACATGTCATACATGCTATAGAAAGTTACGATTTTATGAACTTAAATAATTGAATTGTCTGTGACTGTCACATAAAATTTGCGATGATGATGATGAGTGACTATTACAAAATCCATTGTCTTCACTATGTTATGGTTTAACATAGCGTTCCTTAAGCATTATTCATAAAAAAAAACATTTACTTTTATTCTTAAATTTACAACACTATATTTTGTTACCAATTTTTTGGGTGTTGTGTTGTTCCATTTATTTTTGGCATGTGCATATATGCGTTTATATTTGTATTTTCTTTTTTTTCCTTCTTGAAATTAGAAAACATGTGTATCTTTGTACCGTGTTAGCCAGTAGATAGAAAAATATTTAGACTTCAGAGTCAGCAGTGGTTGATACCTTTTTATGGATAACTGAAAAGATGGAAACAAATTGCAAGCTTTCAAGGCTACTCACGTCTCTTCATCAGGGAAAGACTAACTAAAAAAATTAAGCATCACATATTTCTATACACAACAGGACACAGGAATAGTGCAATAGGTAAGACAAGTAAGTGACGTGTATCAGAACTGTCATTATCTCACAGGGATGAACATAAATATTGGAACAGTTCCTAGATAAGGATAGAAAGTTTGATTGCCCTCTCATTGGCGTATTTTTTGGGGTTTTCATGACCCTGGAAGGTCATAGACGCAGATTCCTTAATTGATATAGAATGACATAAATCCATGTGATCTATTCATTCCATCACTAACAGTGTCAAAGGTCATGATGAGCTTATATTCTGAAACCTTTGTACGTTTCTCATATTTGAAGTTATATTTTAATACCAGTAATTCCATATCCATGATGCTATGACCGGGCATACAAAAGTCTTTTGCCACAGGTAAATTCATTAATTTATCTGTGATTGTGTGGCGCTGATAATTCATCCTTGTTCTCCTTTTTGTTGCCGGTCTCCCCTCACTTGTCCCTCCCTCACTTGTCTTAGCTATTCCTGTGTCCTGTTGTGTGTAGAAATATGTGATTCTTCATTTTTGGCTTTACTCTTAGCCTGATGAAGACACCTGAGTAGTCTCGAAAGCTTTGAATTTGTTACCATATTTTCAGTTAGCCATTAAACGTTATCAACCACAGAGGACTGTCAAGTATAATATTTTTCTATTCTTGTAATTGAAATTCATCATTTTATTGTCGTAGTAAAACTTCATTTATTCTTGTTTGAAGTACATACATTTGCAATGGCCACGTAACAAGGCAATAACTCAATATTTTGTGCCTACACCCTCCTTGACCCTGGGCTTCAACAGCGCCAGTTGCTGCTCAGAAGTGTTAGATGCACAGATGAAAACAATCGCTGATGTGTTTGTGGGGTTCAGTAACGCCTGCTGTTCCCCTGCTGTGTGTCTGGCAAAAATTACTGCTGCTAACTACAACTTCAACTTCAAACGTCTCATACTAGGCCTCTGCCTACACCCTCCTTGACCCTGGGCTTCAACAGCGCCAGTTGTTTCTCGGAAGTGCTGTTAGCACAGTCTACACTTGCTCCTGTGTTACTGGGGTTCAGTAATGTCAGCTGTTCCCCTGCTGTGTGAACGGCAAAAAGTCCTGCTGCCTCCACCCTGTTCTCTTCTCATCCCTGGGTTACAACACCGCCAGTTGTTTCTCGGAAGTGCTGTTAGCACAGTCTACACTTGCTCCTGTGTTACTGGGGTTCAGTAATGTCAGCTGTTCCCCTGCTGTGTGAACGGCAAAAAGTCCTGCTGCCTCCACCCTGTTCTCTTCTCATCCCTGGGTTACAACACCGCCAGTTGTTTCTCGGAAGTGCTGTTAGCACAGTCTACACTTGCTCCTGTGTTACTGGGGTTCAGTAATGTCAGCTGTTCCCTGCTGTGTTAACGGCAAAAAGTCCTGCTGCCTCCACCCTGTTCTCTTCTCATCCCTGGGTTACAACACCGCCAGTTGTTTCTCGGAAGTGCTGTTAGCACAGTCTACACTTGCTCCTGTGTTACTGGGGTTCAGTAATGTCAGCTGTTCCCCTGCTGTGTGAACGGCAAACAGTCCTGCTGCCTCCACCATGTTCTCTTCTCATCCCTGGGCTACAACACCGCCAGTTGTTTCTCGGAAGTGCTGTTAGCACAGTCTACACTTGCTCCCGTGTTACTGGGGTTCAGTAATGTCAGCTGTTCCCCTGCTGTGTGAACGGCAAACAGTCCTGCTGCCTCCACCATGTTCTCTTCTCATCCCTGGGTTACAACACCGCCAGTTGTTTCTCGGAAGTGCTGTTAGCACAGTCTACACTTGCTCCTGTGTTACTGGGGTTCAGTAATGTCAGCTGTTCCCTGCTGTGTGAACGGCAAAAAGTCCTGCTGCCTCCACCCTGTTCTCTTCTCATCCCTGGATTACAACACCGCCAGTTGTTTCTCGGAAGTGCTGTTAGCACAGTCTACACTTGCTCCCGTGTTACTGGGGTTCAGTAATGTCAGCTGTTCCCCTGCTGTGTGAACGGCAAACAGTCCTGCTGCCTCCACCATGTTCTCTTCTCATCCCTGGGTTACAACACCGCCAGTTGTTTCTCGGAAGTGCTGTTAGCACAGTCTACACTTGCTCCTGTGTTACTGGGGTTCAGTAATGTCAGCTGTTCCCCTGCTGTGTGAACGGCAAAAAGTCCTGCTGCCTCCACCATGTTCTCTTCTCATCCCTGGGTTACAACACCGCCAGTTGTTTCTCGGAAGTGCTGTTAGCACAGTCTACACTTGCTCCTGTGTTACTGGGTTCAGTAATGTCAGCTGTTCCCCTGCTGTGTGAACGGCAAACAGTCCTGCTGCCTCCACCATGTTCTCTTCTCATCCCTGGGCTACAACACCGCCAGTTGTTTCTCGGAAGTGCTGTTAGCACAGTCTAAACTTGCTCCCGTGTTACTGGGGTTCAGTAATGTCAGCTGTTCCCTGCTGTGTGAATGGCAAACAGTCCTGCTGCCTCCACCATGTTCTCTTCTCATCCCTGGGTTACAACACCGCCAGTTGTTTCTCGGAAGTGCTGTTAGCACAGTCTACACTTGCTCCTGTGTTACTGGGGTTCAGTAATGTCAGCTGTTCCCCTGCTGTGTGAACGGCAAACAGTCCTGCTGCCTCAACTTTAATTTCCATGGGTACCTTCTGCTACCCATCCGGGTTCCAGTACCGTCAGCTGGTTCTCCGCAGTGCCTTTGGCCTAGGTGCCTCCATGTCGGTATCCGAGTTCCAGCAACGTCTGCTGGTCCTTGGTAGTGCTTTGGAGCACAGGTACCTCCTGCTTAGTAACCGTGTCCCAGTAACGTCAGCTGGTCCTCGGTTGTGCCATTGGCTCTTTTCCTTCTGCTGACCCTCCGGGTTCCAGCACAGTCAGCTGGTCCTCATTACTTTCATTGGCTCTTGTACCTTCTGCTACCCATCCGGGTTCCAGTACCGTCAGCTGGTTCTCCGCAGTGCCTTTGGCCTAGGTGCCTCCATGTCGGTATCCGAGTTCCAGCAACGTCTGCTGGTCCTTGGTAGTGCTTTGGAGCACAGGTACCTCCTGCTTAGTAACCGTGTCCCAGTAACGTCAGCTGGTCCTCGGTTGTGCCATTGGCTCTTTTCCTTCTGCTGACCCTCCGGGTTCCAGCACAGTCAGCTGGTCCTCGTTACTTTCATTGGCTCTTGTACCTTCTGCTACCCATCCGGGTTCCAGTACCGTCAGCTGGTTCTCCGCAGTGCCTTTGGCCTAGGTGCCTCCATGTCGGTATCCGAGTTCCAGCAACGTCTGCTGGTCCTTGGTAGTGCTTTGGAGCACAGGTACCTCCTGCTTAGTAACCCTGTCCCAGTAACGTCAGCTGGTCCTCGGTTGTGCCATTGGCTCTTTTCCTTCTGCTGACCCTCCGGGTTCCAGCACAGTCAGCTGGTCCTCGTTACTTCCATTGGCTTTTGTACCATCACCAACAGGACAAAGAAGGTTAAGACAAACTACAAGATACAGAACAAGAGACAGAAGAACAATAAGCAGAAGATCAAAAAGCAGAAGAACATTAAGTATAAGACCAAAATGAAGAGCAAAATATATGCTCTAAATTCTAAGCAGAAGAAGACTAAGCAGTGTATGGGGGTGAGTCCGTTCCTCCTCGTGGTGCCCCTGGAAAATGCCTGATGCTGCTGCAGGCTAAACTGAACGCGGACAAATACTGTTGTAATTAAAATCTTTCGTGACAGCAAGAACGGAAGGATGAAAATTCAGAGTTTTACAGATTACAAGTACAGGAATGTCTGTCACAAATAAGAATATGATGAAAAGGATGAATAGGAAGAAGATGAAGAAGTAGAATATGAAGAATAATAACTGTTTAATAAGAACAATATAAGTAATGTTAACAAAAAGATGAATAGCAAGAAGTTTTAGAAGATTAATAAGGTGAAGATGAAGAATAATTTGATGAGAAAGATGATGCTGCTGAAAATTATGAAGGAGAAAGTGTGTGAAAAGTTAAAAAGGTGAAGACCATGGAAGTTGTGAAACAGACATATTTGACAAAATAGAAAAAAGGTTAACAACATTGTCAATTTGTTCGTCAATCCGAACGTATTTCCTAAAAAAAAAAAAATTAATGCTATTCCATTGGATTGGGTCAAACATCTATGCCTTTAATGTCTCCTCAACCTCCCCCAATACATTCTACATTACTCTTTCTTGTTTTCCTTCATGTACAATTAACCAACAAGGCAAGAATGGGTTTTTTTTAATTTCGATATTTTGTTCCCATAGACTTACATGGGACTTCCGGTATCGTATCGGGTATCGCCGATATTTTAGTGATATCGGCGATACCATTACGATTCCGATACTTTAGGATATCGGAAAGTATCGCTCAACTCTAACGTCCAGCATACACCTCAACCTATGTAACTTTTTGCCACCTCTCTATCTGGGCTGTCCCCCCACAGGGCTGGGGTCACCTCCTGGCGCCCCCGGGCTAGAGCCGGTGCCCTGAGTAGATGGGGGGTCCCACTCTGGTGCGACGGCACTGGCACAGGGCCTCTCATAGTACAAAAAAGTGGCTCTGACGGTGGGATGGGCCCAGTCGCCGTCAGACACACGGGCGTACTATGAGGGGCCCTTTGCCAGTGCTGGTGCCCATGACAGGGCCCCCCCTGCTTGCTTATGGCCCCAGCACTCGCAATAGTTACCTCTCCCTGCTCCACAGCTGTGGAGTTTTGGCAGTGAAATCATTCACAGGGACAGGCACTACCAATTTTGTTAACTGATCCATGCTGTTTAAGATTTAGCTCTGGCCTGTCCTGCTGGGCTCTACCTTCTGAAGCTCAATGGCATTGGCTAACATTTTGAATGGACGTCGACTCACAATTGGATGCTGTGGCGTTTTCTGGTGATCATCATTCACACTTTTCCTAGTCACAGACGTCTGATATTCGTGACACCATTTTTAAATGTCTCCTCTCCTGCCAATCCAATATAATTGCCTATGGCCTGTGGCTTCTGTCTTTTGCACTCCAAAGTGACCAGGCTGATCATGATAGGCAGTGAAGACCATGTCTAGATCTCTCCTTGGCATCACAATTTGATGCAGACAAATAACGTCGATGGGATAGACGAAACTGCGATACAGCAACACTTTATTCACAAAGAACCGTTTGCGCTGTCTCCACACATAAAGTAATTGAGTGTCAGCATCGCCTGTCATAATTCTATCTGGAGGTTTTAGCCTGATTATTATTAATAAATAATTACCAATAGTTCGGCAATCACTCTACTTTCAGTGTGTACTTGTATCCATCTTCTTTACTTTTTGTGTGAGATTATGGACAGGCTTACTGAGACTGAAATATATCCGAAGACTGAAAATGAGCCCAACACTGTATACAGCTGTACGCTTATGATACAGTACAGTTTGTCAACTTTATGTATTCTGGTGTAATCCATACAGAGGTGTTATGAATGTGCTAGAGATGGTTTCTGAGCAGAGGCTCCCTCTGGTGGTTACAGACAGTACTGAACCTTTCAGCGAGGAATGGCAATCTGGGATCACTGACTGGTCTGATATAAGGGAGGTTCCCTCCCATGATGGTTGCCGGTGATCAATTGTTCTTGTCTCAATGGTGGTTCCTGGTTCATTTGGAAGTTTGCTGAGTCTTGCCTGCATGTTCTGCTATCAGATAAGATATTTTCTGCTTTTATTTTTGTGCTTGCTTTTTGCATTGTTCCCTGCACTTCTGTGGAGGTCAGCCAGGTCCCCTCCGGGGGGCTTGTGCTCCTCTCAGTTTATCTGAAGCCACTGTTATTTGTTCATTTGCTTTTTCCTGTTTTTTCAGTGGCTGCAGCTTAAGGGTATGCCACACTAAACAACATCGCTAACGGGATCGCTATAAAACGTCACTATTTAGCGATCCCGTTAGCGATGTTGTTGTGTGCGGCATGCAGCAACGACGTGGCCCCTGCTGTGATCTCGTCCGTTGTCCTGATCGTTCCGGACCCTATTCTGATCGTCGGCGTCCCGCTGGGTAAGTATATATCGCTGAGTGTGGCACCTTTTTTAGCGATTTAGCGGTACTTTTGTACCGCTAAAGTCGTTAAGGAGATCGCTAACCGCGATAGCGTCCTTAACGACATCGCTAAATGTGGCCGACACTAGCGATATTGTAAACGATCCCGCTAGCGATCTCATTAGTATGCGACGCTAACGAGATCGTTAGCGGGATCGAGTAGTGTGGCAGTACCTTTAGTTTTGTTACACCAGAGATCTGATTTAGGTGGTAGAGATCGTGTGATCTCAGGTGTTTTTGCAATCAGAAGAGTTGGTATTTTTTAGGTTTTTTTTTCCACACTATTTTCCCTTCAGTGAGTACCATATAATTTTCAGTTTGGGCCGGTGATACTGTTGTGTTTTGGTAGCTGAGGAGAATAAGCAAAAACGGCAATACACCAGAGAGGCTGGAACCTATTGGATTGCAGTAACCTGAACTAACCACACAACTAGAGGTAGCCATGGAGCGTTCCTACGTTGATCCTAGACGCCTCGTCACAGCCTGAGAGATAACTACACCTAAAGGCAAAAATATGAAAGCTATCTGCCCCGGAGCAGATCCCCAAAGAAAATAGGAAGCCCCCAAACATGTAATGGCGGTTAGACAAGAAGAAGCACGGACACAGACAGAAAATAGAATGAGCAAACGCTGGGGCCCAATCTGTCTAGACAGAAAAGTACAGGAAAGGATACTCACTGCAATCCAAAAAAAACCCCTAAAAAATACCAACTCTTCTGATTGCAAAAACACCTGAGATCATACGATCTCTACCACCTAAATCAGATCTCTGGTGTAACAAAACTAAGCCGCAGCCACTGAAAAAACAGGAAAAAGCAAATGAACAAATAACAGTGGCTTCAGATAAACTGAGAGGAGCACAAGCCCCCCGGAGGGGACCTGGCTGACCTCCACAGAAGTGCAGGGAACAATGCAAAAAGCAAGTTCAAAAATAAAAGCAGAATATATCTTATCTGATAGCAGGCAGGACTCAGCAAACTTCCAAATGAACCAGGAACCACAATTGAGACAAGAACAATTGATCACCGGCAACCATCATGGGAGGGAACCTCCCTTATATCAGACCAGTCAGTGATCCCAGATTGCCATTCCTCACTGAAAGGTTCAGTACTGTCTGTAACCACCAGAGGGAGCCTCTGCTCAGAAACCATCTCTAGCACATTCATAACACAGAGGCTGTGAGTGTATGTCTGTTACAACGTAAACAGATACAGAGATTTACAATGACCCCTAGACTGTATACAGTTGGACGCTTTTGAAACTGTACCCTTTTTGGCAGAAAGTGGTCCTCCCCCCACAAATTTTTTAGCATCTTCGACACCGTGAACCTTGGCCCACATGAGTGATTCTTTCTTGTGTATCTTTTCATATTCTTGTCTAATCCCAAATGAGCCTGTGAGCGTCTGTGTCTGCCTCTAGAAATATCTACAGAGATTTAGAAATTTTTCAATAGACTATATATACCTTTTAGCTTGTGATACAGTAGCCCTTTTTTGGGATTCCTTTTTATAAGACTTCTCGACTTAAACCATTTGAAGCTGCTTAACATACATTAGAAACCTCAACATATGGCATTATTGCAACCTCCCTATCTGGGTTGATCAACCCCCCCCCCCTCCTCCATCAACAAAATTGTGAGATTCTTTTGTAATCCATACTCAGCCTTTCAGCCACATTGTGTGCCTCATGAATGTAATAAGAGATTTATAATATTTTAAGTATACTATATACCTTGTGTGTGGCAAAACAGTCTGAGATTTAGATTTTTATATGGTTTGTGAACAATGCAAACATTAACTAACAGAAAAAGATGAAAAATATCTTTATACAGGTTTAATAGGTCTGTGTGTTAAGAATAAAATGTCGATGTTTTAAACTGTAGCCATAAATGTTCTTGAAACCCTGACCAAACTTTTCTATATACCGAAGGAATTGTGTTTAGTGTTGAGCGATACGATACCGCAAGTATCGGGTATCGGCCGATATTAGCTCTATCGGCTTTTCGATACTTAGTTTCGATATTTTCCATATATCGTATACCGGAATCGGAAGTTCCCATAATTCTTTGAGAGGCAATGTGATTTTAGTCAGCCAATGAGGAATCCTAAGAAGTGTGGGCACATCCTGTACTGCTGCGGTCATGTTAACTAATGGCATGGCTGTGATTGGATGCTGAAATGATGTCAGAATGCACTATAAAAGGCGCCGCCGCCATTTTAGCGTCACTGTGCTGTGAATTCAGTAAGGGACAGAACGCTGCTGTGCTGACTCTGAGGGACAGTTAGAGATTGCGATTTAGTGTACTGTGCTGTAGGCAGGCTAGCACCAACCGCTGTGTAAAGCTTCCTTTTGCCTGCAGTGTTGTTTTAACAGCTCTGCAAGGTGTGTGTGTGAGTGTAAGTGACGCTGCAGTTTGCTCTGCATGCAACGCTGTCTGTAGGCATCTGCATGTGTCACTCACAGACTCTTTTTTTTTTCTTCAGTGTAATTCTTGCAGCTCCATGCAATTTAACTATTAGTGTGACGCGCTTCCATCCGTATCCAATACATTGGTTGCAAACACTATAGAAGTAGACAAAGGAGTAGCCTTTCACAGATTGTGAACAGTTGTGTTTCAGTGTTCACTTCAGTCTGTGTTTTTTTTTTTTGAGTGCACATCACGCTCCAGTTACTTGTTCAAGCACTGCTGCTTGTACTCTGCTGAGCGTGTCTCAGTGCCTCATCCTTTTCATTTATCTCCAATTGGTTCTGCTCCATTCCATTTAAAATATAATCTATTAGTGTGACGCGCTTCCATCCGTATCCAATACATTGGTTGCAAACACTATAGAAGTAGACAAAGGAGTAGCCTTTCACAGATTGTGAACAGTTGTGTTTCAGTGTTCACTTCAGTCTCTGCGTAATAACCACACTTAGGCCTTATAACTTTTCTGACTTTCTTTATCAATCTACCAAGATGAAGAAGTCAGTGAGTAAGGCACGTGGTCGTGGCCGTGGAGTTTCAGCAGGGAGAGGACGTGGGGATTCTATGGCTGCTGCCGCCCTCAGTGACACAGCATCCACCAGTTTTACCCATGAGCGTTCCTTTATGCGCACTTTGGTAGGAGCTCGGCGTGCCCCCCTGCTGCGGGAAGAACAAATTGAAGCCGTTGTTGGTTGGATGGCAGCCAATGCATCGACTTCAATTCCTTCCACCTCCTCTCAGGAACACAACACTGTTGAGCAACCATCTGTCTGTTCACCGCCTGTCAAATTGCCCAAGCAGTCAGAGAGTTCTGTACAGGAGCCAGCTGAGTCTCTGCTTCTGTTCTCAGAATCTGTTGGCTCGCAAACACGGGCACAGGCAAGCAGCATTCTGCAATTTGAAGAAGAGGGAGTATGCAGTGATGCGCAACAGCTGTGTCTCTCTCAATCTGAAGAGGCGGGTGAGCCAGTGCCGATGGACAGCACACCGCAGAACGCATCTTATGATGATGATGAGACTCAGGTGCCAGGTTTTGTGGAGCATGGTGCTGCCCAGACCATCCAACAGCAGCAGGTGTTGGAAGAGGGTAGTGGAGATGATGAAGTCCGAGACCCAACATGGCGTGAGCAACAGGAAGGTGGTGGGAGCAGCTCTGAGGAAGAGATTGTCCCAACGGTACAAAGAGGAGGGAGAGGTAGGCTGCAGACTCGCTTGCCTGTAGCCTCCAGTTTGGCACCTGTTGGGAGCAGTTCTCTTAGAAATGTCAAAATTGGCGTTCCCATGACTTGCACTGCGTGGTCCTTTTTTGACAGACTTGTAGATGATATTTGCTATGTTCAATGCAAGCTGTGTAAGCAAAAAGTTAAAAGAGGTAAAAATATCAGTAACTTGAATACCACAAATATGTGGAAACATGTACGGACAAAGCACGTAGCTCAGTTACAAAGACACACTGGAGATGTAGGCCAACCTACAGCAGCACCTACATCTTCAGGTCGTGTTCGAGCCTCTACCTCCAGCTCACACACACCTGGTTCGGCTTCCTCACAGGATCTCCATGGAAGAACCTCGGTCACTGTTGTCCATAGACAAACTGTTATTCCACCCACAGCAGCAAGTTCACAGTCATCGTCACACTCCCAGAACAAAAAACAGCCATCGGTGCCACAGGCATGGGATAAAAGACGGCCATACTCGGCAAACCATCCACGAGCACAGGCTCTGAATGCTGGCATTGCAAAACTCCTGTCCCTTGAAATGCTGTCATTCAGGCTGGTGGAGACTGACAGTTTCAGGAACTTTATGGCATTGGCAGTCCCACAATATAATGTGCCAAGCCGATTTTATTTCAGCAGGCAAGCTGTCCCTGCTCTGCAAAAACATGTCGAGGGAAACATTAAACATGCGCTACTAAACGCCGTCAGTAGCAGGGTCCACCTGACCACTGATGCGTGGACCAGTACCCATGGCCAGGGACGATACCTTTCCCTCACTGCCCATTGGTCAATGTTGTGGAGCCGGGTACAGATCTTGCCAGTGGCGCTGTACGTGTTCTGCCAACTCCAAGGATTGCAGGAATCCAGTCTGTACACATTGATTCCTCCTCCTACTCCAGTACCTCAGAATGATCGCTGCACGAGCCGTCACGGTATACCTCCACATGGACCCGTGAACGCTTACCTGTTGCGACCGATATGAGCACAGCCGTGGCCAAACGTCAACAGGCCGTCCTGAAATTAATTTCCATGGGGAATCGAAGCCACACAGCGCAGGAGCTCTGGGATGCCATCAAGCAGGAGAGCGACGTGTGGTTTTTGTCAGCTAATCTCCAGCCAGGCTTGGTAGTGTGTGACAATGGCCGAAATCTGGTGGCAGCTCTGGGCCTTGGCAACCTCACTCACATACCATGTCTGGCACATGTGCTCAACTTGGTCGTGCAGAGTTTTTTGAGGGACTATCCGGATCTTGATGCACTGCTGCACAAGGTCCGCCTAGAGTGCGCTCACTTGCGACGTTCCAGCATGGCCAGATCGCGCATTGCAGCTCTGCAAGTCAGATTTCGCCTTCCTGAACATCGCATCATATGTGACGTACCCACCAGGTGGAATTCCACGTTACATATGTTGGAGCGGTTGTGTGAGCAGCAGCCAGCAGTAATGGAGTATCAGCTGCAACAGGCGCAATCAACTCGCAATTTGCTCCGTTCACACTTCACCACTACTGAGTGGGCCTCTATGAAGGACATCTGCGACGTTTTGCGTGCGTTTGATGTCTTAACGCGGATGGCGAGTGCACATGATGCACTAGTCAGCATGACTGTCCCCCTTATCTGCCTGCTTCAGAAATCACTGAAAGCACTAAAGGAAGAGGTTTTGGAAGAGGTGGAGGATGAGGAGTCACAAATTCAATTACCTTCAGGACAGTCAGCGCAACGTGGTTCCTCACAAAGGGCTGGGCAGGGCTCACTTTGTGAGGAGGATGAGGAGGAGTCAATGGAGGAGGAAGAAATCCCTACAGAGGGAGGTACACAACGCTCTAGTCAGTATGTAGAGCGAGGGTGGGGTGATGCAGAGGAGGTAGAGATGACGCCTCTTCCAGAGGACAGCCTTTGTTGGCCAGTTGGGAGTCTGCAGCACATGGGTGATTTCATGCTTCAGTGCCTGAGAAACGACCGCCGCATCGCCCACATTCTCACCACGTCAGATTATTGGGTGTACACCCTCCTAGACCCTCGCTACCGGGACAACTTACAAACCCTCATCACACCGGTGAACCGGGACCGTAAAATGCAGGAGTACCAAGACACACTGGTGCAATCCATACTGTTGTACATTCCAGCCGAGAGAGCTGCTGCTGCTACTGCTTTACAAAGCAGCTCTGTGCGTCGAGGCAGTGTAGACACCTCTACAACAAGAGGGAGCAGAAGCAGCGCCTCTGCACAGGGCAAGAGCTGTATATTACAAATGTGGCAAAGTTTTGTGACAGCGCCAGCAAGGTCTACACCATCCGAGACGGCTCCAGTCACCAGGAAGAAACGTTTCCGTAAGATGGTGACAGACTACTTGGCTTTCCCTCTAAGTGTACTCCCAGATGCCTCTTCCTCTTTCAAATTTTGGGTCTCTAAGTTGGATACATGGCCAGAGCTTAGCCAGTATGCATTGGAGGTGCTGGCTTACCCTGCTGCCAGTGTATTATCTGAGCGCATCTTTAGTGCTGCAGGTGGTGTAGTAACAGACCGTCGCATGCGACTATCCTCAGAGAATGTAGACCGGCTTACTTTTCTGAAAATGAACAAGGCATGGATCTCACCTGAATTTGCCTGTCCGTTTTCAGATTAAATAACTGTTTGGCAACGTTTTCCATGTCTCCTGTTATGTTCATCTTTCTACCACCTGAACTCTACTCCCTGGGCTACAACACCGCCATTTGTTGCTCGTAAGTAATTGGCAGGGGTACTGACTCATGGCCAGCCTGGTTACAGCACGACAGCTGTTTCCTGGCAGTGTGAACGTCAATTATCCTCCAATAAGTTGTGCTGTCGTGTTGCATTCGGGTTAGCCGACTCTATGGTGCCTGCAGTTTAGGTGATTCCTATGTGTGCTGTGGGATATGTAAATAAAGGCGGTTTCCATTGTGACAATAGGACAAGCACCCACTGTAGGACTGTGTGATTCGGTAACTGCGGACGGCTTGCGTCCTGTCAACTTACATTTTCATGGGTGCGTTCTTCTACCCGTCCGGGGTCCAGTACCGTCAACTGGTTCTCCCCAGTGCCTTTGGCCTAGGTGCCTCCATCTCCGTATCCGAGTTCCACCAACGTCTGCTGGTCCTTGGTAGTGCTTTGGAGCACAGGTACCTCCTGCTTAGTAACCGTGTCACAGTAACGTCAGCTGGTACTCGGTTGTGACATTGCCTCTTTTCCTTCTGCTACCCGTCCGGGGTCCAGTACCGTCAACTCGTTCTCCCCAGTGCCTTTGGCCTAGGTGCCTCCATCTCGGTATCCGAGTTCCACCAACGTCTGCTGGTCCTTGGTAGTGCTTTGGAGCACAGGTACCTCCTGCTTAGTAACCGTGTCACAGTAACGTCAGCTGGTACTCGGTTGTGACATTGCCTCTTTTCCTTCTGCTACCCGTCCGGGGTCCAGTACCGTCAACTGGTTCTCCCCAATGCCTTTGGCCTAGGTGCCTCCATCTCGGTATCCGAGTTCCACCAACGTCTGCTGGTCCTTGGTAGTGCTTTGGAGCACAGGTACCTCCTGCTTAGTAACCGTGTCACAGTAACGTCAGCTGGTACTCGGTTGTGACATTGCCTCTTTTCCTTCTGCTGCCCCTCCGGGTTCCAGCACAGTCAGCTGGTCCTCGTTACTTCCATTGTCTCTTGCTCCATCTGATACCCGTAAGGGTTCCAGTAACGTCAGCTGGTTCTCGGAAATTAGACGACCTTAAAGACCACCCAGAAGAAGATGACGACAACAAGGACGACGAGCATGAAGCCAACCAGCCTGAACACCATCACAAAGAAAAAATAAAAGATTACCCAGAAGAAGATCACCAACAGGACAAAGAAGGTTAAGACAAACTACAAGATACAGAACAAGAGACAGAAGAACAATAAGTAGAAGATCAAAAAGCAGAAGAACATGAAGTAGAAGACCAAAATGAAGAGCAAAATATATGCTCTAAATTCTAAGCAGAAGAAGACTAAGCAGTGTATGGGGGTGAGTCCGTTCCTCCTCGTGGTGCCCCTGGAAAATGCCTGCTGCTGCAGGCTAAACTGAACACGGACAAATACTGTTGTAATTTAAATCTTTTGTGACAGCAAGAACGGAAGGATGAACAATTCATACTTTTACAGATTACAAGTACAGGAATCTCTGTCACAAATAAGAATATGATGAAGAAGATGAAGAGGAAGAAGATGAAGAATTTGAATATGAAGAAGATTAATTAGTTTAATAATAACAATATGAGTAATGTAAACAAAAACATGAATAGCAAGAAGTTTAAGAAGAAGATTAAGAAGGTGAAGATGAAAAATAATTTGATGAGAAAGATGATGCTGCTGAAGATTATGAAGGAGAAAGTGTGGCACTGGCAAAAGTTAAAAAGGTGAAGAGCATGGAAGTTGTGAAACATACATATTTGCCAAAATAGAAAAAAGGTTAACAACATTGTCAATTTGTTAGTCAATCCAAACGTATTTCCAAAAAAAAATATATTAATGCTATTCCAATGCATTGGGTTAAACATGTATGCCTTTATTGTCTCCTCAACCTCCCCCAATACATTCTACATTAGTCTTTGTTGTTTTCCATCATGTACAATTAACCAACAAGGCAAGAATGTTTTTTTTTAATGTCGATATTTGGTTCCCATAGACTTACATTGGACTTCCGGTATCGGAATCGGATATCGACGATATTTAGTGATATCGGCGATACCATTCCGATCCGATATTTTTAGATATCGAGCAGTATCGCTCAACACTAATTGTGTTAGAAACCTGTTGGCACGTTGCGTTTAGAAAGCGTAAGGGTTACCGGCCGATGGACCATACTAGGTCAAAGGATCAAACATGGCAGCTGGATCATTACAAAAAAGGAACAGGAGCCTGAAAAGTGGGGGCCATTGGACATGATGGCCAAACACGGTCTGCTGCTGAAGCTGTTATGAGGTTTGGCTGGTTACTTGTAGGCCTAGACTGAAAATTATTGTTTGGCTCAGCTATTTTGCACTGGTTATTTCACAGACATAGCTGATTTTTCAGCTCTGAAATGCCCACTCAGTTCTCCCATACCAGGTATCTTCTGCCCTAAAGGTGGGTGTCCTTGTTCCACCATCTAATTTTCCTCCCTTTCGACATCTTGAAATATAGTTATGAATATGTCAACTGGAATATCATGATCCTGCTCTCTGTGAATTTTAGGGACCTTTCTGGCACATGAAGACCAGAATGGATGGCTTGGAAAAAGTACAGGCAGTAAAAGATGAGGATGTTCATCCTCATGGCCTGGTCCCCCTAAGGGATGAAGTTTGCCAGGTATTGGCTGTAATGCTGGAAGTGGAATTATAAATGCCTACATGTTTTTTGGCATTTACAATTGCATAACTTTTTTGGCGGTTCAGGTAGGAATAGAGGCGGCTGTAGAACACCGTATCACTGCTGGTCTGGGGGCAGAAACGCAGGTGGCACATATCCTTGGTACACGCAGGCCAGATGAGATCTACATATTCACAGACTGATTCCTGCGAGATGACGCCTTTAGTTGTGATCTTCTTTGTTAATTTCTCAAAAAGGTGGGGAGTGGGACTACATCAGTGCATCATTGACACCGGGAACATTGGCCTACATGTGTCATTCTTTGATGCTTATCTTTTTATATTCTTGTGGAATCCAGACCGAGCCTGTGAGAATCTGTATCTGCCTCCTGAAATATCTAGTGAGATTTTGACTATTTTCAATAGACAATATATACCTCATACAGTAGCCCTTTTTTGGTCCTGCTTTTGCTATGACTTCTCGACTTAAACCATTTGATGATGCTTTACGTATATTATACACCTCAACATATGGCATTCTTGTAACCTCTCTATCTGGCCTTCTCCAACCCCTCCTCCATCAAATTGTGAAATTCTTGTGTAATCCATACTGAGCCTTTCAGCGAGATTGTCTGCCTCATGAATTATATAACCTCTTTAAAACTGAACATCTTCTGCTCCCGCCGTCTACTAACCTCTCTAAATTTGAAATTTTCCCTCTCCGCACCATAATAACACCCCGGCAGCAGGCTCGCTGTCTGGGTGTTATGTTTGATACCAATCTCTACTTCACCTCCCATACACAATCTCTTGCCCGCTCTTGCCGCCTACACCTAAAGAACATCTCTAGAATCCGCCCTTTTCTCACCATGGAAACAACAAAAACCCTCACTGTGGCATTGATCCACTCCTGCCTGGACTACTGCAACGCTCTATTACTTGGCCTCCCCATTACTCGACTATCCCCTCTCCAGTCCATCCTTAATGCAGCAGCCAGGGTCATCCATCTGGCTAATCGGTACTCGGACGCGTCCGCTCTTCGCCAGTCCTTACATTGGCTGCCCAATCATTGTAGGATCCAATTCAAAGTACTTGTTCTCACCCACAAAGCTCTCCACAGTGCAGCACCCTCCTACATCTCCTCCCTCATTTCAATCTATCGGCCTAACCGACTGCTGCGCTCTGCAAACGACTTTCGACTAACCTCTGCACTAATCCGTACATCCCACTCCCAACTCCAAGACTT
Source organism: Oophaga sylvatica (assembly GCA_033576555.1). Taxonomy (NCBI): domain Eukaryota; kingdom Metazoa; phylum Chordata; class Amphibia; order Anura; family Dendrobatidae; genus Oophaga; species Oophaga sylvatica. Next base: position 801,960,805 of record JARQOD010000001.1, read on the forward strand.
CTCCCGCGCTGCGCCAATCCTCTGGAATGCTCTACCCCAAGAAATTAGGACTATCCACAATTTTCATGGTTTCAGGCGCTCCCTCAAAACACATTTGTTCAGAGCGGCCTATCACATTCACTAATCAAAGTCATTCTATGTGTAAGTGTGTGTGTGTAGCCCATTCACTATCTCCATCCATCCCTCACTCCCTCAAGATGGCTGGACCATCATTGTAAATGCACCATTGTATATACACACCTGTACTTTGTATCTCCCCCACCTCATTGTAGATTGTAAGCTCTCACGAGCAGGGTCGTCTTATTTTGCTTTAATTATTGTACTGTTAACGTTGTTACTTATGACTTGTATTTTGAAACTGTTAAACTGTAAAGCGCTGCGGAATATGTTGACGCTATATAAATAAAGATTATTATTATTATAAGGAGATTTACAATATTTAAACTATACAAAATATGCCTTTTATGAGGCAAAACTGTATGACATTTAGGTTGAAATATGCTTTGTGAACAATACAAATATTTACCAAACCAAAAAAATGAACACTATCTTTCGAAAGGTTTCATAGGTCTGTGGTAAGAATTAAATTTTTAATTTTGAAACTCTATCCATAAATGTTCTTTAAAATATGAACAAAGTTTTCTAGATACCTTGTCTAAAACATTAAGAATTATGTTACAAACCTATTGCCACGTTGCATTTAAAAAATATAGGGGTTACTGCCCGATGGACCATAGTAGGTCGAAGGATCAAACATGGCAGCTGGACAATTGCCAAAAATAACACGAGCCTGAAAAGTGGGTGCCATTGGACATGATGGCCAAACACGGCCTGCTGCTGCTGTTATGGGGTTTGGCTGGTTCCTTGTAGGCATACACTGACAACATTTATTGTACTTTTGGTCATCAATTTTATGCAGGTTATAGCACGGATAAACAAGATTTATCAGGTCTGCAATGCCCACTTCTCCCATACCAGGTATCTCCTGCCCTAAAGGTGGGTGTCCTTGTTCCCCCATGAAATTATCCTCCATTTCGACAGCTTCAAATATACATATGAATATGTCAACACTCAACAGGAATATCCTGCTCCTGCTCTCTTTGAATTTTGGGGACCTTTCTGGGACATGAAGACCAAAATGGATCGGACTCCCTGGCAGAGAAATGAGAAATTGTCCCTCTGGAGGAACACCGGCCGTGCCAAATATGTGTGGAAGTCCAGGCCCAGGAAGGTCAGATGCTGAGAAGGGGTTAGAGACTACTTCTCTCGGTTGATGATCCAGCCACGACGCGTGAAGGTGTTCCGTGTAACTTGAAGACTCTGAGCACAGTCTCGGCGGGATGAGCCTTTGTTTACCAGGTCATGCAGGTAAGGGATTATGATAATCCCCCTGGAGCGAACAATGGCCATGACCGCCGGCATTTGCTTCGTGAAGACCCTGGGGGTAGAGGGCAGATGGAAGGGGAGGGCCGTGAATTAATAGTGATCATCTTTACGGATCATCATTACGGCCGTTATCACTGAATACCTTGCCTGGCTCAAGATGTAAACTGCCCAGCCATGTCTCTGTTTGTTGATGCAAGTATTGGGACAGTACATCAGCGGTGTGTCTCTTGTCGCCCAAACACATCATTTGTAAAACAGCCTGCTGAAGCTTACCACTAGCTGTTTGATAGTGGGACACCTCATGTGCAACACTGCCAGTTGCGGATGGAGTGCTCGCGTGTCTGCGCTCTGCTGACGAGCTTTCGCTTCAGGAGGAGGAGGAGGGCAAACGCCTATAACGTGGCCTAGGCAGAACTGTCCCACCACCGCTGTCCCCTGTGGACCCTGCATCTGCCACATTAACCCAGTGCGCTGTTATGGACATGTAAAGGCCCTGGCCATGGCCCATGCATCTGTTGTGAGGTGCACCTTTCCACTGACTGATTGTTGCAGTGCATGAACAATGCGGTCTTTCACATGCTGGTGGATGGCAGGGATGGCTTTTCTAGAAAAAAGGGGCGACTGGGTAGGTTGCTTTCAACCAAACGGAAGGGCATCATCTCTAATGAGATCAGTTTGGCAATGTAGACATTCAAAGCCAGTGTATGCAGATGAGAGGATGAGTACTTTCTTGTCCTACTCAGAGTGTCTGCAAGGGTGAGCTGGGCTTGAGAGCTGCATATGGGGGAACTAGCGGTGGACATGGCGGACTGAGAGGGGGTTTGTGATGGTGGTGGTGGTGGTGGTGATGGCCTAGATGCAGTTTTTCGTGGCATAAACATTGTCATTCCTTGAGTGGTTTGTCCTTGCGACGACACCTCTACATTTCTTGCTGGTGGTGTGCCAACCGATGGGCTTACAGTGGGGGAAGCAATGGAGCGTTGCTGGCTAACTTGAGTCGGAGCCGTTGCACATGTGCTATCTAAGTTTTTGTACTCCATCCATGCTTGCATGTGCATGTTCACTAAATGTCTAAGCATGCAACTGGTGTTCAAATTTTTTAGATTTTTCTCTCGGCTAAAGGTTCTTAGGCACTTTTTACAGACAACCTTAGCCTCATCGTTAGGATTTTGTTCCAAAAAGTGCCACACTGCACTCTTCCTACTATGGTATACATTTTCAGGCCTTGCACGCTCTGGTAATTTGACCGTCTGGCCAACCGTTCCTGCAACTTTTTTTTTTTAACATCTTTTTGGACTCGCACAGTCCTGCCAGATAAACCCCGATGCGATCTCGATACCTGATACGGATCCTTCTCCTCTTCTGAGCTAGTGCCAGTGGCACCCTCTTCCATCACTAGATGCCAATCCAGGTCAACAACTGGGTCATCCATCACCTCCTCTTCAATTTCATCTGCCCCGTCCTCTCTGTCACCGTCTCAGGTGGTACAGTATGCGAGAAGGGGCACATGAGTTTCAGCAGGGTCACAATGTGGTGCAGTAGACTTCAAGGGCAATGTATTTCTGTGCTTCAATAGGGCAGCACAATCATCTAGCAGAGGCTGTGCATCAGTGCACTCAATGTCAGATTCATCTTGGACTGGGGAATGAGGGATTTGACTTAATAACCCAGGCATGGTATGTGAAAAGAGCTCCATGGAGTAATCTGAAGTGTGGGCTGACGCATCCTTCACTTGTAGTGGGGGTAAAGGACCCAAGGAAAGTGGTTGGTCCAGACCAGAAGGCTGCACTGACGAGTCCGTGGTTGCAGCTTTTGAAATATCAGAAGAGGAGGCGATAGAGCTTGAGGCTGCTTCGGCAATGTAAGCCAAAACCTGTTCCTGAAGCTTTGGCTTTAAAAGCAACTTACCTACTCCAAGAAAAGGGAGCCTTCCAGGCCTTCTGGAGCCAGACGATGACGCAGGCTCAACACCTCCTGCCTTAGGTGCTATTGTGCTTTTGCCACTAGCAGCAGATGCAGCACCACCACCACCATCAGTAGCAGGTGGCCCACCACCACCACGTGCTCGACCTCTTCCACCATACTTCCTCTTGTTTGTGTAAATATAGCCTAAATCACAGAAGATATATGGTACTGTATGAGAGGCATACAGCTGTATACGTTGAAGGTAAAAAATGTTATTCTCCGTATATATTTGAGGAGTAACAGACACAGACTGTCACAGGCTCACTATGGATTACAGTACAATTGACTAATCAGATATGATGCTCCATCCAAGCAATTTGTACATGTCATGGTATAGGACATGGTTAATGTCCTGTCCATTCTGGGTTAACTTTTGCTGGCCTCCTGGCATAATATAGGACATGGTTAATGTCCTGTCCACTCAGGGTTAACTTTTGCTGGCCTCCCTTTGGATCTGGGAGGGTATTTATACCCAGTCCAGAGGGAGATTCTCTGTCAGCTATACTTTCGTTGTGACTGTGTATTTGACCCCCCTGGTTTGCGTGTATACTGCTCTGCTTGTTTGATTCCTGTGTATGACCCGGTCTGTTTGCTCACTCTGCTCTCTGTCTCACGTTTTGCTAATATTGTCTTCTCCGGTTCTGACTTCCTAGCTTGGCTATCGATACTCCGTTACTGTTTTGTCCCTTTTGTACCGTCTATTGCCCGCTCTGGTTTACTGATCTATTGCTATGTCCTGACTATCCGTTCTGTCTAACCCTTTGGTACTGTCGTGCTATCTTGTGCTCTGATCTCGGCTTGTCCTGGTTTTCGTCCCTGTCTTTGCCCTTTGGTAACTTTATCTCGTCGTTACCCTGCTAGGAGTTTTCCTGCAGTTCCTAGATCTCTGGAGCTTAGGCCACGCCCCCAGCAGTCACATGCTACAGGTCCTGTGAGTCTGCAGTACACATCATTCATTACTGCTGCCTCTGAGAGACGTGTGGCCGGCTCCGCCCCTTGGCAGTCACATGCTGCGGAAGGTCCGGTTTCACAGAAACACACGTCTTGTGCTGCTGCAGCTCTGCTCTACAGGTATCTCTGGGCACAGTTGGTTCACTCAGGACACATGTACTGGCTCAGTGAGCATGTGCAGTGCGGTGTCCCTGACAGTACACTGTCAGTGGCAGGCAGCTGTGCTACTCCACCAAATTAATTGCCCCTTTATCACAGGCAGGCAGCCTACTAATTAGATGTGATGCTCCACTCAAGCAATTTGTACACTGTCAGTGGCAGTCAGCTGTGCTACTACACCAAATTAATTGCCCCTTGCTTTATGGGCTGGCTGCACCCTGTAGTGCATTTGTTCCAAGACCTGGGCAGGTGAGTTTTGCTGCCTGTTTGCTTGTTGTTTCAATAGGATTTTTGGAGACGTTGAGTCTTTTTTAGTGGCTTTTGCTGAATAGTTTGGTGTAGGGACTCGTAAGCGTGGGGACCTTTGGCGCAGGTTACGAGCTTACGTATTTTGGCCAAAATATCAACCAATACCTCACAAAAAAATTTTTTGTGTTCTTTTGCACTGTATTTTTCAGGGTGCAGCCAAGCCCATACACGTCTGGTCTCGCATGAGGGATATTCACACTGTTATGCATTGAGAGCGTGCTGGCCAGCCCGCCTAGTCAAAGAATAAGGGCGTGACTAATAGGCTGTGACTCAGACACTATGCACTAACCTTGTGTGAACGGTACCCTATGTGGGCCTTTATTGTGTAATTGCATACTGGGCAGTCACCCCCTCCCTGAATGGGTATGTGGTGAGTGGCTGTTGCTCTAGTATTTTGCACCTGTGTAGCTAACATCTTGCTTTATGGGCTGGCTGCACCCTGTAGTGCATTTGTTCCAAGACCTGGGCAGGTGAGTTTTGCTGCCTTTTTGCTTGTTGTTTCAATTGGATTTTTGGAGACGTTAAGTCTTTTTTAGTGACTTTTGCTGAATAGTTTGGTCTAGGGACTCGTAAGCGTGGGGACCATTGGCGCAGGTTACGAGCTTACGTATTTTAGCCAAAATATCAACCAATACCTCACAAAAAAACTGTTTGTGTTTTTTGCACTGTATTTTTCAGGGTGCAGCCATGCCCATACACGTCTGGTCTCGCATGAGGGATATTCACACTGTTATGCAATGAGAGTGTGCTGGCCAGCCCGCCTAGACGAATAGTAAGGGTGTGACTAATAGGCTGTGAAACAGACACTATGCACTAACCTTGTGTGAACGGTACCCTATGTGGGCCTTTATTGTGCAATTGCATACTGGGCAGTCACCCCGTCCCTGAATGGGTATGTGGTGAGTGGCTGTTGCTCTAGTATTTTGCACCTGTGTAGCTAACATCTTGCTTCATGGGCTGGCTGCACCCTGTAATGTTAAAAGTAGCTGCTACTATGTGTTCCAGAAATAAAAGAGAGAACTGCAAGAACGTGAAGATGTTCTAAAACCTAACTGTTACCATGCTCAATATTCCATAACTGTCCCGTTCTGCAGTGTAGTAAATGTTTGAGACCCCCTTTAGATGATCACAGAGAGTTTCAACAAAGTAATTTAGAAATAATAAGATCATTTTTTTATTTTCCTGTTTATAATCCAGTAAAGAAGGAATATGCAGTCTCACTCATATAAGTTATCACTTCAAAAATTTATTAAGTCCTCAGCATCTACAAGCATTCAGCTATTACTGTTTTGCATAGAACTCTTACCATTTGATGCAGCCAAAGTTATGGCTCTCAAAGAGATAAAAAATATAGGGGACAACGAAATATTTGTAATGAAATACTGAGCCTACATAACAGCATTGCTTGATCAAATTTATATGAAGTGTATTGTGTGCAATGTGAGCAACCAGGCAACAAAAAGGAGCTTTTCAAGTGAGCTCTTTAAGGTACATAAATGTTATGAAGGAATGCGACGAGACCGGCCTATGCTGAGAAGTGAACACGAGGAGGGGGACATTAGTGCCGGGCCGGTCGGCACTGCTGGGGTTCCTGTTCTAGTACATGGGCAGACCACCATAGGCTCCTCTTGCTGGCGGATCAAGAAAGAAAGATACAATATGGATACACGGCTTAGTGTGAACCCATCAGAGCCAGATGATCGTGATTGTCACAGTCCACTGGGCTCGTTTGAGAAATTCTTGGTGGAAATCCCTCCAGATCCTTTATTTTTTCCTGATCCTGATGTACCCAGAGTTTCAGAATCTCCTTCCACATGGGTGTCGAAACATCGAAACATTCCATGGTGATCCCAAATTCTCAAGATGTCAGTGCATCCACCAAGGATAAAAATGGCTTATTAGAGAGAATGCACTTGGTGATGACTGCAGGCTCTGCTGTCCGGAATAGAGCCGAAGATGAATCTTGCATTCTGTTGGGATCCTGGAATGTAAATTTCAAGAAGGTGGAGATGCTGGATGAGTTAGAGAGATCTTCTGACCAGCCAGAATTGGACCTTCAGATAGTAAAGGATGTGTCCAATAATGACGATGTTGTGATTTGCGGAGAAGACACACATGTTCTAAAGGTAAAAAATCTGGTTCACTCTGAAAGGTCAACTGACAATCAGCTGGAATATGTTCCTCCAACAAATTCAAAGGTGAAACTGGGAAAACGAAAGTCCAAAAAGCAAACATTTGATATAGAATATCCACATGATTCTCTTATCCTGTTTTCAGCAAAGTCCCCTGTAACTGTTCGCGGAAGCACAGTACAGGCATTGTATGAAGTAATGATGAGAAGCTCGTTGCCTAGAAGACCGACCACCACTTCTGTCTGACTTGGTTAAGGAGACAAAGAATCTTGAGTTGCCTGAGGAAACATTGAAAAAACTGGCAGAAAATGTTGAAGAAATATTTGGCTTGTATCGTGATACTAGTATAAGATACAACACTAAGTAAAGAAGTCTTTTTTTCTATCTGAAGGACTGAAGAATAAGGGTTTCTTTCAACATGTGGTATTAGGTGAGATCACCCCACAACGTCTGGTTCAGATGAGTCCAGCAGAAATGGCTCGCCAGGAGCTAACTGACTGGAGAAACCAGGAGAGGCAGCACACATTGGAGATAATTCAGAAAGCAGAGGTGGAACTAAATCAAAAACAGCAAATGATAAAGCTCAAACACAAGGGGTTGATTGAAATCGATACATCACCAGATCAAATGTTTACCTTAGAGGATCTGTCTCATGCACCTTGGAAAACCAATGATTCACTGAGTTCAGATATTAATAAGATAAATGAGATCACAACAGATACAACAGCTCATCACAAAACCCACCTTCTGGACCTCAATTGCCTCATTTGCATGGCAAAAATCAAACCTTCAGATATGAATAATATGGGTCAATGGGCAAAAATAAAATCACCAATCACAAATGCCAAGGAAAAGAGTTATGGACAGAAGCTACAATCCTCAGAGGCAGCAGAGACCATTGAATGCATGGAAAATGATGTCTTAAGCATAAAAAGTGAGAATGTCTCCTCATCTGAAACTGCAATATGGAAATTCTTGATTCACATGTTTTCTATTAAGACGTTAAAAGTGACAGCCATGCAAGTTTCGGGATATAGTGCCACCTTTGTCAGAAATTACCAAAGAAGATCAACAACTAAAGTTGTCATCTCTCAGGATTCAGTCTGGGAATATGTGGATCTCATCTGGCCAGCATGTACCAAGGATATGTGCCTCTTGCGTTTCAGCCCCCAGACCTGCAGTGATGAGGTGTTCTACAGTCGGCTCTATTCCTACCTCAACCGCATACTAAGATATGCCAACAACATGAAGGCCTTTATAATTCCACTTCCAGCATGCCAGCCAATACCTGCCAACTTCGCCCCTTAGGGGGGCCAGGTCTTGAGGATGAACATCCTCATCTTTTACTGGCTCTACTTTTTCCAAACCATGCATTCTGGTCTTTATGTCCCAGAAAGGTCCCCAAAATTCAGAGAGAGGAGGACCAGGATATTCCTGATGACATATTCACATCTATAATAGAAGATGTCAAAAGGGAGGAGAATTTGATGGCGGAACAAGGACACCCACCTGTAGGGCAGGAGATACCTGGTATGGGGGAAGTGGGCATGCCAGAGCTGATAAATATTCTGACTTATCTGTCAAATAACCAGCATAAAATTGCAGACCAAAACAACAACAATTTTCAGTTTACGCCCCCAACTAACCAGCCAAACCCCATACCAGCAGCAGCCCTGTTTGGCCATCAGTCCTATGGCACCCACTTTTCAGGCTCCTGTTTCTTTTGTCAATAATCCAGCTGCCATGTTTGATCCTTCGACCTTGTATGGTCCATCGAGCAGTAACCCTTATACTTTCTAAAAGCAATGTGCCAATAGGTTTCTAACACAATTCTTAAGGTTTTAGACTAGGTACAGTACAGACCAAAAGTTTGGACACACCTTCTTCTCATTCAAAGATTTGAAGATTCAAAACTACATGAAATGAAATGGTTAACTGTATGTAAACCATGTGTCATTTCATGTCGGGTTCTGTAAGGATTTTACAGAAGCCGGCAATTGAATTCTGCTATGTAGAAGTGTATGAACTATAAATATGTGTATATATACAGTACAGACCAAAAGTTTGGACACACCTTCTCATTTAAAGATTTTTCTGTATTTTCATGACTATGAAAATTGTAAATTCACACTGAAGGCATCAAAACTATGAATTAACACATGTGGAATTATATACTCAACAAAAAAGTGTGAAACAACTGAAAATATGTCTTATATTCTAGGTTCTTCAAAGTAGCCACCTTTTGCTTTGCTGACTGCTTTGCACACTATTGGCATTCTCTTGATGAGCTTCAAGAGGCAGTCACTGGAAATGGTTTTCACTTCACTGGTGTGGCCTGTCAGGTTTAATAAGTGGGATTTCTGGCCTTATAAATGGGGTTGGGACCATCAGTTGTGTTGTGCAGACATCTAGTGGTTACACAGCTGATAGTCCTACTGAATAGGATGTGTATTATGGCAAGAAAAAAGCAGCTAAGTAAAGAAAAACGAGTGGTCATAATTACTTTAAGAAATGAAGGTCAGTCATTCCGAAAAATTGGGAAAACTTTGAAAGTGTCCCCAACTGCAGTTGCAAAAACCATCAAGCGCTACAAAGAAACTGGCTCACATGAGGACCGCCCCAGGATAGGAAGACCAAGAGTCACCACTGCTTCTGAGGATAAGTTTATCCGAGTCACCAGCCTCAGAAATCGCAGGTTAACAGCAGCTCAGATTAGAGACCAGGTCAATGCCACACAGAGTTCTAGCAGCAGACACATCTCTACAACAACTGTTAAGAGGAGACTTTGTGCAGCAGGCCTTCATGATAAAATAGCTACTAGGAAACCACTGCTAAGGACAGGCAACAAGCAGAAGAGACTTGTTTGAACTAAAGAACTTAGAAAAGGAATGTCCAGCTCCGGAGTTAAAATCCAAGTATACTTTATTGAAGATCCATTAAAAGTTCATAATATGGCTACTGTATTCATCTAAGGCTAGTTTCACACATCCGTTTTTCCCCTTGCGGCGCCCCCGGCATTTTCCCGCAGCGCCGCATCTGAAAATCTGATGCGCCGCATGCGGCTTTTTTCGCATTGACATGCATTAGCGCCGCATGGCGCCGCATGTCAATGCGTTGCATGCGGTTTTGTCCGGATGCGGCGCAAATGTACATTGCGGCGTCCGGAAAAAACGCTGCATGTAACGTTTTTTTTTTTTGCCGGATGGTTTCTTATCTCTCCAAGCATCAGAAACCATCCGGCAAAAAAACGCATTTTGGGCGCCGGAAGTGTGAAAGCTTTTCACATGCGGCGCTGCGGTAAAATGCCGGGGGCGCCGTTTAGGCGCCTGCCGGATGTGTGAAAGAGGCCTTAATGAAAGCCCATGCTGGGCTACCAGAGGATAGCCTCGTGAGGTCTGGATGCGTTTCGAACACTATGTGTTCTTTGACTCAGATGAGTGCAGCAAGTAAGAAATTTAAAGGCATGAACAGATGTAGTCAATTAATTAATTAACAAAGCGAAAAAAACAGAAATACAGAAAAACACAAAGCCAGGTCATTATATACATCTTTGATATGAATAAAGCAAATAATTTGCTTTATTCATATCAAAGATGCATGGGCTTACCTTAAGATGAATACAGCCAGGGCTGCCACTAGGAATTTCGGGGCCCCATACTGGCAAAATTTTCGGGGCCCCTTGAGACTCCGCCCAGGATCCACCCCAGCCCCGCCTCCACCCTCGAACTGTCCACAGTTCCACCGCTCTCTCTTGGAAAAACTCCACTTCTCACCAATCACACATTAACAGTTCCCATCACCAGATCACACATATAGCCAGCAGATCTAGTTTTGGCCAAAAGATTTTTTAAGCCGCCACCATAACACGATGGACACTTTTGGCCGGGCTCTACTCTACTGTAAACTATTAAATATTTGTTAAAATATCCAATACAATTTAGGTATATTTTTATTTATTTTTCAATTTTTAAAATGACCAATAACACCACATACAAGGGACAAATACCACCAGACCACATATTACCACGACAGTGATCGAATAATATCACCTACAAGGAACAAATACCACCAGACCATATAATACCACCACAAAGTGACCAAATAATATCACATACAAGGAACAAATACCGCAACACCATGACCAGACCACATATTACCATCACATAGTGACTGAATACTACAATACTGATCAGTAATAAGAAAAAAGCACAATACTATCACCATAAGTGCCATTCTACACAGGAGATCTGTACTTAGTATGCAGTGTCTGTGTACAGGTAATACAGTAATCACCGGTGACATTGTACACAGGAGCTCTGTATACAGTGTATAGTGTCAGTGTACAAGTAACACTGACTCACCAGTGACGTCTCTAGGTGAAGTCCTTCATCTTTGCTTTTCATCTTTCATCCAGCATAGACCGCCATCACTTCTTCCTGCCAGGGCTCGTCTCTGCAGGAAATAACACAGTTATCTAGAGCTCCGATTGCAGAACACATTACTTATTTTTTTCCCAACTTCTAAACTACACCTGATGAAAAAAAGGTGACATAGTGTCACTCTGCACAGTAACAGGACCTTCCCCAATTTAAAACAGTATACTCAAAAAAAATAAAATACATCACTGCAGTAATAAAATCCCTTAATTAGCCCCTATTGTAATAATATCCCCCATCCTGGCCCTGTGTGTCTCATTCCTGGCTTTAGCCATATGTTCTCCCATCCCGTCCTCATGAGTATCCATTCTGCCCCATATGATCTCCCCATCCTGCCCCATCTGTCTCCAACCCTGCCTCCATGTCTTTTATCCTGCCCCAGTGTCTCCAATTCTGCCACCAGTGCCTCCAATCCTGCCCCCAGTGTCTCCAATCATGCCCCCAGTGTCTCCAATCATGCCCCCAGTGTCTCCAATCATGCCCCCAGTGTCTCCAATCATGCCCCCAGTGTCTCCAATCATGCCCCAGTGTCTCCAATCATGCCCCCAGTGTCTCCAATCCTGCCCCTTTTCCATCCTGCCCCAGTGTCTCCAATCCTGCCCCTTCTCCATCCTGCCCCCAGTGTCTCCAATAATGCCTCCATGACTTTCATTCTGCCCCCAGTGTCTCCATTCTGGCCTCATGTCTTTCATTCAGCCCCCTGTCTGTATGTCCAATCCTGCCCCCAGTGTCTCCAATCCTGCCCGTCTCCATCCTGCCCCAGTGTCTCCAATCCTGCCCCATCTCCATGCTGATTCCTGCCCAGTCTCCATTCTGCCCCGTGTCCATTCTGATTCCTGCCCAGTCTCCATTCTGCCCCATCTCCATCCTGATTCCTGCCCAGTCTCCATTCTGCCCCGTCTCCATCCTTCCCCGTCCAGTCTCCATTCTGCCCCAGTCCTGCCCGTCTCCATGCTGATTCCTGCCTGTCTCCATCCTTATTCCTGCCAGTCTCCATCCTTCCCCGTCCAGTCTCCATTCTGCCCCAGTCCTGCCCCGTCTCCATGCTGATTCCTGCCCTGTCTCCATCCTTATTCCTGCCCAGTCTCCATCCTTCCCCGTCCAGTCTCCATTCTGCCCCCAGTCCTGCCCCATCTCCATTCTGCCCCCAGTCCAGCCCCATCTCCATTCTGCCCCCAGTCCAGCCCATCTCCATTCTGCCCCAGTCCTGCCCGTCTACATTCTGCCCCTTCTCCATCCTGATTCCCGCCCAGTCTCCATCCTTCCCCGTCCAGTCTCCGTTCTGCCCCCAGTCCTGCCCGTCTCCATTCTGCACCCAGTCCTGCCCCATCTCCATTCTGCCCCAGTCCTGCCCCGTCTCTATCCTGCCCGTCTCTATGCTGATTCCTGCCCAGTCTCCATTCTGATTCATGCCCAGTCTCCATCCTTCCCCATCCAGTCTCCATTCTGCCCCCAGTCCTGCCCCATCTCCATTCTGCCCCAGTCCTGCCCCATCTTCATTCTGCCCATCTCCATTCTGCCCAGTCCTGCCCCATCTTCAGTCAGCCCCCAGTCCTGCCCCGTCTCCATTCTGCCCCATCTCCATTCTGCCCCAGTCCTGCCCCGTCTTCATTCTGTCCCAGTCCTGCCCCGTGTTCATTCTGCCCCCAGTCCTGCCCCATCTTCATTCTGCCCCCAGTCCTGCCCTGTCTTCATTCTGCCCCCAGTCCTGCCCCGTCTTCATTCTGCCCCAGTCCTGCCCCGTCTTCATTCTGCCCCAGTCCTGCCCCGTCTTCATTCTGCCCCAGTCCTGCCCCGTCTTCATTCTGCCCCCAGTCCTGCCCCATCTTCATTCTACCCCCAGTCCTGCCCCGTCTTCATTCTGCCGGGGCTCCAGCTTTGCCGCTTGCAACATTAAAAAAAAAAAAACCCTTTCTCCTTACCTTGCCGCGTTCCAGCGGCGAGGGATCCACACTGAAGAGAAAGCGCGCACTCGCCGGCAACTGACAATGACGTCAGGTGCCGGCGACGTGCGCGCTGACGTGAGCTGCCAGCCTCCGATTGGCTGGCAACGTTAACTATTACCGTGCGGGCCCGCACGGTAATAGAGTAACTGAACCTGCGTCCTGGACGCAGGTTCAGTTACTTGAGCGGCAGAATCCTGTCGCTGGGGGCGGGGCTGGTGCGGGCCCCCTCTGCTGATCGGGCCCCATACGCCAGTCAGGGCTGTAATGCCCTGATGGCGGCCCTGAATACAGCAGCCATATTATGAACTTTTAATGGATCTTCAATAAAGTATACTTGGATTTTAACTCCGGAGCAGGACATTCCTTTTCAAAGTACTTCATTGCCATGGCTTTGTGTTTTTCTTTATTTCTGTTTTTTTAACTTCGTTAATTAATTAATTGACTACATCTGTTCATGCCTTTAAATTTCTTACTTGCTGCACTCAGAGGTCATCTGAGTCTAAGAACACATAGTGTTTGAAACACGTCCAGACCTCACGAGGCTATCCTCTGGTAGCCCAGCATGGGCTTTCATTAAGATGAATACAGCAGCCATATTATGAACTTTTAATGGATCTTCAATAAAGTAATCTTGGTTATTAACTCCGGAGCTGGACATTCCTTTTCTAAGTACTTCATTGCCACGTCGGGTGGAGACGAGTCCCTGCTCGGATTGAACATGCTATTTGGAAACACACTTCTTGGGGTGAGCTGAATCAATTTTTTTTTTCCTTTATGTTATTATCTACTCTGCTTCGTGCTCCCCTTCCAATGTGTGACCCACTCCATATCAAAGCTGAAATTGCTTTAACATGGAACATCCCTTTGGCTATTTGCTGTATTCGTTCTTTTATGTGAGATTTGCCTCTTGATTTTTAGCAAGTCTATTACCTTCACCATGAACTCTCTCATTGATCCAGATAGAAGGGAAAGAGCAATGCAGGTGTAGTGACCAGAAAACTATTATTAATGTATGTCATATTTTATATGGTAAGTGTGCTCTATTTCTTACATGATTTCAATTGTGATACGGCTCCATGTTTTGCCTTGGGAGGAGCTAAATTATTTAATATTATTCTGCCCTCTCCTGCCTTGTTTTGGTATTACCACTAGTAGTACTATGCTGCCCTCTGCTGTCTTAGTTAGCATTGCAACTTGTTTTTTGATTTGAAACAAGTGGCAGTTGGAGGTGGCGTGAGACTAAAAACGGGGAGTTACGAGCGGTTCCCATGGTGAGAGGAGGTAGGAAATTGGGGCTCCTCATTTGGGACCAGCGGGAAGTACGAATAGCACCCGATTCAGAGTACCCTGCATTTTCCAGCGAAAGAGGGATGAGACTGCAGAACTGCACAGCTGATTTCCCGGATACTCCTATCCGATTAAGGTCGGTTGATCCTTCCCCTACCCGCAGCACTGTTAGTCTAATGAATTTACTGCCATCCTCCCAAGGCCGGGACCGAGAAAAGGTTTTGATAGTAGCAGTGAGTAAGAAAAAGTATATCTGCTAGACATGACTGTTATGTTGGAAAATATAAGAACTGTTACCAATCTTCAGTAAAGTTCAGCTTTCAAGTTTGCACAGGACCCTCGGTGTATGATTCTTTTGTCCGCTGCCTCACACCTTGCAGGCATCAACATCACTCACAGTCTCATATATCAGTCATCTTCCCCCTTTATAATTGCCACCTAACCTAGGAATTGTTAGAGCCATCGGAGCCACCGTGACTGAACCATCCTCCGAGATACTGGGCTCTGCATCTCACAAGGCAGTGTGAGAATTGAAATTATGGCGTCACGAACAGGATGATTTGTTACAAGAACAAGGTATTCTACCTCTGGACAGACTTTAATATTTGTGTTATTTTTCTTTTCTTGAGTTATGAAGAAATATTAAGTCTTCCTATTACAGTGAAACCAAGGTTTGAGTTATAAAGTTTATTGTTGCACTAAAATGCATGTTTATCGGATGTTATGATACTTTCATGATTATTTATTGCTCTATTTCTGGTACCTCAACATATACCTCAGTACATATTTTGCAGTCATTTGGGTTTCCACCGATATATTTATAGGTCTACCAATTAACCTTTGACGGAACTTTATCTCGGAGTTCCGATGTGACCTATGGGGGGAAGACCCCATAGAATTGCTATAGACATTGGGTTCTGCCCTCACTTAGCGCCCCACTGCAACTCACATGTTGCCAGTTACCAGTCCACACCCCGTACCTGGGAGGTGTAGACGCTGGTGTCACACCCCGCTGTTTGGGAATTGTGATTATAAAAGCACTTTGGTTCAAACTAGACGTTGACCTGTATTATTTTATAAATATATGGTGGCAAACGCCGGGGACGGCTCTGTTTAAACTAAGGGGGTATATGTAGTGACCATAAAAAACATTATTAATGTATGTCATATGTTATATGGTAAGTGTGCTCTCAGTAGCGTAGCTACTGGGGGCAGAGGGGGCGGTGGCCCCGGGCTCCGTGCTCGGAGGGGGCCCACCCGGAGCTATGCTACTGTAACTGTATCGGCATGCACAGCGCCGGCAGCTATGGGCCCGTCATCGGAGGGTCAGCTGTATTGGCATCAATACAGCTGACCGCATTGTGAGAGAAGTAGCGAGCGCTCCTTCTCTCCCATCATCCCTCTCAGCGTCTGACAGCGGGTGCGATGATGTCACTGCCCGGCGCCTGCTGTCAGGAGAAGAGAGGGAGAGCAGTGAGCAGCGCAGGAGCCGGGAGCAAGAGAAGAGAGTACAGGATTTATTATTTTTGTAATGGGGGTGCATTATACTACAGAGGTTCCATATAGGGGTGCATTATATTATAGAGGCTCCATATGGGGGTGCATTATATTACAGAGGCTCCATATGGGGGTGCATTATACTACAGAGGCTCCATATGGGGGTGCATTATAATACAGAGGCTCCATATGGGGGTGTATTATACTACAGAGGCTCCATATGAGGGTGCATTATACTACAGAGGCTCCATATGGGGTGCATTATACTACAGAGGCTCTATATGGGGGTGCATTACAATACAGAGGCTCCATATGAGGGTGCATTATAATACAGAGGCTCCATATGGGAGTGCATTATACTAAAGAGGCTCCATATGGGGGTGCATTATAATACAGAGGCTCCATATGGGGGTGCATTATAATACAGAGGCTCCCTATGGGGGTGCATTATAATACAGAGGCTCCATATGGGTGTGCATTATATTACAGAGGCTCCATATGGGGATGCATTATAATACAGAGGCTCCATATGGGGGTGCATTATAATACAGAGGCTCCATATGAGGAGTGCATTATATTACAGAGGCTCCACATGAGGGTGCATTATACTACAGAGGCTCCATATGGGGGTGCATTATATTACAGAGGCTCCATATGGGGGTGCATTATAATACAGAGGCTCCATATGGGGGCGTATTATACTACAGAGGCTCCATATGACGGTGCATTATACTACAGAGGCTCCATATGGGGCTGCATTATACTACAGAGGCTCTATATGGGGGTGCATTATAATACAGAGGCTCCATATGGGAGTGCATTATACTAAAGAGGCTCCATATGGGGGTGCATTATAATACAGAGGCTCCATATGGGGGTGCATTATAATACAGAGGCTCCCTATGGGGGTGAATTATAATACAGAGGCCCCATATGGGTGTGCATTATATTACAGAGGCTCCATATGGGGATGCATTATAATACAGAGGCTCCATATGGGGGTGCATTATAATACAGAGGCTCCATATGGGGGTGTATTATACTACAGGGGCTCCATATGAGGGTGCATTATATTACAGAGGCTCCATATGGGGGTGCATTATACTACAGAGGCTCTATATGGGGGTGCATTATAATACAGAGGCTCCATATGGGAGTGCATTATACTAAAGAGGCTCCATATGGGGGTGCATTATAATACAGAGGCTCCATATGGGGGTGCATTATAATACAGAGGTTCCATATGAGGATGCATTATAATACAGAGGCTCCATATGGGAGTGCATTATACTAAAGAGGCTCCATATGGGGGTGCATTATAATACAGAGGCTCCATATGGGGGTGCATTATAATACAGAGGCTCCCTATGGGGGTGCATTATAATACAGAGGCTCCATATGGGTGTGCATTATATTACAGAGGCTCCATATGGGGATGCATTATAATACAGAGGCTTCATATGGGGGTGCATTATAATACAGAGTCTCCTTATGGGGGTGCAATATACTACAGAGGCTGTCTATGGGGGGCTGCATTATATTACAGAGGCTGTCTATTGGGGGCTGCATTATAATACAAAGGCTGCCTATGGGGGTCCATTATAATACAGAGGCTGCCTATGGGGGTGCATTAGAATACAAAGGATGCATATGTGGGTTCATTATAATACAAAGGCTGCCTATGGGGGTTCATTATAATACAAAGGCTGCTTATGGGGGCTGCATTATATTACAGAGGCTCCATATGTGGGTGCATTATATATTACAGAGGCTCCATATGGGGGTGCATTATATTACAGAGGCTCCATATGGGGGTGCATTATACTACAGAGGCTCCATATGGGGGTGCATTATAATACAGATGCTCCATATGAGGATGCATTATGATACAGAGGCTCCATATGGGAGTGCATTATACTAAAGAGGCTCCCTATGGGGGTGCATTATAATACAGAGGCTCCATATGGGGGTGCATTATAATACAGAGGCTCCCTATGGGGGTGCATTATAATACAGAGGCTCCATTTGGGGGTGCATTATATTACAGAGGCTCCATATGGGGATGCATTATAATACAGAGGCTCCATATGGGGGTGCATTATAATACAGAGGCTCCATATGGGGATGCAATATACTACAGAGGCTGTCTATGGGGGGCTGCATTATAATACAGAGGCTGTCTATTGGGGGCTGCATTATAATACAAAGGCTGCCTATGAGGGTCCATTATAATACAGAGGCTGCTTATGGGGGTGCATTATAATACAAAGGCTGCATATGTGGGTTCATTATAATACAAAGGCTGCCTATGGGGGTTCATTATAATACAAAGGCTGCTTATGGGGGGCTGCATTATAATATAGAGGCTGCCTATGGGGGTGCATTATAATATAGAGGCTGCATTATAATATAGAGGCTGTCTATGGGAGTGCATTATAATACAGAGGCTGCCTATGGGGGTGCATTACAATACAGAGGCTGTCTATGGGGGTGCATTATAATATAGAAGCTGCCTATGGGAGTGCATTATAATACAGAGGCTGCCTAAGGGGGTGCATTACAATATAGAAGCTGCCTATGGGAGTGCATTATAATATAGAGGCTGCCTACGGGGTGCATTATAATATAGAGGCTGTCTATGGGGTTGCATTATAATATAGAGGCTGCCTATGGGGGTGCATTATGCTATATTGAGGACTATCTGGTGTATTATGCTATATGGATGCTATCTAGGGGCCATCATACAGTGTTGGAGCCATTAAATAGTTTGGAGATATTAAGGGGTCAGTATATATCCAGTGAGGGGGCATTTTACTGTGCATAGGGGAGCTGTACAGGGGGGAGACTTGGGACATTATTAAATGTAAAGTGGGCACTTATTCTTATAGGGGAACTCGGGTTACTGTGACTGTCAAAGGGGCACACGGGGCATTATACCTTTCTAGGGGCCAAAATCTGGGCTCTCTTTTCTAGGGCACTTGCACCCGGCATTACTATATTCTAGAGAGTTGCTTTAGAATTTAGAGGGCTCAGATAACCACACAATAGGTGCAGTAATAGGGACACATATGGCAGCAGCGGCTCAGTATTGGGGCATCAGGTGCAGTAATAGGGACACATGGCAGCAGCGGCTCAGTATTTTGGTATCAGGTGCAGTAATAGGGACACATATGGCAGCAGCAGCTCAGTATTGGGGTATCAGCAGGATGAGGAGTTTGTGCAGGTTGAGAATAGTCCAATTGGTGACCATGACAGTGCTGAAAATATGAGAAGTGAAATGTGTCTTTGTTGTATTCTCTGTGGTCGAGTCTGGCTGGAGGAGTCGATATGTCGGTCTGGGCCAGATGGAAAAGACAAGAAAAGTGAACGATTCCATCAGAAAGAACGTCAGCGGTAAATCATTATCTGTACCTGTGCTGTAATCTATTATATGTTCTGAAGGACTGGTATTATTTACCACTGACCATATGGTGGTGATATCAATAATTGTCTTTTTATATATAGATAATTTTTGGCAACAGCGCGGTCATTTGCTGAGGTTCTCTGGTTAGGGGCCCACTCAGAAGTTTCACCCCCCCCAAAACCAAAACCCTAGCTACGCCTCTGTGTGCTCTATTTCTTACATGATTTCAATTGTGATACCGGCTCCTTGTTTTGCCTTGGGAGGAGGCAAATGATTTAATATTATTCTGCCCTCTCCTGCCTTGTTTTGGTATTACCACTAGTAGTAGTATGCTGCCCTCTGCTGCTTAAGTTTGGCATTGCAACTTGTTTTTCTGATTTGAAACAAGTGGCAGTTGGAGGTGGCGTGAGACTGAAAACGGGGAGTTACGAGCGGTTCCCGTGGTGAGGGGAGGTAGGAAATTGGGGCTTCTCGTTTGGGACCAGTGGGAAGTACAAATAGCACCAGCTGTTGCACCAAGTGGACTGACATGAATCATGGCTCCAACACGAGAGATGTCAATTGAAACAAAGGAGAGGATTATCAAACTCTTAAAAGAGAGAAAATCATCACACAATGTTGCAAAAGATGTTGGTTGTTCACAGTCAGCTGTGTCTAAAATCTGGACCAAATACAAACAAGCATGGGAAGGTTGTTAAAGGCATACATACTGGTAGACCAAGGAAGACATCAAAGCATCAAGACCGGAAACCTAAAGCAATATGTCTCCAAAACAGGAAATGCACAACAAAACAAAAGAGGAACGAATGGATGGAAACTGGAGTCAACGTCTGTGACCGAACTGTTCAAACCGCCTAAAGGAAATGGGATTTACATACAGAAAAGCTAAACGAAAGCCATCATTAACACCTCAACAGAAAAAAACAAGGTTACAATGGGCTAAGGAAAAACAATCGTGGACTGTGGATGACTGGATGAAAGTCATATTTAGTGATGAATCGCGAATCTGCATTGGGCAAGGTGATGATGCTGGAACTTTTGTTTGGTGCCATTCCAATGAGATTTATAAAGATGCCTGCCTGAAGATAACATGCAAATTTCCGCAGTCATTGATGATATGGGGCTGCCTGTCAGGTAAAGGCACTGAGGAGATGGCTGTCATTACATCTTCAATAAATGCACAAGTTTATGTTGATATTTTGGACACTTTTCTTATCCCATCAATTGAAAGGATGTTTGGGGATGATGAAATAATTTTTCAAGATGATAATGCATGCTGCCATAGAGCAAAACCTGTAAAAAACATTCCTTGAAAAAAGACACATAAGGTCAATGTCATGGCCTGCAAATAGTTCGGATCTCAATCCAATTGAAAATCTTTGGTGGAAGTTGAAGAAAATGGTCCATGACAAGGCTCCAACCTGCAAAGCTGATCTGGCCACAGCATTCAGAGAAAGTTGGAGCCAGATTGATGAAGAGTACTGTTTGACACTCATTAGGTTCATACCTCAGAGACTGCAAGCTGTTGTAAAAGCCAGAGGTGGTGCAACAAAATACTAGTGATGTGTTGGAGTGTTTTTTGTTTGTTTGTTTTTCATGATTCCATAATTTTTTTCCCTCAGAATTGAGGGATTCCATAATTTTTTCCCTATGCTTGGTTAAAAAAAATAACCATTACTGACTACCACATTATTTTTTCTTGATTTCTTTTAGTGTTTCTTAAAGCCAGAAAGTTGCCATTTGAAATGACTTTAGTTTTGTGCCATGTCTGTGATCTGTTTTTTTTTAACATCATAAAACAACTGAATGAACATCCTCCAAGGCCAGTGATTCCATAATTTTTGCCAGGGGTTGTAGATGAGCACCAACTACAGGCAATTTTCTTTCTCCCAGTCTGTATAAATCTAATCGCAATTCCTCCACTTGCAATTGGTTATCAGTAACAGGCTACCATAAATGTGTTCAATTACCCTGCAAAACCTGCTCTCTATCGTTTAAAACTGAAACTTTTTCTAACGCAGCCAATAATAAAAATCAAAAAATCCATGAATTTTTAAACTGTAATTCCAACTACGTTGTGTATATAATTGAATGTACACAATGTAATCTGAAATACGTTGGCTCTACCATACGCAAATTAAAAGACCGTATTCGGGAACACTTATATGAAATAGTACAACCAACCATTCGTCATACATCTTATGCATCTAAGCATTTTATTACTGCTCATAACAGAGACACCACACATTGCAAGGTATATGCTATTGAAAGAGTTAAAAAGCATGTACGTGGTGGAGATAGAGTACAATCATTGAGAAACAGGGAAGCTCTGTAGATTTACCTTCTAGACACACGTGTACCCACAGGACTTAATCTGAGAAGAGAGTTTATGCTGCATTACTGATTTTGTTTTTATATTTATTTTCTTATGTTTATTTGATTTATTCATATCAAAGATATATATAATGACCTGGCTTTGTGTTTTTCTGTATTTCTGTTTTTTTCGCTTTGTTAATTAATTAATTGACTACATCTGTTCATGCCTTTAAATTTCTTACTTGCTGCACTCAGAGGTCATCTGAGTCTAAAAACACATAGTGTTCGAAACGCGTCCAGACCTAACGAGGCTATCCTCTGGTAGCCCAGCATGGGCTTTCATTAAGATGAATACAGCAGCCATATTATGAACTTTTAATGGATCTTCAATAAAGTATACTTGGATTTTAACTCCGGAGCTGGACATTCCTTTTCTAAGTACTTCATTGCCACGTCGGGTGGAGATGAGTCCCTGCTTGGATTGAACATGCTACTTGGAAACACACTTCTTGGGGTGAGCTGAATCAATTTTTTTTTCCTTTGGGCTAAAGAACACAATGAATGGACATTAGACCAATGGAAATCTGTACTTTGGTCTGATGAGTCCAAATTTGAGATCTTTGGTCCCAACCCCATTTAGAAGGGAAGAAATCACACTTATTAAACCTGACAGTTCACACCTGTGAAGTGAAAACCATTTCCTGTGACTACCTCTTGAAGCTCATCAAGAGAATGCCAAGAGTGTGCAAAGCATTAATCAAAGCAAAAGGTGGCTACTTTGAAGAACCTAGAATATAAGACATATTTCAGTTGTTTCACACTTTTTTGTTAAGTATATAATTCCACATGTGTTAATTCATAGTTTTGATGCCTTCAGTGTGAATGTACAATTTTCATAGTCATGAAAATACAGAAAAATCTTTGAATGAGAAGGTGTGTCCAAACTTTTGGTCTGTACTGTATATAGAAAACTTTGTTCATGTTTTGAAGAACATTTATGCCTATAGTTATAAAAATCAAAATTTTATTCTTATCACAGAGCTATTAAACATTTCTAAAGATGTTTTTTATATTTTTTCCGTTGGTTAATGTTTGTATTGTTCACAAAGCATATTAAAATATAAATCTCATAAATGTTATCAAGTCTTTGCCAACAAGAATGTGGTTTCACCAATAGGGGGTACCTTTTTAAAAAATATACTATTGCCATCACAGCCCCCTTGCCCAAAATTCACTGGCCTACAAAACACGTTCACCCAGGTCATGTAGTCTGAGATAAGGAAGAGACATTGCAGAAAACCGATGTAAGAGGTAGGCAAAATGTAGGGTTGTGGGTCTCCAAGACTGGTAATGGAGTGCATAGGCTGACAAGCATTTCACCAATGGGGGGTACCTTTTTGAATAAAGAAACTATGGCCATCACAGCCCCCCTTGGCCCAAATTCTACAGCCTATAATAGTACAGAACACGTTCACCCAGGTCATCTAGTGGCAGGTAAGAAAGATACATTGCAGGAAACCGAGTTAAGAAGTAAGCCCAAATGTAGGGGTGTGGGTCTCCGAGGCTTGTCATGTAGTGCATAGGCTGACAAGCATTTCACCAATGGGGGTACACTTTTGAATAAATAAACTATGGCCATCACAGCCCCACTTGCCCAAAATTCACTGACCTATAACCGTACATAACATGTTCACCCTGGTCATGTAGCCGTGGTCAATGAGGAGACATAATGAGAAATCATACTTAAATTAAACAACTAAATTACAAATGTGAAGCCACGTATGAAAGAAATTAACCAAAGGGAGTGGCAAATACAGGTTCATAGATATGAAGCCAGAATGTGTAGCAACAGCTCAGAGACAGTGATATAAATAGAAATATTATATAATATCCTTGCTAAAAATTTAGTTACTTTTGCATCACGCCATCCCTTCGGCCTGTTCTACTGGTTGTGGATAAGGAGGAGGCTAACAGCAAACAGACCAACTCAGGAAGCGGATAAACATGTGTGGTTGTGAAGAAGTGCCTGAGAATACACCTCCCCACAAAAGACAATTCATTTAAGGTTCTATTTCGGTGTTTTAATTTGGTTGTGTACAGAAGTCTTGGCCAATCCAGCCCTTGTTCATTTTGATAAGAGTCAGCCTGTCAGCATTGTCA
Organism: Oophaga sylvatica; assembly: GCA_033576555.1. NCBI lineage: Eukaryota > Metazoa > Chordata > Amphibia > Anura > Dendrobatidae > Oophaga > Oophaga sylvatica. The sequence continues at coordinate 801,984,752 of JARQOD010000001.1, forward strand.
GTTGACAGGAGGATGCGCTTATCTGTTATAATTCCCCCAGCATCACTAAAAACCCTCTCTGACAGAATGCTAGCAGCAGAGCAGACCAGGACCTCCAAGGCATAGAGAGCCAGTTCATGCCACGTGTCCAGCTTGGATACCCAATAATTAAAAGGCACAGAGGAATACCGGAGGATGTTTGTACGATCTACAAGGTACTCCCTCACCATCTTCCCAAACATTGAACTTCTTGTGACAGCACCCCTTGCCTCTGTGGCGGCACGATGGGAGGGTCTGAGAAAATTTTCCGAGGACTTTGCCATTGTTCCCTTGCCTGACCTGGATTGTACTTCTGTCTCTCTCGCTTGGACTCCTTGGCTGTACAACAAACTCTGACATCTGCTGCCAGCATTCTCACATGGGAATTTTTTCACTATTTCCGATACAAGGGCCCTCTGGCAATACACCATTTTAGACCCCTGTCTGACTCTAGAATAAGAGATTGAAAATTTTCCTTGTAGCGTGGGTCTAAAAGTGTTACCAACCAGTAATGAGTGTCACCGAAAATTGTTCTAATGTGAGAGTCACGGGAAATGCAGTGCGACATAAAGTCAGCCATGCATGCCAGACTACTAACAGGCATGCCTTCCATGTCCTCACCAAAAGTACGACTGACCATAATGTAAGGTTCTTTGTACATGTTTCTTGAAACTCAGTTTTTCCGTCGGCCATTTTGCTTTCTGTCTTGCTGCAGCTATCTTGCCCTCAGTCAATATGGAGTTTCCAGCTTTCATGTTCCCGCCCTGATTCTCTCCCTCTTGCTTCTTAAGCAGCCTCAGCTGAGCAATCAGTGCTTCAGAATCAAGCCTGCAGTGAGCCTGTGACCTGACTCCTGGAAACCTTAGACTTTGTACTCCAGCTATTTCCTACTGAGGAACTTTGGAACACTTGTGGACTCTGGAAACCTGCTATTTGATAAATCCACGTTTGCATGGAATTACGGTAACAGAGAAGAGATCCTGAACCTGTTGTGGAGAGTTATTGCTGAGCTTAAGTTACTCTGGCCTGCTGTGTCTCCTGCTTCTGTACCTGCAAACTGTGTGACCCTTTTTGCCACTTGTATGAAGTAATACAAGTCCTTCTATATCAAACCTGTGTCTCATGTGTTTTCCTCGCACCCAAGCACAAGACGCTATATGAACTGTACACCATACATTACAAGATTCTGAAGCCAAACGTTAGTGTCTGCTGGGTCTGGGAAGGCTGTGTCTGCTGTGACTGTGGATATCAGATGTCCGGTTATACTTTCTGTGATGACAGTGGTTGTGACTTCTCACAACCATTCCAGGTGAGCACATTCCCTTAATTTTACTCTGCAGTGTTACCACAGGTAAACACTATTGTTTTTTTTTTTTTTCTCTTCTCCTTCCAGTACTCCTGTCTTAAAAGATCTGGAAGATGGAGGCTCGCATAAAGGAGCTTTGCGGAGTGACTGATACAATCCTTGCAGATATACAGACTATAAGACCCGTTTTGCAAACCTACAGGACCTCACTAATCACAATTTGCAAGTGTTTGGACAAACTACCCAGGATTTACGAGCCAGGATTGAGGTTCTAGAGGAACGAGTCCAGGCTCCTGCCATAACCCCGAGTTCTGGGATTCCCAAGTTACCCCCTTTTCATTTTGGCGGTGAACGTGAGAAATTCAGGGGATGTATTAACCAATGCAGTCTTTTTTTTTCTGCACATGCTTCACAATTTCCCACTGAACGATCTAAAGTGCTTACTATAATCATGTTGCTTACCAACAAGGCTTTGATGTGGGCAAACCCTCTGATTGAGACTGAGGATGAATGTTTGGATCATCTTGATGCTTTCATTTCCGCCATGGGGCAGGTGTTTGATGACCCCAATCGAGGTGCAACAGCTGAAGCAGCCATGTTAACTTTGCGCCAAGGTAAGCGCTCAGTAGCCGAATATGCCTTGGATTTCAGGAGATGGGCCCTCGATACCACTTGGGACAGTTCCGCCAAAAAATCTATTTTTTGAAAAGGGTTGTCTCCACTGATTAAGGATGAACTTGATCGTGCCGACCCTCCCACTGCGTTAGGTGACTTTATTAACTACTGAATCCGTATTGATGCTCGTCTGACTGAACGCAGGCAAGAGAGATGGTTCGAAAGTAATCGCACTAACCTTTTCCTACCTTCCTCCCCAGCTAAGGAACCTTTGAGTAGGATCACACGGGAACCTGAACCTGAACCCATGCAGGTGGACTCTTTACAAAGACGGGTTAGTGATGCACGCAAAGAACATCGTTTAAAGGAAAATCTATGTTTCTACTGTGGTAAGTCAGGGCACTTCATTATAAACTGCCCCAGCCGTTCTTGTAAGACTACTGCAGCAGTCATTCACTGTGAGTGTTGCGAGAGGAGATCTGTCAGGTTCGAGCCTCAGGCTCCAGAGAGATCTGCAGCAACAGATATTGATTTCTCTGACTTAAACTCCGTCACTTCTGAGGACGATGACTGTGTAAACGCTGCAATTTTTCAAGTTTCCTCAGCGGTGTCCCAGCTGAGTTGTAAGAAAAACAATTCTCATTGCTTCCTTTCCATCAAACTCTGGGTTGACTCAGTCTGGGTGTCTAGCTCTGCTATGATCGACTCAGGGGCAAGTGGAAATTTTATGGATATCTCCTTTGCTCTGAAACGGGGGATACGTTCAGTGAAGAAGACTACTCCAGTACAGATGGAGACTGTTGATGGCTCCCTGCTGACCTCTGGACCAGTGGATCAGGAAACGGAGCCTTTGAGGGTCCTTATGGGTAAAGATCATCAAGAGAAACTGTCCTTTATGCTTATCTCTTCTCCCCACTTTCGTATTATTCTAGGGCTACCATGGCTGCAGGCTCAGAACCCTACCATTAACTGGGAGACCAAGGAATTACACTTTCCAGAGAAACAGATGAGTCCAGAAGTTTCAGCTTGCTCTGTTCCTAAAGGAACCATGTCAGTCCCTGAACTACCAGCTGTATACCAGGACTATGTGGATTTATGTGACAAGAAGAACGCTGACCAGCTTCCCCCTCACCGTCCATATGATTGTCCAATTGAATTATTGCCTGGAGCAGAGATACCTTTTGGTAAGATCTACCCCTGGCGGGGCCTGAGCTAAAGGCTTTAAAGGATTACATAGACGAAAATCTAGCCAAGGGCTTCATACGCCCCTCTTCATCTCCTGCAGGTGCACCCATCTTCTTTGTGAAGAAGAAAGATGGATCTCTGAGACCCTGCGTAGACTATAGGGAACTCAATAAGGTTACTATTAGAAACCGTTATCCATTGCCTTTAATCCCTGAGTTATTGGAGAGAGTGCGGCATGCCAAAATTTTCTCTAAACTGGATCTCCATGGGGCCTATAACTTGGTCCGTATTAGACCTGGGGATGAATGGAAGACTGCATTCAGGTCACGCTATGGACACTTTGAATATCTGGTTATGCCTTTTGGTCTGAGTACCGCCCCAGCCACTTTCCAACACTTGGTGAATGACATCTTCAGGGATCTCCTAGATACATTCGTGGTGATTTATCTGGATGATATTCTAATTTTTTCTAACTCCACAGAGGAACATCATGGACATGTGAGAATGGTCTTAGAACGTCTAAGACAAAACCATCTTTACATCAAACTTGAAAAGTGTGAATTCCATAGGACCGAAATTCAATTTCTGGGGTATGTACTGTCTACACAAGGGATTAGTATGGATGGAAGCAAGACCCAAGCCATCAAGGATTGGCCAATTCCTAGAAATGTGAAGGAGGTGCAGCGCTTCATCGGGTTTGCCAACTTCTATAGACGTTTCATTAGGAATTTCTCTGAAGTAGTGTCACCTATCACCCAACTTACCCGGAAAGAGTCTAGGTTCTCCTGGACCCCCCAAGCCCAGGAAGCATTTTCCCGTCTAAAGGATAAATTTACCACCGCACCTATCTTAGTACATCCCAACCCCGAACTTGCCTTCATAATAGAGGTGGATGCTTCAGACTGTGCCGTTGGAGCTATACTCTCTCAGAGAACAGGTGAGAAGAATGTCTTGCATCCCTGTGCCTTCTTTTCCCAGCAGTTGTCTTCGGCTGAGAGGAACTACGATGTGGGCAATAGAGAGTTGTTGGCCATTATTGCCGCCTTCAAAGAATGGAGACACCTTCTTCAGGGAGCTGCACAGCAAATAGTCGTCCTGACAGACCATCGTAACCTTGAATTTATCAGGTCGGCTAAGTGCCTGACTCCTCGCCAGGCTCGCTGGAATCTTTTCCTAAACCAATTTAATTTTGTAATTTCTTATAGGCCAGGATCGCGCAATGGAAAGGCTGATGCACTCTCTAGGATTCATTCAGCAGAGACACGTCCACTTACTCCTCCTAAGACTATTCTTCCTGACTCTAGATTCCTGGGAGTGATTCATAATCAAGACCTACTTAAGGACATCAAGGAAGCATACCATGCGGATTCCTTGTTGGCACAACCCCAAGGGACGTAAGTCTTGTCTTTAAAAATGGTGTGTGGATTCAGGGACAACGTCTGTATATACCTGAAACAGTCAGATTGAGAGTATTGCAACTCATCCACGATTCCAAGATAGCTGGGCATAGAGGAATTCTAAAGACACAGGAATTTCTTTCTCGTTTCTTTTGGTGGCCCACTTACAGGAAAGATGTTTTAAACTATGTCTCTTCATGTGAAGTCTGTGCAAGATGCAAAACACCTCGCTCCTCACCAACTGGTCTGTTGCAACCCCTTCCCACCCCGTCACGCCCGTGGGGATCCATTTCTATGGACTTCATTGTGGAGTTACCAACCTCTCAAGGGAAGAACACCATTCTAGTGGTGGTTGATCGTTTAACAAAGGCAGCTCATTTTATCCCTTGTGTCGGCTTACCCACTGCAAAACAGACATCAGACTTGATGATTAAGAATGTGTTTCGCTTACATGGAGTACCGGATGAGGTCATTTCGGATCGAGGGGTGCAATTCACTTCAAGGTTTTGGCAAAATTTCTGTGCCGCATTGGACATTAAAGTAAACCTTTCTTCTGCTTTTCATCCCCAGACTAATGGACAGACAGAACGAACCAATCAGACCCTGGAGCAGTATCTCCGCTGCTTTATCTGCCACCTACAGGATGATTGGGTGGATCTACTTCCACTGGCTGAGTTCTCTTATAACAACTCTCAGAGCGCCTCCACTAAGCAGTCTCCTTTTTACTCCAATTTAGGTTATCATCCTAACATTCTTCCTCGATTTCCCATAGAAACGCCCTTGCCAGCAGTGGCTGAAAGAATCACGTCTTGACAAAAGAATATGGATCTTCTAAAGGAAAATCTGGAATTGGCTCAGGAAAGGTACAAGAAAGCAGCAGATAAATTTCGTAAACCTGCACCAGCTTTCAAGGTAGGAGACTTTGTCTGGCTGTCAACCAGAAATCTTAAGTTAAGGATTCCATCGTCTAAGTTGGGACATAAGTACATTGGACCCTATAAAATCAGTAAAATTATAAGTGCCGTTGCTTGTCGTCTTCAACTGCCCAGAACTATGAGAATCCACCCTGTCTTTCATGTATCCCTACTAAAGGCTGCAACACCCAATACGTTTCCTGGACGTTCTTCTCCTTGCCCTGACCCAGTGCTAGTCGATGGTCAGGAAGAATTTGTGGTGGAAAGGATTCTGGATTCCAGGTTGTACAGAAATCAGTTACAATATTTGATTAAATGGCAGGGCTACCCAGTGGAGGACAACTCATGGGAACCAGTCAATAATGTTAATGCTCCTCGCTTGCTCCGCCAGTTTCATCAGAGGTACCCAGACAAGCCTGGTCTGAGGTCATCCGGAGGTTGTCCCTAAGGGGGGAGTAATGTAAGGTTCTTTGTACATGTTTCTTGAAACTCAGTTTTTCCGTCGGCCATTTTGCTTTCTGTCTTGCTGCAGCTATCTTGCCCTCAGTCAATATGGAGTTTCCAGCTTTCATGTTCCCGCCCTGATTCTCTCCCTCTTGCTTCTTAATAGCCTCAGCTGAGCAATCAGTGCTTCAGAATCAAGCCTGCAGTGAGCCTGTGACCTGACTCCTGGAAACCTTAGACTTTGTACTCCAGCTATTTCCTACTGAGGAACTTTGGAACACTTGTGGACTCTGGAAACCTGCTATTTGATAAATCCACGTTTGCATGGAATTACGGTAACAGAGAAGAGATCCTGAACCTGTTGTGGAGAGTTATTGCTGAGCTTAAGTTACTCTGGCCTGCTGTGTCTCCTGCTTCTGTACCTGCAAACTGTGTGACTAGTGTTGAGCGATAATGCTCGATATCTAAAAATATCGTATCGAAATTGTATCGCCGATAGCACTAAATATCGTCGATATCCGATTTCGATACCGGAAGTCCAATGTAAGTCTATGGGAACAAAATATCGCAACTAAAAAAAACCTTTATTTCCTTGTAAACACTAAATATACACACATAGAATATATATATATATATATATATATATATATATATACATGTCATTGTGACATATATATATACATATATGTATAGTTTATACACTTCTACATAGTAAAATATCCTCTGATTCAATTGCCGGGTAAAGCCGGCTTCTGTGAAAAGACAGAAGCACCCGACATGAAATGACACTTGGTGTACATAGGGTTAACCATGTCTTTTCATGTCGTTTGCAATCTGATTTGCACAAACAATTACATCAGTCTATGTGTGCAAAATTTCACACCTGTAGGGGTTAATTAAAGGTGTAAATTCGTTGTAAAAAAAACGGACTTTTTTGCTACGAATTTACACCTTTAATTAACCCCTACAGGTGTGAAATTTTGCACACTTACACTCATGTAATTGTTTGTGCAAATCAGATATCAAACTACATGAAAAGACATGGTTAACTCTATGTAAACCAAGTGTCATTTCATGTCGGGTTCTGCATTTTCACAAAAGCCGGCAATTGAATTAGCGGCTATTATACTATGTAGAAGTGTATGAACTATAAATATATATATGTGTCACAAACTCAATGACATGTATATATATATATATGAGGTGTAAAATTGCTGAAAAAAAATGCGTGGGCTCCCGCCTTATTTTCGCAACCAGACAGACAAAGCCAGTGAGTGGGGGCAGATAATAATAGCCAGAGAGGGACCATTATTTTTGGCCCCCCCCGGCTACTAACATCTGCCCCAGACACCCCAGAAAGGGCAAATCTCTAATTAGATTCGCCCTTTCTGGCACTTTGCCCGTCTATTCCCATTGCCCTGTAGCGGTGGCGAATGGGTTAATAAGGGGTTAAAATGATCTTGCAATTGAAAGGTCACTTTAAGCCAGGTTAATAATTGAGAGCTGTCAATCAGACAACTATCAATTATTAATCCTATTGTATGAAAGAAAAATCAAACACACACACACTTTAATAAAAAAGAAGTTTAATGAAATAATCACACAGTTTTTGACCATATTTTATTTACCTGCTAAAACCATTTCCTGTAATAAAAATAAAATAATAAAGCAAAATTATTCTTACCAATCCGATGTACAGTCAGGTCCCACGGTGTAATCCATCAGAAAGGGTTAATGTTTACTGCAGGGACCGCAGCTAATGCTGCAGCCTCACAGTAAACCCCCAAATGAATGAGTTCCTCTCCTGGCTGACAGGAGAGGAAGTGGAAAGCTTAATTGATTGCTTTCCACTTTCACTTCAGGTCAGCCAGGGACACAATCAGTGACGTCAGAGGGAACTGGTTAACAAAAATAGGGGATCCCCTCGAAAAAAAATGGCGTGGGGTCCCCCTATTTTTGTTAACCAGCCAGATGAAGCAGACCGCTGAGGCCTGGATTTTCAGGCTGTTAAGGAGCCAAGATCCATGGACCTTGCCAGCCTGATAATACCAGGCCACAGCAGTCTGCATATCTTGGCTGATTAACAAAAATAGGGGATCCCCTCGAAAAAAATTGGCGTGGGGTCCCCCCTATTTTTGTTAACCAGCCAGATGAAGCAGACCGCTGAGGCCTGGTTTTTCAGGCTGGTAAGGATACAATATCCATGGACCTTGCAAGCCTGATAATACCAGGCCACAGCAGTCTGCTTAGCTTGGCTGGTAAACAAAAATGGGGATCCCCTCGAAAAAAAAAACGGCGTAGGGGTCCCCCTATTTTTTTAACCAGCCAAGTAAAATGCAGACTGCTGCGGCCTGGTATTAAAAGACTGTCAAGGCCCATGGATTTTGGCCCTCAACAGCCTGATAATACCAGGCTACAGCAGCCCCACATTTGGCGCATCAAAAGATGTGCCAATTGTGGCACTTTACCCGGCTCTTCCCACTTGCCCTGTAGCGGTGGCAAGCGGGGTAATAAGGGGTTAATGTCACCGTTGATTGCACGGTGACAATAAGCCCGGTTAATAATGGAGAGGCGTCAATAAGACACCGATCCATTATTAATCCCAAAGTTATTAAATGCATAAAAAAAAGACAAAGCAAGAAAAAAGTATTTTTATGAAATAAAAGAGACAACACAGTTTTCATTTCTTTTATTGTACTCTCATTCCTGCGACGCCATCGATCTCCTGTAAAAAAAGAAAAAAAACAAACCAACAGTATACCACCTGTCCGACGCAGTCCATAGTAACGACAATCCCACGACGATCCAGCTCTGCTACATCGCAATGACAGGCAGAGCCTAACATCCCGACGCAGCACAGCTGATTACCTGCTTCCCCGGCGGTGACGTCATCGGACTGACTGCTTTACGGCCGGGATTACCCAGCAGTCACTGCAGTTATCGCGGAGAAACTGCATGTGACCGCCGGGGAGAAGAGGATGGCGGCCATGAAGCAGTCCAGGACGTGACCGCCGGAGATCTTCTGCCAGGTAAGTGCCGCTGACTCCTGACAGACCCGACCGACGGACACTGACAGTGACAGACCCGACTGACGGACACAGACAGTGACAGTGACAAATCCGATTCCGGTATTCGATAAGACGAAAATATCGAAACGAATTATCGAAAGGCCGATAGAGCTAATATCGGCCGATAGCCGATATTTGCATTATTGTATCGCTCAACACTATGTGTGACCCTTTTTGCCAATTGTATGAAGTAATACAAGTCCTTCTATATCAAACCTGTGTCTCATGTGTTTTCCTCGCACCCAAGCACAAGACGCTATATGAACTGTACACCATACATTACACATGGTGTCCTCCTCCTCCTCATCCTCATACTCCTCCTCCCTGTCCTCAGGCCATCCCTGGTGAACAGACAGTATGACAGCTGTGCTTGTAGTACCGTCTACAGAGCATGAAGTAGCTCCTTTTCTTCCTCCTCCTCCTCTTCATTGTCTACCAAACCACCTTGCGATGACATGAGGCTTGGCTGAGTGTAATCACTCTGGCTCAATGTCCTCGTGCTCTTCCTGCAATGCATCCTCTTTTATTGTGAGCAGAGAGGTTTTCAGATTGCTGAGAAGCCGGATGGTGACGCTAATTATGGCATCATCGCCGCTCACCATCTTGGTGCAGTCCTCAAAGTTCTGCAGGATGGTACATATGTCTGACATACATGTCCACTCTTGAGGTCATTTATGTGCAGTCTGACCTGAATATCGACGGACTTATTGAAGCTAGTACTCAACAACTGCCCTCTTCTGCTCACAAATCCTTTGCAACATATGCTGTGTAGAGTTCCAAAGCGGGGGGACATCACACACCAGTCGGTGAGCCGTAAGCTGCAAACGCTGCTGAAGCCCAGCAAGGGCAGCTGAAGCTGTCGCTGACTTTCGAAAATGGGCAGACATATGGCGTACTTTCAGCAGCAGATCCTGCAGCTCTGTGTAGCTTTTGAGAAAATGTTGAACCATGAGGTTAAGCACATGGGCCAGGCAAGGTACATGTGTGAGCTGAGGGACGCCACCAGGTTCCGGCCATTGTCACATATGACCATGCCTGCCTGTAGGTTCAGCAGTGTCAGCCAAAATTTCTGACTGCTCCTTCAGTGCTGTCCACAACTTTTCTGCATTGTGAAGTTTGTCACCTATGCAGATTAGCTTCAGCACAGCCTGTTGCCGCTTGGCTGAGGCAGTGCTTCCAGCTTTTGAATGATGTGTTCATTTCAGAGATGGAGGCTAAAGAAGAGGAGTAGGAGGGCGAGGAGGAGGTGCAGGAGCTGTAGACTGTGGGGGCAACCCTGGTTGACGTAGGCCCCACAATCCTCGGTGTGAGGAGTATGTGTTCCATCCCAAGGTCCGACTGGTTCCCGGCTTCCACTATGTTAACCCAGTGTGCTGTCTGTGAGATGTACCATCCTTGCCCACAGGCACTTGTTCATGTGTCCGTGGTTAGGTGAACTTTCCCAGTAACAGCATTGTTGAGGGCACGGGTAATGTTGTGGGATACATGCTGGTGTAAGGCCAGTACTGCACAATGGGAGAAATAGTGGTGACTGGGGACCGAGTACCTTGGGATGACCGTCGCCATCAGGTTGCGGAAAACTTCCGTCTCAACGAGCCAGAAAGGCAACATTTTGAGTGCAAGCATTTGAGAAATGTGCGAATTAAGTACTGTGGCCTGTGGGGCATTGGCTGGGTATTTTCGTTTGCGTTCCAATTACTGGGGTATAGACAACTGAAGGCTGCGCTGGGACAAGGATGTGGACGGGCTTGATGATGGTGCTGGCTGACTGTGGGCAACAACAGGTGCATGGCCCGAGCCATCTTCAGAGGCACACTCAACTGGGGATTGGATTTTACTCGAAACAGTGGAAGAAGCAGTGTTGTCACATGCAGACAGTGTTACTGGAGCCTGGGGTTCGGCCAACAAAGTCATGTGCTTTGCTGAAATGTACCTAATCATGCTGGTGGTGGTCAGGCTGTTAGTCTTGCTACCCCTGCTGATGAGGGCATGGCAAGTGCTGCAAATGGCCTGTTTGGGGTTCTCGGCAAAGTCTTTAAAAATTAACCAGACTCGGGAAGATCTAACAGTTGTAATGGCAGCTTCCATCCTGTTGGTGTTACGGGGAACGGATGCATGCCTTCTGTTTGCGGCCAACACACTGCTTCTTCTTGCCTGTTGGGGTGACATGCCTCCTTCCCCTTGTGTGCTGCTGTCCTTGCTCTGCATGTCCTCCTGCCAGGTTGGGTTAGTCACTATGTCATCCACCACCTCGTCTTCCACATCCGCACCATGCTCCTCCTCCTGACTTTCCAGAAATTGTGCCTCATCATCGTCCACCTCTTGTGACCATGGCTGCTCAAAGATTTGTGCATTGCTACAAGGAATATCATCTTTCCCCGCTTCAAGTGGAGTGGCCGAGAGGCAAGAATCTCCAATTTGAAAACTGAACAGCTCTTCGGAGTGTCCGAGTGTGGGATCTGGTGTCTCAGGGCGCTCGGCATGGTAGGAGGAAGAAGGATCAGGGTGAGTAATAGCCGGTCCACACTCATGGCTACTCAAACTTGACCGTGTGGAAGACATGGTAGTGGTGGTGGTGACTTGAAGCATTATCCGCTATCCAACCAACTACAGTTTCACACTGCTCGGGCTTCAAAAGTGGTGTGCTGCTGTCCCCTAGAAACTGGGATAGGAAGGTTGAGCGAAAACATGTGGGTCTTTGCTGCGGCCCACTTTCAGCTTGGCCGCGGCCTCGGCATCTGCATGCACCATCAGCATCACGTCCACTTCCCCATCCCTTGCCCCTTGCCTTGCCCGTTTTAAATGGACTACTGAAATATTTGAAAAGCTCAATACAAATGGATTTATTTGGAGAAAAATTATATGTGATCAGTATACCTGCATAGCGAAAATTTTGACACCACTGATGCACCAGGCCTCAGCATAAGATAACAGACTGTCTTAATTTTTTGGGTTATGTTTTTGTTTATTGTTTGAACACAAAAAAGGGGTTAAAAGAAGGCTAGCAAACAGATAGAACTATGCAACGTATGCCTGCCAAGATGTTTCCACCACACATACACCATGCCTTATCCTGAGATCACAGACTGTATTAATTTTTGCAGTTAGGTTTTTCTTAACTGTTTGAAAAAAATAAAGAATGAGTTGAACCAGGATAGCAGACAGAACTATGCAACGTATGCCTGCGAAGCAAAGATTTTTAAACCCCTGATACACCAGACCTAAGCCTGAAATCACAGACTGGATTAATTTTTTTGGTTTGGTTTTTTGTTACTGTTTGAACACAATAAAAAAGGCGTACAAGAAGGCTAGCAGACAGAACTATGCAACATATGCCTGCCAAGAAAAGATTTTTCCACTACAGATACACCAGAACTCAGCCTGAGATAACAGAGTGGAATAATTTTTTATTATTGTGTGGATAAAAAAGACTGCTGGATATAACGACAATAAGAGAATGGGCAAAAAATAGAAGTTAGTCCTAAAATGCATCAAATTTTGCCACACGGATGTATGAGGCATGTCACAGATAGACTACACAGTAAAATGTGGCCTGTTTTTATAAATAATGCAACATGGTGCAGTCTTTAAGTGCACTCACAACCCATGGCTAAATAAAAAAAAAATGTACAGTGGCCACATGTTCAGCTCGCACAGATAGGAGCTGCCATGGAGATAACAGTACCACTAATTTGTGCACCTTTTTTTAATAAAAAAAAACCGCCAAGAGCAAGCGACACTACTCTGTCCTCCTTCTCCTGGACCTGTCTTCTGCCTTCGACACTGTGGACCATTCCCTCCTGCTACAGATTCTCTCATCTCTTGGCATCACAGACCTGGCCCTATCCTGGATCTCATCATACCTAACAGACCGAACATTTAGTGTCTCCCTCTCACACACCACCTCCTCACCTCGCCCCCTGTCTGTCGGTGTTCCTCAAGGCTCAGTCCTAGGACCCCTACTCTTCTCCATCTACACCTTCGGCCTGGGACAGCTCATATAATCCCACGGCTTGCAGTATCACCTCTACGCCGATGACACGCAGATCTACCTATCTGGACCTGACCTCACCTCCCTACTGACCAAAATTCCACAGTGTCTGTCTGCTATCTCAGCCTTCTTTTCTGCTCGCTTTCTCAAACTGAACATGGACAAAGCAGAATTCATCATCTTTCCCCCACCTCACTCTACCCCTTCACCAGACCTATCCATCAATGTCAATGGCTGCTCGCTTTCCCCAGTCCCACATGCTCGGTGCCTTGGGGTGATCATCGACTCTGCCCTCTCTTTCAAACCACATATCCAAGCCCTCGCCACCTCCTGCCGCCTCAAACTCAAAATATTTCCCGGATCCGCTCATTCCTCAACCATGAAACCACAAAAACACTAGTGCATGCCCTTATCATCTCCCGCCTCGACTACTGCAACCTCCTACTGTCTGGCCTCCCCTCTAGCACTCTGGCACCACTCCAGTCCATCCTACACTCTGCTGCATGACTAATCCACCTGTCTCCCTGCTATTCCCCAGCTTCCCCCTATGCCAGGCCCTTCACTGGCTCCCTATTGCCCAGAGGCTCCAGTTCAAAACCTTAACCATGACATACAAAGCCATCCACAACCTTTCTCCTCCATACATCTGTGACATGGTCTCCCGCTACCTACCTACACGCAACCTTCGATCCTCTCAAGATCTCCTTCTCGACTCCCCCCTCATCTCTTCTTCCCACAACCGCATACAAGACTTCTCCCGGGCTTCCCCCATACTCTGGAACTCCCTGCCGCAAAACATCAGACTTTCACCAACAACGGAGACCTTCAAGAAAAACCTGAAGACCCACCTGTTCCGACAAGCCTACAACCTGCAATGATCCTCAGTGTACTGAACCATCGTACGACCAGCTCTACCCTTTCCTAGTGTATTCTCACCCATCCCTGCAGTCTGTGAGCCCTCGCGGGCAGGGTCCTCTCTCCTTCTGTACTTGTGTGTCCCTTGTCCAGCACATGTTTATTGTACCTGTCTATATTTTTCCCCTTTTCATATGTAAAGCGCCATGGAATAAATGGCGCTATATAAATGTATAATAATAATAAAAAGTACTGGTGTTAAATATTGCCGTACACTGGCCACACGTTGAACATGCACAGATATGAAATGGCACGGAGATACCACACCGAAAAATATGTGGCCTGCATTCCAATTACACCTGGGGCTAGCTATATATAGCCAATATATCCTACAGGTAGCAGCAGCAGCAACAGAAGTCAGGAAGGGAATGGACCCTCTTGATGTATGCGATGATCTATATACGCACATACAGTGCCTGCAGGCCTTGCACTGATGTGTATACAGCGACGTTCACACTCCCCTACCCGCCTAACACCGGAACCTATATACTCTGGAATTAGTCCTTAGAAGGACTGTTGGGTTATCAGGATTTGAATAGTTTAGGATGGTAGACCCCACACTGGCTAAGAAATGGCCAAATCTTACCCTATCTCGGCAATCACTCTCCCTGCACTCTCTGAATCCGGAGCTGAATGCGGCGAGCAGGGCACCGTCCGATCTCATATACTAGTGATGATGCTGTGCGGCCAAGCCAATCACTGCACGACCACAACAAAGATGGCTGCTGAGTTTCATGGCCTGGCAGACATTCCCTGCAGCGTGATTGGGTCTCTAAAGTCTCGAAAGTGCTGGGTGGAGACCCCAGTTGCCGCCGAGTAATCCCGGAAATGCTCGGTGCTCGCCGAGTACACCGAGTACAGTGATACTTGGGCGAGTGACGAGTAGTGGCGAGCGCGTTCGCTCATCACTACCCGTTATTGTTTTTTAATTCAATGTTGCGGCGACCAAAAAAAAGTAATTCTGGTGTTTTTACTTTTTTTCTCGTTACGCAGTTTAGCGATCGGGTTAATTTTTTTTTATATCAATAAATTGGGTGATTCTGAACGCGACGATACCAAATATGTGTATGTTTCATTTTTTTAATTGTTTTATTTTGAATGGGGTATTTAGACTTTTATATATATATATATATATATATATATATATATATTTTTTTTTTTTTTTTTACTATTGGCATGCTTCAATAGTCTCCACGGGAGACTAAAAACTGCCAAAACCTAATAGGCTGTCAGAGTTTGACAGCGGCATTTAACAGGTTAATAGCCGCGGGTGTATCACGATTCCACCCGTGGCTTTTCAGGGCATATGTCAGCTGCTCAAAACAGCTGAAATGTTCTTTGAAAGATGGGGGCTCAACGCTGGAGCCCATATCAAAGGGAGAGGCACGACATACGCAGTACTTTTACTGCACATGTCGTGATGGGGTTAAAGTGAACATGTCTTCAGGTTTCATGTTACAATACTGATGGTACGTCTTTGTTAGTTGTCAATGCAGCTAACTAAAAGTGTCCTTCTTCTATCACCACAACAGCCTGCAAAGAGTAATTAAATCAGCGCTAAATGATTCAGTGGGTGTGCCCGGATTATTCTCAGTGCCTTCAGACAGACAGAAAATCTTGCCTCATCGCCTGTAATTAATATGGATGACATTCCTTAGAATACTCACATCTAGCTGTAAACCCTGCACTATAGCCATTCATTGAAACGCATGCGCATGTGCATAGCTGAAATTATTCCAGTAACAATTAAATTTGCACTGTACTGCATTATTGCTCTAAATAATAAAAAGAATTAACATACTTAGTACATAATTTGGCCAATTCATGCATGCCCACTGGAAAGACACAAACAGGGAAGGGTCTGATTATTCCACTGGGAGTTTGTTGCCCAACACCTAAGGTACTGCCACACTACACAATCCCGCTAGCGATCTCGTTAGCGTCGCATACTAATGAGATCGCTAGCGGGATTGTTTCTATATCGCTAGTGGCTACCTATTTTAGCGATGTCGTTAGGACGCTATTGCGGTTAGCGATCTCCTTAACGACTTTAGCGGTACAAAGTACCGCTAAATCGCTAAAAAAGGTGCCACACTTAGCGATATATACTTACCCAGCGGGGCGCCAGCGACGAAAATAGGGTCCGGAACGATTCCAGTGACGAGCGAGATCACAGCAGGAAGCTCGTCGCTGGCAGATGCCGCACACAACAACATCGCTAACGGGATCGCTAAATAGTGACGTTTTTTAGCGATCCCGTTAGCGATGTTGTTTAGTGTGGCATACCCTCTAAACTCTGTACAATAATTCTCAGCAGGACACTTCCCCTGACATAGTGCAGTTAATTTACTTTCAGCAAATGTTACTCGGTCAGGGTCATCATACAGGAGCCCTAAGTTCTCAAAAAACAAGTCTAGAGTTGAGAGGTCTAAGGCATCAGGGGATAGGGTGAAGGCCCAACCCTGGGGGTCTCCCTGCAGCTGGGATATGATGAGTCTTATATACTTGATCTCAGAACCAGATGAAAGTGAGCAGAGTCTGAAATACAAGCAGCAGCTTTATGGTTGCCTGAAAATCTGTCATGAAGGAAGACCTTGGGCTCTGGAAAAATCAAGGGGGTGCTGCACGGGCTTGGGCCTTAATGGATTCATGTTGTTGAATTCACTGTGCAACACCTTAGACTACATAGCCAAAGTCTTGCATTTAATCCACCATCCTTTGGAAGGGGTCCATGATTTATTTTGGCCGCACCTGGAAACCCGCTGTGTACCTTGGTTACCAGCGGATCGCTGGTCTCCCGCCTGTCACACGCAGCGATGCGTGCCTGTCAGCGGGAGACCAGCGATCAAAAAAATGTCCAGACATTTCAGCGACGATCAGCGATACCCGGCAGGGGGGCTGATCGTCGCTGAATGTCACACACAGCGATATCGCTGGTGAGCTCGGTGCTACGTCACAAAACTAGTGACTCAGCACCGATCTCGCTAGCGAGATTGTTGTGTGAGACGGGCCCTTTAGGGTATGAGAATTACAAGTAAAAGAGCAATACTTTGGAGTCAGCTGGAAGTGGCAAGTGTTGCCTATTTGACCACTTGGCAATGATTTGCATATTTTGCAGGATATATTTAAAGAGGTTGTTTAGCCAAACTAAAAACTGTACAGGTACTGTATGTCGTGTTAACATAATGTTAAATCAATGTATTCTCTCCTGCTGTTACCCTCATTAAGTCAGTGCGGATCAAAGTTGTAGTTTATGCTAGACAGTAAGCCATGTCACTCTTAGGGTTGATGTAAATAGATAAATTGATTCACAGGACCCAGTCCATTGGCCACACCAGTAATCTATGGCCCTGAACAGGAATCCTGAAATCTGCCTCTTACTTTCTGACTTCACTGGCTTCTCTTTTGATTAGTCGTTGTGGCTCAATGTCTTCATTGCAACTTAATGCATATGTGACATTGTTGTGGCACCCCTGCGGTCCAGCCTCCACAATGATATCACCTCCCTAACCGGTGGTGGTATCATGTCTGGATGTAAATGGAGTTCCCTACACTATTTAAACTACATATCTACACACAAACCTGTTCCCTGACCAGAAGGGGAGCATTAGCACCTAGTTTTTAGGGGGGGACTGCCTCTTCTGGCTGGAAGACAAAGGTGAGAGAGCAGAGTAGTGTGAGGAGAAAAAAAGGGAGGAAGATGCACAAGGAGACAGGATTCCCAGGGTTGGAGGTATTGAAGGTTCATCCTAGGATTACGCCAAGAACAGGACACCAGAGTCCTGGGCTACCAAGGATTGCAAATCCTAAGAGCAAAATTTGGAGACTTGGAGACCGAGGGACTGCAGGTCCTCTGGCCACCCTTGCAGCACCAAAAATACCACATTACAGAGGGCTCAGAGCTGTCACTGAGAGAACAGCTTGCAAAGAGCTCTCAATGCATGCTGGTTGGAGCTGCTGCAGAACAGACAAACAAGGAGCACAGATCAGCTCATAACTTGCTGAATTTCCAAACAGATGGGTATAAAAAGGAATGCTTATTCTACCCATTTAGTGAAGAGGACTCCAGCTGCTTCCAGGCTGGCCGGATCCTGGACCTGGTGACCAGTACCCTTGGATTCACCCATTATCAGTAAAGGTAAAGACTGAATTCTTTTGCCTCCTTGCTTCTCTCTGCTGCACTGCTCACTACAACCCCCATCATCACCCCAGGGGCCTGCTCCTGTTGGGGGGAGTATCCACCTTGCTGCACTACCATCTATAACCTGGGGACCCCATATGAAGTGCTGGCCATCCCTGGCCAGACTCCTCAGCTGGCACCATGTTAAACCATAAACTATTATCCCCTGTAAATATTCCCCTTTCACTTGTCCGGTCAGGGCCACGGTGCTAGACAATCGCCACTGTGATATCCTTGATTGACTGCCTGCCTGGCTATCGTGTATCCAGGCCCATGTGACCGCGGCATTGCACTAGGCCATCGGGAGCTAGGCGACTAGAATATTATCAGATAATTCTCTTGCTATGAGGACATATTTAGAAAGGTATTTAGATGGATAGCAATACGATACAATACGATACGATACACTTTATTGATCCCGGGGGGAAATAACAGTATTACAGTAGCAATACAAACAGCAGTACATAAAATATTAGGACACAAATCTTGCACAGGTATACCAACATTACATAATAAATAAATAATAAAAGTGTGTAGTTTAGGTGTATATAAGACAATGTTAATTGACATTAGTACACCAGCCATCGGTGGTTATTTCCCTTTAATGTATATAGTTAATTTCATAATGCATTTTTTTGGTCATTATTTTGTATTAGTATTTGTCGGCCAATACTAGGGGTGTCCAAAAGGTGCAAATCTTACCATTATGCAATTTTTCTACTTATTTTTCATTCCTGGGTTTGCTCACAAATGCACAAAACAGTAATAACAAAAACTATCAGAGTGAAATAAAGGAAAATAATAAGCTCAATAAAACAGAAAATTAAAATTTCAAAGCTAAATGAAAGGGTATAGGGCTGCAAAATACAGTATTTCTTTGACTTCTGAGCAGCCTTTGGAAATCCTGTAAAGATGGCACTTTTTTTTTTCTTTTGGACAATCAAAAACATCGAACAACCACAGAGGTGATGTCAATTAGGAAGTTTATTCTCATTATGATGATGAAGCGGTTCGTATATCACCTGTTGTGACTGGGCACAGCAAGAAGACAGCAATCAATACACTATGGATGTTCTCATTTAAAGTAATCAATAGGTTAAGAAAAGCTCCCCAGAGAACTGGAATGAAAGTAGAACACCTCACTTCAGAAAAACTTTTAGAGAGGCACAGGAAGCTTTTGTCAGAGTTGTTTTTGCTGTATGAATGCACAAAGCAATTGCACTATCTATTGTGTCACTTATCATTCACAGAATATAGAAGTTAGAGTGAAATGTTTGCTCTGAGATATCTTCGCTTTTCTTTGGAGCTTTCAGTTTTGTCTCAGTAGACCTTGCTGAGAAGTCCAGTATCATTTCATCATTTCATCTGGTAAAGGAAGTAAGACCCAAGCTGTTAACACCTCAGTTAGCGCTTAACAAAAGCCACGATAACTAAAGATATTCCTAACTCTATTATCACACTGAAAATTTACTAAAATGTGCTGTCTGGATACTGACAACTACATAATACATAATAGAATATGATATTGTTGTAGGAAGATCTATTCAGTGGCGCTGGTGTAAAAATAAAGAGGTTAAGGGTTGCAGCGATTCCAGACAGAAAACAACTAATCTGTAAATCATGAATCAATTATAAAGAAAAAATGGATGACCTAAAGGTTTAAGAGAAAAAGCTGATCTGCATTTATTAAACTTGGCATATAAATATGCTACAACCACAACAAATGACAAAGGGAATAAAGGAAAATTAGTGGAGGTAATGTATTACACTCAGCCCAATTTACAGTATGTATCCTGTTGAAGGAAAGTTGGTTAGATAAATATTTCACCAGGCCCGATTTGGCCCCTGTACAGAGCGAGATTATTGCACTATGCCCCATATGTCATGGAGATCCTACTAGAGGAAAATCCTATTAGAGAGATGATTTCTATTTGAGGAATAACAATCATGAAAATATAAATATATACAAATATAATGTCCAATAAGTCCTGTGGAGAACAAACCAATCCAATTGGGAGAGGCGGTGTGGCCCAATTAAAGATAGAGTGGACTATGTATGCACTGCAGAAGTAATAAAGGCGTGCACACAGTGGGAAAAGAGTAGTTGCTGGCTGAACCTAGAATTGATCCAGGATCAATATAAATAAGAATAAACAGCCGCACTCAATAAGCATATTTATCAATGCATAACATGGGAATTTTATTAGGGTCACCACAGCAATAGTACAAGTGTCAAAGTAACGTTTCGACCAAAAAAGGTCTTTATCAAACAACACTGCAAAACATAAATATATACAGAGTTAGGAGTGAAAACATTTAACAAATTTTACAAATAAAACAATATATATACATATTTACATTCAAGAGGACAAGACAACTTTTGCAAAACAAGATGAAGGTTGAAAGAAAAATTTTTTTTTAAAACCAATTTTTCGGGAAAAAAAAGGGGGAAAAAAAGAAGGGGGGAAAAAAAGGGGAAAAATGAAGGGGAAGGGAAAGGAAAGAAAAAAGGGGGAAAAAATGGAAAATAAGGAAAAAATTGTGAAAAACTGAAAATTGAAGAAAAATAATGGAAAAATGAAAAAAATATATAATGAAAAAAGAAAAAATCTGATATATATGAGAAAAATGGGAAAAAAATTTTTTTGAAAGAATTATTCGGAAAAAATTACATATATGAAAAATTGAAGAAATGTGAAAAAAATATACATATACAACAAGGAAAAAAGGAAAAAGAGGAAAGGCAAAAATGGGTAAATCATATGTATAAACAAACAGTATACACAAAATTGCAAAATTGCCTGTAATCCTTTAAAACTATTTTGTAACTTTATATTCAATTTATATTGTAAGAATGCCTGAAAAAAAATTTTCACAAGAGAATAAACTGCGTTAAGGGCTGCAGACAGGGTCTAAGAGAGAGGCGGCGGACAAAACAATAAAGAGCAACAGAGGATCACATAACATAGCGAATTATAGCAAATTATAACGAAAATGACTTAGCGAATATAGGCAAAAAATATATAACAATAGGCACTGTATAACATAAAAACTGACCTTTATAGAAGTAGTGAAAAAAGGAAGATGAATAATGTTAGCTATACAAAAAAGAGAGAGAGGGGATAAGGGGTTAATATACCAATGGAAGGAAAGGAGTTAAATTAAAACCCACATGCTAGCATGAATATAAAAGCTGTCAGACCAATAGGAAGACATACCTATAGTTTTGAAAGGTGACTGTTTGTTTGAAGCAGTGGGACCAAGGGTCCCAGGGGGTACTATAGGAAAAGAAAGATACATCAGATGTCAGGCGTCACAGAAAATGACAGTGGAGAGGGAGAGACGTCGCATACCTGGCGCTCCAAGGATATGGAGGATCTGTGGTGATGGGCAGTGTCATTGGTGGTCAGTGGGTTAATATAGCCCCAAGGGCGGAAGAGGCTGAACGGCATTGATGCAGTGAAGCAGATGAGGCTTGGAGCGCTGATGTCATAGCGCATGCGCAGTAAGGGAGCGCTTGGGGACAGGGGCTGGAGCGCAGGCACAGTGTAAGTGAACAGACGTGGATGTGTTCACAGAGGAAGCGCTGCAGGCGCATGCGCTGGTATTAAGGGGAGAGCGCTGTGGAATAATGTATAAGATTAAGGGGGAGTAAGATGGTTGAAAAAGGAAAGGGAAAATTAATCAAGGGATTAGAATGAATTAAACGAAATGAGAATATGGAACAGAACAAGGAAATGGGGAGAGGAATATAGAGAGAATGGAATCAGGAGGAGGAGAGAGACAAGATACAAAGCAATAATAAATGTGATGGAAAGTGAAAGAATAAATGGAGATAAAGAGAAATACTGAGAAAAGTGGAAAGATAAACGAGAATAATAAAAGACTTTTTGAAAAAATATTTTTGAATTAATAAAATAAAAATGGAAAAATGAAAAAAATATTGAAAAAAGAAAAAAGTATAAAAAATAAAATAAAAATTACAAAAATTATAAAAATTAGGGAATGCATAATGAAGACCAATAAAAGCGGGGGATGAAATAGAGAAATAGAAAAATGAAAATAATAAAAATAAATTGATGCGTAAAGATGAACAAAAGAAAAATAAAGTAAAACTAAAAATAAACAAAAAATAAAAATTAGAAAAATGTAGAAAAATTTAGAAAAATATTTGAAAAAATGAGGACCGGATTATACTTACCAAAAGTCAATATTATAAGAGAAGAGATCATGGTGCCTGAAACCAACAGAGTGAATTTAGTGGATGAAATAGAGTGAAGAAATATGCCAGTCAGCATGTTATACACGTACCTATAAAAGAAAGACATGTGAAAAAATTGTACACAGACGTCATATTCAAGAGACACCAATTACAATCTAATTCCTCCTGCAGATATTATATGGGGATTGCTGTTGCTCAATTGGCTAGAAGCAACTATCAGCGAAAATAAAGTCAGCGGATGATAAGGTCCAGTTCCCTATTAAGGCCCTTGGGGGATAAGGTTTGTAGGGTATAAATCCAGTAGGATTCCCTCTCTCTGAGTAATTTGATATGGTTACCACCTCGTCGAGGTCTATTAATCTGTTCGATGACCTGAAAACGTAATTGTGAAACAGAGTGATTGGCGCATATAAAGTGGTATGGAAGGGGTAGCCATGTTTTTTTGCATCGTATTGTGGACTTATGGCTTGCGATGCGATCGCGTATGTGTTGTGTGGTTTCACCAATATAGAGTAAGCCGCACGGGCATTTTATCAGGTAGATCACATTGCTGGATTCACAGGTAAAAAAGCCTTTAATGTTTACCCGAATGGGGGTGAATGATCACATTGGATTTTATGACATTAGAACAGCATGTGCATCCAAGGCAGGGAAATGTTCCTTTCCACTCTGTGTGAAGAAATGTTTGTTTAGGTATCTTGGAGAAGCTGCCAAGGTCGGCTTTGACCACTTTGTCCCTAATGTTGTTGGGTCTTCTCTTGCACATTAGGGGAGGAGTCTTAAAGGCTTCAATCTGAGGATATGAGCGAGTAAGCATAGGCCAATGTTTATGAATCACATTGTAGATCTTGGGCATGATAGGGTGGTGAGTGTGAACAAAAGGAACTCTTTCGAGTTTAGGTTTGGCAATTTGTTGAGGGGTTGAGTCAAGGGCTAGAGCTTTTTCCCTCGTAAGTTTTTTGAGTAGTGCCTAGCTGCAAATTTCTTGGACATTTCCTCTAGGCGGTCCGGTAAGAGGATGGGATTAGAGACAATTCGGGTCACCAATTTAAATTGGGAACGAGGTAGGCTATATTTTGTAGATGATGGATGACAACTGTCATACTGTAATAGGCTGTTGGAGTCTTTTGGTTTGGAAAAGATGTCAGTACTTAGATATCCGTCCGAATCCCTCATGACAAGGGTGTCGAGTAATGGAATATGAGTTTGACTATAGTTCAGTGTAAACTGTAATTCAGGGCGAGTAGAACTGAGGAAATCAGTAAAGGCTACCAGAGTGTCATAGGGACCCGTCCATATGCAGAAGATGTCGTCAATAAAGCGAAGCCAGCACATGTTATAAGTTTTAAATAGGGCATTATCGATGGAGCGCCAGGTATGCGACGTCTCTCCCTCTCCACTGTAATTTTCTGTGACGCCTGACATCTGATGTATCTTTCTATTCCTATAGTACCCCCTGGGACCCTTGGTCTCACTGCTTCAAACAAACAATCACCTTTGAAAACTATAGGTATGTCTTCCTATTGGTCTGACAGCTTTTATATTCATGCTAGCATGTGGGTTTTAATTTAACTCCTTTCCTTCCATTGGTATATTAACCCCTTATCCCCTCTCTCTCTTTTTTGTATAGCTAACATTATTCATCTTCCTTTTTTCACTACTTCTATAAAGGTCAGTTTTTATGTTATACAGTGCCTATTGTTATATATTTTTTGCCTATATTCGCTAAGTCATTTTCGTTATAATTTGCTATAATTCGCTATGTTATGTGATCCTCTGTTGCTCTTTATTGTTTTGTCCGCCGCCTCTCTCTTAGACCCTGTCTGCAGCCCTTAACGCAGTTTATTCTCTTGTGAAAATTTTTTTTCAGGCATTCTTACAATATAAATTGAATATAAAGTTACAGAATAGTTTTAAAGGATTACAGGCAATTTTGCAATTTTGTGTATACTGTTTCGTTTATACATATGATTTACCCATTTTGCCTTTCCTCTTTTTCCTTTTTCCTTGTTGTATATGTATATTTTTTTCACATTTTTAAAATTTTTCATATATGTAATTTTTTCCGAATAATTCTTTCAAAAAAATTTTTTTTCGCATTTTTCTCATATATAGCAGATTTTTTTCTTTTTTCATTATATATTTTTTTCATTTTTCCATTATTTTTCTTCAATTTTCAGTTTTTCACAATTTTTTCCTTATTTTCCATTTTCTCCCCCTTTTTTCTTTCCCTTCATTTTTTCCCTTTTTTCCCCCCCTTCTTTTTTCCCCTTTTTATTCCCGAAAAATTGGTTTTAAAAATTTTTTTTCTTTCAACCTTCATCTTATTTTTCAAAAGTTTTTTTGTCCTCTTGAATGTAAATATGTATATATATTGTTTTATTTGTAAAATTTGTTAAATGTTTTCACTCCTAACTCTGTATATATTTATGTTTTGCAGTTTTGTTTGATAAAGACCTTTTTTGGTTGAAACGTTACTTTGACACTTGTACTATTGCTGTGGTGACCCTAATAAAATTCCCATGTTATGCATTGATACTTATTGAGTGCGGCTGTTTATTCTTATTTATGTATGCACTGCAGGCAGGAGTGTGCTCCAAAAATAATAGTGAGCGCTCTAAGGATATGCGAAGGAAGTTAGTTGGAGGCTTCCCGGCCGGTGGCAGTGCCTCTGTAAACCGAATGATCAAAACGATACCTTTAGATGCTTCAGGAGATGTTTGAGAAGAGAAGCAGTGAGAGAGAAGAGAGCTACTTGCTCTCCATTGAGCCCATAGTGTTGCTGCGTCCAGTAGTCGGCACAGGCTACGGAGAGCTGTGGTCTGCAGCTACGTGCTTTCCAGTAGCGGTAGTCCTCTCTGCCACCCTTAGCACATCGGACTTTGCCTGATCACGTGTCATCACGTGACTTCTGACGTCACGCCAGGTCCTGCTTCCTCCACCGCTACTGGAAAACACGTAGCTGCAGACCGCAGCTCTCGGGAGCCTGTGCCGACTACTGGATGCAGCAACACTAAGGGCTCAATGGAGAGCAAGTAGCTCTCTTCTCTCTCACCACTACTCTTCTCAAGCATCTCCTGAAGCATCTAAAGGTATCGTTCCAATCATTCGGTTTACAGAGGCACTGCCACCGGCCGGGGCAGCCTCCAACTGACTCCCTTTGCACATCCTTAGAGTGCTCACTATTATTTTTGGAGCACACTCCTGCCTGCAGTGCATGCATAGTCCATTCTATCTTTAATTGGGCAACACCGCCTCTCCCAATTGGATTGGATTTGTTCTCCACAGGACTTATTGGACATTATATTTGTATATATTTATATTTTCATGATTGTTATTCCTCAAATAGAAATCATCTCTCTAATAGGATTTTCCTCTAGTAGGATCTCCATGACATATGGGGCATAGTGCAATAATCTCGCTCTGTACAGGGGCCAAATCGGGCCTGGTGCAATATTTATCTAACCAACTTTCCTTCAACAGGATACATACGGTAAATTGGGGTGAGTGCAATACATTGCCTCCACTAATTTTCCTTTATTCCCTTTGTCATTTGTTGTCGGTGTAGCATATTTATATGCCAAGTTTAATAAATGCAGATCAGCTTTTTCTCTTAAGATATTGTTCTGTCGTAATTCTCATTTTTAATGATGGCATGTTACATGTAGTCTCATATTTATGCTTCCAAATACTGTTACACAATTAGGATGTAATTGTGTAGCCCAGCTTTGTAAGGCACACATAAAATCCTGGAGTCTGCACAGAAAGGTAACAGTTAAAGCTTTACACCATTCATTCACACTTTAGACACACCCACTAGGGGTATAAAGTAGTGTCATGCAGCCTGCGAGTGAGGAGAGTTCCTGTCTCAGGATAGGGAGAGTCCTGTCTCAGGACAGTGCGGAGAGTTGAGTTCCTGTTAGAGCTCTGTGAGAGTTGAGTGCCAGAGTAGCTCATCTGACCAAAAGTGGAGGCTAGTACGGGTGAGCCAGTTTATCCTAGCCTAGTCAGAGCTACCTCTTAACCAGCCTGGACTTAGAGGATACCAAGAGCTGCTCATTGAGCTCAAAGGAAAAACTGACTTTCTACATCCACGCTGCAGTGCTATGTTAAGAGCAGAAGCAGGGCGAAGGGCACAGTGGAGAAGACAGAGCAGTGCCTTAGGTAGTGAATTGCCTGCACTAATTATCCGGTCACTGGGGACCGAGGAGTTGCTATTGTTTCAGGCATAGTAACGAGAAAACCAGAGTCTCGCTGGACTATAAGTCGCAGGAGCAAGCCTTAGTGTCGGTACGTAACCGGAGTCAGGGGAACAAGGACTTTGAGTTAAGCGCTTGACAAAAGTAAGGACTTAGTTTTACCATTTAGAAGGCTCCGTCACAAAGCCGGCCGGGCAGTACAGCTATGGAGTTAGCTGGAGTATTCGGAGTTAACTTAGCTTCATGCAAGTTGGACTCATCATATTGAAAGTAAAGGAGGCCTCTAACCTGCTCAGCTGTTACCTGGACGTGCATTCTCCACCCCGACCAGCTCCCCGGGACCTGCCTAAACATCTGACAAGTAAAAGGTATGGAAAGACGCTGGATGGTGTGAGACTGATTCATTTAACTGCACCCTACATCATTATAACCATAGACTCAGAGGGACAGGCCCACCTGTGGGGGACCCAACACCTAGCTGCTATAACATCCCCTCAGAGTTCTATTCAGCAGCGCTGGTCTTTAGTGACTAGACAACTACAGGTGGCGTCACGAACTGTTATCTACCAAATCCCCTGTAAATAATTCCCCCATTATTGCCCTGACCGCCAGGGCCACAGACCGAGCCACCGCTACCAGTGACAACCCCCATAGACTTCCATGGGCTCGGCTCTGAGTACCCCATAGCCCTGGTAATCCACAATTGTGGTGGCGGGTCAGCACAAACTCAGCATACATGTTCCTTTCTTTTCAGCAATTATGGTATGACAATATGATAGGGAGTTTCAACTTTTGATACATATCAATATTGTTTTTGGCAATACATGAAATGTTGCCATTTCTTATATGAATAGTTAAAAGAAAAAAAAGGTTTTATTACTTTGTTAACCACTTGAATAAAGATTGATTGTAAGACACAGCAAAAAAGGTGAATATAGGCCTGAAATGCAAAAATTTGTAGCCCACAGATAGATGAGGCATCTGACGGAGAAACCACACTGTTCAATATGTGGCCTGTATTTTTGTTTTTTTTTTACAGCAAAATAGTGTATAGAACTAGGGTAACACACAGCAAAAAAGGTGAATATAGTATTCCTGAAATGCCCAAATTTGTAGACCACAGATAGATGAGGTGTCTGACGGAGATACCACACTGTTCAATATGTGGCCTGTATTTTTGTTTTTTTTACAGCAAAATAGTGTATAGAACTAATAATAATAATTTTATTTCTATAGTGCCAACATATTCTGCAGCACTTTACATTATAGAGGGGACTTTTACAGACAA
Organism: Oophaga sylvatica; assembly: GCA_033576555.1. NCBI lineage: Eukaryota > Metazoa > Chordata > Amphibia > Anura > Dendrobatidae > Oophaga > Oophaga sylvatica. The sequence goes on from JARQOD010000001.1 coordinate 802,012,494, forward strand.
TAGACATTACAGCATAACAATAAACACAGATCAAAGTAGTTACCAAGAGGAATGAGGAAGCTTACAATCTATGAGGAAAAAGGGGAGACACGAAAGGTAGATGGTAACAATTGCTTTCATTGTTCGGACCAGCCATAGTGTTCGAATCGGGTGTTCCTGTAATGCTGCATGAACCAGTTAACAGCCAAAGTATGTAACAGTATAGACACAGAGGGCTATTAAATGCATAAAGCGGGTGAGAACATAATACGAGGTACCTGATTATGGTAAAAAAATTTTGAATGGGCTTACAGGGATAGTTAGGTTAATGCGTTGAGGTGGTAAGCTAGTCTGAACAAATGCGTTTTTAGGACACGCTTAAAACTGTGGGAATTGGGGATTAATTATATTAACCTGGGTAGTGCATTCCAAAGAATTTGCGCAGCACGTGAAAAGTCTTGGAGATGGGAGTGGGAGGTTCTGATTATTGAGGATGCTAACCTCAGGTCATTAGCAGAACGGAGGGCATGGGTAGAATGGTAGGCTGAGACAAGGGAGGATATGTAGATTGGTGATGAGCCATGGAGTGTTTTATGGGTGAGAGTAATAAGTTTGTACTTGATTCTGGAGTGAATGGGTAACCAGTGTAATGACTGGCACAAGGTAGAGGCATCGGTAAAACGATTGGGGAGGAATGTGATCCTGGCTGCAGCATTCAAGACAGATTGGAGAGGGGAGAGTTTGGTAAAAGGGAGACAAATTAGTAGAGAGTTACAATAGTCCAGACGAGAATGAATAAGAGAAACAGTAAGAGTTTTTGCAGAGTCTGAAGTAACAAAGGTCAAATTCTAGAAATGTTTTTGAGGTGGAGATAACAAGAGCGAGCCAGTGATCGGATGTGGAGGGTGAATGAAAGCTTGGAATCAAGTATGACCCCAAGACAGTGGGCATGTTGCTGGGGAGTAATGATGGAACCACACATGGAGATGGCAATGTCGGGCAAAGGAAGGTTAGTAGAGGGAGGAAACGGGAGGAGTTTTGTTTTTGACAGGTTCAGTTTCAGATAGAGGGATGACATGATGTTGGAGACAGCGGTAAGACAATGACTGAAGAAGTGTATAATTGGATGTCATCAGCATAGAGATCGTACTGGAAACCAAATCTACTGATTGTTT
>JARQOD010000001.1:802013747-802031329 GCA_033576555.1 Oophaga sylvatica
CGTACAAAAATGGATTTTTTCATGATGAGGTTTTTTTTGGACGGGTTTAAATTGATTCCCACTTTCCTTCGAACCCAAAACAACTGTTTAAATCTTTTGACAATTTCCCCAGCCCCCACTTCAATATTTTTTTTGATTTGAAAGCTCACCTGCAAGGGGAAACCACCAGGGATTATTTCCAACCCTACGCTACCAACGCTTCTAATATGAACTTCCCCCACACTATAAAGGGGGTTTCCGGGGAAAATTTCTAAAACTACAAATTGCCCCCAAGAACTTTTTTAACATCAAGATTCTCATGATCGCCAAAAAAGGGGGTTTCCCCCCAAAAAAGTGATCCGCAGATCCCGGGAAAGGGATCAATCAAGCCCTTGGGTTTTCAGGGCCATAAAAAAAGGACCCCAAAGGGGGTTTTTCCCTTAAAAAAGGTTGGGACCAACAAGGAGGATCCTTAAAAAAACGGGGATATTTGCCACAGATTCAAAATCCCCCCTAGGGTTCAAACCCTTTTACAGCAAGGGACACCCAATTTCCCGGGGGAATTCGATAATATCATTTTGTCCGCCAACCATTAGTTAAAAAAAAACCCAGGGCCTTCCCAGGGGGAGTTAACTTTTTCCCTTTAGCCCCCCAAAAAATTTTTTTTGTAACCCCCGATAAAATTCTTTTTTAAAAAACATAAAATAATTGAAAACCAAAAAATTTTTTTGCAATTATTTCCCCTCCCATAAAACTAGGGGCCAAACGCTAAAGAATTGAGAAAAAGAGTTCAAAACCTGAACCATACATTTGCGCACAATAAAAAAAAGGGTTTGTAGCTTCCCGGGGACCCCATTTTAACCAACATGGGGGAAAAAACCCATAACCCGTTTTTTTGGGGTTTTCAGAAAATCACTGGAAATAAGGGGTGAGAATCTTGAAAACGACTGTTTCCCAGCAAACACCTGGTTTTATAACTTCAAGTATCCCCCCGTTGGCCCCCGAAATTTCCCCTTTTTGGCTTTTTGGAGATACCCTGAGTGTTGGACAATGTTTTTGGATCATATGATTGGTTGCCCCGGGGTCGTCTCTCTTGATAATATCCCAACCCTCCCTTCCCCCCCCCTTTTTTTTTTTTTTTTCCTTTCGGCATATAATTTATTTTGTCCAGATTTGGTTAGCTTGAGGTATGGACCTTTGAATCAATGTTTTAAAATTTATCGATTATTATATCGTGCGATCTTATTCTTAGACATCATTACATTGAAACTCATTTTGCCTACTATTAATTCGCTGATTCATATATCCAGTTCTTTCATTTTGTGTGTAATTACACATTGTGTCCACTGACTTTGATACACTGGTGATATATAGTATTCAACGGGTCTTAAATGATACTAGTCGCTGTTTATTATGTTTTCCTTTTTATTTGCCGAAATACACTCCAGTCGCCTTGCTTTGTATATATTGTGTCCGCTGTGCAATCATTTATCTCTGATACCTATGTGTGTCTTGGATACACATTCCTATGGTCACCAAAATGATATAGGTTGTCATTATTTAGTCCTCTCATGGCTATTAGACATTTGCATACTTCTATGCATTGTCAATTGACATTACCGCTGTTTTTTGCGCAGGCGAATTTATTGTCATTGGGGGCGTGGCTTTCCATAGGCGTCATGTATCTCTGACGCCATCTTTTGATTTTCTGAACTGGCTATGACTTCCGGGTCCTCACAGCAGGACATTTCCTGTCACGGGACTCATTGTGCGTCCATTAACAAACTATTTAAAGACCGCAGTTAGTACACTGCTCACTCTTTCCCTGACGAAGCTGCGGGTGCAGTGATACGCGTGGGGCTCTTTCCCCCCTGGTCCCGGGACCCTTCCCCTTGCGTGATCCTTTTACCATTCCTGTGCTTCTTGGGAGCTATTGGTAACGTTACCTTTTTCTTGATTGCTGCTTGGCCTCCATTGAGGCAGTTTCACACTATATGGGCAATTTTGGGTGTTATTAAACACCTTGCCCTACTGGTCTTTTCTCATTTGTCATCATATTTGTGATGTTCTGCTTCATCTTTTCATTCCAGCTTACACAGCGCTGCGCATATATAATCTCATTTGGATGACATTATTTCATCCATACGGCCGCTTAGGTTTATTATATACCATGCTGTCTATGTTATTATAATTGCATTGTTGCTGTGTTGTGATAGCTTTTCGCTCCAGTTTATTACACTGATATTTGTATTTTTGTTTATCGTACTATGATTATTGTTACGCACCATATATTCCATCTGCATTAGAGGGATACTCTAATTGGTCCCACACATTTATGGACTCAGGGGTGCTTTTGTCTATATTTTAATCATTTTTATAATTGTTTGTACTCTGGTCTTTTGTCTCAATAAAATTTATATTTTTGTACATTTTTTATTATTTCATTATTGGGTGTGCGCAATTTTTGCACTATTTGTTTTTTCTTCCTTTTTCTGGCGTACCAAACGGCCAATCCCTGATTGAAGGCTGGCTGTTTAATTTGGTATTAATGCACCTGTGTAGTCGCCATTTTACTTGAGTCCACTGCACTCTGTCAGTGCATCAGTATTGAGGCCTTTTCAGACAGGTAAGCACTCTCCTGTTTTTGGTGGTGTTTTTTCTTGAATTTTGGATTTTTTTTTAAATCCGCTTTTTGTGGGTTTGATCTTTGAGTAGGAGATGTTAGAGTAGGACTGGCAAGTGTAAGGATCCGTGACGTGGGTTGACAGCTTACATATTTTGGCCAGAATATCAACTATACCGTACATATATTTAATGTCTTTTTGCACATTATACTTTTGCAGAGTGCAGTTGGGCCCAAATGGTTCTGTACACTGTGGCCTCTTTCACACTGGATGCATTATAGTTAGCACTGGGCCCGCCATAAGGCGTAATTAAAGGCTAGTGAACCAGACGCTCTGCATTCCTATGTGAACATGCCATATACAGATTGCCCATTTTGCACTGGTGTACCACACGGCCAATCCCTGATTGAAGGCTGGCTGTTTAATTTGGTATTAATGCACCTGTGTAGTCGCCATTTTACTTGAGTCCGCTGCACTCTGCAGTGCATCAGTATTGAGGCCTTTTCAGACAGGTAAGCATCTCTGCCTGTTTTGGTGGTGTTTTCTTGAATTTTGATTTTTTTAAATCCGCTTTTTGTGGTTTTGCCATTTGTAAGGATATCTGAATGTGCCCTTACTGTAGTACTGAAACCTTATGATGGGACATGGGCATTAATGAATTATCGACAGAGAGGTGAATAAAACTTTGCTTTTTTATTTTTTGGTGAAGAAATGGGTAAAAGAGGGTGATATTGATTATTTCAATTAAAAGACTTTCTTTTTTAAACAGACGCCGAAGCATGCCATTGAAGCTTTTCACTCTGCTACACTCACACTAATGAAACTGGATGAGATCCATGTGTCACTAATGTGCAGGTGTGCAGCGTGCGGTGCATCCTTTTGAAAAACCTGACATGCGCGCACCACATTGAATACAATGGGGTGTGCTTGTGTCCGTATTTGCAGTCCTTAAAAATCGGACCGTATACATATATATAAAACAATGAAGAAGAGAGCCTTAAACAGTATTTTACTACGTGCTAAAGATACTTTCATGTATGGATTGTATGGCAACCCAGGAGTCCAGTTACCACAGTGACATTGCCTCCCTCACAGGGAGGAATGTCAGCTGGAAGCAAGGTGGGCTCCCTTTACCAGGTGTCATAGGAGAGAAGTCGAACAGAACCTGGGAGTGCAGCTGTGATTAAACTCGCCCCAGAGCTGAGCGCTAGGGACCAGATACTGGAGTCTGTGGTTGCTCGGGTACTGAAGTTTCCGCAGCTAAATCCAGAGGGCAGGGGACTGCAGGTCCTGGCCCGATACAGGGACTGGCCCGATATAATACCCGGCGGCACAGCAGCATACCAGAGCCAACACAAAGGAGCTGCATCTTTGATAGGCTCGAACTGCCTGCCATGCGAGCATGGTTTGTTTTAAGAGAGAGAGACAGTTAGCAGCAGGAGGGTGAGCTATTAGGCAGCGAGGAAAAAGGGAGGACAGCGCAGAAGGAAGGACTCCGTAACTACTTGGCCAGGTGTATCCAAAATTGCTTCCAGGCTGCCCCGGTGCTCTCCATCATGATCTGTCACGATCTTTTACCAGTGCCCCGTCTGTACTATGAACCATCAAAAGTAAAGGAAAATAAAACTACAGTCCTTGGCTCCTCCAGTGATCTCTTGCGCTCTGAGTCCTGCACCACAAAGTACACGAAGCCTGACATAAACAGAATTGGCAGCCCTGGGCCCCACTCCACCTGTGGGGAGCAGAACCATCCCAGCTGCATCACCATCAGCCCCGCAGTCTCGTTTAGCAGCGTCGGCCATCTGTTGCCAAACACCACAGGTGGCGTCACGTTAAATCCGATACACATATTCCCCATTTACGGCACAGCCAGGGCCACGGAGTTGGGTCACAGCCCCATGACTTCCCCAAAGAACTGTCCGACTGATATGACTGCTACAAGCACAAGGAAAGATGGGAATTCTTCCCTACAATAGAACTAAGCTGGATCCCACATGTAACGGGGAACCTGATCCTGCGACCAGACCCCTAAAGTCCTCATCTAGTCTGAACGAAGACCTATAGTTGCGAGGGAGGAATCCCTACAAGATCTAGGGACTGGGAGAAAAGGTGGACACCTCCTAACAGAAATTGTAGCAGGGAAAAATTAAACAGAAAACAAATTACTTAGAATCCTAACAACAAGCAAAACTGACTGAGAAAGGCCCTAACACCCGGCTAGCTTAAGAGTAGATAATACAATGAAGTCCAGCAAAGCAGAGGGCGGAGCCAGACAAATAGGGAAAAAAGGTCATGTGACCAGCAAACGAAAAAAACCTAACAAGAGGGTTCTAACAGTACCCCCTTTAAGAGGGCCTCCGGACCCCTAGGACTTAGGCTTATCCGGAAACCTCTTGTGAAACGCTCTGACAAGTCTAACCAGAAAAACATCCGCCCTCACCCAGAGTTAACCTCGGGTCCATAACCCTCCAACACGAGGTAATGCAAACTCCCTCTATACCGTCTAGAAATTAGGGTGCGAAAAATCTCATAGCCCCTCCTCCACCACCAGGGGAACAGTGGCCGAGACGTCTCCATCTGAGACCTCCTTTTTTCAAGAGAGAAACAAGAAACACCGGATTAATCTTCCAGGAGGAGGAAGCTCCAACTTAACAGCAGATTGGTTAAAACCTGAAGCACCTTAAAGGGGCCCCACAAACTTGGGCCCAATTTCTTAGACGGAATCCTCAAGCGCAGATTTTTAGAGGACAACCAAACCCATGTCACCAAACAAACAAAACCCTTTGTCGTTTTCTATCAAAATACACTTTGGGTCTTTTGTTAGCCTCCTGAAATTACCACGCACATCAGTCCAAACTCTCTCCAAAACCCAAAAAAATTCTCCTCTTCAGGACAGCCGATCCCAACTTGGAAAATGACCCAAAAAGACGGATGTCTCCCATAAACAAAAAAAAGGCGAACAACCAGCAGAAGCGGAGTATGGGTTTTTAAGAGCAAACTCAGCAAGTGGCAAAACTCAGACCACCCCTCGATTATCAGTCACAAAACAACGCAAGAACTGCTCAACATGATTTTTACTTTTTTCTGGCCATTAGACTCAGGAGAAAAACCGGAAGAAAAACAAATAACTCCCAACCGTCACAAAAAGGCCGCCAAAAACGAGCCCACAACTGAGGTCCCCATCAAACAATGTCATAGGAACGCCAAGAGTCTGACAATTTCCTTGAAAAGGCCTTAGCAAAGTCTTACGCAAGGCAGTTGAGAAAGGAACCAAGTACACATCTTAAAACGGCCCGACCACCCAGATGACAGTGAAACCCTCAGAGGGGGAAGGTCAGTAAAAATCCATAGCCCAATATGTCCAAGGGGCACTAGGGCCTTTCAGAGGGCAAAGAAACCCCCCGCACAGGAGTAAAAGACTTATTCTAGCACACCAGTGCATTGTGCACCCTTAAGACTTCCTTTGCCATCCAGGCCACCAAAAGCGCGCCCCCCACAAGTCTCTTGGCCCCGAGATTCCAGGATGACCTGCCAAACCGAGACATGACATTCAACAAACAAATCCTCCTCAGGGAACCAGGCACAAACAACCCCCATGGGCTTTAGATGGGGCATTCTCCTGTCTTAAGAATCTCATCTTCCAACACAATTCCAAAACACAAAAAACCCAACCCCCTTGCAAAATTTTTTCCTCCTCCTCATACCCACCATGGGAGAAAGCGCGAGACAAAGCACAGCTTTAACATTTTTAGTACCTGGGATTAAGTAACGGTAAAAATTAAATCGCGAAAAAACAGTGCCCACCTAGCCGACGGGCATTTAAGCGTTTGGCATTTGTCAAGGAAAAATAAATTTTTCTACCTTTATATTTTTATATATATTTGTTTTGCTATTTTTATATCTTTATTTTAAAATATGTTTATATGTGCTTTTTACTTTGATATTCAAATAAACACAAGTTTTCCTTATGAGTAGTATTTAGAAATGAATTTATTCTAAGATGTCAGTACCAGCTAGTCTGTCTCCAAGAAATTCACGATGACTGCCCCCCACCTTTGGGGAATTTGGGATTGCATCAGCAAGTCTGCCTGGATACAAGACCAAATGGAATGTGAACCAATAGAGAGGGCCGAATGCGGACATGTACATATATGGACATAATAGCTTACCTACCTCCCCCATCCACCCTTTACTCCACCTTGACACCTGTGTAGAAAAACCTTATGTTTTGGGAAAAAAGAACAGAACTTCGTGATGGGTGCCGCTGTACCCCCCGGGAGCTTTCTCAAAGATTGAACCTGTTTGATTGTTTCTGACTCTTTCTTTTTACTGTACCCATGCTCAAACTAATTTGGAGTGACTGGAGGACGAGTGGTTGCCATACACCCCGACAATTGGCGCCTGGCAACTTGGGGCAGTGGATCGCCGCCCGCCAGACCCTCCTGAGGACTTGCGGGGGTGCCCGCGGTGACAGTGTAGAACTGCAGCCTCCATTGAACAGGAAGTTGAGACATATACTTTATAGCGTCCCACTTGCCTGTGTTCAGTCTTGCCGTTTTGCATGTATTGTCTTTTTGGGCTGAGTGGGTGCTTGAGTGGTGAGACCAAAGGCGATCCCACGCCATTCTCCAACCAGCAAGTGAGACCGAGTGACGTCGCATTCTGCGGGACTCGTGTCAGCACACTTTCCTCCTCCCCTCCGGTCACTGTACCTTTATGTAATAGTTGCCTTCCTGTGACTGAGAATAAAGTTGGAAAAAATTTTAGTTTTTTTGAATGTTGAGGGGGTAAAAGACGCACATGATGTCTAGTTAATGACAGATTGAGTAGGATTCCTGTCTTAACAGTGACAAATTGAGGAGGGCTCTTTGTCCAATACAGGGGAATCTCACAGGGAGACGTCCCGCGTGAATATAGCAGTGAAAAGGTGAGCTGTGCTGTAAGTTACACCCCTTTTGGGAAGGGATGGATTGAGGAGGACTCTCTGTCTTGTCAGTGTGTTTAGGAGGGCTCCACGTTACGGGTGGGGACCGCCAGGGCTCGGTGGCTGAGTCGTGACAACCATTGCACTTTGTTAAATCATGATGCTATATTTAATCTGAGAAACCCCCATAAGTTTAGGGTGGTGGGTGGGGGCTGGGGAACTGGTTCAGTCACGGAAGGTAAGAAGGCTGTTAGAAATGTGAGGATTTTGTATAAGATGAATGGGTTTTTCCTACACGGGCAGACTTCCCTTCAGTGGGAAAGATTATTTTAGGACAGAAAAGGGAAAGTTATTATGAGGGGCTCCGCATCCGGCTCAGGCACATCTCAGAGTAGCAAAATGATTTAAAGTTGAGGGGTGGAAGAAGTAGATGGTACAGGAGTTTCAGAAGGTGCCGACCTTGTTCGGATATTTAATGCTCTGCAGTGAAACTTGTTGAGAAACTAAAATGGCGCTTGTAACCCCTCATGCCTGTCACGGTTCCAAGCCCCCAGCCACCGCCCTATAAAGGCACCGACCAGAACAAAGGAAGGTTGGACTTGTATGCATTGGTGAACAGAATCCGCCCTGGGGGAGACCTGCCTGTCGTGGGGCGGGGGCGCCCCTGTGTAATGCCCAGCCCAATGCCCCTTCCAATCCAACAGTGGGACGCCCCCAGACAACCCCTTCCCCCAAAACCTAGCGGCCCTATTGGAACACCTAGGCCTATTGGAACACCTACGACCATATTGGAACACCTAGCGGCCATTTGGGACACCCACAGCCATCTGGGGAACCCGCAGCCATCTTGGACACCTGGAACCACCCAGTCCCGGCCTAATCCCCCCTGACGCCTTCCGGCACCCACTACCAAACCATCCGGACAGCCGGAAAAAAAGGGTTTTAGTACCCTCGCTGAGGCCCCGTCCCAGGGCTCATCCTCCAGCCCTCCCCCTTTCCTAATCCGGGAAACGCGCACAAACCTTTTTTTTCCCAGTGGGTCCCCTCCTGCCCCAATATAAAACCGATTCGGCCCTCCCCTTTTTCCAACAGCGCAGGGGGGAGCTCCGTGAACGCAGGGGAAAAACGGAGGGGTCAAACCCCGGGAAAGGGGTTGGGCTGAAAGTTCCTCTCCCAAGAAACCTTTTCCACCAACTCCAATACCCCCACCACCCCCAGGTGGGGGCCCCCACCCCCCAAAGGGGGCCCCCAAGTAAAAACCCCCGGGGGGCCCCCACCCTTTTTCCCGGCTCCTCAGACATCCCCCCCCCTCCGAGTGTCGGGGGGGACAAACCCCCACCCCCCCCAAACAGCAAAAAAGGCCCCGGGTACCCTGGGCCCCCTTTCCCCTACGGGTTTTTCCCCCCGATGGGGGCCCGAGGACTGGAAACCCCCCCACTCAAAAATTCTACCGGGGGCCAAACAGACGGCCGAAAACCCGTCCATGGGCAGGGGGGTATCCTAACCCCCAATTGGGGGGCCCTTTTTTTAAACCACAAATCCCTTCCCCCAATGGAGAGGGGTTGGGGCCCGGGGAAATTAAAAGGGGGGAGGCCCCTTTTAAAGGGTTTTGTGATGACCACGTTTCATAAAAATGCCTACTCCCCCGGGGCGGGGCCCTGATGACCAGCGTTTGGGAAACCTCCGGGAAAAATAATCTTTTAAGCGGGGTCCGTCTAAAACCCGAAATCCTGAAGTCAATTTCTACCCTGGGGTCCCTATTCGTTCTATACTTTTCCATGGGGTTACAATAAAACCCAGGATATCCCCAAAGACAACGTTGTCAAAACCCCAAAATATTTTCCCTGGTTTTTTTTTTTGGGAAACCCCTTCCCCCATGAAAGCAAGAAAAAGTGCCTCTTTGAAAGAGGGCTTAAAACTCTGGACCACAACTGAACTCTGTACCATCGTTTGCTCCACATCCGCGGGGGAAAGAAACCCTGTCTCGGGTAGCTCAACATTACCCATTTTTTGGGGCCCAAATCATTTTATGCCCAACCGTTTTTGGGGGACAGTGCTCCTTCCACCTAAACCCAAATTGCCACGGGAAAGGGTCTGGGGAAGCCTCTCCCCTTTTCCAAAAATTTCACAAAACGCCCTCCCCCCCTGGGGGATTAATATCACCTTTTCAGCCCTACACAAATAGATGTTTTTTTTGGGTTTTCTAACTCCCAGATCCAGACAAACACCAAAAGAAAGATGTACCGTTTTGGGGCAGCCCCAAAAAGGCCGGGGGGAACCTGAGGGGGCTATCAAGAAATAACCCTTTGTGAAAACAACAGAATACTTTCTGCCCCCCTTTTAAAAAAACTTTTGGGCCCCCGCTAAGGCAGGGCACAAACACTTATAATCTGGCCTCGAGATTTTAAAAAATTTTTAACGGTTTGGGGCGCAGGCCCCTTTTGTCTGATCAACCGGATCCATTCAAAAGTGCAGCAGGAAACAATGAAAGTGTGGAAAAAAAATGCTGCCCTTAAAATTTATCCCTTTTTTAGGACCGGGGGGATACCCCACATCAAAACACAAGCCACTTGTTGGTCAACCCCCTTTAAAAAAGGCCCTTCAGGAAAAAATTGGGAAGGACCAGTTCTATTAACACGCCCTGAAGTGTTTTTTATCTTTCCCAGATGCTATAACCCAAAATCAACCCTTTTCCAAAAAAACCCAACAAAAAAAAGAAAAAGAGGCCAAGCCCAAGAAAAAGCTTTCCCCCCCTCCCACCGGTTAAAACCCACACAGGAAGATTACCACCACCTTTTTACCGGGGAATCAAACCCGAATTAAGTGGGGAATGGTCGGGGGGGTTTTGGGGGGTACTCACCCCTCAGCAAAGAAACAGATTATCGACAGGAAAAAAGGGCCCCCCCCCCGAAACGGGGGCCAACCAGAGACCCGAAGGGGCGGTGTTGTGCTGGGGTGTGGCACCCCCAAAACAACCCCAAAGAAAGCCCAAAATCCGCCCCCGGGGAAATTTTCCCCCTTTTTAGAGATAAGGGGGATGACAACATTAAAAAATAGGGGAGCAACCCCCACCCAATTTCGGGGGGGCCCCAAACCCTTTCCACCTTTCCCCCGGGTACAAAATCCTTCTTTAGCCTGTTTAAACCCTCACCTTAAAAGGTGGACCATAACCCGAATTTTTCCCATTTTCACTGGGGCGGCCACTTCTGTTTAACCCCTTTTTTTACACAGTTTTCCCTTTTCATATCTCTATCCCCCCTGAAACTCCAAAAATGTTTTGGGGGTAGAAGGTCAGCGGGCGCTTCCCCCTCACTTTTCCCAGTGCTCAGGACCCTTAAATGGAGTACTCAAAAGGTTCTTTTTTTCCCGAAAAAACCCTTTCCTTTTAACCTACTTGGAGCCGATCACCCTTGGAGAGAAAAGCTACCATTACCTTTTTGGGGGGCAAGGTTGGAACCCTCCTAAAGGCCCTAATTCACAACAGGGGACAAAAATCGTTTTTTCTTGAAGGCTTTTTCCCCCCCAAAGATATGACAATACAACCCCAAAAAATTTTTCCCCCCAAGGGGGTTCCTCGACCTTCCCCCGGGGGCCAGACTCCCCCCGGTCTAACGGTCCAGAAGATTAGGAAATACTAAAAATTCCACCATTCAAATACATTTAAACCGGACATCAGTACCCACGTTGCCCCATACCCTCTCAAAGCTGCACAAGAAAAACCCGGGTTTCTCAAATTCTTCTTTTTTTTAAGTCTGGAGTCTGATAAGTGTTATCACCCCCCAACACCCCCCTTTTTCCCATAAAAAAAAGACCCCCCCCAGGAAAACGGGCCCCAAAATATCGGCGGGGGCAAAGGGCCTCCCAGCAGGGGCAATGCTGCCCATTCGGGGGACCCTGGAAAACCCAAACCCCAAAAACCTTGTTGCTCGGGGGCCAACAACGCAACATTTTTTCCCCGTCCCTTACTTTTCCAATCCCTTCTTTGTTACCCCAAAATGAAGACCCTGGTTTCCCCTTTTTCCTTCACCTTTCCGGGGGCCCCGCTTACATTTTACCGCCCCCCCAGGGACTAAAAAACCCCCTAACAAATTTTTCCAGCCATGAAACGGGGCCGGAATTTTGGGCCCCAAAAAAAACCCACATGGGGACTCTCTACAATACTTTTAAATTTTTCTCTGTGGGACTGATGATAATTTGGAAGAGGCTCCATATCTTCCCCCCCTAATGTTCCTTTATTCAGCTAACGCAAGGTCTCACAAACAAGGTACAAGGTGCCAACGAAGGTTTCTCCTAGGGCCCCTGCATATCGCAGGGGGGCCCGACACTTGACAAGAAAGGAAGCCGGCCATTCGAGGGGAAAATTTACCCCGAGACTTCTCTCTACAGACCTTTTCCGGGCTATCACCTACGCAACAGTGGATTCCCCCCATGCCCCAGACCATGCAATTTTTATGACGTCCAAGAATGGAGGCCCAGACTGGCAAAAAGCCCCGGATCCACTGCATGAACAACAAAGACAGGTTTTTCAACCAACTCAAGGGAGGTCATTCTGCTCCTGCCTTAGGCATCCCGATTACCCAAAATTTTTTCATCTCTTTGTGTCAAAACCCGGGGGGGCCACGAAATCGGGGTTTCTAGCTCAAAGTCATGCTGACAAGTCCCCCGCCTTTGGAAACTACTCACTCGTCTGGACCCGGGTGGCTCGAAACACACCAACTTGCCCAAAGGGCCCATTCAAGCGCTCATATTCTTTTGGACATCTGCTGAGTTTTTTTTGGGGACATGTTTTTGGTCATAAAAGGGGGGGCCTGACTCTGGGCTTTTTTTAAACAACAAACCCCCCCAGGCATCTGCCATCAAAGACATCTAAATTTTGGGCAATCCCCATTGCGCGGGCCTTTTCTAACATCACTTCAAGAAAGAAACCACCAAAACCTGCCACTTTGCTTCCCCCCTTCGGGGGGGGAAAAAAAGTTTCCCCGCACAGGACCTCATTTTTTTCTGGAAATTCTGAAACTAAAAACCTCCACCCCAAAAATATGGTGTCAACACCCCTTTTTTAAACCCACCCTTCATTTTGGACTAAGGTCTGGGCTTTGAAACCCCCCCAAAAAGGGGTAAATTCACAAAAGGATATTCAGTTACCACAGAAACGGGGGGCCTCATGGGGGGGGGTATACCACCTCTTTTTTTAACACGGGGAAACTAACTGGGGCTCTCATAGGGGGCCCGCCCTTTGGCGCGGAACAACAGTCAATGTCTACACAGACTCAAGATATGCAAAAGGGGATCCAAATGACTTTTAATTTTTGTGGAAAAAAAGAGGATTCATCACGGCTGCGGGAACCCCCGAAAAAAACAGGGTTTTATGGACAAAAGGGTTTTAAAGGCCCCGGGGAAAAAACCCCCTCAATTTCTGTTTTCAAGGGCAAAAGCAATGGAAAAAAAAGGGCTCAAGAGAACCAGGGAAACCACCGGCGACCAGGCTGAAAGGGAGCAATGAAGAATGGGTTTAAACCCAAAAGGGGAGGAGAAAAGGGGAAAATCAGAGAGAACTTCACAAGCGTGGGATGGGGCCCCCTTTTTAGGGCAAAAAGCTAAAGAACAAGCTCTCAAAGCCCACTTGATCATCAAGCAAAAAGAAAAAAGGGAAAAGATTTAAACGACGAAGTGGACATTTGGACCGCATTCAAGCCCCCCGCTTTCAAGGGGGCCCAAGGGGAAAAAAAGTGGGAAGAACAAAGGAAAACCCCTATCGAAGAAGTGAAAAAAAATTTGGGAAAAACGGGGGGCCCCTGGGGGCCCGGCCCCCAAACCCCCTTTTTATAAAGTAAAAAAAACCTTGCTCCCAGGGGAATGAAACCCAGGGGGGGGAATTTGGGCCCCGGACCTACTCAAAGGAAATCAAGCCCCCAGCCCGCATTCAAAGCTATACTTTGCACCCGGGGGGTTCCCCCACATGGCTGCATACTCAAAAAACCGCTCTTTTTGTTTCCAAACTGCAATCCCAAAAGGGGCCCCCGGGGCGAGTCCCTTTTTAACACTGGGCCCCAAACCCAAATATCCCGGGAAAGAAACAAATTTTTCATTTCAGAAAGCCCCCAAAAAAAAAGGGGAAAAAAAGAATATGTCTTGTGGGCCCCGGGGCATTTTCTCTGCCTGGGGCCCAAAAAAAAACCCCCTCCCCCCCCCCAAAAAGACTGCCAAAACCACAGCCAAAAGCGATCACTGAAATTGCCTTTAGGTTGGGATACCCCGAAATTGTGGAATAAATCAAGGGCCACCTTACTGCAAAAACTAAGGAACTGGGAAAAGCTGGGGAAAAGACTTAGGGCTCCATACTCCAATATCCACCAGTTTTAGGCAAGTGGGAAATGAAAATCCACCCTCAAAACCCAAATCCTGAAAATGACCCAAGACAAATTTCCCCCCCGGCCTGACCTCCAAACCCCTTTGCTGTATCACATTTGGCACACCCCCCCCGGCCAAAAAATGGGTTTACTCCCTAAGATTCCCGTTTTTGGGGTTTCCCCCCCCCAAAATAAAGGGGATTCAGCCCCAAGACATCTGAAACCATTTTAAAGTAGTAAAATTTGTGATTGCTTTTTTAAAGAGTTGACTAACACCCCCCTACAGTTCGCTTTCCCCCCCGAACCAAGGTGACACGGGGAAAACTTATCCCGGGGAAACCCTTTTGACGTAAAGAATTTGTGCGAGAACTGCTTCCACCCAGATTGAGGGTCCCCCCCCCCGTGGTCCGACCACCCCCATGCTCTGAAACTTGAGGGGAAAACACCTGGGTTTTTGCCTCTCCCCGCAAGAAACAAGGGGAAAACAGCAGTCTAATCTTCTTTTACAAAACCTTTTGAGCTGTACCCCATCTCCATTTGTTTTTCAGCCATTTTTCTACCCTCGGGTTTAAACAAAACCCCTGGGGGCCCTTTTTTTCGATTTCCCGTCAAATTTTAAAATGTGATGAAGAAAACAAAACTGGGGATCACCATCAACTTTTGGGGGAAAACGACTTTTATATTTGTGTAACCCCCCGGGAAGAACACGTTGTTATTGGTCAAGTGGGAGGAATACAGGGAAATTTGGGGGGGTATAAACCCAAGGAAAAAAGGGGGTAAAAAAATAAAATGGCAGATCTCTGCTTGTGAGAATGAAACTGACAAAAAAGGGGGAAAAGAGTTTCCGGGTAGACCCCCCCATGAAAAGGGGGCCCCCCAAACCCCTGCTCCCCTATATTTAAATATAAAAAAACCCCCCCCCCTGGATTTTGGGAAATTTTTTCTAGGTGAAAAGGCCCAGCGAGGGGGGTTTCGGGGCCCAAATGAATTTAAAGGGTTTTTTCCCCAAAAGGGAAAAAGGTGGGATAACCCCCAGACAGGGCCGAAAAAAAACCCCAAAAACCCCCCGGGGTGGAAAAAGTTTTGCAACAAGTTTTTTAAAAATTTATTTCCCCAAACCAGGGCTAAAATGGGAAGAGGTATTTTCCATAAAAAACCCAAAATCAACCCCTAAAAACCCCCTGGTTAATGGGTCAGAAAATAATGTTAAATTCAAAAAATTCTTTAGGATGTTTTTGCCGGGCCCTTTGAAAAACCTCCCTTATACTTTTGTTTTCCCCCTTGTGACCCCAATACATCTTTTTTAAACTGGTTTTTCTAAAGGGGGTCCGACGGTTTTGCATCCCCCGAAAAAATACCCTTAGTCACCAGTACAAAAAAGGGTTTGGAAACCCCCGGTGATGTGTTGGGGACGGGATAACTATACCTGTTTTTCCCCCCGAAAATTTTTTTTAGGCCCCTCTGTGGGTATTTTTTAGGGTTTTCTGAAAAAAAAACGAGATTTTGGAATCTGTCCTACTGACTAACCATTCCAGAAATTTTTAATAAAAATTTTTTTTCTCGGGGGAGGGGGGACTTAGGAAAAAAATCCCAAAAACTTGGAGGGGCAATGTCCCCTTTGGGAAAATTGGCAATGCATTTTAAGGTTTTTAGCCCGGGGAAACCCACAACCTACCCCCCAAAAATAGCTCCCTGATACCCCAGAAGAGAAGGACTGGGTCAGCTGCACCCCCCGGTTTCTGGGGGTCCCAAAGTTTACATAGACTCAAAAGGGCCTGGGGGGCCCCGATAATAAAAAACTCAGAAAAAGATCCTTTGGGGGTTTCCGTTCTTTTCAAACCCCAAAAGTACAGATCAATTCAAGTAATTGGGGGAAAATTTTTAAAATACACCGGGGCAAAATTTATCATTTTAGCAAGAGCTTTCCAGGGGGGTTTTGGGAATTTTTCCCCAACACAAAATGACTCTTCAAAAAAACTGGCCAATTTTTTATTTTTTGCGAAAAAGGTTGGGGGTTTTTGGGATATGGGGGGAAAATTGAACTTATATCCCAAAAATTCTGAGTCAATGGTTTTAAAAAAAAAAGGGGGCCCCTTTTTAAAATTTAAAAACGGGGGGGGAATAAAGGCCAATGCAGGAGTGAAAACCCTTTCCCTTTTAGGGGGCTTGGAGGACTCAAAGGATTTCTCCAAAAAAACCCGCTTAGTGGTACAGGGGTTTTTGGGGGCAGGATTGATAATTTTAAAGTTTTTTGGGTCCCTTGTACAAAAGCTGAAAAGAAAAACCCCCTCCTCAGGTTTTTTCCTTCATCAGGAAGTTTGGGCCCTGCTATAAATGACCTTAAGGGTGATATGGAGAAAAAATCCCCCCCGGGGTAAACCGATAAAACCCCCTATGACAAAATAAAAATGGAAAGAAGATTATTTTTGGGTAGGGAGAACTCCAAATTTAGGTTTGGTAGGGGTTTGGGTTTTTTTGGGGCGGCCAAAAGGGGGGCCCGCTTTTAAAAAAGAAAACCCAAACGAAGAAATCCATTAAACCCCCCCCCCCACACAGGACATCTCAAAAGGGGCCCCAATAAAAAGGGGAAAAATTGTTTTTAGGGGGGGTTTTTCAAGGAAAAATAAATTTTTTTCCTTTAATTTTATATAAAAAAGTGTTTTGCAAATTTTTAATTTTTATATTAAAATTTTATGTGCTTTTTTACTTTGATAGTCAAAAAAACACAAAGTTTTCCTTTATGAGTTTTTTAGAAATGAAATTTTTCTAAGATGTCAGTACCAGCTAGTCTGTCTCCAAGAAATTTTTCGAGACTGCCCCCACCTTTGGGGAAAGAGGATTCATCACAAGTCGCCCGGGGGCCCGACCTATGGAAAGGGAACCAATAGAGAAAAGGGCCCAAGCGGAAGTACATAAGGACCAAAACTTACCAACCCCCCCCCCTCCACCCTTTACTCCCCCTTGCATCCCCTTTTAGATAATCAAAAATTTTTTGGAAAAAAAACAGAACTTGCGTATGGGGGCCTGCAATTTCCCTCCCAGCGGGTCAAAAATGAACCAGCTTGATTTTCTGACCCCTTTTTTATACGGAAACCCCAACTCAAAAACCCAATTTTTTGTGACGGGGGGACGAGTTTTTTTTTCGTTACGACCCCGGGCAGCAGCAAAAAGGTGACCCCGATTTTTATGATCGTGAAGACTTGAACGGGAAATTCCGCTCCCCCCCAAAAAAAGACGCCCGTGTTTTAAAACCGAGTTTTAAAAGCCAACAAAAACCCGATTCCCCATACAAAAAATTTTTCAGACCAAAATTTCTTTGAAAAAAAAAAACAGGGATTTTCTTCCATCCTCTTTTCCTAACAACCCGCGCCGACCCCCCCCAAAAAAAAGCCAAAATCAACCAAAAAAAGGTTTAGTCCTCAGGCTGCGTAAAAGGGAGCAAGCTTTAACTTCTCCTTTACAAAACAAAAGCCCAAGGTCCAAATAGTCCCCTGAACCCCCCCAGCACCTTCCTGGGAGATCGGGGTTTTTGGTTTTTGGGGGTCACAGAAAATTTTTTAATGAAATTTTTTTTTAATAATTGGCGAACCCCAAAAAAACCCCCGATTGATTTTCACACCCCAAAAAGGGCTAGGGGCCCAAAAATCAAGCTTTCACTTCACCCGTCCCATCTCAAAACCCCTTACTGAACAATGGGGCCCAAAA
>JARQOD010000001.1:802031429-802131865 GCA_033576555.1 Oophaga sylvatica
GCACGGAATGCACTATGAACTACATAGAAAACTAGATCTGAACTGAAAAAGTAAGTTAATGTGTATGCAAAATGTAAATGCATATTAACACATGACCATTACACAGAAAAACAGGCACAAAAAAACAAATATTCAAAAATGAAATAAAAAATCTTTTTGCAAAAATGCATGAAGGTAGTAATAATAATAAGGGTATTTAGTAAACATAATTTTGATCAAAATAATGTACAAGCCATCCCGCCACGTCAAGGCAACCCTCTGTGGGACAGTCCTACTCTAATATTGAAAACCTTTCCACTTGTCAAGTGACTTAAATGTGAACAAGGGCAGAGGGACTGAACCCACCAGTTGAAGCTCCGGCCAGACAGGATGGATTTTCTCAACTCAGAAAACAGGGGCGGTCACACCCTTATATGCACGGAATGCACTATGAACTACATAGAAAACTAGATCTGAACTGAAAAAGTAAGTTAATGTGTATGCAAAATGTAAATGCATATTAACACATGACCATTACACAGAAAAACAGGCACAAAAAAAACAAATATTCAAAAATGAAATAAAAAATCTTTTTGCAAAAATGCATGAAGGTAGTAATAATAATAAGGGTATTTAGTAAACATAATTTTGATCAAAATAATGTACAAGCCATCCCGCCACGTCAAGGCAACCCTCTGTGGGACAGTCCTACTCTAATATTGAAAACCTTTCCACTTGTCAAGTGACTTAAATGTGAACAAGGGCAGAGGGACTGAACCCACCAGTTGAAGCTCCGGCCAGACAGAATGGATTTTCTCAACTCAGAAAACAGGGCGGTCACACCCTTATATGCACGGAATGCACTATGAACTACATAGAAAACTAGATCTGAACTGAAAAAGTAAGTTAATGTGTATGCAAAATGTAAATGCATATTAACACATGACCATTACACAGAAAAACAGGCACAAAAAAAACAAATATTCAAAAATGAAATAAAAAATCTTTTTGCAAAAATGCATGAAGGTAGTAATAATAATAAGGGTATTTAGTAAACATAATTTTGATCAAAATAATGTACAAGCCATCCCGCCACGTCAAGGCAACCCTCTGTGGGACAGTCCTACTCTAATATTGAAAACCTTTCCACTTGTCAAGTGACTTAAATGTGAACAAGGGCAGAGTGACTGAACCCACCAGTTGAAGCTCCGGCCAGACAGGATGGATTTTCTCAACTCAGAAAACAGGGCGGTCACACCCTTATATGCACGGAATGCACTATGAACTACATAGAAAACTAGATCTGAACTGAAAAAGTAAGTTAATGTGTATGCAAAATGTAAATGCATATTAACACATGACCATTACACAGAAAAACAGGCACAAAAAAAAACAAATATTCAAAAATGAAATAAAAAATCTTTTTGCAAAAATGCATGAAGGTAGTAATAATAATAAGGGTATTTAGTAAACATAATTTTGATCAAAATAATGTACAAGCCATCCCGCCACGTCAAGGCAACCCTCTGTGGGACAGTCCTACTCTAATATTGAAAACCTTTCCACTTGTCAAGTGACTTAAATGTGAACAAGGGCAGAGGGACTGAACCCACCAGTTGAAGCTCCGGCCAGACAGGATGGATTTTCTCAACTCAGAAAACAGGGCGGTCACACCCTTATATGCACGGAATGCACTATGAACTACATAGAAAACTAGATCTGAACTGAAAAAGTAAGTTAATGTGTATGCAAAATGTAAATGCATATTAACACATGACCATTACACAGAAAAACAGGCACAAAAAAAACAAATATTCAAAAATGAAATAAAAAATCTTTTTGCAAAAATGCATGAAGGTAGTAATAATAATAAGGGTATTTAGTAAACATAATTTTGATCAAAATAATGTACAAGCCATCCCACCACGTCAAGGCAACCCTCTGTGGGACAGTCCTACTCTAATATTGAAAACCTTTCCACTTGTCAAGTGACTTAAATGTGAACAAGGGCAGAGGGACTGAACCCACCAGTTGAAGCTCCGGCCAGACAGGATGGATTTTCTCAACTCAGAAAACAGGGCGGTCACACCCTTATATGCACGGAATGCACTATGAACTACATAGAAAACTAGATCTGAACTGAAAAAGTAAGTTAATGTGTATGCAAAATGTAAATGCATATTAACACATGACCATTACACAGAAAAACAGGCACAAAAAAAACAAATATTCAAAAATGAAATAAAAAATCTTTTTGCAAAAATGCATGAAGGTGGTAATAATAATAAGGGTATTTAGTAAACATAATTTTGATCAAAATAATGTACAAGCCATCCCGCCACGTCAAGGCAACCCTCTGTGGGACAGTCCTACTCTAATATTGAAAACCTTTCCACTTGTCAAGTGACTTAAATGTGAACAAGGGCAGAGGGACTGAACCCACCAGTTGAAGCTCCGGCCAGACAGGATGGATTTTCTCAACTCAGAAAACAGGGCGGTCACACCCTTATATGCACGGAATGCACTATGAACTACATAGAAAACTAGATCTGAACTGAAAAAGTAAGTTAATGTGTATGCAAAATGTAAATGCATATTAACACATGACCATTACACAGAAAAACAGGCACAAAAAAAACAAATATTCAAAAATGAAATAAAAAATCTTTTTGCAAAAATGCATGAAGGTAGTAATAATAATAAGGGTATTTAGTAAACATAATTTTGATCAAAATAATGTACAAGCCATCCCGCCACGTCAAGGCAACCCTCTGTGGGACAGTCCTACTCTAGGCAGAGGCCCTTGTTCACATTTAAGTCACTTGACAAGTGGAAAGGTTTTCAATATTAGAGTAGGACTGTCCCACAGAGGGTTGCCTTGACGTGGCGGGATGGCTTGTACATTATTTTGATCAAAATTATGTTTACTAAATACCCTTATTATTATTACTACCTTCATGCATTTTTGCAAAAAGATTTTTTATTTCATTTTTGAATATTTGTTTTTTTTGTGCCTGTTTTTCTGTGTAATGGTCATGTGTTAATATGCATTTACATTTTGCATACACATTAACTTACTTTTTCAGTTCAGATCTAGTTTTCTATGTAGTTCATAGTGCATTCCGTGCATATAAGGGTGTGACCGCCCTGTTTTCTGAGTTGAGAAAATCCATCCTGTCTGGCCGGAGCTTCAACTGGTGGGTTCAGTCCCTCTGCCCTTGTTCACATTTAAGTCACTTGACAAGTGGAAAGGTTTTCAATATTAGAGTAGGACTGTCCCACAGAGGGTTGCCTTGACGTGGCGGGATGGCTTGTACATTATTTTGATCAAAATTATGTTTACTAAATACCCTTATTATTATTACTACCTTCATGCATTTTTGCAAAAAGATTTTTTATTTCATTTTTGAATATTTGTTTTTTTTGTCCTTGTGTGTATTGGGTGTTTTCTGAGCGTTCTTACGTCTGCCCCCACGGCGGGTCCTGTGTCGAGGTCGCTTCCCCCTGCGGATAAAAAATCACTGGAGCTGGAAGCTCCCAAGGGCGGGTCTGTAGAAGGACCACTAGATGGTAGATGAGAGGTACGCCAGTGCACAAAGTGCAATCTGTATATGGCAATGTTCACACTAGGAATACAGAGCGTCTGGTTCACAGCCTATTAATTATGCCTTATGCGGGCTGCCCAGTGCTAACTATAATGCATCCAGTGTGAACAGAGGCCACAGTGTACAGAACCATTTGGGCCCAACTGCACTCTGCAAAAGTATAATGTGCAAAAAGACATAAAAATATATGTAAGGTATTAGTTGATATTCTGGCCAAAATATGTAAGCTGGCAACCCACGTCACGGATCCTTACACTTGCCAGTCCTACGCTAACATCTCCTACTTAAAGATCAAAACCACAAAAAGCAGATTAAAAAAATCCAAAATTCAAGAAAACACCACCAAAAACAGGCAGAGATGTTTACCTGTCTGAAAAGGTCTCAATACTGATGCACTGACACTCTGTCAGTGCATCTGTATTGAGGCCTTTTCAGACAGGTAAGCATCTCTGCCTGTTTTTGGTGGTGTATCCTTACAAATGGGACAGAGATTGGACCACAATGTACGGACTCGCCACACCCGAGTGTGACAGCTTCATACATTTCTATAAAGCTAAAACTCTTAGGTCTGGAGATCCGCTGCCAGACTGTGCATTGTAGTTCGATCTGGGACCAATTTGTACAGACATCTGAATGCCCCCTTAGGTGCATATTTAACTCTGAGGGTCTCCTTGCCCGAACTTTATGACATACACCTCTAAGCATAAGCATATGCATAAGAAAAGTCAACTCCAATATGCTCAAAACTATAAGTTTGTAGATTATGTTCTGTGGTTTGAAACAATTTTTTTAGCCTGTAGATCGGTAGTGAGTCTGGAGGAGGAAGAAAGCATCTGCTGTAAAGAACATGCTACTGAATGTGAAGTATGACGGTGGCTATATGATTCTCTTTGACTGATGTGCTTTTTTTTGCAGTTAAAACTGTAGGATGTAGAAGTCAAGATGGATTTAATCAAGTAATAGGAAATCTTAAAAGAAAGTATATTGTCTTCTGTGAGGAAGCTGATCTTTGGTCATCATTGAACCTTCCAACAAGACAATGATCCCAAGCAAGCCTCAAAATCCAGCAAGACCATCTTAGTCATCTGACTTGAACCCTATAGAAATCTTTGCAGGATTTAAAAAAGACTTTTGCAGCGCACAAACCCAATTTTTAGATTGTCGGTCATTAAAAGTGACATTTTTCCTATAAACTTATGGTAATTTGCAACAGCGGTGAATCATTTTGAATGGGACTGTACATAAGTAGTAATGTACAGTATGAGCAGAGGAAATATTAGTGATTCATAGGTACAATATTGTTAGATTCTGTACGCACGCTTTTATGTCAATTCTCAGCCAAATATAGCAAGACATAACATGAAAGTTTTTTATAAATAAACTAGTGGATCTAAAACCGTGAAGTAAAATTTATCAGCAGCGATTCTTTGCCTGGTACCTATTACAAAAGCTTGATATTTCTAAGCGTGACATGGGAAATATAAATCTGCCAAGCAAAATCTGTGCTCTATTTAACCATATTCTTTTATATTGCATTTTTTTCCTATTATACTTCAGCTTTAGTCAGTAAAATTCTTAGAAGAAATGATAAAAAGCCGACATGTTATACAAAAAAAATTAAGTACTTTGTTTACCGGTATCTCAGCAGTGCGTCAGAATAATGTTGTTTTTATGTAGTGGGCTGATGTGTGCCCTTTATTCTGCTTCTGCGTGCCAAGAGAACATGGCAGGATAATTAATTTATTACAGCCTACGCAAGATGTCAAATATGAATTGTACTGAGAGCACCTTTGATAGACCTGAACAGCATTTTTACTGGTGGGTTTTGTATTTGTTCTATTCACAATTAACTTTCTTGACTTTGATGTGCTCAAATAATCAGTACATTGGTTAGACAGGCAGCATTTTCTCTATTAATCTGTTTTCCTTTCACTTGACTGCTCATATAACGCTTTGTGACCCTGTAATAACCCTGTGAACATCAAGAAACTTTACTAATCTTTACCAGCTAAGGTAAACATTACCATAGCGAAAACTATGCAAAATTCGATATATTAACTCCTGAACACAAAATGATGTGTATGTTCTTCATTGATCAGGGGTCCGTGCGTAAAGATGACTCAAGAGCTGTCCTTTCTCCACACGCAGTACCTGCTGGTTATATTATGAAGCTAGCATCTGTTTCTAACAGCAGCAGCTCTGATCGCTGCTATCAACTACTTGCATACCACTGTCAATCTCTGACACCTGCATTTAAATCAAGCAGTTGTGGGTATTTGATATCGCTGGGAATCAATGGGATAACATGGACTGCTGACAGCGCCTGCTGTTGTTCTCCTAGTTCACTTGTGAAGCTTAGCCCAAGCTGAAATTCTTAGGACACTGCAGATTTCACTATATACTGCCATATTATAATATTGCAATAAATAGTATGAGTCATTGAACAATTGCTGGTTCAAATGTACTAAAATTTGAAAAAAAAAAGTTTATAAAATTAAAAGTAATGTAAAAATATAATTTTAATCAAGCCCCGTTTTCCTGATTAAAAATAAAATTAAATAATAAAATTGTTTTTGCCTTGTTCAAAAAATCCAGTCTATAAAAATGTAAAATGAATTAACCTAAATGATATAAGCCATAATCAACTTAAAATCAAGTTAGTATTAATAAAACTGTAAGCTTGCCACATAAAAAAAAGCCCTCACGAAGCTCAGTTGACGTAAAAATAAAAAATATTAAGGGTCTTGTGAAATAATGACATAAGCAGAATATGATAATTTTCAGAAACTTTAGGTTTTTTTTCACCATAAATTAGTGCAACTTTGATATTACCGTAATAATACTGACCTGGTGATTTATGAATCCAGATTATTGTTACGACAGAATGAACACTATAATAACATCTTAAAAACTAAGGAGGAATTGCATTTTTTTCACCATTTCATCTCATTTGGGAAAATGCTGCTGGAATTAAATGTACTTTTTATATTCATTAGTTAATAGATCAAGTACTTACCTTAATTCATATCTATAAATTTAAAGGTGTAAAAGTTTGACCTATCTAGATAGCCCTTTTTTGTTCCATAATGGTGATGAGCAATATAATCTCCGACATGTGTTCTTCGTGTTCTCTACATCAGAGCTCCCCAACTCCAGTCCTCAAGGCCCACCAACAGGTCATGTTTTCAGGATTTGCTTAGTATTGCTCAGGTGATGCAATTATCACCTGAGCAATACTAAGGAAATCCTGAAAACATGACCTGTTGGTGGGCCTTGAGGACTGGAGTTGGGGAACCCTGCTCTACATCATCTCTGTATGCTGTAACATACATCATTTTCGGGCGTACATGCCTTCTGGAGGCAGACACTCAAATGCAATCTACTATGTCTGAGTCTTTGCCTCCAGTAGGCATATACACCCAAAAATGATGCACGACAGCACATGTTGACTCTGCCGGCACCATTATTGTCTATGGATCCATTGGTACATACACCTGAATCTCGTTTTGCGCAGCGTTCGGAAGTGAGCCCCGAAGAGAACACCGAATGTGGGCAAGAAAACAATATGTAGGGAACCTAACAGTTACATTATAATTGACTGATTTAAGCACCGTCCTTAACTTAGAATCTCTATTGCGAAAGACAAGTGTTCAGTTTTGAGCCAAAGGTTCTTTGTGGTAATGCAAAGTGAATGGTTGGCAAAACTCCTCTCAGCTAAATATTTTGGAAATAATTTAAGAAGAGTAGCAAATTTTGTTTTATAAATTTAACACAGTACTTTAGATTAAACATCAAATCAACAGCATTTTATTAACATTAATTCATCCGGTATCACTAGGCATACGTACACCAATTGCAAGATATTGCATTATGCTGTCCATTTTCTGCTATCCTCTTGAGAAGTATAGTGCACCAAGGCTACTTGATCATACTGTCAATATTTGGGAATGTGTTTGGCCAGCAGCAAGAATTTATACTTTTGCTTTGTTGATAACAATGAAATATATATTCAGATCTTAGCGAATAAATTAATGCTTATTTGTGAATGTAGCCTGTCCTTGTGCATGTATTTAAAATACTGTGAGGTGATAAGTAGTTGTCTGTAAAATTACAAAATAAATTTACCGGGGTGGGCAGTTGAGGGACATAATATAGAATATCATGACAAGAAGAAATCTGGAGAAACTTTAATACAAGTAATTTAATGTCCATCATGCTATGACCGGGATACAAAAATGTTAGGCCACAGGTATATCCATTCTCTTTTCTCTTATTGTGTGCCATCTACCATCTTTCAGCTAGCCATTAAAGGTATCAATCACTGAGGACTCTCAATTCTAAATATTTTTTAGTATTTTGTAGTAATGCAGGGATGATGTCAGGAGATGATGTGTAAAGCTGTGTGTCATTCACATAGAGATGGTACTGAAAAGCAAATCTACTGATTGTTTGTCCAATAGTGATGGTATATAGGGAGAAGAGGAGGGTGCCTAGGACTGTTCCTTGAGAAACCCCGATAGTAAGGGGAAGAGGAGAGGAAGCCAGAAAAAGACAAAGTAAAGGAGCTGTCAGAGAGGTAGGAGAAGAACCAGGAAAGAACTGTATCTTTGGGACTGATTGAGCAGAGCATAATGAGGAGTAGCTGGTGATGCACAGTGTGGAATGCTGCATAGAGTTCCAGAAAAAACAGCATGGAGTAGTGACTATTAGATTTAGCTGTTAGTAGATCATTAGAGACTAGAGATGAGTGAACCTTTTAAGGTTCAGTTTTGCTATGTTCACCGAACTTCCCAATGTTCGCCAAACATTACCAAACACCATTGAATTCAATGGGAGGCAAACCAAATGCATAGACAACACCTTCAGGGGCCCAAAATGTGCCAAAACAGATCAAATTAAGGGCAGACAACAGGAAAAGTGGCATCAATTGACAAATCAATTTTGCTAAAAATAATTTAAAAAAATTGAATTAAAATCCTCAGCTGTCAGCAATAGCAAGCCTGGTTGTCAAGAATAGAGGGGTCCCCAAGTTGTATTTTAAATTATTTACATAAATTATTAAAAAAATGGCATGGTGTCTCCCCCATTTCTGAAAACTAGCCAAGCTGAAGCTAAAAGCTGGCGGCTGGTATTCCCAGGATGGTAACAAGCAGTGGTTATTGGACCCCACTAGCCGAAAAACAGTAGCCTGGATCCACTCAGAAATGGCGACATGCTTGGCATACTGTACCCCAGAAGCAGGCAGTGTAGGGAGAGGTGCTGATGAGAAAAGGACAGAATTGTAGCTACATATTAGCTAGGGATTCAACCACATTTATATTTCTGTGAAGTACAACAGCCCTTCTTAGGGCTAATTATAATAAATAGTATTACTGCTGTTACCAGCATTTAGGGAGAGATTGTGCTGAAGGGATCCTGTAGGACAGGATAGGGTGAATTGCTGCAGCCTACAACTCATGCCAAAACCTCTTTTCAGGACTGATAATATTCGTTTTGTTTTTAATACTGCAAATTGTTCAGAGGAGGGAAATATTATACACCATTTTTACTGTAGCAGTTGGGTGTCAAAAGCATACAGGAAGGCTTGGTTGGATCTCAATAGCATTGCTTAAATGATAATGCAGTCTTATATGTCCATCTCAATTGGGTAAATTTGCCTGGCATTGTAATATTGCAATTTTATGTGTCATTTAATGTGCTACAGTTGTGCATAAAAGCTCCCCCAAAAATTGTTTGTTAAAAAAATGCATTGCAATATTTATACTGTAGTCTGATATATCTGTCTGAGATGTTCAAATTTTCATGGAACTGTAATACAGCCTTTTTTTTTAAGCTGTGAAATTTTATATGCCATTTTGAGTACTATATTTGAGCCTCAAAACCCCCCAAAAAAAGAAAATGTTAAAAAAAATT
Organism: Oophaga sylvatica; assembly: GCA_033576555.1. Taxonomy (NCBI): domain Eukaryota; kingdom Metazoa; phylum Chordata; class Amphibia; order Anura; family Dendrobatidae; genus Oophaga; species Oophaga sylvatica. The sequence goes on from JARQOD010000001.1 coordinate 802,040,927, forward strand.
GCATTGCTGTATTTATACTGCAATCTAATACGTCCATCTGAGGTGTTCAAATTTGCCTGGTATTGTAATACAGCCTTTTTTGTATCTGTGAAATTTTATACGCCATGTAGTGTGCTACAATTGGGCCTTAAAACCACCCAAAAGAATTGTTTAAAAAATCGCATTGCTATATTTATACTTCAGTCTGATACATCCGTTTGAAGTTTGCAAGTTTTCCTGGCGTGGTAATACAGCCTTAATTTTTTTTTGCTGTGACATTTTATATGGCATTTATCATGATAGAGTTGAGCCTCAAAGGCCCCCCCAAAAAAACTTTGTTAAAAAAGTTGCATTCCTTTACCGATACTGCAGTCTTATACATCCATCTGAAGTCTGCACATTTGTATAAAATCTGCTATTGTAATACTGCAATTTTTTTCAGCAGTGACATTCTATACAACATTTATCATGCTAGAGTTGAGCCGCAAAACACACACAAAAAAATTGGTTCCAAATATCTTTGCTATATAGATACTGCAGTCTCATACGTCCATCTGTAGTAGGCAAATTTTGCTGGCATTGTAATATTGTCTGCAACATTTTCTAAAAAGGGATATTTCATATGCAATTTAGAATAGGCAAGGGGCGTGTAAGGGATGGGGATGGGGACGTGATCCTGATGGTGAGTGCAGAGACTGAAACCGTAGGTAAGGTGAAACTTTGCCTGCTATGGGAGCACAATAAACACAAACATCATGTCGATCTAGCTTCCTGTCCCACTTTGTAGGGGTGCACAGAACACCACTCTTGAAGCCAGACCAATGTGAAAAGGTTATTGGATGGATAGCAGATAATGCTTTCAGTAACTTTGCCAGCACCACCTTGTCTTCTACATGATCTAGTCTCAGTAGCCACAATTCGGGACCTCATAATCCTCATCCTGATTGTCCATGATGAGAACATGAGGACATCGCATGTAGCGATGTCTAAATATTTGAGAAACCACGCTCATAAGAAGGCGAAGGGGGGGAAATGCAATTGCTGTTGCTAGAAATGGATGATGATGAGACACAACTGACAGCAAGTGGTTTTGTTACATCAGCAAGTCAGGAGGAGGACCAGGTTGCAGAAGTGGAAGATGAGATGTTGGACAATAAACCACAGCAAGCAGTGAGAGGCAGTGGGGGTGGCCAGAGACACAAGCTGGGCAACTGATCCCCTGAGCACCAACATGATTAAAGTTACCAAGCCAAGGTTTACATGTTCATGAGTCTGGCGCTTTTTTAAAGACAATCCAAATAACTAAAAAAAGGTCATTTGCAACATCTGCAATACCATCATCTGAAGGCCCCCTGAGGAAGCGACACTATTGCTCGCAAAACGCGCGTCGGGGTACGTGGCCACAGCACGGCAGTCACTACTGCACAAATGGGTAATTAACCTTTCTACTTTGTCACATATTTAACACTTCAGGCACAATGGTATACAAACACCATTGTGTTTTTAATGGCATATCGTTACTTTCAATATGTTCAGCCGATCTGTCCTTCTTTGGATAGCAGTCTGAATTGCTATTATTATTACCATTTCTGTTTGCCATTTTTCTACTATTATACCACATACACTGTTTATATGCTCTGTTCTGTTATTTGCCCGTTGTCTGCGGCCACTATTCTTGTGGGTCATTCTTGTCTCCATACATAATTATGTGAAAGAAAAATTATTTTATTGCATATTTTACTATTTATAATAATATTGATAATAATAAATTTTGACATTTTGTTATATACGATGACTCGGGTTCTCCTTTTCAAGTACAACATCTGAAGGGGCAGCACAACTACCAGGTTGACCACCACCAGCATGCTCGGGCACATGCAAGCAAAGCACCTGACTACCTAAGCTGATCGCCAGGGTCCAGAAACATTGTCTGCGAGTGAAACCAATGCCTCATCCCCTGTTCTATGGGCACACCAACCCCCTGTCCATGATGCAGGCAAAGATGCCTTCCACTCTGCACCTGTTGTTACACACTTGCAAACCACAATCAGCAACCATGTCCACATTTTTGTCCCAGCAATGCGTTCACTTGTCCCTACGCAGTCCTTGGAAAGCAAACTTAAATACTCAGCCACCCACCCACAGGCTACAATGCTAAACAGCCACATTTCCAGACTGCTTGCACAGGAAATGTTGCCATTTAGGCTTGTGGAGACGTAACCTTTCAGCAACCTTTTAACCTGGAACTCGGCCCCAAGCAGCCACTATTTCTCCCAGTGTACCATCCTCACATTACACAAGCAAATGTCCCAAAACATTAGCCATGCCCTGACCAACGCTGTGACTAGGAAAGTCTACTTAACCAAGGACAAGTGCTTTTGGCAAGGGATGCTATTTTTACTTTACGGGACACTTGGTGAACATTTTAGAAGCTGGGACCCAGCTGGACCCTGGGACAGAACACGTGCTACCAAAACCGAAGATTGCAGGCCATGGTTCAATCATGGCTGCCCCCACCTTTTACAACAGTTCCTTTACCTCCTCCTCCTCTTTTCACCCTCAATCTCACAAACGTCAGCATGAGTCGCAAGCTGGAAGCACTGTAGAATTGCCTCCGCCAAGCGGTTACAAGTTGTGCTGATGCTAATTAGCTTAGGTGACCGTGGAGTTGTTGAAAAGTCTAACAGACCAGACTGATCTGTTGCTATCTCCCTTGAACCTACAACCAGGCAAGGTCGTGTGTAACAATGACCATAATCTGGTGGCAGCTATGAAGCTTTCTAACCTCGCACATGTACCATGCCTGTTCAACTTAGTGGTTCAGTCGTTTCTCAAAACTTACCCAGATCTGCCTGAGCTACTTGTATAAAGTATACCGCGTGTGTGCCCATTTATTCAAGACATCTACAGCTGCCGCAGCCTTAGCAGAGCTACCATAGTGTTTGCAACTTCCAGCTCACGACTGGAAATCAACGTTACATATGTTGGCAAGACTTAGTGAGCAGTAGAGAGCAATAGTTGAATACCAGCTACATCATGGATGTTGATATTCTGGTCAGCCTGAGCACATAAGAGCTGAAGAGTGGGCATGGATGTCTGACATCGGTGCTGTTCTCCAAAATTTTGAGGACTCAACCAAAATGGTGAGTGGCGATGATGTCACAATCAGCATCACCATCCCGCTTCTATGTCTACTGAAATTCTTGCTGCTCTCAATTAATTTGCAGGTGGAGCAAGTTAAGATGGTGCAAGAAACTGTACTTGGTGACGCTCCACAGCCCAGCCTCACCTCATCTTCTCAATGCGTATTGGGTGATAATGAGGACAAGCATGAGCTGTTTGCCTGCGCTACAGACGGTAGTTCCCACACCATTTTCATCCCGTCTGTTCAGCATCGATGGCCTGAAGACAAGGAGGAGAGGGAGGATGAGGAGGAGGACAACATGGATAGTCACCCTCTTGGTGGGTACAGAGAAGCCTTGGCTGTTGGCAGTTGGAAACACATGGTTGAGTTTATGTTCTGCTGCCATTCCAATAACCCTCGTGGTGTTCTCATTTTGGCAAACCAACTACTGGTCACCCTTCTAGACCCACACTAAAAGGAGAACTTTACATCTATCCTTCTCGTGGCGGAGAGGTCTAATAAAATGTTACAGTACCAGAAGGCACTAGTAGAAGAGTTATTAATAAAGTTCCCATCTGACAATGCTGGCGGCAGAAGTCACAGTTCCTTGGATATCCTAGTAGAGGAGACTAGCGAGACACACACCAGATGCAGCAGAGGCATGGGAACGCTCTCAAAGGTCTGAGACAGTTTTCTCAGACCCTCCCGGCACCAAGGCCCTGATGCATGTGGTACTGCCAACTGAACCAGCATCCTCCATGATTCTTCTGTGCCTTACAACAATTGGGTAATCAAGCTAGACAAGTGGCATGAACTGTCTATCTATGCCTTGGAGGTGCTAGCCTGCCCTGCTCCTAGCATTTTGTCAGAGCGAGTTAATAGTGCTGCCAGGGGTATTACAACCCATGACCGCATCTGCCTGTCACCTGAAAATGCTCACAGGCTGTCTCTTATCAAAATGAACAAGGGTTGGATTAGGTCAAACTTCTGTACATCACTGGATGACAGCAGTGGAACATAAACTCAAATCCAGTGTTTTTTTTATTTTTGTCTATGCTCATGCATGCCTTCCCATCCAAAAATGGGCATATGCTTCAGGATTTAATACTTTTGGACTCGTCCTCCTTCTTCTCCTCAAAAACCATATCAACAGGGTGATCATGCTGCAAATGTTTTAAGGGTGCTTATGATGCCCGCATTAACAATTGCTTAGTTTTGTAAGTTTTCCCACTGACAAAGAAATGAACAGTCTATAATTTTAAGGGTAGGTTAATTTTAACATTGAGTGATAGAATATCAAAAATAAAAAAACAGAAAACCACATTGTATAAATTATATAAATTTATTTGAATTTTGCACTGAGAAATAAGTATTTGATCCCCTATCAACCATTAGGAGTTCTGGTTCCTACAGACCAGTTAGACTCTCCTAATCATCTCACTACCTGCATTAAAGACAGCTTTTCTTACCACTCCCAACTCCAAGACTTCTCACGCGCTGCTCCAATCCTCTGGAATTCTCTACCCCAAGAAATTAGGAATATCCACAATTTGCATGGTTTCAGGCGCTCCCTCAAAACACATTTGTTCAGAGCGGCCTATCACGTTCACTAATCAAAGTCATTCTAGGTGTAAGTGTGTGTGTAGCCCATGCAGTATCTCTATCTATCCCTCACTCCCTCAAGATGGCTGGACCATCATTGTAAATACACCATTGTATATACACACCTGTACTTTGTATTTTCCCCACCTCATTGTAGATTGTAAGCTCTCATGAGCAGGGTCATATTATTTTGCTTTAATTATTGTATTGTTAACGTTGCTACTTATGACTTGTGTTTTGAAACTGTTAAACTGTAAAGCGCTGCTGAATATGTTGGCGTCATATTAATAAAGATTATTATTATTATTATTATTTCTTACATAGTCACCTTTATAAGACTCTTGTCAGACTCTAACATCTACAACATGGGCAAGACCAAAGAGCTTTCTAAGGCTGTCAGTGACAATATCATAGACCTGCCCAAAAGCTAGAATGGGCTACAAAACCATAAGTAAGACGCTGCATGAGAAGGAGACAACTGTTGGTGCAATAGTAAGAAAATGGAATAAATACAAAATAACTGTCAATCAACATTCCTGTCAATCGAGCTCAAAGCAAAATCTCACCTCGTGGGGTATCCATGATCATGAGGAAGGTGAGAGATCAGCCTAAAAAATAATAATAATAATTAAAATCACCACATGGTGATGGGCGGAGTGCTCGGTCAGTAAGCCAACATAGAAGTAAAAGAAAACTGACTGGCACATCCAAACCAGTGTGAATTAGGTGCAAAGCAGGAGCAGCTACCTCCATAGACAATACACAAAAAACATGTGGTGATTTTAATTATAGCAGGTTCCTGCTCACCCAGAAAAGGCAAGCTTTACTGACAGAGGTGTCCACATTCACCCAGGAATTCAGATATCAGCCTAATAGAGGTATGTTCACATAGGCAGGGACCCATACGTTCTGAGACCACCTTGACGTTGGTGTATGGGCAGGCATTATTTGGCCAAATTTTGTGCAAAGCGTCTCATTCATTTTTTTCTAATATTCAAAAGCCATATTGCTATTCATGTTTCATATTTCACATTGACTTGCTTTGGCACGATAGAGTGCAGCCTTTTTTTTGTGTATTGTCTATGGAGGTAGCTGCTCCTGGTTTGCACCTAATTCACACTGGTTTGGATGTGCCAGTCAGTTTTCTTTTACTTACATGTGATATTTCAGTTCTTCTTTTTAATAAATTTGCAAAAATTTCTACATTTCTGAGAATGAGCTTACATTAATGAGCTTTTTTTGCATTTACCAAATGATTGCAATAAAACAAAGACTTAAAAATTTAAAGGTGTCTGAATACTTTCCGAACCAACTGTATATACATATATATATATATATATATATATACAGCTCTGGCAAATATTAAGAGACCACTGCAAAATTTTCAGTTTGTCTTATTTTTCTCTTTATAGGTGTATTTTTGAGTAAAATGTAAATTGTTCTTTTATTCTATAAACTACTGGCAACATGTACTGGAATATAGTAGCGCTAGAGTAAACACTAAAGTGCTGCAAAAATAAGAAAAAGACCACTACTTTGCCAAAAAATAAATAACTAGAAGAAACGAATTAATGCGCACAATAACCTCGCTATTTGACAGGCTTTCATAAGGGAATATTTATTACTTAAAACAAACTGAAATACACAAAGAATAATGTAAAATTATGGCGTAGTCACCAGTAGTGAAGAGTAACGGCTAGCACTGAACTGGACAGTCTATAGAAATGGTGTCCCATACAGTTTTCCTAAAAAGGAAGAAAAAAGTGGCTATAGTGCAATAAAGTGACTTATAGTGCCATGCAAGTATAATAAATGCTGTAAGATCTCTAATCAGACGATATCAGATAAAATCAGGCGGTATAAAAAGTATATAAAAATAATGCACCCTGAAAATATGCACTGGTTTGTGAAAGGTGGAGACAGGATTGAACAATTTAACTAAAAAGTCCTTATAATTCAAATGGCAATGCTTTAGCAGTCAGACTAAAGTTTCAGAGAAAAAAAGGAAGAAACGCGTTGGATTTTTGGCCCCTTCTGCCATCCGCAGCTGACTGAACGCTCCCTGACCACGTGTGGTCATATGCTGCCTGACGTTACGCCAGGTCCTGCTTCCTCCACCACACTGGAAAGGACGCCGCTGTAGACCGCAGGCGTCTGGAATTCCTGCCGACCATCAAGTCAGTATCCCCGGAGATTCCTGACATCACATCAGGTCCTGCTTCCTTTACTATTACCCGGAACCAAAGAGCTGCTAACCACAGCCATCAGAACACCAAGCTGAGGATTGGAAACACATCGCTACAAGGGAGAGCAGGCGGTGCTTCATTCAACCAGCGAACTCCGTCTGGAGGCACTGCTTTTGGAATCACAGGTACCAATGGGCTCTGTACATTTATAGGGGCTTTTGCCACCGGCCGGGGCAGCCCCATTGTGTTCTTCCTTTTTTTGCTCTGAAACTTCAGTCTGACTGCTAAAGCATTGCCATTTGAATTAAAAGGACTTTTAGTTAAATTGTTCAATCCTGTCTCCACCATTCACAAGCCAGTGCATATTTTCTGGGTGCATTAATTTTTATATACTTTTTATACCGCCTGATTTTATCTAATATCGTCTGATTAGAGAACTTACAGCATTTATTATACTTGTATGGCACTATAAGTCACTTTATTGCACTATAGCCACTTTTTTCTTCCTTTTTAGGAAAATTGTATGGGAAACCATTTCTATAGACTGTCCAGTTCAATGCTAGTCGTTACCCTTCACTACTGGTGACTACGCCATAATTTTACATTATTCTTTGTGCACTTCAGTTTGTTTTAAGTAATAAATATTCCCTTATATAAGCCTGTCAACTAGCAAGGTTACTGTGCGCATTAATTCATTTCTTCATGTTACTGACAACATGTCTCCGAATTTCCAAGCAATATTTTTTTTTTTTCTAAAAATGAGAAATGGTCAAAATTAAATAAAAGAACCAGGGCTTTCAGACCTCAAATAATGCAAAGAAAACAAGTTCATAATCATTTAAAAGCAACAATACTAATGTTTTAACTCAGGGATAGTTCAGAAATCAATATTTTGTGGAATAACCATGATTTTTAATCACAGCTTTCATGCATCTTGGCATACTTTCCACGAGTCTTTCACACTGCTCCTGACGCAAAAAATTAAGCAGTTCTTCTTTGTTTCATGGTTTCTGACTATGAATCCTCCTCTTGAATACATTCCAGAGGTATTCAATGGGTTTAGGTCTGGAGATTGGGCTGGCCATGACAGGGTTTTGATGTGGTGGTCTCTTTAATTTTTGCCAGAGCTGTATATATATATATATATATATATATATATATATATATATATATATATACACTGCTCAAAAAAATAAAGGGAACACTTAAACAACAGAATATAACTCCAAGTAAATCAAACATCTGTGAAGTCAAACTGTCCACTTAGGAAGCAACACTGATTGACAATCAATTTCACATGCTGTTGTGCAAATGGAATAGACAACAGGTGGAAATTATTGGCAATTATCAAGACACAAGATAGATTTAAAGCATTCAGTAGTCAAGAAAATACGGATAGCAGGAAGGACCCACAGTAATCCAGCAGAAAGGACCCACAGTAATCCTTCTTATAGGTACTACCTGGTATTATTTTTAATACATCTCTCTCTAAATGTGGCTAAGTGCAAAATATCAGCTAAGAAATGTGCAATTCTACCCTTTATTAGTGGACTATTACTCATTTGGGATCGTGGCAGTATTTTTTCGTTCTTGTCAATAAATTTTAACCCTTATAAATATTAACCCTTATCAAGGTGTTGACACTATTTTTTTAGAGGTTAGTGTGCACAAGTATCTGATCTTATTAATTTAAATTATCAAGACACAATTGATAAAGGAGTGGTTCTGCAGGTGGGGACCACAGACCACATTTCAGTACCAATGCTTTCTGGCTGATGCTTTGGTCACTTTTGAAAGTTGGTTGTGCTTTCACACTCGTGGTAGTATGAGACGGACTCTACAACCCACACAAGTGGCTCAGGTAGTGCAGCTCATCCAGGATAGCACATCAATGCGAGCTGTGGCAAGAAGGTTTGCTGTGTCTGTCAGCGTAGTGTCCAGAGGCTGGGGGCGCTACCAGGAGACAGGCCAGTACACCAGGAGACGTGGAAGGGGCCATAGGAGGGCAACAACCCAGCAGCAGGACTGCTACCTCTGCCTTTGTGCAAGGAGGAACAGGAGGAGCACTGCCAGAGCCCTGCAAAATGACCTCCAGCAGGCCACAAATGTGCATGTGTCTGCACAAATGGTTAGAAACCGACACCATGAAGATGGTCTGAGTGCTCGATGTCCACATATGGGGTTGTGCTCACAGCCCAACACCGTGCAGGACGCTTGCCATTAGCAACAGAACATCAGGATTGGAAAATTGGTGCCCTGTGCTCTTCACAGATGAAAGCAGGTTCACACTGAGCAAATGTGACAGATGTGACAGAGTCTGGAGACACCGTGGAGAGCGATCTGCCTGCAACATCCTTCAGCATGACCGGTTTGGCAGTGGGTCAGTAATGGTGTGGTGTTATGTTTTGGTAGCTGAGGAGAGCAGGCAAAAAAGGCAATACACCAGAGAGGTTGGGATCTACTGGATTGCAGTACCCTGACTAACCACCACAGCTAAAGGCAGCCGTGGAGCATTCCTACGTTGGTCCTAGACTCCTCGTCACAGCCTGAGAGGCTAACTACACCTAAAGATAGAAAGAGGAAAGCTATCTGCCCCGGAGCAGATCCCCAAAGAACATAGGAAGCCCCCAAACATGTAATGGCGGTTAGACAAGAGGAAATACAGACACAGACAGAAAATAGTATGAGCAAACGCTGGGGCCCAATCTGCCTGGACAGAAAAGGATAGGATACTTACTGCAATCCAAAAAAAAACTAAAAAAAAAAGCCAACGCTACTAATTGCAAAAACACCTGAGATCGCACGACCGCTACCACCTAAATTAGTTCTCTGGTGTAACAAAACTAAGCCGCAGCCACAGAAAAAACTGGAAAAGGCAAATGAACAAACAACAGTGGCTCCAGAGGAACCGAGAGGTGCCCAAGTCCCCCGAGGAGGGGAACCTGGCCAACCTCACAGAAATGCAGAGAAAATTGCAAATGGCAAGCACAAAAACAAAAAACAGAAAATATCTTATCTGAGAGCAGGAGAAGAGGCAAGACTCAGCAAGCTTCCAAGTGAACCAGGAAACAACGTTGAGACAAGAACAATTGATCACCGGCAACCATGATGGGGGAAACCTCCCTTATATCCAGCCAGTCCGTGATTCCTGATTGCCAATCCTCATTGAATGGTTCAGTACCGTTTGTAACCACCAGAGGGAGCTTCTGCTCAGAATTAATTTCTAAAACATTCATAACAGTACCCCCCTTGAGGAGGGGTCACCGAACCCTCATTTGTGCAACCAGATCGGTCAGGATGAGCTCTGTGATACGCACGGATCAGTCTCCTAGCATGGATGTCCGAAGCAAACACCCAAGAATTGTCCTCCTGACCATAACCTCTCCACTTTACCAAATACTGGAGTTTCCGTCTAGAAAAACGAGAATCCAATATTTTCTCAACCACATATCCAGATTGCCCTCAACCAAAACAGGGTCAGGGGGCGCAGCCATAGGAACCACTGGCTCGACAAACCTCTTCAATAAGGACTTGTGGAACACGTTATGGATCTTTAATGTCCCTGGAATAAGTAAACGAAAGGAAACAGGATTAAGAATCTCCATGATCTTATAAGGTCCAATGAACCTAAGCTTAAACTTAGGAGATGCAACTCTCATAGGGATATTTCTTGAGGACAACCAGACCAAGTCCCCCACTTTAAACCGAGGACCATCAGTCTTATGCCGGTTAGCAAACCGCTGGGCCTTCTCCTGAGAGAGGGACAACCTCTCCACTACCTGGTCCCAAATCTGCTGCATACGCTCCACAACAGAGTCAACACCCGGACAGACAGAAGCCTCCATCTGTCCCGAAGAAAATCGAGGGTGAAACCCAAAATTGCAGAAAAATGGAGACATCAAAGTGGCAGAGCTTGCCCTATTATTAAGAGCAAACTCAGCCAAAGGCAAAAAAGAGACCCAGTCATCTTGATCAGCAGACACAAAGCATCTCAGATAAGTCTCCAATGTCTGGTTTGTTCTCTCAGTTTGTCCATTGGTCTGAGGATGAAAAGCAGAGGAGAAAGACAATTGAACACCAAGTTTAGAACAAAAAGTCCTCCAAAATCTGGAAACAAACTGGACTCCTCTGTCAGACACTATGTTCTCAGGAATGCCGTGTAACCGAACCACGTGCTGAAGGAACAAAGGCACCAATTCGGAGGAGGAAGGCAACTTAGGTAATGGCACAAGATGAATCATCTTGGAAAACCTATCACAAATCACCCAGATACCGGTCATTCTCTGAGAAACAGGGAGGTCGGAAATAAAATCCATAGAGATATGGGTCCATGGTCTCTTGGGCACAGGCAATGCCATCAACAAACCACTAGAGCGAGAGCAAGGCTTGGAGCGACAGCAAGTCCCACAGGACTTAACAAACTCCCTGACGTCACGAGCCAAAGTAGGCCACCAAAAGGACCGACTCACCAAGTCTCTGGTACCAAAAATTCCGGGATGACCGGCCAACGCGGAACAATGAATCTCAGACATCACACTCTTCTTCCACTGGTCTGGGACAATCAATTTCCCAACAGGGCAGCGCTCGGGTTTATCCTCCTGACACCCCTCCAGAGCCAGTCTCAAATTGGGTGAGATGGCGGAAAGAACTACACCCGCTTTCAAAATAACAGCAGGATCAGATAACTCAGGAGAGTCCGCAAGGAAACTCCTCGAGAGGGCATCCGCCTTAACATTCTTAGTGCCAGGAAGAAAGGAAACCAGAAAATTAAAATGTGTGAAAAACAAGGCCCACCTGGCCTGTCTAGGATTAAGTCGCTTGGCTGATTCCAGATAAACCAGATTCTTATGGTCCGTGAGGACCACCACCTGATGTTTGGCTCCCTCCAGCCAATGTCTCCACTCTTCAAAAGCCCACTTCATGGCCAATAACTCCCGATTACCCACGTCATAATTACGTTCAGTTGGAGAAAATTTTCGAGAGAAAAAAGCACAAGGGTTACTTTTAGAGGTCTCAGGATCTCTTTGGGACAAAACGGCACCTGCTCCAATTTCAGAGGCATCAACCTTCACCTGAAATGGCAGAGAAACATCAGGCTGCCGTTGAACAGGAGCAGAAGTGAATCTTTGTTTAAGTTCCTGAAACGCAGAGACTGCCTCAGGAGGCCAATTCACCACATCAGAACCCTTTTTGGTCAAATCGGTCAATGGTTTAACAATAACAAAGAAATTACCAATAAATTCACGATAAAAATTGGCAAAACCCAAGAATCTCTGAAGAGCCTTTAATGAAGTAGGTTGGACCCAATCACAGATGGCCTGAACCTTGACCGGGTCCATTTCAATAACAGACGGAGACAAAATGAATCCCAGAAATGAGATCCTCTGCACGCCAAAAAGACACTTTGATCCCTTCACATACAGAGCATTCTCTCTCAAAATCTGGAACATAGTCCGAACATGTTTCACATGAGAGTCCCAGTCATTGGAAAAAATCAAGATATCATCCAAATAAACAATAAGAAATTTATCCACAAAATCCCTGAAAATGTCATTCATGAAGGACTGGAAGACGGAAGGAGCATTAGTGAACCCAAAGGGCATCACTAGGTACTCAAAATGCCCCTCTGGGGTATTAAACGCCGTCTTCCATTCATCCCCGTGCTTAATGCGAATAAGGTTATACGCCCCCCTGAGGTCAAGCTTGGTAAACCAAGTAGCACTTTTCACCCTGGAAAACAGGTCAGAAATCAAGGGTAACGGATATTGATATTTCACAGAGATATTGTTCAAGAGACGATAATCAATACACGGCCTTAATGAACCATCCTTTTTGGCCACAAAGAAAAAACCGGCACCCAAGGGTGAAGAGGATAGTCTGATATGACCCTTCTCCAATGACTCCTTGATATAAGACCGCATAGCGTCATGTTCAGGTACAGACAAGTTAAAAAGGCGACCTTTAGGGAATTTACTACCAGGCACTAATTCAATAGCGCAGTCATAGCTCCTATGGGGGGGCAAGGATGCAGATTTACTTTCGTTAAACACATCAGAAAAATCAGTCAAAAAGTCAGGCACATCTTGAGCCTGGGGAGAGGCAGTAAAAACAGGAGTGTTGGCATTAACACATTGGCAGCCCCAACTGGTTACAGACACAGATTTCCAGTCCAAAACAGGATTATGAGACTGCAACCAAGGGAAGCCTAGTACAATAATGTCATGCAGATTATACAGCACCAAAATTTTCAACTCTCCTGATGATCAGATTCAACCCTCATTATCACCTGAGTAGAGAACTGGGGTTTATTCTCAGCCAAAGGGGTAGAATCAATCCCCAGTAGGGGAATAGACTTCCGTAGGGTATCAAGGGAAACCCACAACGTTTAGCAAAATCAAAATCCATCAGGTTAATAGCTGCTCCCGAATCAACAAAAGCCTGAGCAGAAAATGTGGACAGGGAGCAAATCAGGGTAACAGTCAACAGAAATTTAGTCTGAACACTACCCAAGACAACTGAGCGTGCAAAACGTCTCCCCCGCTTAGGGCAGACTGAAATAGCATGAGAGGCATCACCACAGTAGAGAAACATAACCCATTGCGTTTTTGAAACTCATGACGCTGTGCCTCAGAAGCCACTCTATCACACTGCATGGGTTCAGAAGCTGGTTCACAAGGCAACACCATTCCACGCATACCTCTACGCTCACGCAAACGTCTGTCAATTTGAATCGCCAATGACATAGAATCATTGAGACCAGAGGGAGCAGGGAAACCCACCATAACATCTTTTAGATTCTCTGACAGACCCTTCCGAAAAAGGGCTGCCAAAGCATCATCATTCCATTTGGTCAGAACTGCCCACTTTCGGAATTTCTGACAGTACAACTCAGCGTCCTCAAGCCCCTGATTTAATGCCAACAAGGTTTTTTCAGCTTGATCAGTGACATTAGGTTCATCGTACAATAACCCCAGAGCCAGAAAAAATGCATCAACATTACTCAAGACAGGGTCCCCAGGTGTCAGGGAAAAAGCCCAATCCTGAGGATCGCCGCGCAGGAGAGAGATGACAATTTGAACCTGCTGTGCTGCGTTCCCTGAGGACTTAGGTTTTAAGGCAAAAAACCATTTACAGTTATTTTTGAAATTCAGAAATTTAGCTCGATCCCCCAAAAACAAATCTGGCATGGGGATCCTAGGTTCCACAACCGGCAACCCTGCAAGATAGGTAGCAATACTCCGAACTTCAGTGGCAAGCTGATCCACACGGCCAGACAACTGTGAAAACTCCATTGAGAGAAAAAAAAATCCTCCTCAGCACCCAGAGAAAAAGAGGGAAAAAAAATGCAACAAACAGGAAAAAAAAAAATATCTCTGACAACTCTGACAACTTTTTTCTTTCCACACTATTTTTCCCTTCTGTGAGTACCATATAATTTTCAGTTTGGCCGGTGATACTGTTATGTTTTGGTAGCTGAGGAGAGCAGGCTAAAAAGGCAATACACCAGAGAGGTTGGGATCTACTGGATTGCAGTACCCTGACTAACCACCACAACTAAAGGCAGCCGTGGAGCGTTCCTACGTTGGTCCTAGACTCCTCGTCACAGCCTGAGAGGCTAACTACACCTAAAGATAGAAAGAGGAAAGCTATCTGCCCCGGAGCAGATCCCCAAAGAACATAGGAAGCCCCCAAACATGTAATGGCGGTTAGACAAGAGGAAATACAGACACAGACAGAAAATAGTATGAGCAAACGCTGGGGCCCAATCTGCCTGGACAGAAAAGGATAGGAAGGATACTTACTGCAATCCAAAAAAAAACTAAAAAAAAAAAGCCAACGCTACTAATTGCAAAAACACCTGAGATCGCACGACCGCTACCACCTAAATTAGTTCTCTGGTGTAACAAAACTAAGCCGCAGCCACAGAAAAAACTGGAAAAGGCAAATGAACAAACAACAGTGGCTCCAGAGGAACCGAGAGGTGCCCAAGTCCCCCGAGGAGGGGAACCTGGCCAACCTCACAGAAATGCAGAGAAAATTGCAAATGGCAAGCACAAAAACAAAAAACAGAAAATATCTTATCTGAGAGGAGGAGAAGAGGCAAGACTCAGCAAGCTTCCAAGTGAACCAGGAAACAACGTTGAGACAAGAACAATTGATCACCGGCAACCATGATGGGGGGAAACCTCCCTTATATCCAGCCAGTCCGTGATTCCTGATTGCCAATCCTCATTGAATGGTTCAGTACCGTTTGTAACCACCAGAGGGAGCTTCTGCTCAGAATTAATTTCTAAAACATTCATAACAGTACCCCCCTTGAGGAGGGGTCACCGAACCCTCATTTGTGCAACCAGATCGGTCAGGATGAGCTCTGTGATACGCACGGATCAGTCTCCTAGCATGGATGTCCGAAGCAAACACCCAAGAATTGTCCTCCTGACCATAACCTCTCCACTTTACCAAATACTGGAGTTTCCGTCTAGAAAAACGAGAATCCAATATTTTCTCAACCACATATCCAGATTGCCCTCAACCAAAACAGGGTCAGGGGGCGCAGCCATAGGAACCACTGGCTCGACAAACCTCTTCAATAAGGACTTGTGGAACACGTTATGGATCTTTAATGTCCCTGGAATAAGTAAACGAAAGGAAACAGGATTAAGAATCTCCATGATCTTATA
This sequence comes from Oophaga sylvatica, assembly GCA_033576555.1. Lineage (NCBI taxonomy): Eukaryota > Metazoa > Chordata > Amphibia > Anura > Dendrobatidae > Oophaga > Oophaga sylvatica. The sequence goes on from JARQOD010000001.1 coordinate 802,056,499, forward strand.
AGGTCCAATGAACCTAAGCTTAAACTTAGGAGATGCAACTCTCATAGGGATATTTCTTGAGGACAACCAGACCAAGTCCCCCACTTTAAACCGAGGACCATCAGTCTTATGCCGGTTAGCAAACCGCTGGGCCTTCTCCTGAGAGAGGGACAACCTCTCCACTACCTGGTCCCAAATCTGCTGCATACGCTCCACAACAGAGTCAACACCCGGACAGACAGAAGCCTCCATCTGTCCCGAAGAAAATCGAGGGTGAAACCCAAAATTGCAGAAAAATGGAGACATCAAAGTGGCAGAGCTTGCCCTATTATTAAGAGCAAACTCAGCCAAAGGCAAAAAAGAGACCCAGTCATCTTGATCAGCAGACACAAAGCATCTCAGATAAGTCTCCAATGTCTGGTTTGTTCTCTCAGTTTGTCCATTGGTCTGAGGATGAAAAGCAGAGGAGAAAGACAATTGAACACCAAATTTAGAACAAAAAGTCCTCCAAAATCTGGAAACAAACTGGACTCCTCTGTCAGACACTATGTTCTCAGGAATGCCGTGTAACCGAACCACGTGCTGAAGGAACAAAGGCACCAATTCGGAGGAGGAAGGCAACTTAGGTAATGGCACAAGATGAATCATCTTGGAAAACCTATCACAAATCACCCAGATACCGGTCATTCTCTGAGAAACAGGGAGGTCGGAAATAAAATCCATAGAGATATGGGTCCATGGTCTCTTGGGCACAGGCAATGCCATCAACAAACCACTAGAGCGAGAGCAAGGCTTGGAGCGACAGCAAGTCCCACAGGACTTAACAAACTCCCTGACGTCACGAGCCAAAGTAGGCCACCAAAAGGACCGACTCACCAAGTCTCTGGTACCAAAAATTCCGGGATGACCGGCCAACGCGGAACAATGAATCTCAGACATCACACTCTTCTTCCACTGGTCTGGGACAATCAATTTCCCAACAGGGCAGCGCTCGGGTTTATCCTCCTGACACCCCTCCAGAGCCAGTCTCAAATTGGGTGAGATGGCGGAAAGAACTACACCCGCTTTCAAAATAACAGCAGGATCAGATAACTCAGGAGAGTCCGCAAGGAAACTCCTCGAGAGGGCATCCGCCTTAACATTCTTAGTGCCAGGAAGAAAGGAAACCAGAAAATTAAAACGTGTGAAAAACAAGGCCCACCTGGCCTGTCTAGGATTAAGTCGCTTGGCTGATTCCAGATAAACCAGATTCTTATGGTCCGTGAGGACCACCACCTGATGTTTGGCTCCCTCCAGCCAATGTCTCCACTCTTCAAAAGCCCACTTCATGGCCAATAACTCCCGATTACCCACGTCATAATTACGTTCAGTTGGAGAAAATTTTCGAGAGAAAAAAGCACAAGGGTTACTTTTAGAGGTCTCAGGATCTCTTTGGGACAAAACGGCACCTGCTCCAATTTCAGAGGCATCAACCTTCACCTGAAATGGCAGAGAAACATCAGGCTGCCGTTGAACAGGAGCAGAAGTGAATCTTTGTTTAAGTTCCTGAAACGCAGAGACTGCCTCAGGAGGCCAATCACCACATCAGAACCCTTTTTGGTCAAATCGGTCAATGGTTTAACAATAACAAAGAAATTACCAATAAATTCACGATAAAAATTGGCAAAACCCAAGAATCTCTGAAGAGCCTTTAATGAAGTAGGTTGGACCCAATCACAGATGGCCTGAACCTTGACCGGGTCCATTTCAATAACAGACGGAGACAAAATGAATCCCAGAAATGAGATCCTCTGCACGCCAAAAAGACACTTTGATCCCTTCACATACAGAGCATTCTCTCTCAAAATCTGGAACATAGTCCGAACATGTTTCACATGAGAGTCCCAGTCATTGGAAAAAATCAAGATATCATCCAAATAAACAATAAGAAATTTATCCACAAAATCCCTGAAAATGTCATTCATGAAGGACTGGAAGACGGAAGGAGCATTAGTGAACCCAAAGGGCATCACTAGGTACTCAAAATGCCCCTCTGGGGTATTAAACGCCGTCTTCCATTCATCCCCGTGCTTAATGCGAATAAGGTTATACGCCCCCCTGAGGTCAAGCTTGGTAAACCAAGTAGCACTTTTCACCCTGGAAAACAGGTCAGAAATCAAGGGTAACGGATATTGATATTTCACAGAGATATTGTTCAAGAGACGATAATCAATACACGGCCTTAATGAACCATCCTTTTTGGCCACAAAGAAAAAACCGGCACCCAAGGGTGAAGAGGATAGTCTGATATGACCCTTCTCCAATGACTCCTTGATATAAGACCGCATAGCGTCATGTTCAGGTACAGACAAGTTAAAAAGGCGACCTTTAGGGAATTTACTACCAGGCACTAATTCAATAGCGCAGTCATAGCTCCTATGGGGGGGCAAGGATGCAGATTTACTTTCGTTAAACACATCAGAAAAATCAGTCAAAAAGTCAGGCACATCTTGAGCCTGGGGAGAGGCAGTAAAAACAGGAGTGTTGGCATTAACACATTGGCAGCCCCAACTGGTTACAGACACAGATTTCCAATCCAAAACAGGATTATGAGACTGCAACCAAGGGAAGCCTAGTACAATAATGTCATGCAGATTATACAGCACCAAAAATTTTCAACTCTCCTGATGATCAGATTCAACCCTCATTATCACCTGAGTAGAGAACTGGGGTTTATTCTCAGCCAAAGGGGTAGAATCAATCCCCAGTAGGGGAATAGACTTCCGTAGGGTATCAAGGGAAACCCACAACGTTTAGCAAAATCAAAATCCATCAGGTTAATAGCTGCTCCCGAATCAACAAAAGCCTGAGCAGAAAATGTGGACAGGGAGCAAATCAGGGTAACAGTCAACAGAAATTTAGTCTGAACACTACCAAGACAACTGAGCGTGCAAAACGTCTTCCCCGCTTAGGGCAGACTGAAATAGCATGAGAGGCATCACCACAGTAGAAACATAACCCATTGCGTTTTTGAAACTCATGACGCTGTGCCTCAGAAGCCACTCTATCACACTGCATGGGTTCAGAAGCTGGTTCACAAGGCAACACCATTCCACGCATACCTCTACGCTCACGCAAACATCTGTCAATTTGAATCGCCAATGACATAGAATCATTGAGACCAGAGGGAGCAGGGAAACCCACCATAACATCTTTTAGATTCTCTGACAGACCCTTCCGAAAAAGGGCTGCCAAAGCATCATCATTCCATTTGGTCAGAACTGCCCACTTTCGGAATTTCTGACAGTACAACTCAGCGTCCTCAAGCCCCTGATTTAATGCCAACAAGGTTTTTTCAGCTTGATCAGTGACATTAGGTTCATCGTACAATAACCCCAGAGCCAGAAAAAATGCATCAACATTACTCAAGACAGGGTCCCCAGGTGTCAGGGAAAAAGCCCAATCCTGAGGATCGCCGCGCAGGAGAGAGATGACAATTTGAACCTGCTGTGCTGCGTTCCCTGAGGACTTAGGTTTTAAGGCAAAAAACCATTTACAGTTATTTTTGAAATTCAGAAATTTAGCTCGATCCCCCAAAAACAAATCTGGCATGGGGATCCTAGGTTCCACAACCGGCAACCCTGCAAGATAGGTAGCAATACTCCGAACTTCAGTGGCAAGCTGATCCACACGGCCAGACAACTGTGCAAACTCCATTGAGAGAAAAAAAAATCCTCCTCAGCACCCAGAGAAAAAGAGGGAAAAAAAATGCAACAAACAGGAAAAAAAAAAATATCTCTGACAACTCTGACAACTTTTTTCTTTCCACACTATTTTTCCCTTCTGTGAGTACCATATAATTTTCAGTTTGGCCGGTGATACTGTTATGTTTTGGTAGCTGAGGAGAGCAGGCTAAAAAGGCAATACACAAGAGAGGTTGGGATATACTGGATTGCAGTACCCTGACTAACCACCACAACTAAAGGCAGCCGTGGAGCGTTCCTACGTTGGTCCTAGACGCCTCGTCACAGCCTGAGAGGCTAACTACACCTAAAGATAGAAAGAGGAAAGCTATCTGCCCCGGAGCAGATCCCCAAAGAACATAGGAAGCCCCCAAACATGTAATGGCGGTTAGACAAGAGGAATTACAGACTCAGACAGAAAATAGTATGAGCAAACGCTGGGGCCCAATCTGCCTGGACAGAAAAGGATGGGAAGGATACTTACTGCAATCCAAAAAAACCCTAAAAAAAAAGCCAACGCTACTAATTGCAAAAACACCTGAGATCACACGACTTCTACCACCTAAATTAGTTCTCTGGTGTAACAAAACTAAAGGGTATGCCACACTAAACAATATCGCTAACGGGATCGCTAAAAAACGTCACTATTTAGCGATCCCGTTAGCGATATTGTTCAGTGCGGCAGCTTCCAGCGACGAGCTTCCTGCTGTGATCTCGCTCGTCGCTGGAATCGTTCCGGACCCTATTTCATCGCTGGCGCTCCCGCTGGGTAAGTATCTAATCGCTGTGTGGCACCTTTTCTTAGCGATTTAGCGGTACTTTTGTACCGCTAAAGTCGTTAAGAAGATCGCTAACGGCGATAGCGTCGTTAACTATATCGCTAAATGCGGCAGCATTTAGCGATATAGAAACAATCCCGCTAGCGATCTCATTAGTATACAACGCTAACGAGATCGCTAGCGGGATTGCTTAGTGTGGCAGTACCTTAAGCCTCAGCCACAGAAAAAACTGGAAAAGGCAAATGAACAAACAACAGTGGCCCCAGAGGAACCAAGAGGCGCCCAAGCCCCCCGATGAGGGGAACCTGGCCAACCTCACAGAAATGCAGAGAAAATTGCAAATGGCAAGCACAAAAACAAAAAACAGAAAATATCATATCTGAGAGCAGGAGAAGAGGCAAGACTCAGCAAGCTTCCAAGTGAGCCAGGAAACAACGTTGAGACAAGAACAATTGATCACCGGCAACCATGATGGGGGGAAACCTCCCTTATATCCAGCCAGTCCGTGATTCCTGATTGCCAATCCTCATTGAATGGTTCAGTACCGTTTGTAACCACCAGAGGGAGCTTCTGCTCAGAATTCATTTCTAAAACATTCATAACAGTGTGGGGTGGCATTTCTTTGTCGGGCTGCACAGCCAGAGGTAACCTGACTGCCATTAGGTACCAAGCTGAGATCCTCATAACCCCTTGTGAGACCATATGCTGGTGCGGTTGGCCCTAATGCAGGACAATGCCAGACCTCATGTGGCTGGAGTTTGTCAGCAGTTCCTGCAAGATGAAGGCATTGAAGCTATGGACTGGCCCACCCATTCCCCAGAACTGAATCCGATTGAGCACATCTGGGACATCATGTCTCGCTCCATCCACCAACGTCACGTTGCACCATAGACTGTCCAGTAGTTGGCGGATGCTTTAGTCCAGGTCTGGGAGGAGATCCCTCAGGAGACCATCCGCCGCCTCATCAGGAACATGCCCAGGCGTTGTAGAGAGGTCATACAGGCACAGGGAGGTTATACATATACATTGAATGATTGGTGACTCTAGGTTTTAGCACCTGTTCAGACTAGATCTATGTTTGGTGAATGTATATGAGTTGGTGACTCTAGGTTTTAGCACCTGTTCAGACTATATCTATGTTTGGATGTGCCGGTCAGTTTTTGATATGTATTCAGGGAGATTATACAGGCACGTGGAGGCCACACACACTACTGAGCATCATTTTAACTTGTTTTAAGGATATTACATTCCACTTTAATTTTGTGTGTGACTCCAAATCCAGGCCTCCATTGGTTAATAAATTTGATCTCCATTGATGATTTTTGCGTGATTTTGTTGTCAGTACATTCAACTTTGTACAGAACAAAGTATTCAATGAGAATATTTCATTCATTCAGATCTAGGATGTGTTATTTGAGTGCTCCCTTTATTTTTTGAGCAGTGTATATATATATACATATATATATATATGTATATATATATAACCCCAAGGCTTTTTCTTGCACTTATTGCATGGGCTTGACCAGTCTAAGATACCCACTCCTTAATAATGAGAGAAAAAATGTTTTCCGAGTCTCTCCACTATGTCTTTTCAAAGAGGTATTGGAATGCCTCCTTCTAATTTTTGGCATCCCTTGCTCAAAGTACATGCGCTTTACCAGTGTAGGAAGCAAACTCCATAATAATGGGAAAAAATGCTTTTCTCTGTATCTACCTTCCAGCTGAGGGAAAATATTTTAAAAGAAAAGAGCTGATGGGTTCTATTAAAATAGATCCTGTGCCTTGTTGTGGGTTGTCAAGTAGTCATCACATAGGGAGTTCTCAAACTGCATACAGGATTTCAAAGCCACTATATTCCACCGCAGAGTTGATGAAATAGCAGTCCTTGATGCTGCTACATTAAACTAATTGCTTTTTTCAGGCCTAATTAAAATAGATTCTATTCTGTCGTAATAATATCACTCTTATCTGCATATTGAGTAGTGTGAGGTGTGGCAATAGGTAAGGCGTATGATAGGAATCTAGTTAGGGATTATTGCCTTATAAATTTTAAGCCTTGCTGCTGTTTTTTTTCCATGCACTCATTGACCAATTCATGTTTTATATGGTCATCTACAATCAGAAATTCATCAAAGCTGGCAGTGTTATTTATGTTACTCCACAGTTTGTTGCTGCCACATACAAGAAAAAATATTTCAGACCTGATTCAAATCCCTTCTATTTTTTTAACATAATGCCGTTCTTATCAGCAATTCATCAATGGTTAGGTATGGCAGTAGGAATAGCGCATGACAGGCATCTAGTCAGGGATTATTGCCTCATAATCGTAAGCTTAGCTGCTGCTTTTTTACAAGCACTCATCGACGAATTCATGTTTTTTAGGGTGTTCTGTACTCAGAAATTCATCAAGGCATGCAAAATTAAATGATTTAATGTGTCTGTTTGCAGTTTCTGTATTTCATCTGTATGTAAGAGGTAGTGGTGGGAGACTTTACGCTACTGAAGCTGGAATTACCACTTCTGAACTCTCCAGTGCTTTGTTTCTACCTATTTCAGGGTGGTTATTGATGTGTTTGGAGTCATTGTCCTGCTGGAAGACCCATAACCTTCCACGATGCAAACCCAGTTTTCTGACCCCAGGCACTACATAGTGACACAAAATTCTTTGGGAATCTTCATATTTCAAGTCACTCAGGGCCACAGTCACCAAAACAACCCATAAATATATTTGAACCTCCAAAATATTTGACTGTAAATACCTGTGCTCTTTTATTTGTAGACCTCAATCCGTTTACACTAAACAGTAGAGTGATGCACTTTAACAAAAAACTAACTTGATCTCATCTGTCCAAAGGACACCTGCTGGCGTTCTAACAAAAGAAAGAGCTACCTGACTGACTTCTACAAATAGTGATGCCTGACTCATTGCCCTGCAAAAAAAGAAAGACTTTGTGTGTTTAATCATGCCTCACACACCACATTGCCAGATAAGGTATTAAAGGGATAAAATTAAATTATCTGTGGAATGCTTTTTCACCATTGAAACAATGCAAAAATGCAAAAACGCAGCAAAAAACACTGCATGTGAACTTAGCCTAAAGGTACTGCCACACTTAGCTATCCCGCTAGCGATCTCGTTAGCGTTGCATACTAATGAGATCGCTAGCGGGATTGTTTCTATATCGCTAAATGCTGCCGCATTTAGCGATATAGTTAACGACGCTATCGCCGTTAGCGATCTTCTTAACGACTTTAGCGGTACAAAAGTACCGCTAAATCGCTAAGAAAAGGTGCCACACAGCGATAAGATACTTACCCAGCGGGAGCGCCAGCGATGAAATAGGGTCCGAAACGATTCCAGCGACGAGCGAGATCACAGCAGGAAGCTCGTCGCTGGAAGCTGCCGCACTGAACAATATCGCTAACGGGATCGCTAAATAGTGACGTTTTTTAGCGATCCCGTTAGCGATATTGTTTAGTGTGGCATACCCTTAAGGTTTGTTTTTTGACTAAAGGTACTGCCACACTAAACAATCCCACTAGCGATCACAATAACGACGCATACTAATGCGATCGCTAGCGGGATTGTTTCTATATCGCTAAATGCGGCCACATTTAGCGATATAGTTAACGACGCTATCGCCGTTAGCGATCTTCTTAACGACTTTAGCGGTACAAAAGTACCGCTAAATCGCTAAGAAAAGGTGCCACACAGCGATAAGATACTTACCCAGTGGGAGCGCCGACGAGAAAATAGGGTCCGGAACGATTCCAGCGACGAGCGAGATCACAGCAGGAAGCTCGTCGCTGGAAGCTGCCGCACTGAACAATATCGCTAACGGGATCGCTAAATAGTGATGTTTTTTAGCGATCCCGTTAGCGATATTGTTTAGTGTGGCATACCCTTAATATACAATTCATTAACCTGGAAAGAATGTTTCTTAACATTTTTTCCAGTCAAATCCATTTCAAGCGCTGTTTTGTATGTTTTATTGTCAGTCCGTAAAAGTGGCGTAATACTCTGACAACATCGTTCCCAGCAGCGACCTGGATTTTAGAGATGCTTCCAGGGGTCTTCCTCATGCTGTTCCCATGCCATTTCAGTGCCAGAAAAATTCTCAAGTATGCTCATTACTCGGGTTGATCACCCAAGCATTGCAATTTCCTTGACTTGAGTAATGAGAGCCCGAGCATTTTAGTGCTCGCTCATCACTAATAAGGACGAGTTTTCCCCTCAAGATTAATTTAGGGGTACCCCTATAGAGACATGCAGATGGGCATCCGGCAGCTCTCAGGACTTTGTTCCCTTACCTGGCTGCTGTGTTACATGGTATGCATGGCTCAAAAGGAACAGTGATTGAATTGATAGAGTAATAGTATTATAAATATGATCCTGAATTCACCTCAGTTGCAGCTAGAAAATGTTAATTCTATCTAAAGTGACAAAATGTAAGTGCTTAAAAATGTGAAAAAACTCAGAATAATTAGCTAAAAGCCCTGCTACAGATTAATTTTATACACTGTCAAAGTGTTAATGGCAGGAGTGTGTATATATGCGGGTGTGTATGTCTTTCAGGATTAGATCAAAACAGGGAAGCAGTCCGAGCCACTGAATAAAATTACTGTCTCAAGTTGATTGCAGATTTGGGATACCAGAAATAACTGATAGTAAGCAGTACAGGAAAATTCCATTATGGTTATGTGAGACACAGATGTTTCCATCCCATAACAAGTAGTATGTGTGAATTTTATAACTTTATTTTGAAAAACTAAATTAACAAAATTTGTAGACAAGCAGAGTTAAAAAAACATGGACTAGACCATCAAAATTTTCAGGCCCCTTGAGACTTTGCCCAGGCTCCAACTCAACTCCATTTCTGCACCATATACTCACCAATCACACATTAACAGTTCCTATCAAGCACCATATCACATACAGAGGTTGGACAAAATAATGGAAACACCTAACGTTTTGGCATCATAATCTTCGAACATGTTATAAACATGCAAACCGTGACATATGGTAATGTTTTGTAGTTGATTATTTGTGTTATGTGATATGTGTATGTAAATTAACTGTTTGTTTTGCATAATTGTAAGAACATTGATGAGAACCTGATACCAATGGCAGCCTCTCGGATTTTTAAAGAGGCCAAATTGTTGGTGCTGGTATGGCAGCAAAGCACAGGTCCAGCCGAATGTTGAAGTTGACTGAGAGAGACCGTCGGACTTTAAAGCGAATTGTGAGGGAGGATCGCAAGACCACGGCTCAGAAAATCACTGCTGAGCTCAATGAACACCTACAGAACCCAGTTTCCACTAAAACTGTTCGTCGGGAGCTGAACAAATCTGGACTCTACGGAAGCACTGCAATTTGAAAAGCGCTGCTATCAATGACAAATGTTTCCAAGCATTTAGAGTGGTGAAGAAACCTCCAGAATTGGTCCCTCGAGCCGTGGAAACGTGATATACTCAGACGAATCATCGTTTACCCTATTTCCGACCTCCGCGTGTACGTTTGGAAACAGCCGAAAGACGCATTCCATCCAAACTGCCTTCTCCCAACCGTAAAACATGGCGGAGGTTCTGTGATGATCTGGGGTGCTATTTCGTGGAGATCCGCCGGGCCAATGATATCCCTTCATGGAAGAATTAACAGCCGCGATTATTTAGGCATTTTGTGCGACCAAGTGCATCCTATGGTTCAAGTACTGTTCCCGGAGGGGAACGCCATCTTTCAGGATGATAATGCACCAATTCATACAGCTAGAATCGTTAAAGCATGGCACGAGGAACATTCTAATGAAGTTGTGCATCTCATCTGGCCCCCACAATCCCCAGACCTCAACATTATTGAGCATTTATGCTCGATTTTAGAGATTCAAGTTAGATGTCGATTTCCGCCACCATCGTCGCTCAAAGAACTGGAGAGTATTTTAACTGAAGAATGGGCTAAAATTCATTTGGAAACAATTCACACCTTTTATGAATCCATACCTCGGAGAATTGAGACTGTAATCGCCGCAAAAGGTGGACCTACACCATATTAAACTAACTTTTGTTGATGTTTCCAGGTGTTTCCATTATTTTTCCAACCCCTGTACATAGCCATCAGCCTTTGTTTTGGCAAAAAGATTTTTTAAGCCACCACCACGGCAAGTTAGACTCTTTTCGCAGGGGACTATTCTACTCTACCCTATTAAACATTTCTTAAAATATACATTGCTATTTTTCGGTATATTTTTATTTATTTTTATTTAAGGAAATGTGTCACATACATATTTTAAAATGACCAAAAATACCACATTCAAGGGACAATTACCGTTACACCATGGCCGGACTACATATTATCAACACATAGTGACCGAATAATACCACATATAGGAGAGAAATATCGCCACACCATGAACAGACCACATAATACTACCACATAGTGACTGAATAATACCACTTATAGCAGAGAAATTTCACCACACCATGACCAGATCACATACAGAATTATCATCACATAGTGACCGAATAATACCACATATAAGAGAGAAATACGGCCACACCATGAATAGACCACATAAGACCATCACATAGTGACTAAATAATAGCACATATAAGAAAGAAATACCACTGCACCATGACCAGACCACATATTATCACCACGTAGTGATCGAATAATACCACATACAAGAAACAAATACTGCCACACCATGACCAGGCCACATATTACCACTACATAGTGACCAAATAATACCACATACAAGGATCAAACACCGCCATACCATGACCAGACCACATATTACCTCCACATAGTGACTGAATAATAACACATACCAGGAACAAATACCACCACACTATGACCAGAAAATATATTACCGAGATATAGCGACCAAATAATATCACATACAATAAAAAAATACCTCCACATCATGACCAGATCACATATTACCATGACATAGTGACTGAATACTGCAATACTGATCATTAACAAAAAAATACTAAAATTACCATAAATGTCATACACAGGAGCTCTGTACATAGTACACAGTGTATAGTGTCACTGCACAGGTAATACAGTGACTCACCAGTGACAATATACACAGGAGGTCTGAATATAGGGTAATACATGGATCACCAGAGACATTATACACAGGCACATTGTGTAATGTGTTGGTGTACAGGTGACACAGGGATAACCAGTGACATTATACACAGGAGCTCAGTATATAGTGCATAGTGTACAGGTAACTCAGTGATCGCCACTGACATTATATGCAGGAGCTCTGTATAGAGTGTCATTGTACAGGTAATACAGTGATCACCAGTGACCATATGCACAGGAGCTCTGTATATGGTCTCAGGGTTCAGGTAATGCAGAGATCACCAGTGACATTATACACAGGAGCTCTGTATATGGTGTCAGGGTTCGGGTAATACAGGGATCACCAGTGAGTGACATTATAAACAGGAGCTCTGTATATAATGTCAGTGTACAGGTAATACAAGGATCACCAGTGATATTACACACAGGAGCTCTGTATATTCTATACAGTGTACAGATAACACACTGACTCATGAGTGATGTCTCTAATTGAAGTCCTTCATCTTCGCTTTTCTTCTTCATCTAGTGCAGACCTCCATAAGTTCTCCCCAGCCAGGACTCGTCTCTGCAGAAAATAACACCGTTATCTAGAGCACTGCTTCCAGAGCACATTCCACAACTTCTACACCACACCAGATGAAGAAAAAAGTGACATAGTCCAGGCCTGCACAGTAACAGGACCCTCCACACACTCTAAAACAATAACTTAAAAGTAGAGTTGAGTGAAACAGGTCGTTCAGATTCAAAAGTCACCGATTTTGCCAAAGTCGGGTTTCGTTGGCCGATTTCCGACCATAGCATGCAGTTGGCCATGCGGTCGTCGACCCGAGCGCCCAAGTCGGTTTTCCCATAATGCTTGCAGGCGCCTTTTTTCAGCCAATGAGCAAGGACGTACACTGTGGACAACGAGATGACATGTGCAGCATCCACCACCATCTTAGAGAAGGGCATTTCAGTGATTGGCTTGCTTTGGGGGGCGTCATCGTGTCTATAAAAGCCCTCACCGCCGACCTCCATTTTACTTCTGCCGATATTAACAGTAGGGAGAGGTTGCTGACGCTGTTTATCAGTAGAGAGAGAGTTAGGCAGGAAAGAGAAGTTCTTCTGTGCTTGTGCTGATAGCAATTGTGCTGTACAGTTAGTGTGCAGTGACAGGGGAGGATTTTCTTGTGTGCAGCAGCGCTGGTTATTAGGCTGCCTGATAGCTGTATTGCTGTGTGTACACTGCTGTGCAGACTGCTTTTTGCACAGCACTATTACTTTTATCCTTTTTTTTCTTCACACTTACCGACCGTTCATTTTTTCCCACACCGTATAGAGCTGTACGCTCCTCACACAATACCGTGTACAGGCTGGTATCACGGACATATACTTTCTGACTATCTGTGTGTGTGACTCCGGAAATATATACGGAGATTGCAATTTTCCCCTACACCGTATACAGCTGTACACTTTGGAGACAGTACCGTATATCTGCTCTTTGTATTACGGTCAAATCTATACTGAGTGAGCGTGTGTGTGTGACTCTGGAAATATATACGGAGATATAAATTTTCCCCTACACCATATACAGCTGTACACTTCTGAGACAGTACCGTATATCTGCTCTTTGTATTAGGCCGGGATCACACATGCGACGAAGTCGTCCGACACTTTCATGTGAAATCCCAGCTCTGGCGCCGGCACTCGGGAGTGGAGTGCGCGGCTGCATGTAGTTCTATGCAGCCGCTCGCTCCACTCCCGAGTGCCGGCGCCAGATCTGGGATTTCACATGCGAGTGTCGGAAGACTTTGTTGCATGTGTGATCCCGGCCTTACGGTCAAATCCATACTGAGTGATCGTCTGTGTGTGACTCCGGAAATATATACGGAGATATAAATATTCCCCTACACCGTATACAGCTGTACGCTTCTGAGACAGTAAAGTATATCTGCTCTTTGTATTACGGTCAAATCCATACTGAGTAGAGATGAACGACTTTCCCTTTTTTCGGGTCAGGTCGGGTTTCATGAAACTCGACTTTCGCAAAAGTCTGGTCGAGCGAAATCGGCCGACTATCATGAAAAGACGGTGTGTCGACCGAAACACGAAACCCAATGCAAGTCAATGGAAAAGCAAGGTCGGTAGTGAGTAGAGGACAGTAAACTCACCTACAGTGCCCATTTGAATGGCAACAACATCAATCATTATTACTTAAGCTTGGCAACCTTAATTTACTTTCTAATAATGGTTACGCATTGAAAAATGGGGGTTATTTGGCTCAACTTCTGGGAGGGGTAGGGACGACTCCGGCCCAAAGAGTGTCAGTGGGCCCCTTTAACACATACCACAATTCATGATGCTCCGATACGGCATAGAAATATAGGTATAGTACAATGAAAAATACTTCACTTCCTACATGACATGACTGATATCTGTGGTAAAATCTACAATAGCTAAAAAAAAGGACACTATATTCCTCCATACAGTATTATGGCTACCACATAGTGCGCCATACAGAATAATGAGCCCTATATATTGCTCCATACATAATTGGTCCCATATAATGTTCCATACAGTATATGATGAGCTCCACATAATGCTATAGTATATGATAGTCCCCATATAATGTGCCATAAAGTATAGGATGGTCCCATAGAGTAGAATGAGCCCCACATATTGCTCCATACAGTATAATGAGTCGCATATAAAGCTCCATACAGTATATGATGGGCCCCGTATATTGCTCCATACAGAATGGGCTCCATATAATGCTTCATACAAAATAGGCCCCATATAATGCTCCATACCCTATATGATGCCCCATAAATAATGAACCCCATATGATTCTCCAGTATATGATGGGCCACATGGATGATGCTCCAGTGTATGATGGGCTAAAATCATGCTCCATATATAATGGGCCCCATTATTAATGTACCAGTGTATTATGAGCCCCGGAAATGCTGCTCCTGTGTCTGATGTCCCCCATTTACAATACTCCATATATGATGTGCCACATGGATGATGCTCCAGTGTGTTATGGGCCAAAAGAAAGCTCCATATATAATGGGCCCAATTATTAATGTTCCAGTGTGTAATGGGCCACGTAAATGCTGCTCCAGTGTCTGATCTGCCCCATTTAGAATCCTCCAATACATGATGGGCCCCATGGATGATGCTCCAGTGTCTTATGGGCCAAAAGAAAGCTCCATATATAATGGGCCCCATTATTAATGTACCAGTGTATAATGGGCCCCGGAAATGCTGATACTGTGTCTGATGTCTTCCATTTACAATACTCCAGTATATGATGTGCCCCATGGATGATGATCCAGTGTGTTATGGGCCAAAAGAAAGCTCCATATATAATGGGCCCAATTATTAATGCTCCAGTGTGTAATGGGCCACGTAAATGCTGCTCCAGTGTCTGATCTGCCCCATTTAGAATCCTCCTATACATAATGGGCCCCATGCATGATGCTCCAGTGTCTCATGGGCCAAAAGAATGCTCCATATATAATGGGCCCCATTATTAATGATCCAGTGTAAAATGCTCCCCATATATTCCTCCAAAGATTACAAAAAATGAAATACCTCTCCTCGCTGTGCACTGCTCTACTCTGGACTCCTCAGCATCACCATCTTACAGCTCTCTGCACTTGCACTGTTTAGGCAGAGGGAGTACAGACGTGACGTCATTGCGCTGTGCTCTGTAACCTGAATGTTACTGTCAGGAAACGTGGAAGACTTCACAGCGGTGGAGCATGGAGAGGTAAGTATTACAAGTGCTGGGGCCCTTAGCAAGCAGGGGGGGCCGACTCGTGGGCGACGTCACTGGCACAGGGCCCCTCATAGTACGCCGGTGTGTCTGACGGCGAGTGGGCCCATCCCACCGTCAGAGACAAATTTTTGTACTATGAGGGGCCCTGTGCCAGTGCCGTCGCCCACGAGTTGGCCCCCCACCTGCTCAGGGAACCAGCACTTGAGCGGGTGCGCCAGGTGCTGATGCCGGCCCCGGGGAGGTATTCGTAGGTTTTGTAGTCCGTCCACGCTTGCAAATGTGTGGCACCCCAGGCGTTTGGTTGCCACATTGACCTTGCCTCCCTCCAGGGGGATTGATTACATGCCTGAAAGCAAGGAAGGATCCCTTTAACAGGTAACACAGCATACAACACCTTTCCTACTCCGGACCAGAAGGGGGAGATCCAACAGCTGATTTCAAGAGAGCTCCTCGAGAACATTCTGGCTGGGGAAGGAGTTACTGAGTGTGGCTGGAGGGACAAGAGAGAAGAGACGTGTGGAGACAAGCTGGTGAAAAGAGGGCTATAGAGAGCTCACACCCAGGTCGGAGTGCCAGAAACCAGACCCACGGAGTCCGAGGCTGAATGGGTAAACTAAAGTCCCAGCAGCAGAATCCGGAGGGCAGTAGACAGCAAGTTCTCTGCCCCAACTAATACTCTGCTACACAGCAGCAGCACATGTGAGCCAGAGACTCCATAAGTGAGTGGTTCCTGAAGCAGGTTACAGCTGCCTGTTATGAGAGTGAAATTCTACCTAGACAAGAGACAGAGAGAGGAACTTGGACGGAGCTTATAGCAGCCAATGCCTCAGAGAATAGCGCTAGAAAGGAGACCTCACATCTCACCTGAAGTAAGGGGATTCAGGCCATCCGACTCCAGCACCATCTGTACTCAGTGCCCTGGACACTTTGCCTGCAAAAACTATGAGTAAAGCTTTGGAAACTGCATCTGACTGTGTCTCCTCAAGTCCTTCCTGCAAATCACACTCCACTCTGCTACATCTTTCAGCACCATTACTTTCTATACCATCTCTCTGCCCTGGGACAAGCTTCACTTGTGGGAAGCTATTCCAACTCTGCTGCATCACACCATCTGTCCCAGAGGATCTGCACTGCAGCGCTTGTCACCTCTGACCAGAAACCACAAGTGACGTGACGAATACCTTACTACAAACTCTATCATCCCCTGTACATATTCCCCTTTTATTGGACCCCAGGGCCACGGACCGGGTCACTGCCGCTGTGACACATCCCCTTTAAGACACCTGGCTGGTACTGAGTATCCCACTGCCCTGGCTGGCGATCCAAGTGCATGTTCATGAAATGTCTCAGCATGCAACTGGTATTAACATTTCTGAGATTTTTCCCTCGGCTAACGGTCCTTCGGCACTGTTTAGAGATAACCTTTGCCTCATCAATAGGATTTCAGTCCAAAAAGTGGCACACCGGACTCTTCCTTCTATGGTATAAATTTTCAGGGCTTGAACGCTGTGCAAATTTGACTGTCTGGCCAAGCTGTCCTGCAACTCTCTTTTTGTTTTTTAACACCTTTTAGGACCGCTACGGGCCTGCCAGATAACCGCTGATGCGATGTCGATGCCTGTTGCGGATCCTTCTCCTCTTCTGAGCTATTGCCAGCGGCACCCTCTTCCCCAAATGGATGCCAATCCGTGTCAACAACTGGGTCATCCATCACCTCCTCTTCAATGTAATCTGGGGCACCTGAGTTTCATCAGGGTCAGATTCTGGCTCAGTAGACTGCAAGGGAAATGTAGTGCTCTGGGTGAATGTACCAGCAGAATCATCTAGCAGTGGCTGTGCATCATGATGTGCACTCCATCTCTGATTCATGTTGGACTGGGAATTGAGAATTTGACTTCATAACCCAGGCATGGTATGTGAAAAGAGCTCAATGGACTAATCTGAAGTGTCGGCTGACGCATCCTTCACTTTTGGTGGGGGTGAAGCACACAAGGAAAGGTGTTGTTCCTGACCAGGAGCCAGCACTGAAGACTCAGTCCTTGTATTTTCTGAAAGTTCAGAAGAGGAGGCGATATACAAAATAATGGAAACACCTAACGTTTGGGCATCATCATCTTCGAACATGATATAAACCTGCAAACCGTGACATATGGTAATATTTTGTAGTTGATTATTTGTGTTATGTGATATGTGTATGTAAATTAGCTGTTTGTTTTGCATAATTGTAAGAACATTGATGAGAAACTGATACCAATGGCAGACCTCTCTGATTTTCAAAGAGGCAAAATTGTTGTTGCCTGGATGGCCGTCGCTAGTGTAACCAAAAGTGCCCGAATGGTTGGCGTATCAAGAGGTACTGTCTCCAAGAGGTACTGTCTGCGTTAGAAAGAGAAGGAAAAACGTCCGCAATAAAGCACAGGTCCGGCCGAAAGTCGAAGTTGACTGAGAGAGACCGTCGGATTGTAAAGCGAATTGTGAGAGAGATCGCAAGACCACGGCTCAGAAAATCACTGCTGAGCTCAATAAACACCGACAGAACCCAGTTTCCACGAAAACGATTCGTCGGGAGCTGAACAAATCTGGATTCCACGGAAGAGCTGCAATTCGAAAACCGATGCTCTCAATGACAAATGTTTCCAAGCATTTAGAGAGGTGTAGAAACCTCCAGAATTGTTCCCTCGACCAGTGGAAACGTGATATTCTCAGAAGAATCATCGTTTACCCTATTTCCTACCTCTGGCTGAGTGTACGTTTGTAGACAGTCGAAAGAAGCATTCCATCCAGACTGCCTTCTCCCAAAGGTAAAACATGGCAAAGGGTTGTGTGATCATCTGTGGTGCTATTTCATGGAGATCTGCAGGGCCAATGATATCCCTTCATGGAAGAATTAACAGCCGCGATTATTTAGGCATTTTGGCCGACCAAGTGCATCCTATGGTTCAAGCACTGTTCCCGGAGGGGAACGCCATCTTTCAGGATGATAATGCACCAATTCATACAGCTAGAATCGTTAAAGCATGGCACGAGGAACATTCTAATGAAGTTGAGCATCTCATCTGGCCCCACAATCCCCAGACCTCAACATTAAAGAACATTTATGCTCGATTTTAGAGATTCAAGTTAGACGTCGATTTCCGCCGCCATCGTCGCTCAAAGAACTAGAGGGTGTTTTAACTGAAGAATGGGCTAAAATTTCTTTGGAAACAATTCACACCTTGTATGAATCCATACCTTGGAAAATTGAGGCTATAATCGCCGACAAAGGTGGACCTACACCATATTAAACTAACTTTTGTTGATGTTTCCAGGTGTTAACTTTACATTATTTTGTCCAACCCCTGTAGATGGAGGGGTTTTCGGCAATGTAAGCCAAAATCTGTTCCTGATGCCCAGGCTTTAAAAGCTGTTTACCTACTCCCAGTAAAGGGAGCCTTCCAGCCCTTCTTCAACCCGAAGACTCTTTATGATAGCACACTATTTTCAGGGCAAGCGAGCTTCTGTATAGTCCAAAAATTTTTCTAAATGTCCGTATATATTTGAGGAGGCAGACACTGACGCTCTCAGGCTCAGTCTGGATTACCCAATAATCTAACAAGATAAAAAAGGGGTACTGTATCACCATATAGAAGGTATATATAGTATAGTGAAAATATAATAAATCTCCATATATATTTCAGCAGGCAGACTTGTACGCTCACAGGCTCAGTCTGTATTACACAATATTAAAAAAATCTGAAAAAGGGTACTGTTTCTATAGATACAAGGTTTACATAGTATAGTGAAAATATTCTAAATCGCAGTATATATTTCAGAAGGCAGACTCCGACGCTCACAGGCTCAGTCTGGATTACACCAGAATATAAGAAAAAGGGGTACTGAATCAACAGATAGCAGGTATATATAGTATAGTGAAAATATTCTTAATCTCCATATATATTTCATGAGTCAGACAAAGACTCTCACAAGCTCAGTATGGATTACACAAGAATATAAAAAGCAGATCCCAAGAAATAATCAAATATGTGGCCCAATATTCCCGGTGTCAATGATGCACTTAGAGTGGTGGGTTGAGGAGGACGTTATGGCTAAAAGGGTACTGTATCACAAGTGTCCAGCTGTATACAGTCAAGGAGTCATTGTAAATTTCCGTATATTTTTCCAGAGTAACAGATAGACTCTCACAGGCTCAGTATGGATCACACCAGAATATAGTAAGAAGAAAAAGGCGTACGTTATCCACAGATCCCAGGTATATATTGTATAGTGAAAATATTCTAAATCTCCGTATATTTTTCAGGAGGCAGACTGACGCTCAAAGGCTCAGTATGGATTACACAAGAATCTAAACAGTATGTGGGTGTGGGAGGAGGGTTTTGGCATCCCAGATAGGGAGGTGGCCGAAATTCCATATATTGAGGTGTCTAATGGACGTAAAGCAGCTACAAATGGATGAATTGGAGAAGTCCGAGGAAGAGGAGGCCAAAAAAAGGGTACTGTATCACCAGATACAAGGTAGTATAGTGAAAATATTTGAAATCTCCGTATATATTTCAGGAGGCAGACACTGACGGTCACAGGCTCAGCATGGATTACACAATAATATAGAAAGATGAAAAAGGGGTACTGTTTCAGCAGATACCAGGAATATATAGTATAGTGAAAATATTCAAAATCTCCGTATATATTTCAGAAGGCAGACTCGGACGCTCACAGGCTCAGTCTGGATTACACCAGAATATACCGTATATACTCGTGTATAAGCTGACCCGTGTATAAGCCGACCCCCTACTTTTGCCACAAAAAACTGGGAAAAATTATTGACTCATGTATAAGCCGGGTGTATAAACTGCCCTCCTGCTCTGTGCTGCCCCCGTCCTGCTCCTTGCTCCCCATCCAGCTCTGTGCTCCCCCATTCTCCTCTGTACTCCCCCCTCCTGCTCCGTCCTCTGCTGTGCTCCCCCATTCCTTCTTCGTCCTCCTGTGCCCCCCCTCCTGCTCCGTGCTCCTCAGTGCCCTCCATCCTCCCCCGTCCTGCTCCGTGCTCATTGTCCTCCTCCATGCTTCCCCCGTCCACTGATCTCCCCCCCCTCCTGCTCCATGCTTCCCCCGACCTGCTCCAGCTTCCCCGTCCACCGATCTCCCCCCCTCCTGCTCCATGCTTCCCCCATCCTGCTCCAGCTTCCCCCGTCCTGCTACAGCTTCCCCCGTCCACCGATCTCCCCCCCTCCTGCTCCATGCTTCCCCGTCCTGCTCCAGCTTCCCCCGTCCTCCTCCATGCTTCCCCCGTCCTGCTCCAGTTTCCCCATCCTCCTCTATGCTTCCACCGTCCACCGTTCTCCCCCTCCTCCTGCTCCATGCTTCCCCATCCTGCTCCAGCTTCCCCCGTCCTCCTCTATGCTTCCCCCGTCCACCGTTCTCCCCCCCCCGTCCTGCTCGTGCTCCTTGTCCTCTCCTCCATCATACTCACCCCTCCCCGTGCCATCGCTGAGCGTCCCTGCAATCCTGCGCTCTCCCCGGCTTCCTGCAGCTCTCCAGCACTGAGCGGTGATGTAATACCTCTCATTAAGGCCATGAATATGGAGGCCACGCCCATGGGAGTGGCGTCGCGTCCATATTACATGACCTTAATGAGCGGTATTATATCACCGCTCAGTGCTGGAGAGCTGCAAGAAGACTGGGAGAGCGCAGGATTGCAGGGACGCTCAGCGATGGCACGGGGAGGGGTGAGTATGATCCCAGCCACCGGCTCCTGCCGCGGCATCCCCTCCCCCGCTGGTGTCTGCCCTATGACTCGTGTATAAGCCGAGGGGGCATTTTCAGCACGAAAAAAGGTGCTGAAAATCTCGGCTTATTCACGAGTATATACGGTAATAAGAAAAAGGGGTACTCAATCAACAGAAAGCAGGTATATATAGTGAAAATATTCTTAATCTCCATATATATTGCAGGAGTCAGACAAAGACGCTCACAAGCTCAGTATGGATTGCACAAGAATATAAAAAGCAGATCGGCAAGAAATATTCATACATGTGGCCCAATGTTCCTGGTCTCAATGATGCACTTAGAGTGGTGGGTGGAGGAGGACTTTATGGCAAAAAGGGTACTGTATCACAAGAGTCCAGCTGCATACAGTCTAGAGGTAATTGTAAATCTCCCTATTTATTTATTGAGTAACAGACAGAGGCTCACAGGCTCTGTATGTATTAGACCAGAATATAAAAAGTAGGAAAAGGGTAATGTATTAGAATCGTACAGCTGGATACAGGGTTGGGGAAATTGGCAATCTCCGTATACTTTGATAGAGTAACACACTGGCTCTCACAGGATCCGTATTGATCACACCATAATAATATAAAAATTAGAAAAACGATAATGTATTAGAATCGTACTGTTAGGCATCGGGCAACGGAGTGATCCGAACCTGGATCTGAGATCTCCCACCCAGCCAAAGGCAGATGCTGCTCAGCTTCGCCGTCAATAGCTAATACCCAAGCGGCACAAGCTGTTACTAGAGTCTTTGTGCATAGTAGCCTTAAACCTAGGTTAGAGGACAGGACAAGGCTGTTATAAGCACTGAGCATGTCCGTGACATGGCGAACCGTGATTGGTGATTAATGTCAGCTGATCCTCTGAGCTGGCATCGCCTGATTGGTCACGGATGACGTCATCAGTGATGCGATTGACAAGATGGCTGGGGGCGGAGCTTAGCCCTTAAATAGCTTGCGGCACGGTCAGATCATACTAAAATAGGCAGTGCTCATGTGTGGACGTACCAGAATCTGGGCTCCACGTGCTCTCTAGCTTTGCTCTCCGGGACCTGCCGATGCCAGAGTTCGCTCGGCTAATTAGCACAGGTCCCTCAGGCAGGATTAGCTTATGCCAGGCAGGTAGCCAATGTGGCGCAGTCTTGCTTCAACAAGAGGTTAGTGATATACCCTGAGCAGACTGCGGGGCGCATAACCTGGGCATCGCCTGCCAGCTGAGCAGACAGTTGCTCAGTCCGGTCGCACACCGGCTGGCAGCACGTGGGCATCGCCGCCAGATGAACAGTCAGTTGCCCAGTCCGGTCGCACACCGGCTAATAACACGTACGCCTGGCGGGAGTTGCATGCACTACCTAATCTTCTGGCAAGTGGCTTCTATGCAGTCAACAGGGCTACTTCTACGCCAGCCTACAGCACATCTCCTGTGAAGTAAACGGAGATAGTGCAAATATCTCTCTCATTGTGTGAAGTAACACAGGCAAGATCTAATATTATTATTTAGTTGTCAGTTGTTACCTTCATACCCAAGGGGTGTTCGGCAGCAGTGACTCTAACTGCATCGCAGACCCCGGGTTCGGTTGCAATCCATTATCTAATAAAGTTGTTGCAACCGAGCTCATAACACATATAGCTGTATACAGGGTTGGGGAAATTGTTAATCTAAGTATATATTTCAGGAGTAACCCAAACAGTCAGAGGCCCAGTCTGGATAAACACCAGAATATTAAAATAGGAAAAAGTGTACTCTATCAGTAGAGTACAGCTGTATACAGTGTTGTGGGAATTGTAAATCTCCGTATATATTTCAGGAGGCAGACAGTGACGCTCACAAGCTCAGTATGGATTACACTAGAATATAAAAAGCAGATCGGCAAAAATAATCACACATGTGGGCCAATATTCCCGGTGTCAATGATGCACTTAGAGTGGTGGGTGGAGGAGGACTTTATGACAAAAAGGATACTGTATCACAAGCGTCCAGCTGTATACAGTGTTGGGGGAATTGTAAATCTCCGTATATATTTCAGGAGTAACAGACAGATTCTCACAGGCTCAGTATGGATTACCCAAGAATATAAGAAGAAGAAAAAGGGTTACTGAATCACCAGATAGCAGGTATATATAGTATATTGAAAATCTTCTTTTATCCATATAAGCAGTTAACTACTCCCAGTAAAGGGAGCCTTCCAGGCCTTCTTGAGCCAGAAGACTCTTTATGATAGTACACTAATTTCAGGGCAAGCGAGTTCCTGTTTAGTGAAAATATTCTAAATCTCCGTATATATTTCAGGAGGCAGACACTGACGCTCACAGGCTCAGTATGGATTACACAAGAATCTAATAAGAAAAAGGGGTACTGTATCACCAGATACAAGGTATATATAGTATAAATATTCTAAATATCCGTATATATTTCAGGAGGCAGACTCTGATGCTCTCAGGCTCAGTATGTATTACAGAATAATACAAACAGCTGAAAAAGGGTACTGTTTCACCAGATACAAGGTATATATGTATAGTGAAAATATTCTACATCTACGTATATATTTCAGGAGGTAGACTCTCACAGGCTCAGTGTGGATTACACACGAATATAAGAAGAAGAAAAAGAGTTACTGTATCAGCAGATACAAGGTATATATAGTATAGTCAAAATATTCAAAATCTCAGTATATATTTCAGGAGGCAGCCAATGACACTCTCAGTGGCAAAGTATGTATTACACAATAATATAAAAAGGGTACTGTTTCGCCAGATACAAGGTATATATAGTATAGTGAAAATATTATAAATCTCCATATATAAGTCAGGAGGAACACACACAGTCAGAGGCTCAGTCTGGCTAACACCAAAATATGAAAATCAGAAAAGTTTACTCTATCAGTAGAGTACAGCTGTATACAGTCTTCGGGGGGAATTGTAAATCTCCGTATATATTTCAGGAGGAACACCCACTGTCAGAGGCCAAGTCTGGCTAACACCCGAATATGAAAATCCGAAAAGTTTGCTCTATCAGTAGAGTATAGCTGTATACAGTGTTGGGGGATTGTAAATCTCCGTATATATTTCAGGAGGAACACACACAGTCAGAGGCCCAGTCTGGCTATCACCCGAAAATGAAAATCTGAAAAGTTTTCTCTATCAGTAGAGTACAGCTGCATACAGTGTTGGGGGGAATTGTAAATCTCTGTATATATTTCAGGAGGAACACACACAATCAGAGGCCCAGTCTGGCTAACCCCAAAATATTAAAATCAGAAAAATGTACTTTATCTGTAGCGTCCAGCTGTATACAGTGTTGTGGGAATTGTAAATGTCCGTATATATTTCAGGAGGAACACACACAGTCAGAGGCCCAGTCTGGCTAACACCAAAATATGAATATCAGAAAAGTTTACTCTATCAGTAGATTCCAGCTGTATACAGTGTTGGGGGGAATTGTATATCTATATATATTTCAGAAGGAACACCCACAGTCAGAGGCCCAGTCTGGCTAACACCCGAATATGAAAATCAGAAAAGTTTACTCTATCAGTAGAGTACAGCTGTATACAATGTTGGGGGGAATTGTAATTCTCAGTATATATTTCAGGAGGAACACACACAGTCAGAGGCCCAGTCTGGCTAACCCCAAAATATGAAAATCAGAAAAGTGTACTTTATCTGTAGCGTCCAGCTGTATACAGTGTTGGGGGAAATTTAAATCTCCGTATATATTTCAGGAGTAACACCCACTGTCAGAGGCCCAGTCTGGCTAACACATGAATATGAAAATCCGAAAAGTTTGCTCTATTAGTAGAGTATAGCTGTATACAGTGTTGGGGGAATTGTAAATCTCCGTATATATTTCAGGAGGAACACACACAGTCAGAGGCCCAGTCTGGCTAACCCCAAAATATTGAAATCAGAAAAGTGTACTGTATCAGTAGCGTCCAGCTGTATACATTGTTGTGGGAATTGTAAATGTCTGTATATATTTCAGGAGGAACACACACAGTCAGAGGCCCAGTCTGGCTAACACCAAAATATGAAAATCAGAAAAGTTTACTCTATCAGTAGATTCCAGCTGTATACAGTGTTGGGGGAATTGTAAATCTCCATATATATTTCAGAAGGAACACCCACAGTCAGAGGCCCAGTCTGGCTAACACCAAAATATGAAAATCAGAAAAGTTTACTCTATCAGTAGAGTACAGCTGTATACAGTGTTGGGGGGAATTGTAATTCTCAGTATATATTTCAGGAGGAACACACACAGTCAGAGGCCCAGTCTGGCTAACCCCAAAATATGAAAATCAGAAAAGTGTACTGTATCTGTAGCGTACAGCTCTATACAGTGTTGGGGGAAATTTAAATCTCCGTATATATTTCAGGAGTAACATCCACTGTCAGAGGCCCAGTCTGGCTAACATCCGAATATGAAAATCTGAAAAGTTTGCTCTATCAGTAGAGTATAGCTGTATACAGTGTTGGGGGAATTGTAAATCTCCGTATATATTTCAGGAGGAACACACACAGTCAGAGGCCCAGTCTGGCTAACCCCAAAATATTAAAATCAGAAAAGTGTACTGTATCAGTAGCGTACAGCTGTATACAGTGTTGGGGGAATTGTAAATCTCTTTATATATTTCAGGAGTAACACCCACAGTCAAAGGCCCAGTCTGGCTAACACCCAAATATGAAAATCCGAAAAGTTTACTCTATCAGTAGAGTACAGCTGTATACAGTGTTGGGGGGAATTGTAAATCTCCGTATATTTTTCAGGAAGAACACCCACAGTCAGAGGCCCATTCTTGCAACACACAAATATGAAAATCAGAAAAGTTTACTCTGTCAGTAGAGTACAGCTGTATACAGTCTTCGGGGGGAATTGTAAATCTCCGTATATATTTCAGGAGGAACACCCACAGTCATAGGCCCAAGACCCTGTGAAAACATCACAAAACATTACCAGACCCCAATCAGAGGGCAATAAAACTTTCACACTCCTTATCTATGAACTGTTCCAATATTTATGTTCATCTCTATCTCCCATAATGACAGTTCTGCTTTATGTCACTTGTCTTACCTATTGCATTTTTTCTGTGCTGTGTGGTGTATAAATATGTGATTCTTCAGATTTTGTATTAGTTTAGCCTGATGAAGAGACCTGAGTAGTCTCGAAAGCTTGCAATTTGTTACCATCTTTTCAGTTAGCCATTAAAAGGTATCAACCACTGAGGACTCTCAACTCTAAATATTTTTCTATCTACTGGCTAACACGGTACAAAGATATACTTATTTACTGTATATATTTCAGTCTCAGTAAGCCAGTCCAGACTTTCCGCTACAGGAAACTAGATGGTTACAAGTACACACTGATAGTACAGTGATTGCATAAATGTGGGAATTCCTAATCACGGTACAACCTGCCGGTAGAATTCGCAGACGCGATGCTGACCCTCAATTATTTTGTCTGTGTAGACAGCGAAAACGGTACTTTGTGAAGAAAGGGTTGCTCTATCGCAGTAGCGTGGATCCCATCACCGTTGGTCGTCTCCATCAAATTGTGATCCCATGGAGAGATGTAGACATGGTCCTCACTGCCTATCATGATCAGTCTGGTCACTTTGGAGTGCAAAAGACAAAAGCCACAGGCCATAGGCGATTCTATTGGATTGGCATGAGAGGAGACATTGAAAAATGGTGCCATGAATGTCACACGTCTGTGACTAGCAAAACTGTGAAAGCTGATCAGAAAGCAACACTGCATCCGATTGTGAGTCGATGTCCATTAGAAATGGTAGCCATTGATCATCTGAAGGTAGAGCCCAGCAGGACAGGCCATAGCTACGTTTTAACCAGCATCGATCAGTTAACCAAATTTGTAGTGGCTGTCCCTGTGAAGGATTTAACTGCACAGACTCCACATCGGTGGAGCAGGGAGAGGTAAGTATTGCAAGTGCTGGGGCTATGAGCAAGAAGGGGGGCCCACTCATGGGCGACAACAATGGCACAGGGCCCCTCATAGTACGCCCGTGTGTCTGACGGCGAGTGGGCTCATCCCACCGCCAGAGACACTTTTTTGTACTATGAGGGACCCTGTGCCAGTGCCGTCGCCCTAGAGTGGGACCACCCACCTGCTCAGGGCACCGGCAGTAGCCCGGGTGCACCAGGAGGTGACCCGGGCCCTGGGGGGGACAGCCCAGATAGAGAGCCGGCAAAAATGGCATAGGTTGAGGTGTAGGCTGGACGTTCAGCAGCTGCAAATGGAGGAATTGGAGAAATCAGATGAAGAGTAGGACAAAGCAAGCCATTTTGCTGGCAACCTATGTGTCATCAGGGGAAGGTGGGACAAAATCCTTTGAAACCCATGCATGGTTCATTTTAATAAAGGTTAGATCATCAACATTTTGTGTCGACAGACGGGTTCTTCTTTCTGTCAGGATTGATCCAGCAGCACTGAAGACTCTTTCTGATAGCACACTACCAGCTAGGCAAGCGAGCTCCTGTAAAGCATATTGTGCCAATTTTACTTGATAACCCAGGCAATGGTATGTGAAAAGAGCTCCATGGAGTAATCTGAAGTGTGGGCTGCCGCATCCTTCACTTTTGGTGGGGTGAAGGACACAAGGAAAGGGGTTGTTCCTGACCAGAAGCCTGCACTGACGACTCAGTACTTGGAGCTTTTGAAATTTCAGAAGAGGAGGAGATAGAGCTGGAGGCTCTTTCGGCAATGTAAGACAAAACCTGTTCCTGATGCTCCCGCTTTAAAAGCTGTTTACCTACTCCCAGAAAAGGGAGCCTTCCAGGCCTTCTGTAGCCAGATGATGAGGCAGGCTCACCTACTCCTGCCTTAGGTGCTATTGTGCTTTTGGCACTACCAGCAGATGCACCAACACCATCAGTAGCAGGTTGCCGCCCACGACCACGTCCGCGACCTCTTCCACCATACTTCTTCATGTTTGTGTAAATGTACCCAAAATAACAGCAGATATATGGTACAGTATCAGAAGCGTAAAGCTGTATATGGTGAAGGTGAAATATTTTAATCTCCATATATATTTGCGGAGTAACAGACAGACTCTCAGGCTCAGTATGGATTACACTAGAATATTAAAACCAAAAAAGTGTACAGTATCAGAAGCGTACTGCTGTATACAGTGTTGGGGGGAATTCTAAATCTCTGTATATATTTCAGGAGCAACACACGCAGTCAGAGGCCCAGTCTGGCTAACACCAAAATATGACAATCAGGAAAAGTGTACTCTATCTGTAGCGCACAGCTGTATACAGTGTTGGGGGAATTTTAAATCTCCGTATATATTTTAGCAGTAAGACACACGGTCACAGGCCCAGTCTGGCTAACACCAGAATATCAAAATCAGGAAAAGTGTACTGTCTCAGTAGTGTACAGCTGTATACAGTGTTGGGGGAATTGTAAATCTCCATATATATTTCAGCAGAAAGACACACGGTCACAGGCCCAGTCTGGCTAACACCAGAATATCAAAATCAGGAAAAGTGTACTGTCTCAGTAGCGTACAGCTGTTGACAGTGTTGGGGGAATTTTAAATCTCTGTATATATTTCAGCAGTAAGACACACGGTCACAGGCCCAGTCTGGCTAACACCAGATTATCAAAATCAGGAAAAGTGTACTGTCTCAGTAGCGTACAGCTGTAAACAGTGTTGGGGGAAATTTAAATCTCCGTATTTATTTTAGCAGTAAGACAAACAATCACAGGCCCAGACTGGCTAACACCAGAATATCAAAATCAGGAAAAGTGTACTCAATCTGTAGCGTTCAACTGTATACAGTGTTGGGGGAATTTTAAATCTCCGTATATATTTCAGCAGAAAGACACATGGTCACAGGCCCAGTCTGGCTAACACCAGAATATCATAATCAGGAAAAGTGTACTGTCTCAGTAGCGTACAGCTGTATACAGTGTTGGGGCATTTTAAATCTCCATATATATTTTAGCAGTAAGACACACGGTCACAAGCCCAGTCTGACTAACACCAGAATATCAAAATCAGGAAAAGTGTGCAGTCTCAGTAGCGTACAGCTGTATACAGTGTTGGGGGAATTTTAAATCTCCGTATTTATTTTAGCATTAAGACACACGGTCATAGGCCCAGTCTGGCTAACACCAGAATATCAAAATCAGAAAAAGTGTACTCTATCTGTAGCGTACAGCTGTATACAGTGTTGGGGGAATTTTAAATCTCCATATATATTTCAGCAGTAAGACACATGGTCACAGGCCCAGTCTGGCTAACACCAGAATATCAAAATCAGGAAAAGTGTACTGCCTCAGTAGTGTACAGCTGTCTACAGTGGTGGTGAAATTTTAAATCTCTGTATTTATTTTAGCAGTAAGACACACGGTCACAGGCCCAGTCTGGCTAACACCAGAATATCAAAATCAGGAAAAATGTTCTCTATCTGTAGCGTACAGCTGTATGCAGTGTTGGGGGAATTTTAAATCTCCGTATATATTTCAGCAGTAAGACACACGGTCACAGGCCCAGTCTGGATAACACCAGAATATCAAAATCAGGAAAAGTGTACTGCCTCAGTAGTGTACAGCTGTACACAATGTTGGGGGAATTTTAAATCTCCGTATATATTTTAGCAGTAAGACTCATGGTCACAGGCACAGTCTGGCTAACACCAGAATATCAAAATCAGGAAAAGTGTACTCTATCTGTAGAGTACAGCTGTATACAGTTTTGGGGAATTTAAAATCTCCATATATATTTAAAAATATTTAGACTTGAGAGTCCTCAGTGGTTGATACCTTTTAATGGCTAACTGAAAAGATGGTAACAAATTGCAAGCTTTCGAGACTACTCAGGTCTCTTCATCAGACATATATATTTAAGCAGTAAGACACACGGTCACAGGCCCAGTCTGGCTAACACCAGAATATCAAAATCAGGAAAAGTGTACTGTCTCAGTAGTGTACAGCTGTACACAATGTTGGGGGAATTTTAAATCTCCGTATATATTTTAGCAGTAAGACACATGGTCACAGGCCCAGTCTGGCTAACACCAGAATATCAAAACCAGAAAAAGTGTACTGTCTCAGTAGTGTACAGCTGTATACAGTGTTGGGGGAATTTTAAATCTCCTCATATATTTTAGCAGTGAGACACACGGTCACAGGCTGAGTCTGGCGCCTAACACCAGAATATCAAAATCAGGAAAAGTGTACTCTATCTGTAGTGCACAGCTGTATATAGTGTTGGGGAATTTTAAATCTCCGTATTTATTTTAGCAGTAAGACACACGGTCACAGGCCCAGTCTGGCTAACACCAGAATATCAAAATCAGGAAAAGTGTACTGTCTCAGTAGCGTATAGCTGTATACAGTGTTGGGGGAATTGTAAATCTCCGTATATATTTCCGGAGTCACACACAGATAGTAAGCCTTTATTTGTCCGTGATACCAGCCGGTACACGGTACTGTGAGGAGCGTACAGGTCTATACGGTGGGGGAAAAAATGAACACTCGGTAACTGAAAGAAATTTCCCGCCTTTCACTGGCAGGCAGACTGCCTATTAATCAGCTCTGCTACTCCACACAAGCAATTTCTACTCTGTCACTGGCAGGCAGCCTAATAGTCAGCGTTGGTACACACACCAAAATCCTCCCCTGTCACTGCACATTAACTGTACAGCTAATCGCTATCAGCACAAGGAAATTTTTTTTTTTAGGCCCTGCCTAACGCTCTCCCTGCTGAGAATCAGCGGCAGCAACCTGTCCCTACACTGAGATCAGCAGAAGTAAAATGGCGGCCGGCGCTGAGGGATTTTATATGCACTGTGAAGCCACACAAAGCCAGCCAATCACTGCAATGCCCTTCTCTAAGACGGTGCTGGCCGCTGCCCATGCAATTGCGTTGCCCACAGCCTGCGTCCTTGCTCATTGGCTGAGAAAAGGCCCTTAAAGTAGTATGGGAAAACCAACTTCAGCAAAATGGTCGCCAAACACGTGACCGACCTCGCGCCACTGTCGGGTTTCGTTTCGACTTTGGCGAAAGTGGGTGTATTTTGAAATTAACCGACCTGTTTCGCTCAACCCTAATACTGAGTGATCGTCTGTGTGTGACTACGGAAATATATACGGAGATATAAATTTTCCCCTACACCGATAACAGTTGTACTCTTCTGAGACAGTACCGTATATCTGCTCTTTGTATTACGGTCAAATCCATACTGAGTGTTCGTCTGTGTGTGACTCCGGAAATATATAGGGAGATTGCAATTTTCCCCTATACCATATACAGCTGTACGCTCCTCTACAGTACCATATATCTGCTGGTATTTTTGGTACATTTTCCCAAACATAAGGAAGTATGGTGGAAGAGGCCGCGTATGTGGGCGGGGGGGGCCTGCTGGGATTGATGGTGGTGGTGCATCTGCTGTTAGTGCCAAAAGCACAATAGCACCTAAGTCAGGAGGTGTTAAGCCTGCCTCATCGTCTGGCTCCAGAAGGCCTGGAAGGCTGACTTTTCTGGGAGTACGTAAACCGCTTTTAAAGCCGGAGCATCAGGAACAGGTTTTGGCTTACATTGCCGAAACAGCCTCCAGCTCTATCGCCTCCTCTTCTGAACTTTCAAAAAATGCAAGCACTGAGTCGTCAGTGCAGGCTCCTGGTAAGAAATGACACCTTTCCTTGTGTCCTTCACCCCCACCAAAAGTGAAGGATGCGGCAGACCACACTTCAGATTACTCCATGGAGCTCTTTTCACATACCATGCCTGGGTTATCAAGTCAAATCCTGAATTCCCAAGTCCAAGATGACTATGACATGGAGTGCACTGATGCACAGCCACTGCTATCTGATTCTGCTGGTACATTCACCCAGAGCACTACATTGCCCTCGCAGTCTACTGAGCCAGAATCTGACCCTGATGAAACTCAGGTGCCCCTTACCGCATACTCTAACACCTTACATGGTGACACAGAGGAAGGTGCAGATGAAATTGAAGGGGAGGTGATGATGACCCAGTTGTTGACCCGAATTGGCATCCATTGGGGGAAGAGGGTACCTCTGGCAATAGCTCAGAAGAAGAGGAGGATCCGCGGCAGGCATCGACAGTGCAGCTGCGGTTATCTGGCAGGCCCGTAGCAGTCCAAAACATGTTAAAAAAACAAAAAGAGTTGCAGGACAGCTTGGCCAGACAGTCAAATTAGCACTGCGTACAAGCACTGAGAATTTATCCCATAGTAGAAAGAGTGCAGTGTGGCGCTTTTTTTTACCAAAATCCTATTGATGAGGCAAAGGTTATCTGTAAGAAGTGCGGAAGGACCTTTAGCCGAGGGAAGAATCTCCGAAAATTGAATACCAGTTACATGCTTAGACATTTAAACACCATGCACTTGCAAGCGTGGACGGACTAGAAAACCTCACTTGCTTTGAACGCCTACATTGCCAAACTGATCTCATTAGAGATGATGCCCTTCCGTTTGGTTGAAAGCGCAGAGCGCATGGCCTATGCTTTCCCACCCTATGACCTACCCAGTCGGCACTTCTTTTCTAGAAAAGCCATCCCTGCCCTCCACCTGCATGTGAAAGACCGCATTGTCCATGCACTCAAACAATCAGTGAGTGGAAAGGTGCACCTCACAACAGATGCATGGGCCAGTAGGCATGACAAGGGCCGTTACGTGTCCATCACTGCGCACTGGGTTAATGTGGTGGATGCAGGGTCCACAGGGGACAGCGGCGGTGGGACAGTGCTGCCTAGCCCACGGTATAGGCAACAGTTGGCTGTAGGCGTTCGACCCTCCTCCTCCTCCAGAAGCAAAAGCTCATCGACAGAGCACATTCGCACGACCACTCTATCCGCAGCTGGCAGTGTTGCACACAACGTATCCACTATCGATCAGATACTGGTAAGCGTCCGCAGGCTGTTTTACAGATGATGACAACAGACACACCGCGGAGGTACTGGCCAACTACTTGCAGCGAGAAACTGAGTAATGGCTGGGCAGTCTACATCTTGAGCCAGGTAAGGTAGTCAGTGATAACGGCCGTAATTTTGTGGCGGCCATAGCCCTGGCAAAACTCAGACACATACCTTGCCTGGCTCACACCTTGAACCTGGTGGTGCAGTGCTTCATAAATAATTATCCGGAGATAACAGCCCTGCTCCATAAGGTGCGATGACTGTGCTCGCACATACGTCGCTCGCCCGTAGACTCCAGTCGTATGCAGAGGCTGCAGCGATCGCTCCACCTCCCCATGCACCGCCTAATTATAGACGTTGCAACAAGGTGGAACTCCACCATGCCCTTGGTTGAGAGGCTGTGCGAAAAGAGGCAGGCTGTAATGCATTTGTGGGAGGATCCACGGGCAGACAGTTTGAGGGTTGACATGGAGTTGTCGGGTGTGCAGTGGTCAAAGCTGAAAGACCTCTGTAAAGTCCTTCAGTGTTTTGAGGAATGCACACTGCTGGTAAGCGCAGACGACGCCATCATAAGCATGAGCATCCCACTTATGCATCTGCTCATGCAAACTTTGATGCACTTTAAGTATCAGGCGTCTGCAGCGGAGGAGGAGGGAAGCCTTCATGACAGTCAGTCATTGTCTGCTCAGAGAACTGTCCTGGACGAGGTGGAGGAAGAAGAGGAAGAGGAGAAGGATGAGGATGAGGGGGATGATTATTTTGGGAAGGATGATGATTCTCAGGGTGCAAGAGAAAATGTTGGCTTGCCAAGGTCAGGTACAGAGTTTGTGCGTGAATGGAAGGATGTGGATTTGGCAGAAAGTGCTCCTCCACCCACCACTGGCAGTGCATCATTGACACCTGGAACATTGGCCCAAATGTGTAATTGTTACTTGCGGATCCTAAAAAGGGACCCCCGCATTGCCAAAATTATGAAGGATGAAGACTACTGGTTGGCCAGCATCCTCGATCCACGCTCTAAAGGC
The DNA here is from genome assembly GCA_033576555.1 of Oophaga sylvatica. Classification (NCBI taxonomy): domain Eukaryota; kingdom Metazoa; phylum Chordata; class Amphibia; order Anura; family Dendrobatidae; genus Oophaga; species Oophaga sylvatica. The sequence continues at coordinate 802,090,528 of JARQOD010000001.1, forward strand.
AAATTACAGAACTTCATGCCACAGGAGAACTTAGAGGTAATATTGGCGAACAAACAAACAACTCTGGTAAACCATTTGTTAGAGGCATTCCCAGCACACAGCTGCGGTGCAGGTTCTACCACGAGCCGTACTGGGCCAAATGGAAGAGGTGTTCGTGGTGCACACAGCCAAAGTGGCGCTGGAGACAGGGGTTTCATGACCATGTTGTGGTCTGATTTCTCGAGTAATGCTCACATGACTGGTAATACTGAATCTATTAAAACAGACAGGAGACAACAGTTGTCAACTATGGTTCAAAATTACCTCTCCTCCCCTATCGATGTTCTCCCTCACAGTTCATTCCCCTTTTACTACTGGGCCTGTAAACTGGACACATGGCCTGAATTGGCACAATATGCCTTACAGGAGCACGCTTGCCCTGCTGGTAGTGTGCTATCAGGAAGACTCTTCAGTGCTGCTGGAACAATCCTGACAGAAAGAAGGACCCGACTGTCGACCCAAAATGTAGGTGATCTCACCTTCATTAAAATGAACCATGCCTGGGTTTCAAAGGATTTTGTCCCACCTTCCCCTGATGACACATAGGTTGCCAGCAAAATGGCTCGCTTTGTCCTCCTCTTCCTCAGACTTCTCCAATTCCTCCATTTGCAGCTGCTGAATGTCCAGCCTACACCTCAACATATGCCACTTTTTCCACCTCTCTAACTGGGCTGTCTGCCCCTCCAGGGTCGGCATCAGCACGTGGCACACCCGGGCAAGTTTCAGGGCCCTGAGATGGTGGGGGGCCCACTCGCCATCAGAGATACCGGCGTACTATGAGGGGCCCTGTGCCAGTTCCTGGCACCCACAAGTGTGCCCCCCCTGCTAGCTCAGGACCCCAGCACTTGCAATACTTACCACTCCTTGCTCCACCGCTGTGACGTCTTCCATGTTTCCTGACAGTGACATTCAGGTCAGAGAGCGCGATGATGTCACGTCTGTGCGCCCTCTGCCTGAACAGTCCAAGTGCAGAGAGCTGTAAGATGGCGACACTAAGGAGTCCAGAGAAGAGCAGTGCCCAGCGAGGAGAGGTATTTCATTTTTTTTAATGGTTGGAGCAATATATGGGGAGCATTATACGCTGGAGAATTATATATGGTGCCCATCATACACTTGAAAATCATAGATAGGGCCCATTATACAGTGGAGCATCATCCATGGGGCACATCATACACTGGAGCATCTTATGGGGCCCATTATTCATGGCGCATCACATGGGGCACATTATATATGGAGCATCACATGGAAACCATTTTATATGGAGCATTATATGGGGTTCATCATACAATGGAGCATCATATATTGGGCCCATCATATACTAGAGCATCATATGGGGTTCATTATTTATGGGGCATCATATAGGGCCCTTTATATATGGAGCATCATATGGAGCACATATGGGGCCTATTCTGTATGGAGCATTATATGGAGCCCATTCTGTATTGAGCAATATATGGGGCTCATTATTCTGTATAGAGCAATATATTGGGTCCATTATAATGTATGGTGCACTATGTGATGCCCATAATACTGTATGGAGGACTATACTGTCTGTTTTTTGAGCTATTGTAGAATTTAAAATAGATATCACTCATGTAATGTAAGAAGTAAAGTATTTGGCATTGTACTATACCTATATTTCTCTGCCGCATTGGAGCATCATGAATTGTGGTATGTGTTAAAGGGGCCCACTGAGACTCTTTGGCCTGGGGCCCACGAAAACCTGGAGCCAGCACTGCCCCCCATCCACAATTGTAGCCAAAAAAAACACAGTTTTCAATGTGTTACTATTATTATAAAGTTAATTAAAGTTGCCAAGCATAAGTAATAAGAATTGATGTTGTTGGCATTGAAATGGGCACTGTAGGTGTGTTTACTGTCCTCCACTCCCTGCCGATTTTTATTCCCCATTGATTTGCATTGGGGTCGGATTTTCAACTCCGACCCGACCATTTCCGTTAGTCAGCCGACTTTGTTCGACTCGACTTTTGAGAAAGTCGGGCTTCATGAAACCCGACTCGACCCTAAAAAAGGCAAAGTCGCTCATCTCTACTTAAAAAGTAAAATACATTGCAGTAGTAATAATAATCCTTAATTAGCTCCTACGGTAATAAAATCCCCCATCCTTACTCCCTTGTGACTCATTCCTGGCCTCATACTGCCCCCATGTGTCTCCATTCTGCCCTCATATGTCTCCATCCTACTCCATATGATCTCTTATCCTGCCCCTGCGTCTGCATTCTGCCCCACATGTCTCCATCCTGCCACATATGATCCCCCATCCTGCCCTATATATGCCCATCCTGACTCACGCTATCTCCCATCCTTCCCCATGTCTCCATCCTGCCTCACATGATCTCCAATCCTGCCCCATGTGTCTCAATTCTGCCCCGTATGATCTCCTATCCTGCCCCATATGTCTCCATCCTGCCTCATATCAGATAATCATAGAATCAAAGAATGTTAGAGTTGGAAGGGATCTCCATGATCATCATGTCCAATAGTATATGTAATTTTTGTTTTTCTTGTCCGTATGTAGAATCTTGGATTTCTCCCTGTTAAATACCATTCTATTAATCGCAGCCCATAGTTCAAGCTTATCTTGATCCTTCTGAATTCTTTCTCTGTGTTCTCTAAGGTTAACTATCCCTCCTAGCTTTGCATCCTCTGCAAACTTAATTAGTTTACATTCAATTCCCTAATCTAGATCATTCATAAAAATGTTGAACAATACTGAGGCCAGAACAGAGCTTTGTGGTACTCCACTTGAAACACTCTCCCAATCGGATGTGCAACAATTTATAACTACTCTTTGTGAGATAACTGAGCAAGTTATGAATCAATCTAACTGTAGCCTTGTCAATCTCACACTTAATCATTTTTTCAATAATTAGTATGAGATACTTTATCAAATGCTTTGCTGAAGTCGCGATATACTATATCTACCACATTTCCTTGATCCACCCAGTCAGTAATTTAATCATAGAAGGAAATTAGATTAGTCTTGCATGACTTGTTCGCTATAAACCCATTGTAGCTCTAGTTAATTACTGCATTCTTATCCAAGTACTTTCATATTTGCTGTTTAATAATTTGTTCAAAAATCTTTCCTGGTATAGAAGTAAGGCTCCCTGGCCTGTTATTTCCTTGCTCCATCTTCTTTCCTTTTTTGAAGATAGTGACAACATTTGCCCTTCTCCAATCTTCTGCGACTTCTCCTGTTCTCCAGAATTTTTCAAAGATTCTGGCTAGTGTTTCTGCAATTTCCTCTTCTAACTATTTAAGTATAGAGACAAGTTGAAAATATTACACCTTCTGGCAACAATCTGTTAAAATATGAATATCCTCTATTAACCCCTTTACCCCTGAAGTAGGTTGTTAGGAGTCGAGTTCCCGCTTCTGCACAAGGGGAATCTCGAGCTATCCCAGCTGCGGTCTCCCATTTGTCTCCGGCCGCAGTGGACTCTGCTCAGCTTAGATGTCAGTCCCAGCGTCTCGCCCAGTCTAACAATGTGCAGAGAATTACGGCTGCATCTCCAGGCTCTGATATTGTGGCCAGTACTGGTTAGCGGCGAGCAGACGTCTTTAGGACAAAGTCCTTGTTTTCCCCTTCTGAGCAGGCCCAGGGTGAGATCTCTCATTGGAGATCAGGGGTCACATGCTCATCTACTGCAGCAGCTCCTATTGGTCTGCCAGGAAGGTCCTGTGCCTACTGGTGTTCTGGAACAGTTTCATTGGTCCTTGTTTCTGGCAGGTCCTGTAGCTGTTACTATAAAGGGGTGGCATGCCTGGGCCGCCATGCGCTAGTGTCAACCATTATATGCTTAGCGCCAGTGTGGTCATGCGTGTGTGTGGTTAGGGCCCGGCTGAAATAAGCCCCTAGAATACCAACTTAATCGGTGAGGAGTTTGGTATGCTAGCTGGTCAGGGTCGGTGTCCTAGATGCCCTAGATTACCGGCATAACCGGTGAGGAGTTTGATTGCCGTATTCAGGGCTTGGCGTTAAGATGCCATAGATTGCGGGTGACTCCCGCGAGGACATTAGCGCATGATCACGTTCTATGTTTGCTTAGCAGTTAACTGTGTACCTGGGTGCCTGACAGGACACAGAAGTTTGTCTCAGCGGCTCTGTGACGTAACAGGGTTCGCTTTCAATGCTAGACAGCGCCCTAGCATGTTTATTTTGCGACTCAGTTGTGTTCAGTGAGTTCGCACACATCGCCATATAGCGCTGCGGCACTCCTAGCGGCTCTGTGGATTAACAGAGTTCGCACATATTGCCACAGCGCGTTACGGCGTTTATTTTGGCGACTTTGCGGGATAACAGAGTTTGCTTCTTGCGCCATTTTACTAGCAGCAGGCTCCGCCTGCACGTTGGACCCCGGGCTGCAAACGCACCTCTCCACATCATATATTTGGTGCGTCCCGCAGACCCTAACAAATGTTTGCACGTTGATGAAGGGCCAATTTTTACAATTCTGACCACTGTCTCTTTATGAGGTAATAACTCTGGAATGCTTCAACAGATCCCGCTGATTCTGAGATTGTTTTTTCATGGCATACTGTACTTCATACAAAAAAAAACCCTGTTTGGGAGAGAAGAACAGACAAATCGCGGTGCCCTAAGTGCGTAAACACAATATTGTAGTCTTTAAAAGGGTGCACAATTTTTGCACTCACCTGATAGAAGACTAATATGGCTTTAGATTGTGTAACCTTAAAAATCCTTCTGGGATACTTTTCAATAGACAGGGCTTGCAGCTTGCCTCGGGTGGATCCAAGTGAAAGAGACAGATTCAGGCTCACACAGGATGAGTAAATCAAGAAAAGCACATCCAGCCCATGAATGCCAGAGCTTCCCAGGACTCACATTCAAAGATGATACTTCATATTTTTTTATTTGATAAGTTAAAATAGAGAAGATACAACGTGTTTCGGACACAGTATATATCCTTCTTCATGTATCATAGAAACACAGTATAAGTCCTACTAGTATAAAATTCAATTACACTTATATATAGCAGCAAACCTTTTATCCCATTCATGGACTGGATGTGCTTTTCTTGATATTGTACTTCAAGATAGTGGTAATATTTCTTCAATATGATCTGCGTTTATTTGTGCAAAAAACGGAAATTTGACTAAAATTTAAAAAATTTAGCAATTTTCAAACTTTGCATTTTATGCCCTTAAATCACAGAGATATTGTTAGGTATCGGGATTCTCTCTCTGCACATGGTGGAACCCAAGCCTTGTCTTCTCCTTTGGTCTCTCATTTGGTCTCCACCACAATAGATGCTGCTCAGCAAAGACGTTGGTCTCTTTAGAAGTCAGGATGGCTGAGTGGTCTAAGGTGCAGCGTTCTGGTTGCAATCTCCCCTGGAAGCATGGGATTGAATCCCACTTCTGACATCAACTTTGCATCTAAACAGTGAAAAAAAAAACCAAGTGACCCTCTTTTAGAAACTAGACCCCCAAGGAATTTATCTAGATGTGTGGTGAGCCATTTTAACCCCCAAGTGCTTCACAGAAGGTTATAACGTAGAGCCGAGAAAATAGAAAATTGTATTTTTTCCACAAAAGTGATCTTTTAGCCCACCATTTTTGTATTATCCCCAGGGTAACAGGAGAAATTGGTCTCCAAAAATTGTTGTGCAATTTGTCCTGAGTATGCTGATACCCCATATGTGGGGGAAAAGCACTGTTTGGGTGCACGGCAGAGCTTGGAACGGAATTAGTGACGTTTGACTTTTTCAACGCAAGACTGGCTGGAATTGAGATCATACACCATGTTGTGTTTGGAGAGCCCCTGATGTGCCTAAACAGTGAAAACACCCCACAAGTGACCCCATTTTGGAAACTATACCTCTGTAGGAACTTATAAACTTTTGTGAAACACTTGGTTGTTCAAAGTGTTCACCACACATCTAAATAACGTAGAGCAGTGAAAATAAAAAAATCATTTTTTTTTCACAAAAATGATCTTTTATCCTCCAATTTTTTATTTCCACAAGGGTAACAGGAGAAATTGGACCCCAAAAGTTTTTGAGCAATTTGTCCTGAGTACGCCAATATCCCACAGAAGGGAAGCAGTGACATTTTGTAATGCACACTTTGATGGAATGGTCTGTGGGCGTCATGTTGTCGCATTTGTAGAGGCCCTGATGTTTCTAAACAGTAGAAACCTCTCTCAAGTGACCCCATTTTGTAAACTAGACCCCTTAAGAAACTTATCTAGATGTGTGGTGAGCAGTTTCAACCTCCAAGTGATTCACAAAAGTTTATAATGTAGAGCCATGAAAATAAAAAATCATATTTTTTTTCACAAAAATGATCTTTTAGCCCACAATTTTTTTAATTTCACAAGGGTAACAGGAGAATTTGGACCCCAAAAGTTGTTGTGAAATTTGTCCTGAGTACACTGATACCCCAAATGTGGGATAAAACTACTGATTTGGCACAAGTTGGTGCTCCAAAGGAAAGTAGTAACATTTTGGAATGCAAACTTTGATGGAATGGTCTGCAGGTCTCATGTCACGCTTGCAGAGCCCCTGATGTGCCTAAACAGTAGAAATCCCCCACAAGTGAGTCCATTTTGGAAAGTAGACCCCTTAAGAAACTTAAGATTTGCTTAAACAGTGGCAATGCCTGACAAGTGTCCCCTTTTTGGAAGTAATCTACTGTTTCCTTGTATGCGAATTTTACAATGTAATGGCATACGTGAGTTGTGTAGTCTTTGTCAGGTTGTCATACGTCAGTTGTGTTATGTTAGTTAGGTTGTCATATGTCAGTTGTCTAGTGTTTGTTAGGATGGGTAAGTCAGAAATTAATTTAGTAGTCCATAGATGTGTGGTACAGTCTGAAGCATTCTTTCATACACAGGCCAGGTTTATTGGGGCAGGTGTCGCATTGGTAAATGGTGTCCTTGTGTATTCCCCTTTTGTACCACACTCGGCACCTCTTTTGCGACTTACCTTTCTTTCCGCTGTTAAGGACCTCCAAAAGGATATGTTGGCTTGGTACGTTACGAGCACCTTTAGCTCCGGAAGTATTGGGGCCCTGACTGCTAAATATCAGGGATTTAATCATTACCTCTTGGAACTGAAAGTACGACGTAGTGGTCTGGTCTGCACATCGTGACAGCAGGAGAGTGTTAAGAATTGCCATCTGTATGATGTGCACAGCTAGCTTCTTGTACCACACCTCGGCCTTTCTCAAAGCACTGTATAGCTGGAGGACTGGATCAGAGAGATCAATGCCCCTCATGTTTTTGTTGTACTCAAGTACACAGTCCAGTTTGCAGACCTGTGCTGCCATCACCATGTATGGTGGTCAAGAAAAGAAATCCCTGTTGTCCTTGTACGTGACCACCAGCAGGTGGTCACTACAATGGGCTCTGCTGTCACCCCTTCTGAGCATCTGCCCAATTGGCATTTTTGGGAGGCCTCTCTGATTTTTGCAAACAGTACCGCAAGCTGCGGTACCTCGCGCAGAGAGGGACTTGAAGAGTGGGATGCTGGTATAAAATTTATCCAGCAGCGGGTGCATCAAATCCCATACAATTTTCCCACTCACTCCCAGGATAGGGGGGCTTTCAAGGGGTTCAATCTGGGTGTCCTTTCCTTCATAAACTCTAAACCTGTGGATGTATCCTGAGATGCTCTCACACAGATTTTAGAGTTTAATTCTATACCTGGCCCTCTTACTGGGCAGGTACTGATGGAATTTGAGCCTCCCCTTGAAATAAATTAGGAACTCATCCATGCAGATGTCCCTTTGGGGCACGTACACTTCAGCAAACTTTTTGTTGAAGTGTTGGATGACTGGCCGAACTTTGAACAGACGGTCAAAGTTGGGGTCATCAACACTTCAATATTGCCAAACTTCTGGCTTCTTCAGGATCCCATGTGAAGGACCAGGCCCCAAAACTTCAAGATTTCAACTGTGTCTACAGGACTCCAGTTAGAAAGTGATGAAACGTGGTTTTGTGCCAAAAATTGATAAACGTACAAATTTGTTTGGTCCACCATTAGGTTAACAAAATCCTCAGAGAAAAAGACTTTAAAAAAGTCTATTTCAGTGAGGCCAATGGTGTCAGTAATGAGGGGCGCTGGTTCACCTCCTGTAATGGGATGTCTTTGTGGCAGTTCAGCAGCACCTAAGGAGGAATAGGAGGAGAAGGAAGAGGAGGAGGATGAGGAGTCATAGTCTGAAAAATAAATAAAGGTGGGATCCTCTCCCTTAGGCCGGGGTCAGACACAACTACAAAAAATCGGACCGTTTTAGTCAGTCGATTATCGGAACAAAATGAAAACATCACACATCCGCCTGGCATCCGATTTTCCTTCAAAGATGCGATTTAGTCGCATGTGTGTGTACCTTGTAACATCCGATTTTCATCCGACCACCGTTTTTTTGTCGCAGCTTTCCAAAAAGGACCAATAACGGTTTTGAGGCCTGATACTCATTTAAATCATCAGGCAGAGCTATATTTAAGTGCTCTGCTACAGCTGTGACTCTCCCACCTTTGCACTGGTGTCATTTTGTTCCTTGTGCTTAGTGCTTGCTAGCTGCTTTATCCAAACATGAGCAACACACTCAGATTTACTCCCACTGAGCGTGTGCTGTTCCATTGGGTTATATCCAGACGTTTTGGGGAGCCATATCCTGTAATAGCAGATCCCAGAAGACGCACAAGAATGTGGGTAAATCCACTTTTGACAAGAAGGATAACTAAAGGGCATTTTCACCGCCTATATTTGTCACTGCGTAACCATTGCGATAAGTTTTTCCAATATTGTCGAATGAGCATAGCTACCTTTGATACGTTGCTTGACATTGTGCGCCCTGGGATCACATTTCAGGACACCAGGATGAGAAAAGCAATTTCTGCAGAGGAACGCCTTCTCCTAACAATAAGGTATGTGTGTCAACGATATGTTGATGATGTTTTCCTCGACATAGTGACTTTGCAAGTGTTTGAGCACACTTCTTGGAAACTTATAATGTGAGTAATGTATTTCTGAAGCTTACCTATCGAAATGATTGGCTTTGGTGTATTCCACAGAAGCCATGGCTTGTAATCTAATTTCCAGCATGTGTGGTCTAACAAACTCAAGCATTGTAAGTGTTGTGCATGCTGTGTTTGTTGTTTTTGGTGCTGATTTCTCCATGTTCTATGTGTGTTACAGGTTCCTTTCTACTGGCATGTCCTACGCTGCTCTGCACTTAGAGTTCTTAATAGGCCGATCAACAATTTCAGGCATTGTGCGGTCAACTTGTGTTGAAATTTGGAACAGACTACATGAAGACGTCATGCCTGAGCCAAAAATGAGTGACTGGTTGAGGATAGCACAGGGTTTTGCCGAAAATTGCCAGTTTCCACACTGTATAGGAGCCCTGGACGGCAAGCACATACGTGTTCGTAAACCTCCTAACTCAGGCTCCCAATTCTTCAATTACAAACAATATTTTTCAGTAGTTTTGTTGGCCTTGGTCGACACAAACTACATGTTTATAATTGTAGACATTGGGGCCTATGGAAGGACTGGAGACTCAAGAGTCTTCAATACTTCCATAATGGGTAGGCGGATACGCAATAACCAACTGGACCTACCACCAGCAAGTCAACTTACAGACTCTATTCCAGAACATGTGCCTTATGTTATAGTAGCGGATGAGGCATTTCAATTAAGCCGTAATGTAATGAGGCCATATCCCCGTCGTTATCTCACCCATCGGCGTAGAATATTTAATTGTCGTCTGTCACGTGCTCGGCGGCTGGTGGAGTGCACATTTGGAATTCTTTGTGCTAAATGGCGGGTACTTCAATCTGCAATTCAACTCAGTGAACAGAATGTTAATGTGGTCCTCAAAGCATGTGTGGTCCTACATAATTTTTGTAGAATCCATGAATGCTCCTCACAACATTTGGGTGAGTTAGCCTCTCTGAATGTGTATTTGCCTATGTCACCACCCATCCATCCCCGTCGTCCCCTTCAGGCCTAAAAGTACGTGATGTGTTGACTCAATATTTTGTGTCCCCTGAGGGTGCTACTGCCTTGCAAGAGGAGGCATTATTACACATGTAGTGTGGCTATGTTGCTGTGTCATAAAGATATTTATGCTCACTTAATTGTATATGTTGTGTTTGTTTTTGTGTCATATTGTGTGTAAGTTAGGCACACCATAACATATTTAACTAAACAGCTACATATTTAAATAATCACATACAATTAATGCGAGTCAAAACAATTTTTTATGTAGTAGATCATGTTTTGTCGCTGTAAACATAATGAACAATTACAACTGGCTCATAAATTATTTTAAACATATTTCCTGAGAAAATTGAAGGACTATAACAAACTATAATGTTCATAACTTAAAACAAATAGAACAAAAATATATTACACCTATAACTGGTGGTAGGTGTGGGGTGGTGAAGGTGGAGGCCCAGATTGTGAGGGCTGCCTTGACTGCTCTCCAGCCACTGTGTCACCATGAGTGGTGGCTGACTGTGTAGTTTGCTGTCTGCTTGTTGCTGGCTCTGTATGTGGGTTTGGGTAAGGGAAGGTTGGGAACTGTTGTGGGTAGTCATAATATGACTGCCCACTTACACTGTAGCCCCCAAAATGCCCATGTCGACCATACCCATGTTGTGGCCAGCATTGAACATTGGGTATGGTCGAGTGGGCATATTGTGAATGGGCACTCTGTCCCATGGCTTGGAGCTGGGGAGCTCCGTATAAAGAAGGAGCTGCAGTAGGATGAGGAGGAGGAGTTGGGTTCTGTTGGACACAAGGAGGAGGTGGAGGAGGAGGATGATGATGAGGAGAAGGATCAGAGGCTGAAGCAGATTGTGATGGATTTGGTCCAAACAACCTTAAGACATTTTCCGGACCAACCACCCATCTGTCTAGATAATCTAGTAGGTTGCTTGGATCATTAGGCGCTGTTCCAGCATCCAAAACAATCTGCGGTCCGCTTCTGATCCGCAGTCTGTGCTGTCTTGGAATAGCCCGGAGGTAAAGGGCCAGACTGCGGCAAAATCCCTCCTCCCCATCATCATTTGCTACACTGGACAAATAGTCCAGAACTCCTCGGTCCACCTGCCTCCTTGTGCCAGAACCAACTCCTTCTCTTCTACGCCTGGCTCGCCGTGCCACAACTGCAGGAGGCGAAGCCACATCCAGGGGCCTACCAGGGCTGCTGCTGAGGGGAGGATCTTGGGACTCAAGAGGCAAGCTCTCTGACTCCACTGCTGGTGGTGTTGTGGTGATGCTGCTGCACTTGCTGCTGATGACGGGCCAGCCTCCTCAACATCCCCACGGGGTCGATCACTGCCTCAGAGTCAGAAGCTGGGTCTCTCTCAGTAAGGTTTGACTCGGTGCTAGAGAATAAAAAAATTGTATTACAATTTATTCTTAAAAATAGCAATACACTTTGTACAGACATTAACTTACGGTCGCAAATCCATAGCTGGAGCCAGAAAATTCAGTCTATCATAATAGACATATTTGCGTTTACTGGTTGCTGCTGCCCCACTGCGCCCCCTCAGCTGTCTCTCTCGCCTGTAGCAGTCTCTACAGCTGCGCCAACGCCTTGTAACATCTGAGACTGAAAAAGTAACGGATAAAATAAGAAATTATACTTATCTGCCCTTGTTATGTATTTTACAAATAAATACCGTACAACTGCAATATTATATATTTTTGGCGTGTTAGGGGTACAGAACACCACAACATATTGTATGTAGATAAAATAACAACTTAATATTACAAGGGGTCATACATACAAAGCTCTATGACATATGTGTCACAATAATGAGCATTTATTTGTGACACAGCGATGGGATTAACAAAAGGGACACATATTAAGTACTTCACCTAGGCATTTATTGCGTAGGCACACATTTTTAAATTGAAACTTGGCGACCATTGCAGTTGGAGCTAAATATCACACCACCACTGACGGCACCTGAACCTTCATCCTACCAGGACCTTCAGTTCGTCCCTGCCCTGTGGGATTCCCGTATATATGGGCTGGAGCCTTTTAAAGTTCTCATATCCCACAGTGGCCTCCTCTGTTCCTTTTGTGGTATCTTCCTTAAGGTTGGAGAAAGACCCATTGCAGGGTCGAAACGTTACCTCTACACCTTGTTGATGCTGTGCTGTTTTCAATTTAAACTTTTTGCACTTGCATTTAAAGATTGTTGGAGTGCGGCTGTTTTTCAAATTACAGGAGCTAAATATTAGATGTGCTTGGAGTACTCACATAGCACTGGGGGTTCAACAGGCATAAGTATTTTTTTGGCCACATTTATGTTTCACATATAAGGGTACAGGAACATTATAACACATTGTTGTTGGTACATACTGAGTAGTAATACAGTATTTTAAGCATTTTCAAGACGTTACTTACTAATGCGTTCTTGGTCCTCCATAGACCTGTCGCCAAAATCTGGAAACATCTGTCCACATATTCTCCGCCAAGCCGCGTCCTTCCGCGAGCGGTTTGAATAATTTGGATCCCGCTGGTCCCAAAGTTCTGGTCTCTCCTGGACCAGAACGATCAACGTCTCCACATTGATGTGACTGGCCATGGTTCTGGACTCCGTGGAGGCGGTTTCCTGTTTGGGTTTGAATTTTCGTAGCCTAATTAGCATGTCAGCCCTTCCAGGCAATTTTCCTGATGCAATTTCCTGGCACCTGGGATAGTGGTGCGATTTCATCGCAAGTCACACGTGCGGTCCGTTTGTAATCCGATTTTTCATCGCTCCCATAGACTTGCATTGGCGATAGTCGACCCACAATCGGTGACAATCGCAGCATGCTGCGATTGCACTCGGACGATTAAAACGGACCACAAAAAATCGGATACTGGGAGCTGATCCATAGATCAACATAGGGCAGACTGCAATACGATATTTCATCGCATTGCAGTCGTCCGATTCTGTCGCCAGTGTGACACCGGCCTTACTGTCAGTGTTGGAGGCAAGGAAAGAGTATGCCTCCTTCACTGAATAGTGTTTTTGGAATGAGCGGGAAAGCATTTTTTTATGTATGTGGTGTTTTTGCCAGTACTTTAAGTTGTGTGTGTGAGAGAGTGCTTGGTGGAAACTTTTTTGTTTAAAAGAAAAAGATAATAGAAAAAAAGCAGCAACCGGGGGGAAAAAGTCAAGTGAAAAGAAAAGTGTAAAACAGCGGGAATGAGTGCTGATGAGTGAATTGCGTCACTAATCAATGTTCGGTGGCTGATGGATGTGCACATAGAGGTGGAGCAAAGGGGGTGAAAAAGAAAAGTCTAAAACAGTGGACACAAGTGCTGATGAGTGAACTGTATCACTAATCAATGCTTAGCAGCTGCTAGATGTGCACACAGAGATGGCTCAAAGGGATGTGAAAAAGAATATTGTAAAACAGCAGGCACAAGTGCTGATGAGTGAACTGTGTCATTTATCAACATTCAGTGGCTGCTGGATGTGCGCACGAAGGTGGCACAAAGGGGGATGAAAGAGAAAAGTATAAAACAGTGGGGACGAGTGCTGATGAGTGAACTGTGTAACTTATGAATGCTTGGCGGCTTTTGGATGTGCACATGGAGGTAGCACGGAGAAGTTGAGGGGGTAAAAAGAGGGGTGAAGGGTAGAGAGGGAGATTGAGGCAGATGAGGAGAGGAAAGAGATCAGTGATCAAAAAACTTACAATTGTAGGCTCTCTTCTTTCTTCCCTCTTCCTTCTTCTGGAAGGGGGGATGGTGGAGGGGGAAAGAGGGGAGAGGGGATTGGGTGAAGGAGAGATGAGGCAGGGATATTTATATATATCTTGTCTTCTTTCTTCTCTGTTCTGTCTTCTTTCTTTTCTGTTCTTTTTCTGTCTTTTTTGGCAGCAGTGAGGGATTGGAGTGTCACTGGATTCTGTAGCACCACAAGGCCCAGCACAGTGGCGATGCAATAGCATGACCACCCTGCACAAATCCTCAGCTACTGTGAGGACATGCAGGGAGGTCACAGAGCGGTCACACCGCTTCTGTGCCCTATGATTGGTGTGATCAGCAATGACATTGATCACACCAATCGGAGCTTGCCCTGGTGACACTGGTATTGCTAGGCATCAGCCTAGGATCAGTACGCTTACAGCTACGATCCTAGGCAGGTCACAGCCAGGTCACTGCCAGGGCACGGAGAGGTCACACAGCGGCTGTGAATTGCGATTGATGAGATCGATGTAATTGTCGATCTCGCCAATCAGAGCGGGAACCAGCCTATGATCAGCGCTCTTAGAGCACTGATCATAGGGTGGGGCATCAGTGTTTCAGGCAATCTGATTGCCTGAAACACTGAGAAATGCTGCGATTGGCAGTTCAGAATTAAACAGCCAATCCCAGCGATCGTGGTTGCGGAGGGCGGTGACACCCCACAGGATGACGACACCATCTACCCAGAGGTAAGATGACGGCAGAATTTTAATTCGATCACCGCCACTTCGGTCACAGTGTAAAGCCCCCGTCACACTAAGCGAGATCGCTAGCGAGATCGCTGCTGAGTCACAAGTTTGTGATGCAACAGCGATCTCAGCAGCGATCTCGCTGTGTTTGACATTTACCAGCGATCAGGCCCTTGCTGTGAGATCGCTGGTCATGTCTGAAATGCCTGGACCTTTCTTTGATCGTTGAGGTCCCGCTGGGTAGCATGTATCGGTGTGTTTGACACCTTTTACCAACGATCTCGCTAGCGACTCTGCACTGAGACACATAGGAGACACATCGTTACACAGGTAGATACAGGTCGCTGATAAATGCTGCGTCGTTGGGAAGATCTGACTGTTTGGCATCTCACCAGCGACCACATAGCGACGCAGCAACGATCCCTGCTGGGTCGTATCGTTGTCGGGATCGCTGCTGCGTCGCTGAGTGTGACGGTACCCTAACATTAAAAAAATTGTGCAATAATCCATCCGTGGTCAGATAGGCCCAGGGCAGAGAGACGTATTATGACAAATGTCAGAAAGGGGTTAAAGACATTAAAAATCCAAAAATTCCATGCTACTTACAGGGACAGGAAACAACATGGTGACGCATTACAAATGCAATCAGCATTCTTCCTCAATGCCTGATGGGAAATCTTTCACATCAATCCTAAATACCCAGTCAATGATGCTCATTAGACAAAAAAAATCATTTGATATAAAACTACATAAATGAGCAATACAACAAAGAGACATGAAAATGCAAAAAACATGAACAAATAATTATTAATTACACAGAAATTACATACATGAATTAAGACAACTGAAAATAAACAATATACTGTATTTACAACGCAAAAAGAAATCTAATAATGACACATAATATCACAGCGCAAGTTGAGACCTTCAGGTAATCTAGTTCATAAATTGAAGATTCAAAATGCTACTCTATTGAGAAGTAATCTCTTCATGTCTCCACCTCTCGGAGGATCCCTCACTTTTTTCAATACCGAAGTCCCTTGCAGGCGTCATCTGTCGCTGGTGATGCAAGATTAAATGCTTTGACGCAGAGGATATATTCCTGTTGGTAAAGTTATTAGTGTTGGAAATATTTAAATGCTCATTAATTCTGATTTTCATGCTGCGACTAATGCAACCTATATAATTCAAATGACATGACTTCTATGCAATAAATGATATTCTTAGTATTACAATTTATAAACTGTTTGATCATATGAGTTTGAGTATTATCAAAATTTGAAAAGGTCTTACAGGGACTAGCAAAACTGCATGTTTTACAGCTTGTTGCTCCACAATGAAAAAAACCTTTTAGATTAAGCCAAGTACTCCTGGGTTTGGACAGATTATAAAAACTAGATGATAAAACATTACCTAAAGAGGGAGCTTTTTTGCAATGATATTGCATCCAGATTGCAAAATAGAGGATAAGATGACATTCTCCTGTAGTATTGGTTGATTAATCATTTTATAATAGAAAATTGAGAACTATATTGCAGTGACAAAACAGGTTTAGGTGAGCCAGAATTGGTGTGAGAAATTTATTTTTTCTGATCATATTGAATCAATTATGACTTATCTTTTTTTTTGCTATTATTAGAGGCATGTATCCCCTATCTACTAGTCTTGTGTCAAAATTTGTTAATTCTTTGGAGCAAACAGAATTGACACTGCAGTTTCTGTGCACTTTGGATGGACTCAATTATGTATCAGTCCATAGAAAAATTGAGAGCAGCTGACAGCACAACAGGAGTATTTGGGATGCACGCTTCCAGTTCAAGGACCCAATTGAACCAAGAAAGTCCTAAGGCTATGGTTCCACGGTCCGGAACCATAGCGCTTTGGACGGAGCGGAAATTCCGCTCCGTCTAAGCCCCGCCCCCTTTCTGACGCGCGATCTTTCCAGAGGTGTTCAGGACACCTCCGGAACACCTCCGGAAAGAGCGCAGGGCTACATAGCCCTGTGTTATTATGTTGCGGCGACGCACCGTCGCCGCAATACGCGAGGACATGCTGCGGTCTAAAAAGACGCGCCGCATGTCCGTTTACGCAGGTTTGCCACCTGCGTATTGTTACGCATGGTGGAGACGGGATTCCTTGAAATCCCGCCACTATGCTGTAACATCTGGACGCTGCGTGTTTGGCGCTGCGCCAGCGCACAGCGCCAAACACGCAGCGTTTCCTGACCGTGGAAACTCACCTAAGAATATATAAAGCAGCATCCAGTCCAGGTGAAAAGTAAAAAAAAACTTCTTTATTCTGCCATCAAAAACATCAGATGCAACGTTTCAGCCATAAAGAAGTTTTTTACTTTTTCACCTGGACTGGATGCTGCTTTATATATTCTTTCAACTATGAATCAGTCACAAATTCTAACAATGTTGAATGATGCTTCTACTTATACCATGCTTCCTTCTAATCCAGTTACTCATTTTTATGATTTAACCAGGCCTAATCCCTTTCTACAAACTGGATTCTGTCACTCTCCGTGCTCCTGTGATTCTCTCTCCATTCCTCCCAGGAAGCTGCAGAAAAGATAACCAGTGGTTCTCTGCCCCGCAAAAGTTTTCAACTAAATGTATGTTCAAGTGTGTATGTCCAGTTAGCTCTGGCCACCGGGCAGACCCCTCTTTTCTCTGGGCCATATCACAGTCACATCGCCTCTGTTATTGGCACAAATCTAATTTAAAAATCATCACTTTTTTATGTTAAAGCACCATTTTAGATATTCACCTGACATGACTTAGGTTTAGTTGCTTTCATTTTTGCTTTGTGTATTTTCACCAGTGATTTTAAACATTAATGTTGTGCTGACTGATGGATTATCTTGAGAAATTTTTCAATATCCTACAGAGCGGACATAGTAATCAAGCAATTTCACACAACTACCAATGAAACTGACAGACTTTGTGCTTATGCTTTAAGTAAAGAAACTTGTTTTCTAAGCTATTAAGGATGTGGGACTATTTATAGAGAATTGTACCCAGCCTTCCAGTTCAGTGCACAAATCTACTAAGTGTGCTGAAAAGCAAAATATCTTTCCTCAAGTATGCACAGGTCATGGAGGTGCTCAAAAATTAGACATACAGTAAAGATTTATAAATATTAGTTCACTGGAAATTAAAAAAGCCTAAAAATCGTGTATTTAGGGTTAATAATTTGCTAGAAGCTCGTAAACGAATTTAATATTAGAAAAACTTCCTGTAGGAAATGAGATTTTGATATATAAATTACTCATAAAGCTAAAAAAAAGCAAAATAACAATAATCTGTTCTTAGAGACCTTGGTGCCGAGATCTCCATCCACACATGCGCCTCCCCCGGTGGCCATTTTCCCGGAGTCCACCGCACAGGAAACCATGGAGCTGCCGGGGCTCTGGCCTTTCACAAAATGTCGGCAGAGCCCCGACAGAAACTGAGACACCTGCGGCAGCAACGGGCAGCACCGCATGACATCCCCGTAGCAACGCTGGGCACTCACAACACTGGAGACACCCGCAGCAGCACCGGGCAGCACCGCCGGACACCGGAGCAGCAGCAGACACACGCAGCAGCGCCGGACACCAGCAGCAGCGCCGGACACCACAGCAGCACCATATAAAAGACACCGTGAGCACAGCTATGGGGAGGTGCTAAGGTTAGGTTCCCAAACCATAAGTACAGTAGAGATAAATCTAGCACTCAACTTGGATGCGTGGAAAAGGAATTTATTGTAGTACACGAAAAAACGTTTTGGTCTATTAGGACCTTCTTCAGTTACTACAACAGTATATAATTAAATATAAATATAACATGATGTGACACAGATAAAAAATGCAGAAACAACAAAAGATAAAACAAAAGTATATACACAGCGTAGTCAATGGTCATATAAGTATATTTCATACAGAGGATAATCACCAAATACGCCGCACAATCCTAAATATAAACGGATAGGTAATAGGAAAAATTGAAAAATTGTGAAATGAGACGCCAAAATTGAGTGTAAAAACATACCATGCTGGACTGAACACATAGGGTACGAGAGAGCCTCTAATGAGAGACCAGATGTGCTTTGCAATATCTATGAAGAAAGATATAGCCGGGTGAGTAAATAGCATAGTGGGTGAGGAATATAAGAAAGAGAAATACTTACAACGGAAAACTGTATTAGACAATAGGTAAAGCTGAAAAATATCAAGGAGGAGGGTAGTGATGGCCGTCATTAGGAGAAGTGGAGCTAAACCGCCATAAAATGGAACAAAAAAGATGGAAGTAGTACCTGGAATGTGCCTGTGAGTCGGGCAAATGTGCCACTGGACGCGGTATCCACCGCAAGTCTCACAGGACAGGACTACACGTGGGCAAGTTTGCCCAACTCACATGCACATTCCAGGTACTACTTCCATCTTTTTTGTTCCATTTTATGGCGGTTCTGTGGTCGAAGACCTGGGTCTCAAAAGTTGGCACAGTAACAGAGGAGGAAGAAGAAGCAGCAGATGCGATTGATGGGGCAGCTGATGGTTGTTGAAGTCCCCTGGTCCTCAATTTTGTGCAGTGGGATACCCAAAGTAAAGCAAGTTGAGTGCACATGTGAAGGTTCATACATATAGAAGTCAAATTACTGCACTTTTTACCTCTACTAAAAATTAGATTTTCAACTCGGCACCAGCTCTTCAAACAGCTGAATTTCAACTGCAGTAAATGACAAAGTAAAATATGGAGTGCTAAATCGAGGTAATCACTAGAGATGAGCGACTTTGCCTCCGGGAGGGTAGAGTCGGGTTTTGGACCACCCGACTTTCCCAAAAGTCGAGTCGAACTAAATCGGCCGACTATCGGGAAAAGTCGAAGGTCCGACTGAAACTCGAACCGACCCCAATGCAAGTCAATGGGGAAGAAAAGTCAGCAGGGAGAGGAGGACAGTAAACACACCTACAGTGCCCATTTCAATGCCAACGACATCAATTCTTATTACTTAAGCTCTTGTCAACCTTAATTTACTTTATAATAAAAGTAACGCATTGAAAAGTGGGGGTTATTTGGCTAAAGTTGTGAGGGAGGCAGGGCTGGCTCCAGGTTTTCGTGGGCCCCGGGTGAAAGAGTCTCAGTGGGCCCCTTTATCAAATGCCACAATTCATGATGCTATGATACTGCAGAGAAATATAGGTATAGTACAATGCCAAATACTTCACTTCTTAAATTACATGAGTGATATCTATTGTAAATTCTACAATAGCTCAAAAACCGGACAGTATAGTCCTCCATACAGTATTATGGGCACCACAAAGTGCGCCATACAGAATAATGAGCCCCATATAATGCTCCAAATATAATGGTCCCCATATTTAATGCTCCATATATAATGGGCTCCATGTGATGCTCCATATATAATGTGCCCCAAATGAAGCCCCATATATAATGGGCCCCATATGATGCTCCAGTATATGATGTGCCCCATGGAGATGCTCCAGTGTATGATGGGACTATATAATGCTCCATATATAATGAGCCCCATATGATGCTCCAGTGTATAATGGTCCCGTATATGATGCTCCAGTGTATGATGGGCCCCATTAATAATGCTCCAGTGTATGATGGGCCCCATATATAATTCTACATTTTATATTGCTCCCCATATATTTCTCCAAACATTAAAAAAAATGAAATACTCTCCTTGCTGGGCACTGCTCTACTCTGGACTCCTCGGCGTAGCCATCTTCCAGCTCTCTGCACTGTGACTGTTCAGGCAGAGGGCGCACAGACGTGACATCATCGCATTCTCTGACCTAACTGTCACTGTCAGGAAATGTGGAAGACGTCACAGCGGTTGAGCAGGGAGAGGTAAGTATTGCAAGTGCTGGGGCCCTGATCAAGCAAGGGGGGCACACTCGTGGGCGCCGGCACTGGCACAGGGCCCCTCATGGTAGGCTGGTGTCTCTACGACGAGTGGGCCTGCTCAGGGCACCAGCACTTGCCCAGGTAAGCCAGGTGCTGACGCCGGCCCTGGGGGGTACAGCCCAGTTAGGGAGGTGGAAAAACTGGCATATGTTGAGGTGTAGGCTGGACGTTCAGCAACTGCAAATGGAGGAATTGGAGAAGTCGGAGGAAGAGGAGGACAAAGCGAGCCATATTGCTGGCAACCTATGTGTCATCAGGGGAAGGTGGTACAAAAAACTTTGAAACCCAGGCATGGTTCATTTTAACAAAGGTGAGATCACCTACATTTTGGGTCGACAGCCGGGTCCTTCTTTCTATCAGGATTGATCCAGCAGCTCTGAAGACTCTTTCTGATAGCACACTACCAGCAGGGCAAGCGAGCTCCTGTAAGGCATATTGTGCCAATTCAGGCCAGATGTCCAGTTTACAGCCCAGTAGTCAAAGGGGAATGAACTGTGAGGGAGAATATCGATAGGGGAGGAGAGGTAATTTTGAACCATAGTTGACAACTGCTGTCTCTTGTTTGTTGCAATCGATTCAGTATTACCAGTCGATGTGAGCGGTACTTGAAAAATCAGTCCACAACATGGTCATGAAACCCCTGTCTCCATCGCCACTTTGGCTGTGTGAACCACGAACACCTCTTCCATTTGGTCCAGTACGGCTCGTGGTAGAACTTGCATCGCTGCTGTGTGCTGGGAATGACTCTAACAAACGGTTTACCAGAGTTGCTTGTTTGGTCGCCAATATTAGCTCTAGGTTCTCCTGTGGCATGATGTTCTGTAATTTGCCTTTATAGCGTGGATCGAGGATGCTGGCCAACCAGTAGTCATCATCCTTCATAATTTTGGCTATGCGGGGGTCCCTTTTTAGGATTCGCAAGACATAATCTCACATGTGGGCCAATGTGCCAGGTGTCAATGATGCACTGCCAGTGGTGGCTGGAGGAGCATTTTCAGCCAAATCCACATCCCTCCAGTCATGCACAAACCCTGTTCCTGACCTTGGCAAGCCAACATTTTCTCTTGCCCCTTGAGAAGCATCCTCCTCCCCAAAATAATCATCCCCCTCATCCTCATCCTCTTCCTCTTCTTCCTCCATCTCGTGCACGACAGTTCCCTGAGCAGACAATGGCTGACTGTCATCAGGACTTCTCTCCTCCTCCTCCTCTTCCTCCTCCACTGCAGACGCCTGATCCTTAATGTGCATCAAAGTTTGCAAAAGCAGACGCATAAGTGGAATGCTCATGCTTACGATGGCGTCGTCTGCTCTTACCAGCCATGTCCAGTCCTCAAAACACTGAAGGACTTTACAGAGGTCTTTCAGCTTTGACCACTGCACACCCAACAACTCCATGTCTGCCCTCAAACTGCCTGCCCGTGCATCCTCTTACAAATGCACTACAGCCTGCCTTTTCGCACAGCCTCTCAACCATGTGTATGGTGGAGTTCCACCCTGTTGCAACATCTATGATTAGATGGTGCTTAGGGAGGTGAAGCGAACACTGCAGCCTCTGCATACGACTGGAGTCTACGGGCGAGTGACGGATGTGTGAGCACAGTCTTCGCACCTTATGGAGCAGAGCTGGTAACTCCGGATAATTATTTATAAAGCACTGCACCACCAAGTTCAAGGTGTGAGCCAGGCAAGGTTTGTGTCTGAGTTTTGTCAGGGCTATGGCCGCCACAAAATTATGTCCGTTATCACTGACTACCTTGCCTGGCTCAAGATGTAAACTGCCCAGCCATGACTCAGTTTCTCGCTGCAAGTAGTCGGCCAGTACCTCCGCGATGTCAGTTGTCGCCCAAAGACATCATCTTTAAAACAGCCTGCTGACGCTTACCACTAGCTGTTCGATAGTGTGACACCTTGTGTGCAACACTGACAGCTGCGGATGGAGTGCTCGAGCGACTGCGCTCTGTCAACGAGCTTTCGCTTCTGGAGGAGAAGGAGGGTCAAAGGCCTACAGCCAACTGTTGCCTGTAGCGTGGGCTAGGCAGCACTGTCCCACCGCCGCTGTCCCCTGTGGACCCTGCATCCACCACATTAAGACAGTGTGCAGTGATGGACACGTAACGGCCCTGGCCATGCCTACTGGCCCATGCATCTGTTGTGAAGTGCACCTTTCCACTCACTGATTGTTTGAGTGCATGGACAATGCGGTCTTTCACATGCAGGTGGAGGGCAGGGATGGCTTTTCTAGAAAAGAAGTGCCGACTGGGTAGGTCATAGCGCGGGACAGCGTAGGCCATGAGCTCTCGGAATGCTGCGCTTTCAACCAAACGGAAGGGCATCATCTCTAATGAGATCAGTTTGGCAATGTAGGAGTTCAAAGCCAGTGTATGCGGATGAGAGGATGAGTACTTTCTTGTCCTACTCAGAGTGTCTGCTAGCGTGACATATAGGGGGAACTAGCGGTGGACATGGCGGACTCAGAGGGGGTTGGTGATGGTAATGGTGGTGATGGCCTAGCTTCAGTCTTTCGTTGGAAAAACATTGTGATTCCCTGTCTGCTTTGGCCTTGCGACGACACCTCAACATTTCTTGCTGGTGGTGTGCTAACCGGTGGGCTTACAGTGGGGAAAGCGATGTAGCGTTGCTGGCTACCTTCAGTCGGAGCAGGTGCATGCGTGCTACCTGAGGTTTTGTAGTACGTCCACGCTTGCAAGTGCATGGTGTTTAAATGTCTAAGCATGCAACTGGTATTCAAATTTTGGAGATTTTTCCCTCGGCTAAAGGTCCTTCCGCACTTTTTACAGTTAACCTTAGTCTTATCAATAGGATTTTGGTCAAAAAAGTGCCACACTTCACACTTCCTACTATGGGATAAATTTTCAGGGCTTGCACGCTGTGCTAATCTGACTGTCTGGCCAAGCTGTCCTGCAACTCTTTTTGTTTTTTAACATGTCCTTGAACTGCTACGGGCCTGCCAGATAACCGCAGCTGCGATGTCTATGCCTGCTGCGGATCCTCCTCCTCTTCTGAGCTATTGCCAGTGGCACCCTCTTCCCCCAATGGATGCCAATCCGGGTCAACAACTTGGTCATCCATCACCTCCTCTTCAATTTCATCTGCACCTTCCTCTGTGTCAACGTGTAAGGTGGTATAGTATGCGGGAAGGTGCACCTGAGTTTCATCAGGGTCAGAATCTGGCTCAGTAGACTGCGAGGGCAATGTAGTGCTCTGGGTGAATGTACCAGCAGAATCATATAGCAGTGGCTGAGCATCAGTGCACTCCATGTCATATTCATCTTGGACTGGGGAATTCAGGATTTCACTTGATAACCCAGGCATGGTATGTGAAAAGAGCTCCAGGGAGTAATCTGAAGTGTGGCCTGCCGCATCCTTCACTTTTGGTGGGGAAAAGGACACATGAAAGGTGTCGTTCCTGACCAGGAGCCTGCACTTACGACTCAGTGCTTGCATTTTTTGAAACTTCAGAAGAGGAGACGATAGAGCTGGAGGCTGTTTCGGCAATGTAAGCCAAAACCTGTTCCTGATGCTCCGGCTTTAAAAGCGGTTTACCTACTCCCAGAAAAGGGAGCGTTCCAGGCCCTCTGGAGCCAGATGATGACGCAGGCTCAACATCTCCTGCCTTAGGTGCTATTGTACCAGCAGGTGCACCACCACCACCACCACCACCACCATCAGTACCAGCTGGCCCGGCCCGCTCATGTCCGCGGCCTCTTCCACCACACTTACTCATGTTTGGGAAAATGTAACAAAAATACCAGCAGATATATGGTACTTTATGAGAAGCGTACAGCTGTATACAGTGAAGGGGAAAATTTAAATCCCCTTATATATTTCCGGAGTCACACACTGTTAGGGTCTGCGGAACGCACCAAATATATAAAGTGGAGAGGTGCGTTCGCAGCCCGGGGTCCACCGTGCAAGCAAAGCCTGCTGCTAGTAAGATGACGAAAGTAGCGAACTCTGTTATCCCGCAGAGTCGCTAAAATAAACGCCGTAGCGTGTTGTGGCAGTAAGTGCAGACACTGTTAATTCACAGAGCCGCTAACGGGATGCCACAGTGCTATATGGCGATATGTGCGAACTCACTTAGCTTCAGTGAGCCGCAAAGTAAAACGCTAGGGCGCTGTCTAGCGTCGAGAGCGAACCCTGTTACGTCACAGAGCCGCTGAGAACAAACGCCGTGTCCTGTCAGGCTCTCAGGTACACGGTTAATTGCTAAGCGAGCATAATACGTGGTCATGCGCTAATGTCCTCGCGGGAGTCACCCACAATCTATGGCGTCTGAACGCCAGACCCTGAATACGGCAATCAAACTCCTCACCGGTTATGCCGGTAATCTAGGGCATCTAGGACACCGACCCTGACCAGCTAGCACACTAAACTCCTCACCGATTAAGTCGGTATTCTAGTGGCTTATTTCAGCCGGGTCCCTAACCACACACACGCATGACCACACTGGCGCATAGCATACAATGGTTGATATTAGCGCATGGCGGCCCAGCCATGCTACCCTTTTATAGCAACAGCCACAGGACCTTCCAGGAACAAGGACCAATGAGAACCTGTTCAGAAGACTAGTAGTAACAGGGCCTTCCTGGCGGGCCAATAGGAGCCGCTGCAGTACCTGAGCATGTGACCCCTGATCTCCAATGAGAGATCTCACTCTGGGCACGCTCAGAAGGGAAAATGCAGGACTTTATCCCAAAGACGTCTGCTCCAGAACTGGCTACAATAGCAGATCCAGGAAAGGCAGCAGCAAGTCACTGCCCAGTAGTGGAGTGGGCAAGACGCCTGGAACGACGTCTCTGCTGAGCAGGCTCCACTGCGGCCGGAGACGAATGGGAGACCGCAGCGGCACTGGTTCGAGACTCCCCTTGTGCAGGAGCGGGAACTCGAACCCTAACATTACCCCCCCTCCTAGGGCCCCCCCTTCTCTGGGCCTCGCTGCGTTCAAAGGCAGCGATGAGCTGCGGAGCGTGAACATGCTCGGCAGGCTCCCAAGACCTATCCTCAGGCCCATAGCCCTCCAGTCCACCAAATAAAACTTTTTGCCCCGTACCACCTTACACCCCACGATGGCGTTCACCTCATGGTCATCCGCAGATGAACCCGATGTCCCGGCAGATGACTCAGAAAACCGGGACATGAGCACGGGTTTCAGGAGGGACACGTGAAAGGTGTCGGAGATACCCAGGCGTGGTGGAAGAGCTAAACGGTATACCACAGGGTTAACCTGCTCGAGGACCTTGAAAGGACCCAGGTAGCGGGGTGCCAACTTAGTGGACTCAACTCGCAGCCTGATGTTATGGGCGGAGAGCCACACCAAATCCCCAGGAGCAAATGTAGGAGCGGGGCGCCGATGGGCATCGGCCGAAGACCTCATCCTCTCTTTGGAGGCCTGAATAGCATCCTGCGTGCGGTCCCAAATGTCCCGTACCTCCACAGCCCAGTCTGCCACCCTGGAATCGGCGGAAGACACGGGCATAGGCACTGGTACCCGCGGATGCTGACCGTAGTTCAGGAGGAATGGGGTCTGTCCGGTGGAATCAGCCACAGCATTGTTTAATGCAAACTCAGCCCATGGTAGCAAGGATGCCCAGTCATCCTGCCTGGCTGAGACAAAATGTCGTAGATAGGTGACCAAGGTCTGGTTGGCCCTCTCTACCAACCCATTCGTCTCAGGATGGTACGCTGAAGAGAGATTTAACTCAATACTGAGTAGACGACAAAGCTCTCTCCAGAACCGAGACGCAAACTGGGGACCTCGGTCACTGACAATCTTGTCCGGCATGCCGTGTAAACGGAAGATGTGCCTAACAAACAACGCTGCCAGAGCCCGTGCAGAAGGTAACCGTGGTAGTGGCACCAGATGCACCATTTTAGAGAAATGGTCGGTGATTACCCAAATGATGGTGCAACCCCGAGACTTGGGCAAGCCCACCACAAAGTCCATCCCAACCATCTCCCAGGGCCTGTCTGCCACCGGCAAAGGGTAAAGTAACCCAGCTGGCCGTTGTCGTGGAGACTTATTTTTGGCGCAGGAGACACACGCCCGAACATAGTCCCCAACATCACGGACCATATGCGGCCACCAATATGTCCTCGCCAGCAACTCAGATGTCCTCTTTGCCCCAAAGTGTCCACCCACCCTGGACGAATGTGCCCAAGAGAGTACCTCCGGTCGCAAATTAGTAGGCACAAAAGTCTTGCCCGGGGGCACAGACTCTAGCGAAACCGGGGCCACTGTTCTCAGGCTCTCTGTGGGGACGATAAGCCGAGGCTCCTCCACCTCCTCCTCCGAGGACACCACAGAGCGAGAGAGAGCGTCGGCACGAATGTTCTTCTCTCCCGAGAGGAAATGCAGTGTGAAATGAAACCGGGAGAAGAACAAGGACCATCTGGCTTGGCGAGAATTAAGCCGCTGGGCTGTCTGAAGATATACCAGGTTTTTGTGATCCGTGAAGACTTGGAAGGGAAAGCGAGCTCCCTCCAACAGATGTCTCCACTCCGAGAAGGCCAACTTCATTGCTAGCAACTCCCTGTCCCCGATGGAATAATTCCTCTCTGCTGGTGTGAAGGTCTTGGAGAAAAAGAAGCATGGATGCTTCCGACCTTGAGCATCCTTTTGGAAGAGGACTGCTCCAGCACCAACGGACGAGGCATCCACCTCCAATATAAATGGCTTATCAACATCGGGGCGATGTAGGATGGGAGCTCTAGCGAAATGAGACTTAATAGACGTGAAGGCCTTGGAGACCTCTTCAGACCACAATTTGGGATTAGCTCCCTTTTTCGTAAGGGCAACCACGGGAGCTACCAAAGTTGAGAAGTGGGGAATGAACTGACGGTAGTAATTAATGAACCCCATAAAGCGCTGCACCGCCTTTAGAGAGTGGGGTTCTTGCCAGTCCATCACCGCCTGTAGTTTGGCAGGATCCATAGCCAATCCCTGGGCGGAGATGATATAGCCCAGGAAAGGTAAGGACTCCTGCTCAAACACACATTTCTCCAACTTTGCGTAAAGGGAATTTGCCCGTAGGAGGTCGAAGACCCTGCCAACATCCCTCCGGTGGGAGTCAATATCTGGAGAGAAGATGAGTATATCATCCAGATAGACTACGACCGAGGTGGAGAGCATATCCGGAAGATGTCATTGACAAAGTCTTGGAAAACGGCTGGAGCATTACAGAGCCCAAAGGGCATCACCAGATATTCGTAATGCCCATCCCTGGTATTAAAAGCCGTCTTCCATTCGTCCCCCTCACGGATGCGAATCAGGTTATAAGCACCGCGCAGATCTAGTTTAGTGAATACCCTTGCTCCCCGAAGCCTATCAAATAGCTCAGAGATCAGGGGCAACGGGTACTTGTTTTTAACGGTGATGGCGTTAAGACCCCTGTAATCAATACACGGACGCAATTCTCCGTTTTTCTTCTGCACGAAGAAAAATCCCGCCCCTGCCGGTGACACCGACTTCCTAATAAACCCTCTTGCCAGGTTCTCCTGAATATATTGCGACATGGCCTCTGTCTCAGGAAGAGAGAGGGGATAGACCCTTCCCCGAGGAGGTTCTGCGCCAGGCAAGAGGTCGATAGGACAGTCATAGGGGCGATGAGGCGGAAGAGTCTCCGCAGCCTTCTTGGAGAACACGTCTGCATATGACCAGTAGTGCTTGGGAAGTGGAGTAAGATCTGCGGGTAACTCAGTAGTGGTAACCTGAACGCAACTTCTGAAACATCTGCCTGTACATGCATCACTCCAACCCAGTATCCTACCCGAAGTCCACTCTATATGTGGGGAGTGGAAACGGAGCCAAGGTATACCTAGTAGGATCTCGTCTATTCCCTCGGGAAGGACGAGTAGGGAAATAAATTCCTGATGGGAAGGAGATACAGACAATGCAAGTGGGACAGTCTGGTGAGTAATTTGTGAGGGCAATGACGACCCATTCACTACCCGAACAGTCACTGATTTGTCAAGCGCCACCAGAGGTATTGCATGACGGCGAGCAAAGCTAGAGGACATGAAATTCCCCTCTGCTCCTGAGTCCACGCAAAGGTCGGCGGTGAGAATGGAAGTACAACAGTGATTGTCCCTTTAAATGTTATCTTGGAGGAAAATGCCGCTGTCTCTAGTGAACCTCCTCCCAGGGCCACTAGACGCGATCGCTTCCCCGATCGCTGTGGACATCTGTTGGCATAGTGTCCTGTCTGCTGACAATGGTTACAAACCACGGATACTCGGACGGACCGAGACTTAGGTCCTGCATGAGGAACTTCTGTGGCCTTTTGAGGTTCGGACGCCAGATCGGGGAATTCGAGAGGTTTGGCAAAGGTAGGAGCCAACCGAAACCTCTGCCTACACTGGGCCCGCTCCAACCTCCACTCGTGAAAACGGAGGTCAATGCGGGTAGATATGGAGATAAGCTTCTCCAGTGTGGCGGGAATCTCCCTGGTAGCCAAAGCGTCTTTAACATGGTCAGCCAGTCCCCGCCAGTAGATAGGAATAAGAACTTTATCAGACCAATCTAGCTCAGCAGCCAGAGTCCGAAACTGGACGGAAAACTGACTGACCAAAGACAAACCCTGTGTCAATGCCAGCAGTTGTAGCGCCGTATCGTGGGTGACCTGGGGTCCTAAAAAGACCTTTTTAAGAGCCTCCAAGAAACGAGGAGCACTCTGCACCACACGATCATCGCGCTCCCACAGCGGCGTTGCCCACTCCAACGCTCTGCCCGAGAGTAGAGAAAGTACAAAACCCACTTGTGCCCGATCCGTGGGAAAACGTGCAGCCAGAAGCTCAAGATGTATAGAGCACTGACTCACGAATCCCCGACATTGCTTGCTATCACCGGCAAACTTGTCAGGAAGCGGGAGGTGGGATAATGTAGGGGCAGAGGTGGCAGAGGACAAACTGGCTGCAGCCACGCTAGCAGCCTGAACAGCGACTGCGTTAACATCCACAGCTGAGGTTGTGCTCTCAAGAGCCTCCAACCTACCCTTCAGCTGCTGGATGTACTGCAATAGACGCTGTTCGTCCGCCATTTTACTAGCCAGACCCTGGCGCTAATATTATGTTAGGGTCTGCGGAACGCACCAAATATATAAAGTGGAGAGGTGCGTTCGCAGCCCGGGGTCCACCGTGCAAGCAAAGCCTGCTGCTAGTAAGATGACGAAAGTAGCGAACTCTGTTATCCCGCAGAGTCGCTAAAATAAACGCCGTAGCGCGTTGTGGCAGTAAGTGCAGACACTGTTAATTCACAGAGCCGCTAACGGGATGCCACAGTGCTATATGGCGATATGTGCGAACTCACTTAGCTTCAGTGAGCCGCAAAGTAAAACGCTAGGGCGCTGTCTAGCGTCGAGAGCGAACCCTGTTACGTCACAGAGCCGCTGAGAACAAACGCCGTGTCCTGTCAGGCTCTCAGGCACACGGTTAATTGCTAAGCGAGCATAATACGTGGTCATGCGCTAATGTCCTCGCGGGAGTCACCCGCAATCTATGGCGTCTGAACGCCAGACCCTGAATACGGCAATCAAACTCCTCACCGGTTATGCCGGTAATCTAGGGCATCTAGGACACCGACCCTGACCAGCTAGCACACTAAACTCCTCACCGATTAAGTCGGTATTCTAGTGGCTTATTTCAGCCGGGTCCCTAACCACACACACGCATGACCACACTGGCGCATAGCATACAATGGTTGATATTAGCGCATGGCGGCCCAGCCATGCTACCCTTTTATAGCAACAGCCACAGGACCTTCCAGGAACAAGGACCAATGAGAACCTGTTCAGAAGACTAGTAGTAACAGGGCCTTCCTGGCGGCCAATAGGAGCCGCTGCAGTACCTGAGCATGTGACCCCTGATCTCCAATGAGAGATCTCACTCTGGGCACGCTCAGAAGGGAAAATGCAGGACTTTATCCCAAAGACGTCTGCTCCAGAACTGGCTACAATAGCAGATCCAGGAAAGGCAGCAGCAAGTCACTGCCCAGTAGTGGAGTGGGCAAGACGCCTGGAACGACGTCTCTGCTGAGCAGGCTCCACTGCGGCCGGAGACGAATGGGAGACCGCAGCGGCACTGGTTCGAGACTCCCCTTGTGCAGGAGCGGGAACTCGAACCCTAACACACACAGATGCTCATTCAGTATGTATTAGACCATAATACAAACGGCAGAAAAACGGTACTGTGTCAGAAGCGTATAGCTGTATACAGTGTAGGGGAAAATTGAAATCTCCATATATATTTCCGGAGTCACACACAGACGCTCACTCAGTATGGATTTGACCATAACACAAAAGGCATAAAAACGGTACTGTATCAGAAGCGTACAGCTGTATACGGTGAAGGAGAAAATTTAAATCTCCATATATATTTCCAGAGTCACACACAGACGATCACTCAGTATGGATTAGACTGTAATACAAAAGGCAGAAAAACGGTACTGTATCAGAAGCGTACAGCTGTATACAGTGTAGGGAAAAATTGAAATCTCCATATATATTTCCGGAGTCGCACACAGATAGTCAGCATGTATTTGTCCGTGATACCAGCCGGTACAAGGTAGTGTGAGAGGAGCGTACAGCTCTATACGGTGTGGGAAAAATGAACGCTCGGTAACTTTGCAGAAAAAAAGTATGAAAGTATTAATGCTGTGTAAAAAGCAGTGTACACACAGCAATACAGCTGTCAGGCAGCCTAATAACCAGCGCTGCTGCACACAAGAAAATCCTCCCCTGTCACTGCACACTAACTGTACAGCACAATTGCTATCAGCACAAGCACATAAGAACTTCTCTTTCCAGCCCTAACTCTCTCCCTACTGTTAAACAGCAAACAACCCTCCCTACTGTTAAGATCGGCAGAAGTAAAATGGAGGTCGGCGGTCAGGGCTTTTATAGACACTATGACGCCACCCAAAGCAAGCTAATCACTGCAATGCCCTTCTCTAAGATGGTGGTGGACGTTGCCAATGTCATCTCGTTGCCCACAGTGTATGTCATTGCTCATTGGCTGAAAAAAAGGCGCCTGGAAGCATTCTGGGAAATCCGACTTTGGCGCTCGTTTTGCTGACAGCATGGTCGTGTTCACGCTATGGCGAAAGTCGGCGACTTATGAATCTGACCGACCTGTTTCGCTCAACTCTAGTAGTCACAGAAGAAAGAATTGTTTGAGTGTGGATGAGGCCTGTATGGCAAAGAAGACATGCTCCAAACGATTTTAAAATTATATCTTTGCTACTGTATGACGCTAGAAACCGACAAAAAATTTTTAGGCCTGTGGATGAGGCCTGTATAACAGAGACTAAATATTACAAACTAGTTCAAAGTGAGATTTCCCCTACTGTAGATTGTTAGTAACAGAAGAATTTTTTTGTTGTTGTTGGATGAGGACTGTATAAGATAGACAAGATGCTACAAACAATTTCAAAGTGAGATTTCCCTACTGTATGACGTTAGTAACTGTAGACATTTTTTGGGCCTATGGATGAGGCATTTTTAACATAGACTAGATCTACAAACAATTTGAAAGTGAAATGTCCCCTACTGTATGACATTAGTAACAGAAGAACTTTTTTTGGCCTATGGATGAGGACTGTATAACATAGCGCAGATGCTGCAAACAATTTCAAAATGAGATCTCCCTTACTGTACAACGTTAGTTTCTGAACAAATTTTTTTTAGTGTGAGTGATGCCTACCCTCATCAAATACGTGCCCGACGATCATCATACAGCACCATTATCGTAGCCAAAGTGCTGAAAATACTTTAGTGGCAACGCAAATATTTTCCCACACTTTTTACCGAATGTTTCTGATTATTTTAGATTTTATAAAATTCTGCTCGTGTTTCCGATCACAAATCCGAATGTGCAATATTGTGCCGATTTTATGTTTGACGATCATTTTCCGAACAAATTTGCTCATCACTAGCTATAACTATCATGAAATCAAACGGGCTTTCAGAACTATTTCTAACAGACCCAGACCTCCCCTATGTCCTACCACAGAACCATCCCACGGAAGTGACACAATCCAATGTAACTTTCTCGACTCCCTATAGCCCCGAATTCAATATAATAAGCAGCAGCATCCACAAATATTTACCTGTCATCAATCCGGATGATATTTTACACATTATTACCAACCAAGGTTGCAGTGTTGCGAAAAGGGGATTCACCCTTGTTAACATGTTATCCACTAGTTTACTTAAAAATCACAGTTCCACTTTGAATAGCCATTTTATTAAGGGTTTCCACAAATGTGGTGGAACTAGGTGTAATGTATGCCTATAAGCTCTAAAGAAAACCTTATCTTTTCCTACATCTCCTTCATCCAACCACAATATCACTTCCTTCATTAAATGTGATATGAACTTTGTGGTATATTGTATCAGATGCCTGTATTGTCAGATCTGCTATATTGGTTGCACAAATTCAAAAAGAGGATTGCAGAGCATATATCCAACATAAATAGAAATATCAGTTTCTATTCTGGAGCAACAAATCACTTTGTATGCACTCACAAAGGGACCGTTCACATTTTGCGTTTTTATTTGAGTTGGAAAAAGTGGAACCTCCTAAGAGGGGCGGTGATTGGCAGAGAATTTTAAAGATGAGGGAGGCTTTTTGGATTCTATGTTTGGATTTTAAATCATTGAATGGAATGAATTTTAAAAATTATCTATTTTACATTTATTAATGGTATATTGCATGTTAACGTGTTCATCAGTATGTTTTCAATTGTTAATTAATGATTACAGCGTACAACGCAGAATAAATGTGAGCCGAGCCTTTTTGCAATCTTTGGAAGGCAGAGCGAACAAATGAGCAGCAGGTGAAGAATTGAAGAATTCCTTCCCGACTCCACATACGGCAATCAGACTAGTTCCCTGGATCAATGCCATATCAAGGAATCTAGTATATACAATATAACCTGTAATATTATACTTTTCAAGAAAGGCATCCAGTCCGTTCTTAAATTTTAGTAGTGAATCACACATTACAACATCATATGGCAGAGAGTTCCATAGTCTCACTGCTCTTACAGTAAAGAATCCACGTCTGTGATTATGGCTAAACCTTCTTTCCTCCAGACGCAGAGGATGCCCCCTTGTCCCCGTCACAGGTCTAAGAGTAAAAAGATCATCAGAAAGGTCTCTGTACTGTCCCTTCATATATTTATACATTGTAATAAGATCACCCCTTAGCCTTCATTTTTCCAAACTAAATAACACCAAGTGTAATAACCTGTCTTGGTATTGCAGACCCCCAGTCCTCTAATAACCTTGGTCGCTCTTCTCTGTACCCGCTCTAGTTCAGCTATGTCTTTCTTATACCCCAGAGACCAGAACTGTACACAGTATTCAAAGTGTGGTCACACTAGTGACTTGTATAGAGGTAAAATTATGTTCTCCTCATGAGCATATATGCCTCTTTTAATGCATCCCATTATTTTATTTGCCTTTGCAGCAGCTGGCTGACACTGGCCACTAAATATGAGTTTGTCGTCCACCCATACACACAGGTCTTTTTCAGTGACAGTTTTGCCCAGTGTTTTAAAATTAAGCACATAATTATACATCTTGTTTGTTCTACCAAAGTGCATGACCTTACATTTATCCCCATTAAAAATCATTTGCCATTTATCAGCCCAAGCTTCTAGTTTACATAAATCTTTCTATAATATTAAATTGTCCTCCTCTATATTAATTACCTTGCAGAGTTTAGTGTCATCTGCAAATATTGAAATTCTACTCTGTATGCCCCCTACAAGGTCATTAATAAATATGTTAAAAAGAAGCAGCCCCAATACTGACCCCTGTGGTACCCCACTGCTAACCGTGACCCAGTCCGAGTGTGCTCCATTAATAACCACCCTTTATTTCCTATCCATGAACCAGCTCCTAACCCACTTACACATATTTTCCCCTAATCCCTTTGTTCTCATTTTATGTATCAACCTTTTGTGTGGCACCATATCAAAAGCTTTTGAAAAGTCCATATACACCACGTCCACTGAATTCTGTTGGTCCAGTACGGAACTTACCTCTTCATAGAAACTCAACAGATTAGTCTGAAAAGAATGGTCTCTTGTAAACTCATGTTGACATTGGGTCATGAGGTTATTCTTCTTCAGATATTCCAGTATAGCATCTCTTAGAAAACCCTCCCGGATTTTACCCACAGTAGATGTTAAGCTCACTGGCCTATAATTTCCAGGTTCAGTTTTTGCCCCCTTTTTGAATATTGGCACCACATTTGCTATACTCCAGTCCTGTGGTACAGACCCTGTTAATATGGAATCTTTAAAGATTAAAAATAATGATCTATCAATGACTGTACTTAATTCCTGCAGTAATCGAGGGTGCATCCCATCCGGGCCTGGTGATTTTTCTATTTTAGTGATTTTTAGACGCCACCGTACTTTCTGCTGGGTTAAGCAGGTGACATTTAATGGAGAATTTTTGTTATCATTGATCATGTTATTATCTGTCATGGGATTTTCTTGTATAAATACTATTGAAAAAAAGTCATTTAGCATATTGGCTTTTTTCTCATCCTCATCCACCATTTCACCCAGACTATTTTTAAGTGGGTCAACAGTATCATTTTTTAGTTTCTTATTTATATAGTTAAAAAATATTTTGGGATTAATTTTACTCTCTCTGGCAATGAGTCTCTCTGCCTCAATCTTTGCTGCCTTGATTTGCATTTTACAGAATTTATTTAATTTTCTGTATTTATTTTATGCCTCATCACTACCTACTTGATTTAATTATTTAAATTCTTTCTGTCACTTATTGCCCCCCCCCTTACAGCTTTATTTAGCCATAGTGGTTTCCTCCTATTTCTAGCATGTTTATTCCCATAGGGTATATATTGTGCACAGGTCCTATTAAGGATGCTAATAAACGTCTCCCATTTTCTTTGTGTACTTTTAAGTCTCAGGATATCGTCCCAGTATACTGCACTAAGATCATCTCTCATCTGTTGGAAATTTGCCTTCCTGAAGTTTCGTGTCATTGTAACTAGTGTTGAGCCACCCCCGTAGTGTTCGAGTTCGGTTCGACGAACACCCGTATGTTCGACGAACTGTTCGTCGAACACCGTTAAAACCAATGGCAGGCAAACAAAAACACATAGAAACACATAGAAAACACATAGAAAACACTTCAAAGGTGTCCAAAAGCTGACAAACTGCTCAGAAGACACAACTAGCACATGGAAAAGTGACAAGTACATATAGTCATGCGAAAAGAAAAGAGGTGGAGGAGTAAAAGAGGGGGAGACACAGATATAGGCATGTCATGCCATTCTAAAACCAAAAAAGTGCGAAGCTGACACGGCCAGTCCGTTCCTGCCTGTGCGACCTGCGTGTCGCCGGGTTTGTGCCAGAGCTGCGGTGGACTCTGACGGCCAGCCCCCCTCTCCCAATACTGGTGCCTGTCCGCTGGTGGGTCGAGTAAGCCCCCCTGCTGTGGAGGAAGGT
Organism: Oophaga sylvatica; assembly: GCA_033576555.1. Lineage (NCBI taxonomy): Eukaryota > Metazoa > Chordata > Amphibia > Anura > Dendrobatidae > Oophaga > Oophaga sylvatica. The sequence continues at coordinate 802,126,437 of JARQOD010000001.1, forward strand.
CTAATCTTTTAAATTTAAATTGTCTCTCTAATTTGAATGAGTACACTTTAAATCCTTTTACAAGGATCTATTGGAGGGCAAGTCTCATGCCAGCAGCCGCGGTAATTCCAGCTCCAGTAGCGTCCAGTAAAGCTGCTGCAGCTAAAAAGCTTTTATAAGGATCGAGCTTGGCGGACCACCGCAAGGCTTCCTACCGCCAGTCCCAGCACCTGTGCCTTGGGGTGCCTTCTCGATGTTCTTCACTGAGTGTCCCGGGGGCCCGAAGCATTTCCTTTGAAAAAATTAAGTGTCCAAACTACAGGTGGTGTAGCTTGCTTAACAGCTGGGTTAATCTGCTGACTAGCAGAACTGCTACTAGGCCTAAAGTATTGCTTGGGCTAGATGCAGTTAAAAATTTGTAATTAGATACTCTCGTTGGATGCTGAGAAAGCATTCCATAGAGTCTCCTGGTACACCATATATTATTCTCTTAAAAAGCTTGGGGTAGGGGACCCTTTTATAGCCAAATTCATGGCCCTGTATCTCAATCCGTCAGCTAGGCTGAAGATAAATGGAACATTATCATCACCTTTCATAATCACCAATGGGACAAGGCAGAGATGTCCTCTGTCCCCTCTCTTATACATCCTAGTGATGGAGCACCTGCTCTCATCAATTCACGATAACCCCAATATTAGGGAGATTGAGGTGGGAGACACCGAGTGCAAGTGCTCTGCATTTGCTGATGAATGATGTCCTAGTATATATCACTCAACCACATATATCCATCACTGCTGTTATGGCTGAAATAGATCACTTTGGTACATGGTCAAATTTTAAAATCAATGCAGCGAAGTCTGAGGCCCTCGATGTTTCCCTCCCCAAATCCATACAGGATTCCATCCAGTCCAACTTTCCCTTTGCCTGGCCCTCATAGGGTATCAAATACTTAGGAATTCATATTCATAGAGACCTCTCCCGTCTATTTTTTCTTAATTTTGGGCCCTTTATTGAACAACTCCATAGAGATCTTACTTCTTGGACGGTGAAGGATTGTTCCTGGTTCGGCAGAATAAATATACTAAAAATGAACGTCCTACCTAAACTCTTATACCTCTTCCAAACCATTCCCTCAAATTTTTTGAAAATACTATGCAGTAGCTTTTGCAGATTTATCTGGGCAAGTGGGCGTCCACGCATTCATGGGGACGTTCTGATCAGACACAAACAAAAGGGGCCCTGTGGGAAAGGTAACTGGGGAATTCATTCTCTGACTCACAATGGGATAAATGTTTCTTCCTAACACATAAAACCTCAATAGGGTCTAAAGCTCAGGAAACCTCCTTCAAAATTATCTCAATATGGTACCGGGTACCAGCAGTCCTTCATAGATGGTATCCAGTGGTCTCAGATAGATGTTGGAGATGTGGGGAGGGTGAAGGGACAATGTCACACATATGGTGGGCATGACCTATAATAAATGCATTTTGGGCTAAGGTGGTTCCCATGATTGAGAAAATAACTGGTTTGACTATCCCTAATACGCCAAAAGCCCTCCTTTTATCAATGTTACCAATAAGTAAACATAGTTATAAAAGGTCATCAATAGGCTACCTAATACAGGCGGCTAAGAATATCATTCCACGACACTGGAAAAGCAGAGACCCACCCACTGTGGAGGATTGGTTTGTGCAGATCTCCCTCCATAATAGGACGGAGCATCTGATTGCCCTCTCACCGGCTGATGTTGATAGATACTGTGTGATTTGGAGGAATTGGATTGATTTGCAAAACTCTGACACCTACATCTAGCCCCCAACTAAAGTTATCCGTGATGTCGGCACAACAATGATCATAATCGCACTCTATTGATTGGTGGTCTCTCTATCTTTATATTGAAAAATACATGCTTGATCTGGATATTGATGGAAAACCCTCCCTGTACCCCCCAATGTACTGTCATTATGCATACATTTATAGTTATACTACCCCTTTTACTATGTATATTGTATTTTCTTGTACTTTTTCACCACAAAAATAAAAAATAAATTGAATTTCAAAAAAAAAAATTGTAATTACATCTACAGCCGGTGGCTACTCCACTGACTAGCAGACACTGAAGCTTTGGAGCAGACCTCTGATTCCCAGGCTATAGTATGAGTAAACAGCTCTTCACACTCAACCATCTGTGTTACCCCAAGCCATAGTGTATGTAGTTTCTTACGGTTAAAAGGGGGGGAAAAGACCCAACCCACCTGTAATTGACGATGCCAACGTCACGTAAAACACAGCAAGGGGACTCCAAAAAGAGTCTCCATTTTTTCCAAAAATTTGGGGCACAGACACCACTTAAGTAGCATCAATTGCCCCAGAGTTGCTTAAAACGGTTGGTGAGGTGATTTTAACAAATCCTCAAGCTTTTACTCTCCCCAGGATGACACAGGGGTAGAAAAAGCCTTGCGGATCCATGATTTGTTCATCTTTATGAACGTGAGTCTGTCTACATTGTCAGTGGACAGCCGCGTGCGCTTATCTGTCATCACACCACCAGCAGTGCTGAACACACGTTCAGAGAGAACGCTGGCTGCGGGGCATGACAAAATCTCCAAAGCGTGAGTGGCGAGCTCCGGCCATTTATCCAGATTGGAAGCCCAAAAAGAGCAAGGGTCCAATGACACAGTCATGGCTTCTATGTTCAGTTGGAGATACTCCTGTACCATCGTCTCTAGGCGTTGACTATGTGTCTGAGTTCTTGTCTCCTGTGGCCTTGCAAAGGATGGGCTAAAAAAGTGGTGAAAGGATTCGGCAAAATTGCTGTTAACACCAGCAGATACTGTGTTTCTGTTACGGTTTGAGTGCTGAAGACTCAACAGTCCCACGGTTGGCAAGATAAAACTGTGAGATTCACTACGTGCACCACTGGTGTTCTGTGGAAAAGCACATGTAAGATTATGCAACAGTCTCTGCTGATACTCCTGCATGCGTGAATCCCTTTCTATGGCAGGAATTATTTCGGCATATTTACTCTTGTACCGGGGATCTAAGAGTGTGGCTACCCAGTAGTCAGGATTATTTCGAATTCTGAAAATTCGAGAGTCATATTGCAGGTAGTGCAGCAAGAAGGCACTCATGTGTCTTGCACATCCAGGAGCACCAAGTCCCTGTTGTGTTGGTGGCGAGGTACGAATGATGCTTCCTTCCTATGCCCTCTTCCCACAACCTCGCACAACAGAAATGTGATCAAGGTCTACCTCATCTGATGAGTCTTCCATGCCCATTGCCAGTTCGTCCTCCACTTCTTCCTTGCCTCCTGCACCTTTCTCACTAGTTTGGCTGCTTCCATGCGCTCCCGGTTTATCCCTCTCCCCCACCCTCCTAATTGACAACTCTGGAGTTGCTTGCACAAAAAACGTGGATGGAAACAGAGCAGAGCTGAGTGGCCAAATTGTGGTACTAGCCCAAAAGGATTGGCTGGGTTAGAAGCAGTAAAACAATTTTATTAGATACACAGGTGGTGGAGCTTGGTATAGATGGACTAATAGAATGAGAACCAAAGACTGCTACAGGCCCAAAATTATTATCCAGGCAAGATGCAGCAAAAAATTATTAGTAATTTGAAAGCTGGTGGAGATTAGTATAGACGGCCTAATAGAATGAGTACCACACACTGCTACTATGCCCACAATTATTTTCCAGGCAAGATGCAGCTACAAATTCTTAGTAATTTGAAAGCTGGTGGAGCTTAGTATAGATGACCTAATAGAATGAGTACCACACACTGCACTATGCCCACAATTATTTTCCAGGCAAGATGCAGCTAAAAATTCATAGTTATTTGAAAGCTGGTGGAGCTTAGTATACAGTCATGGCCAAAAGTTTTGAGAATGACACAAATATTTATTTTTACAAAGTCTACTGCTTCACTTTTTCCAATGGCAATTTGCATATACTCCAGAATGTTATAAAGAGTGATCAGCTTAACAGCAATTACTTGCAAAGTCAATATTTGGCTAGAAAATGAACTTTATCCCCAAAACACATTTCAACATCATTGCAGCCCTGCCTTAAAAGGACCAGCTAACCTCTTTTCAGTGATTGCTCCATTAACACAGGTGTGGGTGTTGATGGAGACATGGCTGGAGATCAATCTGTCATGATTAAGTAAGAATGACACCACTGGACACTTTAAAAGGAGGCTGGTGCTTGGCATCATTGTTTCTCTTCTGTTAACCATGGTTATCTCTAAAGAAACACGTGCAGTCATCATTGCAATGCACAAAAATGGCCTAACAGGGAAGAGTATCGTAGCTAGAAAATTGCACCTCAGTCAACAATCTATTGCATCATCAAGAACTTCAAGGAGAGAGGTTCCATTGTTGCCAAAAAGGCTTCAGGGCGCCCAAGAAAGACCAGCAAGCACCAGGACCGTCTCTTAAAAGTGTTTCAGCTGCGGGATCGGGCTACCAGCAGTGCAGAGCTTGCTCAGGAATGGCAGCAGGCAGGTGTGAGTGCATCTGCATGCACTGTGAGGCGGAGACTCTTGAAGCAAGGCCTGGTCTCAAGGAGGGCAGCAAAGAATCCACTTCTTTCCAGAAAAAACATCATGGACAGACTGATATTCTGCAAAAGGTACAGGCAGTGGACTGCTGATGACTGGGGTAAAGTTATTTTCTCTGATGAATCCCCTTTTCGATTGTTTGGGACATCAGGAAAACGCCTCATTCGGAGAAGACAAGGTGAGCGCTACCACCAGTCTTGTCTCATGCCAACTGTTAAGCATCCTGAAACCATTCATGTGTGGGGTTGCTTCTCAGTCAAGGGAATCGGCTCTCTCAAGTCTTGCCTAAAAACACAGCCATGAATAAAGAATGGTACCAGAATGTCCTCCAAGAGCAACTTCTCCCAACCCTCCAAGAGCATTTGGCGATCAACAATGCCTTTTCCAGCATGATGGAGCACCTTGCCATAAAGCAAAGGTGATAATAAATGGCTCAGGGAACAAAACATAGAGATTTTGGGTCCATGGCCTGGAAACTCCCCAGATCTTAATCCCATTGAGAACTTGTGGCCAATCATCAAGAGACGGGTGGACAAACAAAAACCTAAAAATTCTGACAAAATGAAATCATTGATTGTGCAAGAATGGACTGCTATCAGTCAGGATTTGGTCCAGAAGTTGATTGAGAGCATGCCAGGGAGAATTGCAGAGGTCCTGAAGAAGAAGGGTCAACACTGCAAATATTGATTTGCTGCATTAACTCATTCTAACTGTCAATATAAGCTTTTGTTACTCACATGTTTGCAATTATTATATTTCTGTCTGTGATAAAAACATCTGTCAAACACACATAAAAACCAGAGGGCAGCAGATCATGTGAAAATATAATATTTGTGTCATTCTCAAAACTTTTGGCCATGACTGTAGATGGCCTAAAAGAATGAGTACCACA
>JARQOD010000001.1:802131965-802174806 GCA_033576555.1 Oophaga sylvatica
AATATTCCCCCCAGCTGATGGTCCTATGGGGGACCCCTCTGAGGGCCCTCCCCCGGGGGAACCCAATCTTTTCAGTTCCCAGGTTTTCCCAGCAAAACACCATTTTCTCCATGCTCACCACCACGGGCTTCCCTGTGGGCCCGGGCAGAACCCCCGGTGATTCGATCCCTTTGATGTCTGGCCCCAAAAGCTGGGATTAGGGTTTAAACCCAGTAGTTTGGGGGCTGTTGGGGGGGGCAAATGGGCCCACAAAAGGCCCCCTTTGGTCACAGAAACCTGTTTTGTTTTTTTGGGTTGCCGTCTCCTCCTCCCCACTGGCGTCAGTGACGCTGATCGCCAGATGGGATGTTTCCCCCCCCATCTTTAACTTTTACAGGGGGGCCCGGGATTTCCCCCTGTTTCACCGGGGGTAGCTGAGTGCCCGGGAGCTGGGGTCAGCTCCCCCCCTAGCCCCAAGGAATTTGGGACCCATGGCTGTTGGTGGTGGGTCTTCTTTTCCGTCACCTCTGCAGCCCCCCCATGTCCGGATAAACCCCGCTCGTCATTCGTCCCCGGTTCCTTGAGACACCCAGTGTTTTTTCCCGTCTCTCCTTCGGGGGGGGGCCCTTCTTCTTTTTTTGGTCCTGAAACCCCGAGACCCGGAAAGGGGGAAATCTCCCTTGCTGCGGACATTGCATAAAAATTTTTTTGGCACCGGGAAAACAAGATTAAAGACAGTTGAAGGGGTTTTGGGGGGAGGGGGTTTAGCCCTCACCCTCTTTTTGGGGAAAAACACACCCTAAAAAGTCTTTCAGGTATTTTCCCGAAAAAACCCCCCTGGCTGACGGATGACACCCGATACGAAAAAAGAAATTTCTTAAACAATTGGGACCCCCGTTCACAATGTTCCCACTTCCCAACAATGACCGGGTTTTTGTACAAGTAAAACCGGGGGGAACCCCAAAACCCCAATTCCCCCCGGCAGATTTTCCATAACAAAACATGTAAAACGTTCTTGTGACAAGACCCCACCTTGAGGAAAAATTTCCTTTTGGGGACAAAAATTAACCAAAATTCTTAGCAAGAAGAATTTTATCAATGGCCACGATATTAATGAGAGTTTCCAACCTGACTGTCCCTAACTTACATTTGGCCACCAAATCAGAGTCAATCAAGTTCATCGAGGACCCACAGTCCACAAAAACTGAAGTGGAAGTACAACAGTTTTCAATAAAAAGTTCCACTTTCAAGTGTAATTTAAGTAGCAAGGAAAAAGATACCTGAGAGCCTGGGCAACCTCCTTGATAGTTACCCAGACATAGGTGTTTCCTGACACCTTGGGAATAGGAGGACAGGACGGACAGTCCTTTCTCCAGTGTCCTGGATTACTGCAGTAGAAACACAGTCTCCCTTCCTGTCATTGTCTCCTCTCCCTTTCCTTGACAGCAGTGGTCCTCACTTTCATGGGCTCGGAATGAGGTGTGGCGTCGGGATTACTCGGAAGGAGAGGGACTTCTCGCTACATGACACCCCTCTCCCATATGGATGGCCTGAGTCATAGCCTCCTCCAAGAAACTAGGTGGTGGATGGAGAGCCAGAGCGTCCTTCAGATGATCAGACAGTCCCATCTGGAACTGACACCTGAGTGCTGAGTCATTCCAGGATGCCTCAGGGGACCATCGCCTGAACTCTGGGCAATACCACTCTCCCTGAACGTACAAAATTTATCTTTCTCAGAAATGGTGGCAGGAAGCTTAACCGAGGGTTCAGGAGAGTGCAAAGCAACATCTACAGACTCACCAGGTTGACTAACAGCATGAAGGGTGGTTCCCTGCACAGGCTTAACAGTCTTCATCAACTCTTTTTGTAATTAAGTATGGGAAATGGCTAGGGTCTGATGTTCCACCGATAAATCCCGCATTATCTATCTCAAACTGGACACCTGATCTGCCAAGTTACGAAACGGATCCATGACTATAGAAAAAAAATGCAAAACCCCCCCTTTAAATGTAAACACCCGAGACACCTGATTTTTACACTATGGCTGGTCCGAACAATGAAAGCAATTTTTACCATTTACCTTTTGTGTCTCCCCTTTTTCCTCATAGATTGTAAGCTTGCGAGCAGGGCATTCCTCTTGGTATCTACTTTGATCTGTGTTTATTGTTATGCTGTAATGTCTATTGCATGTACAAGTCCCCTCTATAATGTAAAGTGCTGCGGAATATGTTGGCGCTATAGAAATAAAATTACTATTATTATTATTATTATGGTCAGTGATAATGTAATGCTGCTGCAGTGCAGTATAGCACAACCTCCACCAGAGGATGCTGGTGAGGGAACAGAGGTTGCACATACAATGAAACACCACTGAGCAGCAGCACAAGTGCCACCAGGTGGCGAAAGAGTGGTCAGACGAGCCGAGTCAGAAACAGTCAGGACAAGAAGCACCTGAGGTCACAGCAATACATGTGGTCAAATAGAAGCCAAAAGTCAGAACCGAGACGAGAGACAGTAAAAGAGGTCAGAAGACAAGCCGGGTCACATACCAAGGGTTCAAGCAAAGGGAGCAAACACTAAGATGAGCGGGTGGCAGGAAAAGGAAGTCATAGGAGCAGAGTAAATGGGCAAGGGCAAAACACGGTATCAAAGGGTCAGCTGCTGTAACCAGGAAGCATGAACTATCACTGACATTGGTTTGCTGGCTATAGTAGACTGAAATAACCCCACAGAACCCAAAAAGAGGCAGAGAAGGTTAACCCCGCATGACCAGACCAAGGAGAGAATAACATTAAACAAACCCCGGTCAGGATCATGACAGTTCCTCCACAGTTAGATACAGTCATTACACAGTACATAGCAGGGCACAGTTATAAGATTATCTCAGGAGAGGAACATTTTTTAACACATTCAATTGTGGAATTTATTTCTATCCTAAGCTCAATTAACCCCTTTCTGACATTAGACATACTATCCTGTCCATGGACCTGGGCCCATATGCCCATGGACGGGATAGTACGTCATACGCGATCATCCTCGCTCAAGGGGGAGCGCGGCCGATCGCAGCCTGGTGTCAGCTGATTCTCACAGCTCATGGACCGCTCCCGCCATTTTAACCCCTGACACACTGTGATCAAACATGATCGCAGAGTTCCAGTGGCATAGGGAAGCATCGTGCAAGGAAGGGGCACCCTGTATGCTTCCCTGAGACCCTCAGAACAACACTATGTTATCGCATTGTTCCGAGGGCCTCCTTCCTGCAGTATCCCAGATCCAAGATGGCTGTGGGGTCCTTCTGGGTCCTGCAGGGAGGTGGCTTGTCAATGCCTGCTAAGAGCAGGCACCGGCAAGCCTGCTGATCTGACACAGTGCTTTGCAAAGTGTCAGATCAGCGATCTGACACTATATAGTGATATCCCATCCTAGGACAATGTAAAAATGTAAAAAAATCTATAATATAATGCTGGGAGCGTCACTCTGTCTGAAGCCTTAATAGATTGCGCAAGCGCGACGCGCCTGCACAGTCTGGACAGAGTGAAGCACCCGGGATGAGGAGGGTGGCCCAGGAGATCGCGGTATGAGTAAGCACTGAACGCATATCGCGATCTCCGGCACAACTTACCGATCTGGTGTGCCGGCGCCACGTTGTCTTGCTGGGATGGATGTCAGGAGGGGCGGGTTGTGGCGCCAATGTGCGCTTTCCGGCGCCATATTGTGGAAGACACTGCAGTGTGTCTTCAAGAAAATGGCGCTGGAAAGCGAGGACTGCGCAGGCGCCGATACTGCTATCATCGGCGCATGCCCAGTCCGCGCTTTCCGGCGCCATTTTCTTGAAGACACACTGCAGTGTGTTCAAGAAAAAGGCGCTGCAAAGCGAGAACTGCTCAGGCGCCAATACAATCCTGCACCTCAAGGCGAGACTCAGGGCCCATATGAGTGTCTGCATGAGAATGGTGCGGTGTGCGCAGGCGCACAGTGAATGTAACTGTCGCCTACGCATCACCGCCATTTTAAAAACCACTGCCCCCTCTGCTTACATCACTCCTGCATTTAAATATGTAGCTGACGCCCACAAATCCCCCCCAGTTAAAAAAAAAAAAAAAACAGAACTGTGCCACACAGTGCCTCTGGAGTCCTGTCAGAAAAAAAAGCGGTACGATATATACAGATAAATTCCGCACCACACAAGGGCCTCTGGTTCTCACAGAAAAAAAAATTGGGCACATATATTCTGCGCCATCCAGTTTCTCCGGGGTCAGAAAAATAAAAAGTTGACACATATATTCTGCGCCATACAGTGCCTCCGATGTCAGAAAAATAAAAAGTTGGTCATATATATTCTGCGCCATTCAGTGCCTCCGGTGTCAGAAAAATAAAAAATTGGGCACATATATTCTGCGCCATACAGTGCCTCCGGGTCTTGACAAAAAATAAAAAATTGCAGCACAAATAATCTGCGCCATACAGTGCCTCCGGTGTCAAAAAATAAAAATTTGGGCACATATATTCTGAGCCATACAGGGCCTCGGTGTCAGAAAAATAAAAAATTGGCCACATATATTCTGCGCCATCCAGTGCCTCCGGTGTCAGAAAAATAAAAAGTTGGCCACATTTATTCTGTGCCATCCAGTGCCTCCGGTGTCAGAAAAATAAAAATTGGGCACATATATTCTGCGCCATACAGTGCCTCCGGTGTCTGACAGAAAAATAAAAAATTGCGCACAAATAATCTGCGCCATACAGTGCCTCCGGGTGTCAGAAAAATACAAAATTGGGCACATATATTCTGAGCCATACAGGGCCTCCGGTGTCAGAAAAATAAAAAAATTGGCCACATATAATTCTGCGCCATCAGTGCCTCCGGTGTCAGAAAAATAAAAAGTTGGCCAATTTATTCTGCGCCATCCAGTGCCTCTAGTGTCAGAAAAATAAAAAATTGGCACAATATATTCTGCGCCATATAGTGCCTCCGGTGTCAGAAAAATAAAAAGTTGGTCACATAAAATCCTGCGCCATACAGTGCCTCCGTTTCTGACAGTAAAAAAAAAAATTGGTCACATAAATCTGCGCCATACAGTGCCTCCGGTCTCAGAAAAAAAAATATTGGCACTTATATTCTGCGCCATACAGAGCCTCCGGTGTCTGACAGTAAAATAAAAATATGGCCACATATATTCTGAGCCATACAGTGCCTCCGGTGTCAGAAAAAAAATAAAAAATTGGTCACATATATCCTGCGCCATACAGTGCCTCCGGTTTCTGACAGTAAAAAAAAAAATTGGTCACATATAATCTGCGCCATACAGTGCCCTCCGGTCTCCAGAAAAAAAAATATTGGGCACTTATATTCTGCGCCATACAGAGCCTCCGGTGTCTGACAGTAAAAAAAAAAAATGGCCACATATATTCTGAGCCATACAGTGCCTCCGGTGTCAAAAAATAAAAAATTGGGCAATATTATTCTGCGCCATACAGTGCCTCCATGTCAGAAAAATAAAAAATTGGCACATATATTCTGCGCCATACAGTGCCTCTGGTGTCAGAAAAATAAAAATTGGCCACATATATTCTGCGCTATACAGTGCCTCCGGTGTCAGAAAAATAAAAAGTTGGCCACATATATTCTGCGCCATACAGTGTGTCCGGTGTCAGAAAGAAAAATAAAAACTTGCGCACATATAATCTGCGCCAAACAGTCCTCCGGTCTCAGAAAAATAAAAAATTGGGCACATATATTCTGCGCCATACAGTGCCTCCAGTGTCAGAAAAAAAACTAAATTGGCCACATATATTCTGCGCCATACAGTGCCTCCAGTGTCAGAAAAAAAATAAATTGGCCACATATATTCTGCGCCATACAGTGCCTCCGGTGTCAGAAAAATAAAAAGTTGGCCACATATATTCTGCACCATCCAGTGCCTCCGGTGTCAGATTAATAAAAATTTTGGGCCACATATAATCTGCGCAATCCGGTGCCTCCGGTGTCAGAAAAATAAAAAATTGGGCACATATATTCTACGCCATACAGTGCCTCCGGTGTCAGAAAAATAAAAAATTGCCCACATATATTCTGCGCCATACAGTGCCTCCGGTGTCTGACTGAAAAATAAAAAATTGGTCCCAATATTCTGCACCATACAGTGCTTCCGGTCTCAGAAAATAAAATTGGGCACATATATCGCGCCAAAACAGGCCTCTGGTCAGAAAAATAAAAAATGGCCACATATATTCTGCGCCATCCAGTGCCTCCGGTGTCAGAAAAATAAAAAGTTGGTCACATATATCCTGCGCCATCCAGTTGCCTCCGGTATCTGACAGAAAAAAAAAAATTGCCCACATATATTCGGCGCCATACAGTGCCTCCGGTGTCTGACAGAAAAATAAAATATTGGTCACATATATTCTGCGCCATACAGTGCCTCCAGTTTCTGACAGTAAAAAAAAAATTGCGCACATATAATCTGCGCCATACAGTGCCTCCGGTCTCAGAAAAATAAAAATTTGGGCACATAATATTCTGCAACATACAGGGTCCTCCGGTGTCTGACAGAAAAAAAAAAATTGGGCACATATATTCTGCGCCATACAGTGCCTCCGGTGTCAGAAAAATAAAAAGTTGGCCACATATATTCTGCGCCATCCAGTGCCTCCGTGTCAGAAAAATAAAAAATTGGGCAGATATATTCTGCGCCATACAGTGCCTCCAGTGTCAGAAAAATAAAAAGTTGGCCACATATATTCTGCGCCATCCAGTGCCTCCGGTGACAGAAAAATAAAAAGTTGGCCACATATATTCTGCGCCATCCAGTGCCTCCGGTGTCAGATAAATAAAAAATTAGGCACATATATTCTGCGCCATACAGTGCCTCCAGTGTCAGAAAAAAAAACAAAATTGGCCACATATATTCTGCACCATCCAGTGCCTCCAGTCTCAGAAAAATCAAAAATTGGGCACATATATTCTGCGCCATACAGTGCCTCCAGTGTCAGAAAAAAACAAAATTGGCCACATATATTCTGCACCATACAGTGCCTCCAGTCTCAAAAAAATCAAAAATTGGGCACATATATTCTGCGCCATACAGGGCCTCCGGTGTCTGACTGAAAAAAAAAACATTTGGTAAACTTTAAAACCTTATTTGTTCCGTAAAATCACAATAATGCCACCCAAACGCAAGCAAGTTCTTTCTCAGGAGGAAACTGAGGCTAAAAGAAAAAAAAGGGCAGAAGCTCAAAAGGTTCGTAGAAGTAGAGGTAAAAAACAGCACCTTAAATTGCAGTGTGAAGACACTGTCAGAAGAAAGGCTGCCCGTCATAATCTTACACAAGAAAAGCGTCATCAGATGCGCAAAGCTGACGCTGAAAGGCATAGGTCTGCCCAAGAGAGTATGATAGAAGGTGAGCTTCAGCAGCATCGCAAAGCCAATGCTGAGACAAAAAGAGTAGCCCGTGCTAAACAACCTGCCCGCTGGGTAAGAACGTAAGATGTCGCAACACTGCTTTACTGACTGAAAACTTCAATGAAGATGACATTGAAGCGTGCTATCTTGGCCCAATGAACAACAAATGCTCATTTTGTAATGCTAAGCATTTCCAAAATAAAATTACAACAAACTGCTGTCATAATGGAACCATCATACTGGAAGAAGTACGAATGAATCCCTATATTACTAATTGCATGAAGAGATTGGAACCAAACTCCAAGAATTTTATGGAAAACATAAGATCACACAATAGTGCAAACGCTTTTGCATCATTGGGTGCACAAATTGACCAATCAATTAACAGGTGATCAGGTCCTTTCTGCTACAGAATCCATGGGCAAATTTACCATGCAACATCTGCGCTGCACCCTAACCAAGGTGAATCACCAACATTCGCCCAGTTATATATTCTGGATTCGGATCAAGCCTTGAATGAAAGAATGCAAAATCCAGCCAACAGTGGATGCATTCGTAATGTTATGGAAAATCTACAAAAAATTCTCGAAGACATCAATCCTTTCTCCAGACAATACAAAAATATGTTGCAATTTGAACAAGAAGAAATGCTAAAAGCAAATCTAGAAACCGAATGCCTATTGAATATAGCATTACTTTCGTGAGAGAAAAAGTAAATACGATGCACCCTGGCAGAATCAATGCTCCAACTGCCAGAGGGGAAATTGCTGCCATTTTCCACAGCGCAGATGGTGCACCCCCAGAATACCGTGACATTACCATTCATCCCAAAATTGGCACTTTACAAAATATATCTATCCTGAGTAGAGTCTGTGACCCAATGTGCTACCCTTTGCTTTTTCCTTATGGTGACTCTGGTGGACTACAGAACTAAAAAAAAACAGTTGGTCGAGGAAATGTGACTCAACTTCAATGGTATTCATACCACTTTGCCATTCGTGATGGTACTTTTAACCAGTTCCTTAATGCAGGAAAGCTGACACACCAATTTATGGTTGATGCCTATTGCAAAACTGAAGCAAACCGTTTAAATTGGGTACGCAAAAATCAAAGTACTTGTAAGAGCTGAAGAATATGACGTCCTACACCAATTCGTAACCAACCACCATTTCATGGACATAGATATCCTGCCTGGAAAAAAAGTCATACTGCCATCAACTTTCCAAGGAAGTCCAAGAAATATGGCACAAAATTACCAAGATGCCATGGCAATGGTCAGGAAATATGGCCAACCAGACCTATTTGTAACAGTAACGTGCAATCCAAAATGGACGGAAATAAGAGAAAATTTACTTCCCAGCCGGCAGCCATGCGACAGGCTGGATTTAGTAGCACGAGTATTTAACATGAAACTAAAATTGCTACTTGGAGACTTAACCACATACCACAGATTTGGACATGCTATTGGTATGGTGTATGTAATTGAGTTCCAAAAAAGAGGGCTCCCTCACGGACACATCTTGGTTTTTATGTCCCCAGAATACAAAGCCTGGGATAAAGAAAGAATTGACAAAATTGTTTGTGCAGAGCTCCCGCACAAAAACACTCATCCCAAGCTTTATGAAATTATAAAATCTTGCATGATACACGGTCCATGTGGCCAACTTAATCCAAATGCACCATGTATGGACAATGGGAATTGTACCAAAGGCTTTCCCAAAGATTTCTGTTCCGAAACTAACAGCAATGTAAATGGATACCCTAAATACCAACGCCGGGATGATAACAACTTTGTTGCACTTGGTGGAAACAAGATTGATGGGTTGTGCCTTACAATCCTTATCTTTCCTTAAAATACAATGCCCACATAAACGTTGAGATTTGCAGTTCTATACAAAGTGTAAAATATTTGTTCAAATACGTTTACAAAGGGCATGATTGCGCAAATATCCAGTTTGTTACTTCTGCCACAGAACAAGAAGCTATGGTTGAATGGGATTAAGGAAAAAATTACTTAGAAACTCAATATGTAAGTGCACCTGAAGCATGCTGGAGACTCAGGGATTATAAAATGCACCATCAAACTGATCATGTGGAAAGATTAAATGTCCACCTTGAGGACAAGCATACAATATGTTTCATACCAGGTAACGAAGCTGAAGCTGTGCAGCAGAAAAACACCAAGTCTAAACTTCTTGCTTGGTTTAAACTGAATCGGGAAGATCCTAACGCCCAACGATATTTATACATTGAAATCCCTGAACATTACACATGGGATGATAAAAATGTTACATGGAAACCACGCAGCAAAGGTCATAAAACCACAATTGGCAGAATGTTTAACGTTAGTCCATTAGACAGAGAAAAATACTTTCTCCGAATTCTCCTTCTCAATGTTAGAGGGGCAACATCTTTTGAGGATCTCAGAACAACTGAAGGAAACTGTTTTGTTACTTTCCAAGAAGCATGTATTGCTAGAGGGTTAACTGATGATGACTCTGAATGGGATACTTGCCTAACAGAAGCTGCCACTTATCAAATGCCAATACAGCTTAGACAATTGTTTGCATTTATTTGCATCATGTGTGAGCTGTCTAATGCCGCAGCATTGTTTCAAAGGCACAAGAAAAATCTCATGGAACACTATACCAAATGTTTCCCTCATGTAGAAAAGGCCCTCTATATGACATTACAGGAAATTGAGTCTGTGTTACGGACACATGGAAAGTCATTACAAGATTTTGGCCTACAACTTCCTGTTGGCAAGTACGATGATCCAATCAATTCTAGCAAATATTACGACCCTGTTGCGGAAAAGGATTTGTATGAGAAGAAATTCAAAATGTTAAACCCAAAACAACTAAAGGATTTGGAAAAAATCACAGAAGCTATTGAGAATCCCAACTTGGAAAAACGTCTATTTTTTATTGATGGACCTGGTGGAAGTGGCAAAACATTCCTGTATAATACAATCATGCATTACTTTCAGAGCAAAAATGAATTAGTCTTGCCATGTACATTTACAGGCATTGCTGTCACTTTGCTAGAGGGAGGCCGAACTTCCCATAATCTGTTCAAACTGCCTATACCAATTAATGAAACGTCGACGTGCAATATTCGTCATGGCAGCAATACTGCCAATGAGTTGAAAAGTGCCAAACTCATAATCTGGGACGAAGCTTCTATGGCTCCAGCTCATGCTGTAAATGCAGTTGACACATTATACAAAGAACTCATGGCTGAAGATCCAAAAGTCCCGTCCAAAAAAACGTTCGGAGGTGCGGTGTTCCTTTTTGGTGGAGATTTTCGACAAATCCTTCCTGTTGTACCACATGGCAGCAGAACGCAAATAATTTCAGCATGCATGAAAAACAGCAATTGTTGGAGGAATATTGAAGTCCTCAAATTGGATCAAAACATGTGTACCAATGAGGACAATGTCCCGAAGAACATCAAGGCTTTTCCCAATGGCTTTTAAACCTTGGAGGTGGAAAACTTCAAGAACCAGGACTAGAGGAAGGCATCTTTGAAATTCCTTCTGTCTGCATTGAAAATGGATATATTGTTAACGCTGTCTTTCCTCAAGTCATACAACCAGAAGATAAAAGCATTGCAAACCGTGCAATCCTAACTCCAACAAACAAACATTCACATGAACTGAATGAAAATGTTCTTAAACGAATTCAGTCTGAATTGAAATGCTACACCAGTATTGATTCCATTCAGCAAGATACTGCAAATACTGAGGAAGCAGCAAACTATCCAATGGAGTTCTTAAACAGCTTAACGCCTGGTGGTATGCCTCCTCATAGATTAAATTTGAAAGTTGGCGCAGTAGTCATGCTATTAAGAGACCTTAACTCAACAAAAGGTCTTTGCAATGGCACCAGAATGGTTGTGAAGCAAATGATGTCAAAAGTCATTGACTGTGAAATCCTCACCGGATCATTTAAAGGTACAAGGGTATTCATTCCCAGAGTTATTCTCGCACCAAGCGATCCTGATCTTCCTTCTACTTTAAAACGAAAACAGTTTCCCTTAAAACTTGGTTATGCTATGACCATCAACAAAAGTCAAGGGCAAACACTAGATTCAGTTGGCATATATATTTGCCATCTCCAGCCTTCAGCCATAGCCAACTTTATCTCGCCTTTTCAAGGACAAAATCCTTCCGGCAAGTCAAAGTCAAAGTTTTCGCTACTGATCAACAAGGCAACTTAAAGGAAGACCACAGAGTTTACACCAAAAATGTTGTTTACAAAGAAGTTTTTGAACAATAATTTTTTTCTTTAGCTAATAGTTTAATAAAATTAAAAATGTTATATATAACAGTGAATGTGTCTTTCTGTTCAAAGCCAAAATGGGTGACGCCTGTGCAGTGTGGTGCCTGAGTCAGAACGTGTGCATACTGCACTACGATGCCATTTTAATGAAGACACTGTGCGTGCAAATTCCTAGACACAGTGTCTTCAACAAAATGACGTCAGATATTGTGAGATACGCACACGCTGACTCAAGTTCTATTTTATGCTTTTTTTCACCCCATATTTGCAACACATCCATGTGTGCTTTTTACTGCCATCAAGATCTGGTCGATGACACAAATCGCTGATCGGCCTCCAGTTTTTGATTTTTGTTTTGCGTGAAAAAAGTATAAAAAAATAATAATTTAGATTAATTGATAGGACTAGATCATGGACAATAAAAATATGTTGCAGTAATCAGCGTCTACTACAGTATTTTTTTACTGAATTTAGTCAGGGTAATTGTCAGATAGTGTGGAAAACAAGAATCACATCAGTTTGTGCGTCTTATAGACATCGAGCACTGATCATCGACGCATCAATGATCAACCTCTGGTAGTCAGTTTTTGTTTTTCTAGTGAAAAAAATAATTTTTAAATTGTTTAGGTTAGTTGATAGGGCTAGACTAGGGACATTAAAAATATTCTGTAGCGACTATAACAGTATTTTTTACTTAATATAGTCAGGGTTAGCGTCAGATAGTTGCAGGCGCTCAGTAATTTTTTTTCTACTGACATCCGTTTAGTAAGTTTGTTTTTTATTTTACCAAATTTTTATATTCTTTTTATTTTATTTTTCTTTCTAGGTTCTCTTCTTAGTTTTTTCTCTTCTAAATAAAAAAGTTTACACAAAACACACACACACACTCATCTGTATAAAATTTGGAACACATTTAAACACCGCATAGTTGAAAAAATGTCCCGCTCGTCCCAATCACAGTATTCAGCGGCGGAGACATGCACTTTCCTTGCCTCAGACACTGATGGTGAGAGAGGTAATGCCACTTTCCTTTATTTTTCATCCTCCTTCTACTCTTCCTTTCCCTCAATTGATACTGAACCATTAAGCAGACATCCCAGGACAGAAAATGAACCCACAATCACTAACCCTATATGGACCTCACTCCCCTAAGAGTATAAGCCACTGATTCCTGATTTTGTGGCACAATCAGGAATCAAATTTGACACCATCAGCTTCACAGAAATAAACTTTTTCAAAGTCTTTTTCTATGAGGATTTTGTAAACCTCATGGTGACCAAGACAAATTTGTATGCCCAACAATTTTTGGCACAAAACAGCCCTTCATAAATTTTCTAAATGGACTCCTGTAGACGTAGTAGAAATTTTGACTTTTTGGTGCCTTGTCCTTAATATGAGTTTAGTGAAGAAGCCAGAGCTTCGGCGATATTGGAGTGCTCATGTTTTATACAACACTCCACTGTTCTGCATGGCTATTACTTTAAACGATTTGAGGTTATCCAAAAACAGTGTGCATTACAGTGATAATGCACAATGTCCTCCCTGAGGTGACCCCCACTTTGTTCGACATATTAAAGTTCGACCTGTCATTGAGCACTTCAGCAGCAAGTATGCTGAGGTGTACATTCCCCAAATGGATATATGCATGGATGAGTCCCTAATAGATTTTAAGAGGAGACTCATATTCTGGCAATACCTCTCCAGCAAGAGGGCCAGGTATGAAATTTAGCTCCACAAAGTGTGTGAGAGTACCTCAGTTAACACCTACAGATTTAGAGTTTATGAAGGTAAGGACACCCAGACTGAACCTCCTGAATGTCCCCTTGTCCTGGAAGTGAGAAAATTGTGTGGGATTTGGTGCACCAACTGTTGGATGAAGGTTATGACCTCTATGTAGATTACTTATATACCAATATCCCACTCTTTAAGCCCATCTCTGCTTGAGCTAGTGCAGCATGCAGTACTAGCCACAAAATTTAGATAGTCTTCACTAAGACATTAACTGGGTAGTTGCTCAGAAAAGGTGAGAACAGAGTCCAATGTAGCAACAACATACTGGTGATCAAGTACAAGGACAAGAGAGATGTCCTTTTTTGA
Source organism: Oophaga sylvatica (assembly GCA_033576555.1). Lineage (NCBI taxonomy): Eukaryota > Metazoa > Chordata > Amphibia > Anura > Dendrobatidae > Oophaga > Oophaga sylvatica. The sequence continues at coordinate 802,145,725 of JARQOD010000001.1, forward strand.
CCACTTGACATGGTGATGGGAACACCCACCGCTTGACAAGTTAGCTCTACACAGGTCACCAAACCAGATTATGTACTGGGATACAAAAAATAAAAGGGGGGAACTGATCTCTCTGATCAAGTCTTACAGCCATACAGTACCATGAGAAAAACCAAGGTGTGGTGCAAGAAGCTGGCTGTGTACATTGTACAGATGGCAATGTACACATTTGTGCTATCACAATGTGTAGGCCAGATCGATACGTACCTTCAGTTCCTGGAGGTAATAATTAAGGACCTACTCTTTGGAGATTAGGAAAGAGCGGGCACCAGTACTTCCAGAACTGAAGTTCCTCATATTGTACATTTCCTCGATGAGGTTCCTCAAATCATAAAGAAAAGAAGGTCTCAAAAGAGGTGCCAGGTGTGTTACAGAAGAGGAATACACAAGGACACCACTTATCAATGCAACTCCTGCCCTGACAAACATGACCTGTGTATAAAAGAATGCTTCAAACTGTACCACACAACCATGGACTACTAAAATAATTTCTGACTTACACAACTCACGTATGCCAACCTGACATACACTACACAACTCATGTATGCCAACCTGACGTATACTACACAACTCATATATGCCTACCTGATGTACTCTACATTACTCACGTAAGCCACTACATTATACAATTCACATACCAGGAAACACTACATCAATTCCAATATAGGGTAACTTGTGGGGCATTTCCACTGTTTGGGCACCTCAGGGGCTTTTCAAATGCAACATGATATGCACAGACCATTCCATTAAAGTCAGAATTCACTCCTTCCCTTCGGAGCCCTGTCATACACCCAAACAATACTTTTCTCCCAAATATGGGGTATCATCATACTTAGGAGAAATTGCACAACAAATTTTAGGGTCAACTTTCTCCTATTATCTGTCATTGTATTCCTGACTGTAATAATAATGAGGCTGCAGGAAAGATTTCCTGGAAAAAAACAGGAAGTATGAGTCTGTAATAGCCCCATTTGTCTGTGTGAAAATTGCAATATTTAGTTTTACTATTTTTAAAACAGATTGTGATATGAAGAAAAAAACTGACATTTTAAAAATACATGTAACACAAAAATAATTTAAATAATAGGTCTGTCTCTTAACATATATAACTTGTTAGGCTTTGCGGAACGCACTAAATAAAATATGATGGTAAAGAGCATTCACAACCCGGGTCCACCATGCAAAGATGGGAAACCGCATCTTGTGAACAATAGTGCAATGTAGCAGCGAACTGGCACCGTAAACACACCGAGTTAAACTTCACTCGGTGTGAACAGAGTGCAAGTAACTGACTCTGTTACTTCACAGAGAAGTACACCAACTAAGAGCACTCAAAGCTGTGCCCTGTTAGGCTTTACAGGAGCATAGCAGAAATGACGCTAAGTGGAGGGCCCTATAGCTACCCCCCAGGGAAACTAAACTGGTTGTTGTGCTTGTTCTGTGACTCTGCTGTGCTAACCGCACACAGGATGGGAAACAGATACCAAGCCAAGCGAGAGTTCCCACGCTACACTGCCTGACCAGAAATACGCTCGTAGAGCAAGTATCAGCACACATGTATATGGAGTGGTCATGCTTCCACCAACACATACACACACAGGAAGTGTAAATGATCCTCGCGTGTCAACGGGCGCCCCAAAGATCCTTTTATAGACTGCGCCTATGTTCAGTCATACAGGACCTTGCTCGCTGACCAATCCAGGGCAGCTGACGAACGACCACCAATGAGAGATTGCCACCTCACGAGCATGCTCAGTAGAGCGAATCCTGGACTTAGCCTCAGGAATGACTGCTCGCCACTGTCTAATGTTAGTTACCATAGCTGAACCTGGAGAGGCAGTGGTAACAATACGTACAGCCCGAGTCTGAGCAAGACGATGAGACTGATGTCTTTGTTGAGCATCTGCTGCGGTCAAGGCTATTTGAGAGACTGCAGTAGAAGCTAAGGCTTGGGATCCACCCTGTGCAGAGGGAGAATCCTGATGCTTAGCATAACTTCTAATAATTTTCTCTTTAAATCATATCATATACATTTAGGTGCATGCAAACATGTATGTCTTTTTAGGGTAAACTGAAAGCTATATTTAATTGTATTAGTTGGTAGTTGACCTCTCCTTCAAAAACTTATTGTAGTATAATATAGTATATACTAGACCATCAGGAAGGATTATTGAGTGGTTAGTTATACAATTCCAGATGTCTGCAGTCATCACTAGCGGGAGCTTAACCCCTTTACCCCCCACAGCTGTATGCAACTTCATGACTAGGCCAAATTTAACAATTCTAACTAGTGAAAGTTTATGTAGTAACAACTCTGGAACACTTCAACAGATATCACTGACTCCCGTACTGTTTTTTCGTGACATATTGTATTTATTGATAGTGGTAACATTTATTTTATATAACCTGTGTTTATTTATGAAAAAAAAAATGGAAATTTGGCTAAATGTTGCAATTTCGATACTTTTATTTTGTATACCCTTATATTGGAGAGTTATGTCACACAAAATAGTTAATAAATAAAATTTCACACATTTAATTTTTTTGTTAGAAAATTATTAGCTAAAAGTTGACTAGCAATTTCTCATTTTTTCAACTAAATTCTCAAAACTATTTTTTAGGGACCACATTACATTTGTAGTGACTTTGAGGTGTCTGTATGGCAGAAAATACGCAAATTTGACACTATTCTGAAAACTGCACCCCTCAAGGTGCTCAAAACCACATTCAAGAAGTTAATTGACCCTTCAGGTGCCTCAGGAATTTACTGAATATGGAAGGAAAAAGTTAGCATTTAACTTTATTTCACAAAAATGTTAATTCATACCCAAATGTTTTTTATTTTCACAAGGGTAACAGAAAAAAGAACCCAAAAATGTGCTGTGCGATATCTCCTAAGCATGCTGATAAGAAGGGAAGGAGCACAATTTGACTTTTTGAATGCAAAATTTGATAGAATAATTAGCAGACACCATGTTGTGTTTGGATAGCCCCCGTTGTGACTAAACAGTGGAAAGCCCCCACAAATGACATAATTTTTTAAACAAAACCCCTCAGGGAACTTATCTAGATGTCTAGTGAGCACCTTGAATTATCAGGTGCTTCACAGAAGTTTATAATGTAGGGCCATGAAAATTAAAATAAACATTATGTTTTTCCCACAGAAATATTCTTGAAATACCAGGTGATTCGCAGATGTTTATAACATTGAGCTATGAAAATAAAAAAAATCATTTTTCCCACAGAAATATTTTTTTAACCCCAAATTTGGCATTTTCGTAAGAGTAACAGGAGAAATTGCACTATACAATTTGTTGTGTAAATTCTCCTGAGTATGGCAATACCCAATGTGTGGAGGAAAATTACTGTTTGGGTGCACAGCAGGGTTTGTAAGGGAAGGAGCGCCATTTGACTTCTTGAAAGCAAAATTTGCTGGAATAATTTGCGAATGCCATGTCGCATTTAGAGACCTCCTAAAAGTTGATACTCCCCCAAAAGTGAAACCAGTTTGGAAACTAGACCCCTCAGGGAACTTATTTAGATGTGTGCTGAGCAACTTGAACTCACAGGTGCTTCACAGAAGTTTCTAACGAAGAGCCATGAAAATTAAAAACAAACATTATGTTTTTCCCACAGAAATTTTCTTTTAGTCTCAATTTTTTTATTTCCTCAAGGTAACAGGAGAAAATGGACCCCAAAATTTTCTGTGCAATTTCTCCTGAGTATGGAGATACCCATATGTGGTGAAAAAATACTTTTTGTGCGCACGGCAGGGCTCAGAAAGGAAGGAGTGATGTTTTGGAATGCAGATTTTGATGGAATGGTCTGCAGGTGCTATATCACATTTACAAAGCCCCTGATGTGCCTAAACAGTGTAAAACCCCCCTCATGTGACCCCATTTTGGAAACTAGACCCCACAAGGAATGTTTATAAATGTGTGGTGATCACCATGAATAGTAATGAGCGAATTTGTTAGGAAAACGATAGCCAAATTCGGCACGAATATGGCACATTTGGATTCGTGATCGGAACCCCGAGACAAATTTTATAAAATCAGTAAAATCAATAACATTCGGTAAAAGTGCGGGAAAATATTTGCGTTGCCACAAATATATTTTCAGCACTTTAGCAACGACAATGGTTGTGCATCATGAGCGTTTGGCATGTGTTTGATGAGGGGAAGGGGTTTGGAGAGATCAGAAGCCAGAGTTCTTGTAAACACAGCATAGCAGTCAGATTTTTTTCCTAACTTTAGATTTGCACATTGCGTCTAGCCAGTCAGAGCACGGAAACACCCACAATATCCTGACACTACGACTTGTGTCATCGGCTGCTGATCTCACATGTCCCTCTCCACATAAATAGCAGGACATCTTGTTTTTGTGCCATTTTGACACTGTAAGAGCGCAGAGAAGCTGCTCCTGATGCTGCCAATGTTAACAGCAAGATTTTAGCTAGTTAGTTAGGAAGTTGTATATCAGTCAGATAGTGTAGCTAGATATTGTCCAGTGTGGCTGTAAAATTTACCTTACAGAATATGGTTTTTTTTGGGCCATTACTGAGGTCTACAGACAAAGCCAAGTAGCTCGAATGGCGAAGTTTCGTTACAAAATCACCTATAAGAGAGGAGCAGAGAATACTCATGCCAACGCTTTATCCCGAGTAAACTACGGGGAGCCAGGGCTTAACTGTGATGAAGAGCTGGAGGCTGAAGAGGTTCCTAGATTCAGGGACTCTGCCAGGACGGTGGCAGCTACGCTGGAACATGTGCAGACGACGCCCCGTGCATGTCTACTGGGACAACCCCTTGATAAATGGGTCCGATTACAACAGGAAGATGAATAATTGTCTCAAATGAGATCCAATCAACTGCCCAACCAGCAAGAGAGAGATGCTCTGTCCCTTGATGCTTTGCGGATGCTGCGGCAGTGGGAGAGACCACAATTGCATGATGGAATCCTGTACCGGAAAGTTATTTTGCCACGGGAGCTGGCATCACCTGGCAAATAGTGAGTGTTGCTGCCTCAATTGGCTACAGAGGCAATTGAAAGAGGAGCTCACTTCGGACCGGAAAAGACCTTCCAGTGGCTATAACGGCTACTGTACCATCCTCTGTTGAAAACTGTAGTGGAGGAGATTTGTCAACTATGCCAGAACTGCAAGTTAGCCAAGCCTCCTGAACAAAGAGCCCCTACACAAGTCATTGTGATGTCTGCTCATCTGGAGCTACTAATTGGCCCAGCACATCAAGGATATGAACATTGCTTAGTGATGACGGATCACTTCACAAAGTTTGCTGTTGTGACTCCGACGTGAGATCAGACTGCTGAGTCTACGGCCTACGCCATTTGTAAGAACTTCATACAGGTATACGGGTGTCCAAAATGCATATCCTCAGATCAAGGCGCATGCTTTCTTGGAAAAGTGATGGAGGAATTACATCAGTTGTATCATATCGAGAAGTCTCAGACGACACCCTACCATCCCCAGGGAAATGGGGCCTGCGAGCAGTTCCACCGTACTCTGATCCAGATGTTGAGGACCTTGGAAGAGGATTAGAAGGCCCTGTGGCCGGAATATGTGGCCGAGTTGGTATGGGTGTATAACAATCAAAAACACAGCACAACTGGGTAAACGCCCTATACTCTCCTGTTTCGTTGACCGGGGAAAGAAATTACGAACTGGAGCTAGAGCCCAAGGAAGACTACCCACGGATGGGGGTGTCTACTTGTGTTCGAGAACACTGGCATCGGTTACAGACTCTACATCGATTGGTACGAACCAATTTCAAGAGTTGGCACATCCCAGGACCGCTCCTCTGCATGGGACAGCTCTTTGGGCTGGAGACTGTGTTCTGGTATGGGAGAAGCACCCTGGAGATAAGCTGGAGTCCTGATGTGAAAAGAACCCGTACCGGTTGAAGTCGCCGCTAAGTGACCCATCTACGAGATTCAGCCAGAGGGAGAGTGCCCCTACTCACATAGTTCATCAAAACATGTTATGATCCTGCTTGTTGAGAGATCCTGATCATCAACCAGAGATATTGGATGCTCCAAATGTGGTCCCGCCGGTCCCTACTGAAGATGATGAGGATGAACCCGACACTGATGGTTGAGTCATCGAAAATGTGCCTTCCAACCTCCGAGGACAGCGTGATTCAGTTGCTCCCGTGGAATCTACTACTCATTCTATCTTACGGTGCTCCGAACGATCTACAGTAGGAGTATCTCCTAACCGATACAACCATGATCAGTTTGTTTGGCAGCAAATAGTTCAAAAACTAGAAGAGTGTCAGCGTGAGCTAACAAAACTTTCACCCGTGGTGGAATGGTGAGCTAAAAGAGAGGGAGAATGTAAGAGGAATAAGCAATAAGCAACAGGTGACTAGGCCAGAGCTGAGTGACCAAGTACTCTTATACACCGCATATTGAAGCCTTGCTCCAGCGGTTCTCTGTACTAAATGGAGCACAGTGTTTGGCTTTCTGGAGTATGGAAACTCCCCGCATCCTTCAAAGACTCTTCCCCTGTTCCGTGGATTGGAACCCCGTTCCCTACAGACACCTTTGAGACGTCACATGCCGGCTGTTATTGATGCAACCATTGGAGAACCGAGACGCTGCAAACAAGACTACTACAGACTGATAAGTTTTTCTGCCTTTTTTACTATTGAACTATCGTTCGCCCCTGTCCTACCCCTACCAAGCTCCCAGTTCTGCCCAATTCCCTATCACACTCCGGTGTCCCTTCACTCCCTGCATGGAGTTTACGTGTTGTTAATAAATCTGTTAACTCTTGATCTGCCTCCTGACCATGACAACATCTCATGTTCCTGCGGTTACATCACATGTTTGAAAAAGGTCATATTGACCGAAACGTCACACATTTTTGCACATTACTGGACTGAACATAATTAGTCAAGATTTTCTTTAACATGAAAGTGATGGGTTCTTTTCTATAAGTGTCACAGGGATGGACCCTGTCCGAGCACCCTACACACCTTAGAGTGCCGTACTTACCTATGGTATACTGATCTATTTTACTACGAGAACCCAGAAGCCAAAATATCCAGTGAGTTCTACTCTTATGAGATGACGGAGTCAGCAGACATTGTCAGGCAACTTAAAGTCCCGATATCACGGGTTTATCGCAATAGAGAGGAGCCAGAAGACCACAGTGTCTGATTTCTCCTAGTCTTGCACTGATTAGAAGTACTTGACCTTCATATTAAATAGTGTAAATTTCTTTTAGCAGTGCAGGGGTTAATCTGCTCAGTAGAGAGCTCCTGGAGTGTTAAGGCTCTCCGCTGTGCATTTTTAGTCACTCCCATCTCCTATATAAACTGAATCATGGCTAGCAGTCATTGTCAGAGAAAGCTTACGCTGCATGGCTGGAGGTTGTTGTTGATTATTTTTGTAGAAGGTGTTTGGTGGATTTACCTGTGACTGTTGTTAGGTTTTGAGTGTGTGATATATCCCTTTCTTCTCCTACTATGATTTTTACCCATCCTCCACTCCCCGGTACATTCCTCTGCTATATGTTTGAGTATATTTGTATGTTTGGTATTTTTAGTTACCCCTGTTCGTATTACCTTGTTAGTTTTGTTGGTGTACTACGGTACACTACTACTACTACCCTCTTCCCTGAACAGGGGAAAGGTACTGACTGAGGGGGGGATTCAGGAGATAAGGCAAGGTACGTAGCCCCAATGTCTTCACCATCAGATGTAATCCAGGGAGCAGGGCGAGCTAGGGCACCCCTAGTGCTAGGGACAAGTAATGAGCCCCTGGTCCCGGTCCACCCGACAACAGAGTCGTGAGAGTATAGTTTCCTTGCAAGTTTGGTGCTGCTTTTCAACAAATGAAGTTGGGAATTTGGTCACAAATAATGGTATCCTCAATGCTGAGAAATATAGGCAGATATTGACCATCATGCAATACTCTCTGGGAGAAATCTGATTGATTCTAAATTCATTCTGCAGCAGGATAGCAATCCCAAACATACAGCCAATCTCATTAAGCAGTATTTTCAGTGTGAAGAAAAACAAGAAGTTTTAGGTGTTGTGATATTGCACCCATAGAGACTTGATCTCAAGATCATCATGTCTGTCTGGAACTACATGAATAGACTGATTGATTTGCACAAGTTTACATCTACAGATGATTGTGGTTAATTCTCCAAGATGTTTGGACAACCTTTTTGCTGACTTCCTTGAGCGCACTTATAAGAATTGGTAGTTTAATGCTGTTTTGAAGGGGAATGTGACACCAAATAATAATTTCATTTAGATATATCTTTTTGTTCATTCACTTTGCAGTTTGATAATTGAGAGAAATAAACTAATAACATTTAAATTTTTGAAAACATTCTTAAAAGTTTTACACAACATGATATGTGATTTTTTATATATTACCGTATATACTCGTGTATAAGCCGAGATTTTCAGCACCTTTTTCGTGCTGAAAATGCCCCCTCGGCTTATACACGAGTCATAGGGCAGAAACCAGCGGGGGAGGGGATGCCGCGGCAGGAGCCGGTGGCTGGGACATCATACTCACCCCTCCCCATGCCATCGCTGAACGTCCCTGCAATCCTGCGTTCTCCTCGGCTTCCTGCAGCTCTCCAGCGCTGTGCGGTGATGTAATACCCGCTCATTAAGGTCATGTAATATGGACGCGACACCACTCCCATGGGCGTGGCCTCCATATTCATGAACTTAATGAGCGGTATTACGTCACCGCTCAGCGCTGGAGAGCTGCAGGAAGCCAGGAGAACGCAGGATTGCAGGGACGTTCAGCGATGGCACGGGGAGGGGTGAGTATGATGGAGGAGAGGACAAGGAGCACGGAGCAGGACGAGGGGAGAACGGTGGACGGGGGAAGCATGGAGCAGGACGGGGGGGAGAACGGTGGACAGGGGAAGCATGGAGGAGGATGGGGGGAGAACGGAGGACGGGGGAAGCATGGAGCAGGACGGGGGGGGAGAACGGTGGACAGGGGAAGCATGGAGGAGGACGGGGGAGAACGGAGGATGGGGGAAGCATGGAGGAGGACGGGGGAGAACGGGGACGGGGGAAGCATGGAGGAGGACAATGAGCACGGAGCAGGACGGGGAAGGATGGAGGGCACAGAGAGCATGGAGCAGGATGGGGGAGGATGGAGGGCACAGAGGAGCACGGAGCAGGACGGGGGGAGAGGATGGAGGGCACAGAGGAGCACGGAGCAGGACGGGGGGAGGATGGAGGGCACAGAGGAGCACGGAGCAGGGGGCACAGGAGGACGGAGAAGGAATGGGGAGCACAGCGGAGATGGAGCAGAGGGGGGAGACAGAGGAGAGGGGGAGCACAGAGCTGGAGGGGGGAGGCAGAAGGACAGGACGGGGGGCAGCACAGAGCAAGGAGGGCAAGTTTGATAAGCAGACGGGGGTAAGCACGAGCAGAAGTTTATACCGTTTTATCATGAGCAAAATTTCAGTTTTTGGGGAATGAGTCGGCTTATACACGGGTCGGCTTATACACGGGTATATACGGTATATTGCCTGTAATTTTAATGATGCAACAATTAAGGATAATATATTTTTATATAAGCATTTTCTCTATTGGGTTGATATTTGTTGATGTTTCTCCATGGAAAATAAGTTACCCTTATCCAACAGTGTAGCCAATCCGATTTTGTGAATGATCCTGGTAATATCAATAAGTAGATTTGCAAGCGAATTCTTGGCTTAACCATAACTATTGCTAAGCTAACCTGTAATATCTACGGAAATATTTATGATGAACTTACTGATGGAAAGGCAAAAAACAATATAAAAGAATGAATAAAGGAGTTTTCCAATAATTGAAAAAAAAAATCTCACCTGCTCTCCTGTTACTCCAGAATCAATGCATCCAGGGTGTCCGCAAATATTTGTTTTTTACATCAACAAGATGGAGTGATGTAGCAGCATGAAATGTCTACAGTCTATAACTGGTTGCAATGTTCATCTGACTCCCTTCTTGGCATAACTGCTTTTTATTTGGCACAATGATCACATGTCAGTATGGGATGTCTTTGCTGTTAGCATGTAAGCTGGCGTGCAAATAGGCTAGAGGATAGTTGTCGAGTATCTTTTACTTTTGTTTTGCTTGTTCTGTTTAATGCCTTTTTTGTTTAAGCCCTTGTAAATACCTTACTGTGTAAGTTTATCACTTGCTAATATCTCGCAACATACGCTCTCCACAATTACCTTCATTATTATTGAATCAGGATTTCCATTTTCAAAACTGAAGAAGCAAAATGTCACTTGTTGTCAAATTGCTTGCCAGGCTTCACAGTATATTTCTGAATGGTTATCTCATTGAACATTTCTATGAATTCTTTTTAGTGTATTTTGAATTGCCAACAAAACAATATTTATGAATCCACTTTCCTGGAATCTCTTTTTACTGAGATTGTATAACTTAACAGTTGCCGGTGAAAACTCTCTTGAAAAACATGACACTAGTCAATCTATCATATTAACAGTGAAAATGCCATCACAATATCTGAAAAACACTTTGCTTATACTCACTATTTGAAATATAATGTGAAATATGAATTATCTGCAGTAAAATACACTGAGACTAGTGTGATACAACTTTAAAAGAATTTCTCAGAATGTAGTCTTGGTGAAATAATAATTACATAGTGATAGTACCAAAATTGCGAAACTCCCCACTTAACCTCTTCACGCCTGGACCATTTTTAGCTTTTCACTTTCACCCCCCTCTTCTTCCAAGAGCCATAGCGTTTTGTATTTTTCCATCAATATAGCTGTGTGAAGGCTTGTTTTTTATGGGCTGAGTTGTACTTTTGATTTGCACCATTGGTTTTACCTGAGGTTTCATGGTGCTCACCACACATCCAGATAAGTTCCCTGAGGGGTCTAGTTTCCAAAATGGTGTTACTTGTGGGGGGGGGGGCAATTGTATGGTGCAATTTATCATGTTACCCTTATGAAAATGCAAAATTCAGAGCTAACAATCATTATTGTGGAAAAATTTGATTTTTTTTATTTTTAGGCCTCAATGCTATAACTCTCTGTGGGGGTTCAAGGTGCTCAATACACATCTAGATAAGTTCCCTGAGTGGTCTTGTTTCCAAAATGGTGTCACTTGTGGGGGGTTCTACTGTTTGTTTTAAAATAGACTTCTAGGTGAAGGGGTCAATGGCTAAATTAAAAGATGGTAACAAATAGCAAGCTTTCCTGACTACTCAAATCTTTTCATGAAGGATAGTATGAAGACATTTGAATAGTCTTGAAAGATTGTTATTTGTGACTTTCTTTTCAGTTAGCCATTAAAAGCTATCAATCACTGAGGATTCTCAAATGTTAACATTTTTCTATCCACTAGCTAACATGGTACAAAGATACATTTTTCATGCATAGCTCATGTGATTTTGTCAAATGTACAGAACTGTTGCTAATTGACTACTGTCTTCAGTTTAATCAGGGTTAACGTAAACCTTTGATGTGCTGTCTTCAGACTTCAGGAAACAAAAATTGCAGGTACGGAAAGTAATTTTCCTTATTTAAAGCATTAGACTGTATTGACAGCCATGTTAGAAATGACTTGAGCACATTGGAAAATAATTAAGGGTACTGGAGACAATTTAGGTTTGTCAATGTACCCAATAAAACAACTTGAAGTTTTGTATCTGTAATTAACCTTGAATCTCTGCATATAAAGAAAACTTGTCTTATCTCTACACTGGGAGAAAAAAGCAAATTAAAGGGAGAATGAGACTGACATTTGTGAAGTATGTGGCTTCTGTAAAAAAAAATGAATAAATACATTCAGTCACCCTATAAGAAGGAGGTTTTATTTTTCAACATTTTATTAGCTTATTGGCCTAAAAAACAGACATACTCACATACTGTATAGTCCTCCATGCTGATCCTCTGTACTGCTGTCAGTGTACCCCTAGGGTCTTCTAGCTGCCCCTGGTGGGGAGCACGTGAATTGAACTTTGCAGTCACTTATTGCATCACATTTCATCTGAGCAGAAATTAAATAGTTTTGAGTTCTTTCTTTTGTCTTGAGTTGCCTTTTGGTAATCTGTGACCATTGACTGGCTCTAGTGGTCTCTTGATGATTGGCTGTTTTTCATCCTGTAGGTAATGTCTGTAGCAGTAGCGCACATATCCAACCAATAGTTTATTCAAACCTCACCTTGAAAGATCTATTGGATTCACGATTAAGGAATCTAAAATTGAAAAAAATTGTCAATTTTTGTATGCCATGACTTATGAGTAATAAAATTCTCAGAAAATGTCAGCTTCAACCATGCTATGAAGGTATGGAGCTGTCAAGACATTCTTGTAGTTGTATACAGATTTGTTTCAGCTTGTCTATCTATGTATCTAACATTCACATTTACAGTATATAGAGATTCATCAATATTACTAGTAACATCATTTGTATAAATTTTTTGAGTTGGGGAGCATTGTTCGATAGAGTTGAGCGAAACAGGTCGGTCAGATTCAAAAGTCGCGACTTTCGCCAAATTCGGGTTTCGTTGGGCGAAACACGACCATAGTGTGAGGTCGGCCATGAGGTCGTCGAAACGAGCGCAAAAGTCGAGTTTCCCAGAATGCTTTCAGGCGCCTTTTTCAGCCAATGAGCAAGAACGTAAACTGTGGGCAACGAGATGACATGGGCAGCATCCACCAGCATCTTAGAGAAGGGCACTGCAGTGATTGGCTTGTTTTAGGGGTGTCATAGCGTCTATAAAAGCCCTGATCTTAACAGTAGGGACAGGTTGCTGACGCTGTTTATCAGTATCAGTAGGGAGAGAGTTAGGGCTGGAAAGAGAAGTTCTTATGTGCTTGAGCTGATAGCAATTGTGCTGTACAGTCGTGGCCAAAAGTTTTGAGAATGACACAAATATTATATTTTCACATGATCTGCTGCCCTCTGGTTTTTATGTGTGTTTGACAGATGTTTTTATCACAGACAGAAATATAATAATTGCAAACATATGAGTAACAAAAGCTTATATTGACAGAATGAGTTAATGCAGCAAGTCAATATTTGCAGTGTTGACCCTTCTTCTTCAGGACCTCTGCAATTCTCCCTGGCATGCTCTCAATCAGCTTCTGGACCAAATCCTTACTGATAGCAGTCCATTCTTGCACAATCAATGCTTTCATTTTGTCAGAATTTTTAGGTTTTTGTTTGTCCACCCGTCTCTTGATGATTGACCACAAGTTCTCAATGGGATTAAGATCTGGGGAGTTTCCAGGCCATGGACCCAAAATCTCTATGTTTTGTTCCCTGAGCCATTTAGTTATCACCTTTGCTTTATGGCAAGGTGCTCCATCATGCTGGAAAAGACATTGTTGATCGCCAAACTGCTCTTGGAGGGTTGTGAGAAGTTGTTCTTGGAGGACATTCTGGTACCATTCTTTATTCATGGCTGTGTTTTTAGGCAAGACTGTGAGAGAGCCGATTCCCTTGGCTGAGAAGCAACCCCACACATGAATGGTTTCAGGATGCTTAACAGTTGGCATGAGACAAGACTGGTGGTAGCGCTCACCTTGTCTTGTCAGAATGAGGCGTTTTCCTGATGTCCCAAACAATCGAAAAGAGGATTCATCAGAGAAAATAACTTTACCCCAGTCGTCAGCAGTCCACTGCCTGTACCTTTTGCAGAATATCAGTCTGTCCATGATGTTTTTTCTGGAGAGAAGTGGCTTCTTTGCTGCCCTCCTTGAGACCAGGCCTTGCTCCAAGAGTCTTCGCCTCACAGTGCGTGCAGATGCACTCATACCTGCCTGCTGCCATTCCTGAGCAAGCTCTGCACTGCTGGTAGCCCGATCCCGCAGCTGAAACACTTTTAAGAGACGGTTCTGGCGCTTGCTGGTCTTTCTTGGGCGCCCTGAAGCCTTTTTGGCAACAATGGAACCTCTCTCCTTGAAGTTCTTGATGATGCGATAGATTGTTGACTGAAGTGCAATCTTTCTAGCTGCGATACTCTTCCCTGTTAGGCCATTTTTGTGCATTGCAATGATGACTGCACGTGTTTCTTTAGAGATAACCATGGTTAACAGAAGAGAAACAATGATGCCAAGCACCAGCCTCCTTTTAAAGTGTCCAGTGGTGTAATTCTTACTTAATCATGACAGATTGATCTCCAGCCATGTCCTCATCAACACCCACACCTGTGTTAATGGAGCAATCACTGAAAAGAGGTTAGCTGGTCCTTCTAAGGCAGGGCTGCAATGATTTTGAAATGTGTTTTGGGGGATAAAGTTCATTTTCTAGCCAAATATTGACTTTGCAAGTAATTGCTGTTAAGCTGATCGCTCTTTATAACATTCTGGAGTATATGCAAATTGCCATTAGAAAAAGTGAAGCAGTAGACTTTGTAAAAATTAATATTTGTGTCATTCTCAAAACTTTTGGCCATGACTGTACAGTTAGTGTGCAGTGACAGGGAGGATTTTCTTGTGTGCGGCAGCGCTGGTAATTAGGCTGCCTGCCAATGACAGGGGAGGATTTTCTTGTGTGCAGCAGCGCTGGTTATTAGGCTGCCTGCCAGTGACAGGGGAGGATTTTCTTGTGTGCAGCAGCGGTGGTTAATAGGCTGCCTGCTATCTGTATTGCTGTGTGTACACTGTGGTGCAGAGCGCTTTTTACACAGCACTAATGCATTTCTTTTTTTTCTGCACAGTTACCGAGCGTTCATTTTTTCCCACACCATATAGAGCTGTATGCTCCTCACACACTACCGTGCACCGGCTGGTATCACGGACAAATACATGCTGACTATCTGTGTGTGACTCCGGAAATATGTACGAAGATTTACAATTTCCCCTACACTGTATACAGCTTTTTGCTTCAGATACAGTACCCTTTTTCTGCTTTTTGTATTCTGGTCAAATCCATACTGAGTGAGCGTCTGTGTGTGTTAGGGGTCGAGTTCCCACTTCTGCACAGGGGATGTTATGTTTCAGTAGCTGAGGAGTGCAGGCAAAAAAGGCAATACACCAGAGCAGTTGGAATCTATGAGATTGCAGTACCCTGACTAACCACAACAACTAGAGGCAGCCGTGGAGCGTTCCTACGTTGGTCCAAGATGCCTCGTCACAGCCTGAGAAACTAACTACACCTAAAGATAGATATAGGAAAGCTATCTGCCCCGGAGCAGAACCCCAAAGATAATAGAAAGCCCCCAAACATGTAATGGCGGTTAGACAAGAAGAAATACTAACACAGACAGAAAATAGTATGAGCAAACGTTGGGGCCCAAACTACCTAAATAGAAAAGGATAGGAAGGGTACTTACTGCAATCCCAGAAAACCCTGAAAAGCACCAACTCTACTAATTTCAAAAACACCTGAGATCACACGACCTCTACCACCTAAATTAGTTCTCTGGTGTAATAAAATCAAAACAGCAGCCACTGAAAAAACTGGAAAAAGCAAAAGTACAAACATCAGTGGCTGAACTAAACTGAGAGGGCAAAAGCCCCCGGAGGGGACCCCGAAGGCCCCCACAGAAGTGCAGGACAAAATGCAAAAATCAAGCACAAAAACAAAAAGAAGAAAATGTCTTATCTGTTAGCAGGAGATGCAGACACGACACAGCAGGCTACAAGGGAAACAGGAATAAAGGATGGAGACCAGAACAATTGATCACCGGCAACCCTGATGGGAAGGTGACTCCCTTATATAAGACCAGTCAGTAACACCTGATTCCCAATCCTCACAATCTTCACAATCTTCACTGGACAGACCAGCACCGCTTGTAACCACCAGAGGGAGCCTCTGCTCAGAACTCATCCCAAGCCCACTCACAACAGTACCCCCCCCTTGAGGAGGGGTCACCGAACCCTCATTTGAGCAACCAGGTCGGTCAGGATGAGTTCTATGGTACACAGGATGAGTCTCCTAGCATGGATGTCTGAAGCAAACACCCAAGAATTGTGTTCCTGACCATAACCTCTCCACTTAACCAAATACTGGAGCTTCCGTCTAGAAAAACGAGAATCTAATATTTTCTCAACCACATACTCCAGATTGCCCTCAACCAAAACAGGGTCAGGAGGCACAGCAGCAGGAACCACTGGCTCAACAAACCTCTTCAACAAGGACTTGTGGAACACGTTATGGATCTTAAATGTCCCTGGAAGAAGCAAACGAAAAGAAACAGGATTAAGAATCTCCATGATCTTATAAGGTCCAATGAACCTAGGCTTAAATTTAGGAGATGCTACTCTCATAGGAATATTTTTTGAGGACAACCAGACCAAGTCCCCTACTTTAAACCGAGGACCATCAGTCCTATGCCGGTTAGCAAACCGCTGGGCCCTCTCCTGAGAGAGGGACAACCTCTCCACTACCTGGTCCCAAATCTGTTGCATACGCTCCACAACAGAGTCAACACCTGGACAGACAGAAGCCTCCGTCTGTCCTGAAGAAAATCGAGGATGAAACCAAGAATTACAGAAAAACGGAGACATGAAAGTGGCAGAGCTAGCCCTATTATTAAGAGCAAACTCAGCCAAAGGCAAAAAAGAGACCCAGTCATCCTGATCAGCAGACACAAAGCATCTTAGATAAGTCTCCAATGTCTGGTTTGTTCTCTCAGTTTGACCATTGGTCTGAGGATGAAATGCCGAGGAGAAAGACAATTGAACACCCAGTTTAGAACACAAAGTCCTCCAAAATCTGGAAACAAACTGGACTCCTCTGTCAGACACTATGTTCTCAGGAATGCCGTGTAAACGAACCACGTGCTGAAGGAACAACAGCACCAATTCAGAGGAGGAAGGCAACTTAGGTAATGGCACAAGATGTATCATCTTGGAAAACCTATCACAAATCACCCAGATGGCGGTCATTCTCTGAGAAACAGGAAGGTCGGAAATGAAATCCATAGAGATATGGGTCCATGGTCTCTTGGGCACAGGCAATGGCATCAACAAACCACTAGAGCGAGAGCAAGGCTTGGAGCGAGAGCAAGTCCCGCAGGACTGCACAAATTCCCTGACATCACGAGACAAGGTAGGCCACCAAAAGGACCGACTAACCAAGTCTCTGGTACCAAAAATTCCGGGATGCCCAGCCAACGCGGAACAATGAATCTCAGACATCACACTCTTTTTCCACTTGTCCGGGACAAACAATTTTCCAACAGGGCAGCGCTCGGGCCTATCCTCCTGACACCCCTCCAGAGCAAGTCTCAAATTAGGTGAGATGGCGGAAAGAACTACACCCTCTTTCAAAATAACAGAAGGATCAGATAACTCAGGAGAGTCCGCAAGGAAGCTCCTCGAGAGGGCATCCGCCTTAACATTCTTAGTGCCAGGAAGAAAGGAAACCACAAAATTAAAACGTGTGAAAAACAAGGCCCACCTGGCCTGTCTAGGATTGAGTCGCTTGGCAGATTCCAGATAAACCAGATTCTTATGGTCAGTAAGGACACCACCTGATGTTTGGCTCCCTCCAGCCAATGTCTCCACTCTTCAAAAGCCCACTTCATGGCCAATAACTCCCGATTACCCACATCATAATTACGTTCAGTAGGAGAAAATTTTCGAGAGAAAAAGGCACAAGGGTTACTTTTAGAGGTCTCTGGATCTTTTTGGGACAAAACGGCACCTGCCCCAATTTCAGAGGCATCAACCTCCACCTGAAATGGCAGAGAAACATCAGGCTGCCGTAGAACAGGAGCAGAAGTGAATCTCTGCTTAAGTTCCTGAAATGCAGAGACTGCCTCAGGAGGCCAATTCACCACATCAGAACCCTTTTTGGTCAAATCAGTTAATGGTTTAACAATAACCGAGAAATTACCAATAAATTTACGATAAAAATTGGCAAAACCCAAAAATCTTTGAAGAGCCTTTAATGAAGTAGGTTGGACCCAATCACAGATGGCCTGAACCTTGACAGGGTCCATTTCAATAACAGATGGGGACAAAATGAATCCCAGAAATGAGATCCTCTGTACGCCAAAAAGACACTTTGATCCCTT
This sequence comes from Oophaga sylvatica, assembly GCA_033576555.1. Lineage (NCBI taxonomy): Eukaryota > Metazoa > Chordata > Amphibia > Anura > Dendrobatidae > Oophaga > Oophaga sylvatica. The sequence goes on from JARQOD010000001.1 coordinate 802,163,764, forward strand.
CACATACAGAGCATTCTCTCTCAAAATCTGGAATACAGTTCGAACATGTTTCACATGAGAGTCCCAGTCATTAGAAAAAATCAAGATATCATCCAAATAAACAATCAGAAATTTATCCACAAAATCCCTGAAAATGTCATTCATGAAGGACTGGAAGACAGAAGGAGCATTAGTGAGCCCAAAGGGCATCACAAGGTACTCAAAATGCCCCTCCGGGGTATTGAATGCCGTCTTCCATTCATCCCCGTGCTTAATGCGAATAAGGTTATATGCCCCCCTGAGGTCAAGCTTGGTAAACCAAGTAGCATTTTTCACCCTGGAAAACAGGTCAGAAATCAAGGGTAACGGGTATTGATATTTCACAGTAATATTGTTCAAAAGACGATAATCAATACACGGCCTTAATGAACCATCCTTTTTGGCCACAAAGAAAAAACCGGCACCTAAGGGTGAAGAGGATGGTCTGATATGACCCTTCTCCAATGACTCCTTGATATAAGACCGCATAGCGTCATGTTCAGGTACAGACAAGTTAAAAAGGCGACCTTTAGGGAATTTATTACCAGGCACTAATTCAATAGCGCAGTCATAGCTCCTATGGGGAGGCAAGGATGCAGATTTACTTTCGCTAAATACATCAGACAAATCAATCAAAAAGTCAGGAACATCCTGAGCCTGGGGGGAGGCAGAAAAAACAGGAGTGTTGGTATTAACACATTGGCAGCCCCAACTGGTTACAGACACAGATTTCCAATCCAAACAGGATTATGAGACTGTAACCAAGGGAAACCCAGTACGATAATATCATGCAGATTATACAGAACCAAAAATTTGCAGCACTCTTGATGATCAGGTTCAACCCTCATTATCACCTGAGTAGAGAACTGAGGTTTATTCTCAGCCAAAGGGGTAGAATCGATCCCCAGTATGGGAATAGACTTCTGTAGGGGTATCAAGGGAAACCCACAACGTTTAGCAAAATCAAAATCCATCAGGTTAATAGCTGCTCCAGAATCAACGAAAGCCTGAGCAGAAAATGAGGACAGAGAGCATATCAGAGTGACAGTTAATAAAAACTTAGTCTGAACACTACCCAAGACAACTGAGCGTGCAAAACGTCTTCCCCGCTTAGGGCAGACTGAAATAGCATGAGAGGCATCACCACAGTAGAAACACAACCCATTGCGCTTTCGAAACTCATGACGCTGTGCCCCAGACACCACTCTATCACACTGCATGGATTCAGAAGCAGGTTCACAAGGCAACACTATTCCACGCATACTTCTCCGCTCACGCAAACGTCTGTCAATTTGAATCGCTAATGACATAGAATCATTGAGACCAGAGGGGACAGGGAATCCCACCATAACATCCTTTACATTATCTGACAGACCCTTCCGAAAAAGGGCCGCCAAAGCGTCGTCATTCCACTTGGTCAGGACTGCCCACCTACGGAATCTCTGACAGTATAACTCAGCGTCATCAAGCCCCTGATTTAATGCCAACAAGGCTTTTTCAGCTTGATCAGTGACATTAGGCTCATCGTACAATAACCCCAAAGCCTGAAAAAATGCATCAACATCACTCAAAACAGGATCCCCAGGTGTCAGGGAAAAAGCCCAATCCTGAGGATCGCCGCGCAGGAGAGAGATGACAATTTGAACCTGCTGCGCTGCGTTCCCTGAGGATTTAGATTTTAAGGCAAAAAACAATTTACAATTATTTTTGAAATTCTGAAACTTAGCTCGATCCCCTAAAAACAAATCTGGCATGGGAATCCTAGGTTCCACAACAGGCAACCTAGCAAGATATGCAGCAATACTCTGAACCTCAGTGGCAAGCTGATCCACACGGCCAGACAACTGTGCAAACTCCATTGAGAGAAAAAATCCTCCCCAGCACCCAGAGATACAGAGGGAAAAAAAAAAAATGCAACAAACAGAAAAATATCTCTGACAACTCTGACAACCGTTTTTTCTTTCACAAATTTTTTCCCTTCTGTGAGTACCATACAATTTTAAATTTTTGGGCCGGTGATACTGTTATGTTTCGGTAGCTGAGGAGTGCAGGCAAAAAAGGCAATACACCAGAGCAGTTGGAATCTATGAGATTGCAGTACCCTGACTAACCACAACAACTAGAGGCAGCCGTGGAGCGTTCCTACGTTGGTCCAAGACGCCTCGTCACAGCCTGAGAAACTAACTACACCTAAAGATAGATATAGGAAAGCTATCTGCCCCGGAGCAGAACCCCAAAGATAATAGAAAGCCCCCAAACATGTAATGGCGGTTAGACAAGAAGAAATACTAACACAGACAGAAAATAGTATGAGCAAACGTTGGGGCCCAAACTACCTAAATAGAAAGGATAGGAAGGGTACTTACTGCAATCCCAGAAAACCCTGAAAAGCACCAACTCTACTAATTTCAAAAACACCTGAGATCACACGACCTCTACCACCTAAATTAGTTCTCTTGTGTAACAAAACCAAAACAGCAGCCACTGAAAAAACTGGAAAAAGCAAAAGTACAAACATCAGTGGCTGAACTAAACTGAGAGGGCAAAAGCCCCCGGAGGGGACCCCGAAGGCCCCCACAGAAGTGCAGGACAAAATGCAAAAATCAAGCACAAAAACAAAAAGAAGAAAATGTCTTATCTGTTAGCAGGAGATGCAGACACGACACAGCAGGCTACAAGGGAAACAGGAATCAAGGATGGAGACCAGAACAATTGATCACGGCAACCCTGATGGGAAGGTGACTCCCTTATATAAGACCAGTCAGTAACACCTGATTCCCAATCCTCACAATCTTCACTGGACAGACCAGCACCGCTTGTAACCACCAGAGGGAGCCTCTGCTCAGAACTCATCCCAAGCCCACTCACAACAGGGGGAATCTCGAGCCGTCTCTGCTGCGGTCTCCCATCCGTCTCAGGCCGCAGTAGACTCTGCTCAGCTTAGACGTCGGTCCCAGCGTCTAGCCCAGTCTAACATTGTGCAGAGGATTACTGCTGCTCCTCCAGGCTCTGCTATTGTAGTACTGGTTAGCGGCAAGCAGACGTCTTTAGGACAAAGTCCTTGCTTTCGCCTTCTGAGCATGCCCAGAGTAAGATCTCTCATTGGAGATCAGGGTCACATGCTCAGGTACTGCAGAGCTCCTATTGGTCTGCCAGGAAGGTCCTGAAACCACTTGTGTTCTGGAGCAGTTTCCTATTGGTCCTTAACTGGCAGGCCCTGTAGTTGCTACTATAAAAGGGTGGCATGGTCATGCCGCCATGCGCTAGTATCAATCACATTATGCGCTTTGCGTCGGGGTGATCTTGCACGCATGTGTTAGGGCTCGGCTGAAATAAGCCCCTAGAACACAGGCAACTCCGGTGAGGAGATTGTATGCACGTGTTTAGGGCTCGGCTGAAATAATCCCCTAGAATACCGGCTTCTCCGGTGAGATTGTCTGATTGCATTGCTGATTGCGTTACTATGGACTGCTGTCTGCAAAGCAGTTGTCTGTGCATACCTGTGGAGTTAACAGGACACTGTCCATATTTCTGCGTTTCTACCTTAGCAACTCTGTGGCGTAACAGAGTTCACTTATACCGCCATATAGGGCCACAGTGTCCATAGTTACGACTGTGTGAAGTAACAGAGTTCGCCATACCGCCATCCTACTAGCAGCAGGCTCTGCCTGCACGGTGGATCCCGGGCTGTGAACGCACTTATTATTTATATTTATTTTGTGCGTTCCACCAGCCCTAACATAATACTAGCGCCAGGGTCTGGCTAGTAAAATGGCGGACGATCAGTGTCTACTGCAGGACATCCAGCAGCTGGAGGGTAGGTTGGCGGCTCTTGAGCGCACAACCTCAGCTGTGGATGTTACCGCAGTCGCTGTTCAGGCTGCTAGCGTGGCTGCAGCCAGTGTGTCCACTGCCACCTCTGTCCCCACATTATCCCACCTCCCACTTCCAGACAAGTTTGCTGGTGACAGCAAGCAATGTCGGGGATTAGTGAGTCAGTGTTCTATACAACTCGAGCTTCTGGCTGCACGTTTCCCCATGGATCGGGCACAAGTGGGCTTTGTAATATCTCTTCTGTCGGGCAGAGCGTTGGAGTGGGCCACCCTGCTGTGGGAGCGTGACGACCGTGTGGTGCGGAGTGCTCCTCATTTTCTGGAGGCTCTAAAAAAGGTCTTTCTAGGACCTCAGGTCACCCACGATGCAGCGCTCCAACTCCTGGCAAGTTCACAGGGTTCGTCCTTGGTCAGCTGTTTTGCTGTCCAATTTCGGACTCTGTCCTCAGAGTTGGACTGGCCAGATAAAGTCCTCATTCCCATGTTTTGGAGAGGACTAGCGGGCCATGTGAAAGATGCCTTGGCTACCAGTGAGATTCCCGCCACACTGGAGAAGCTTATCGCCATATCTACCCGCACGAGCGGAAGTTTGGAGCGGTCCCAGTGTAGGCAGAGGTTCCGGCTGGCTCCCACCTTCGCCAGACCTCTGGAATCTTTCAGCCAGGCGCCCGACTCCCATGAGTCCATGGAGGATTCTCGAGCAGGACCTAAGTCCCGGGCCACTCAAGTACCCGTGGTCAGTAACATCTGCCAGCAGTTAGGACATTATGCCAACAAATGTCCACAGCGGTCAGGAAAACGGTCGCATCTAGTGATCTTGGGAGGAAGTTCACTAGACTCTGCGGCATTTTCCACCAAGTTGTCCTTTAAGGGGACAATTACTGTAGGTCCATCCACTCTCACCGCCGAGCTACTCTGTGGATTCTGGAGCCGAGGGGAATTTCATGTCCTCTGCCTTTGCTCTCTGCCACACTATACCTCTGGTGATGCTCGCCAAACCGGTGACTGTGCGTGTAGTCAATGGATCAACTCTGCCCTCACAAATCACCCACCAGACTATCCCTCTCACATTGTCTATGTCCCCTTCCCATCAGGAAAGTATTTATTTTCCTGTCCTGCCCAAGGGAATAGACGAGGTGTTGCTGGGAGTACCTTGGCTCCGTCACCACTCTCCCCATATTGAGTGGTCCTCTGGGAGGATACTGGGTTGGGGTGATTCATGTAGAGGCAGGTGTGTCAGGGAGTGCGTTCAGGTCACCACCACAGAGATACCCGTATATCTCACTTCTCTTCCCCAGTGTTATTGGTCATACGCAGACGTTTTCTCCAAGAAGGCGGCGGAGACTCCACCGCCTCATCGCCCCTACGACTGTCCTATTGATCTCTTGCCTGGAGCAGAACCTCCTCGGGGAAGAGTCTATCCCCTCTCGCTTCCTGAGACGGAGGCCATGTCCCAGTATATTCAGGAGAATCTGGCAAGAGGGTTCATTAGGAAGTCGGTATCACCAGCAGGGGCGGGGTTCTTCTTCATGCAAAAGAAGAACAGAGAATTACGTCCATGTATTGACTACAGGGGTCTTAACACCATCACCGTCAAGAACAAGTACCCGTTGCCCCTGATCTCTGAGCTCTTTGATAGGCTCCGAGGAGCAAGGGTATTTACCAAGCTAGATCTACGTGGTGCCTATAACCTAATTTGCATCCGTGAGGGGGACGAGTGGAAGACAGCTATTAATACCAGGGATGGGCATTATGAATACCTGGTGATGCCCTTCGGGCTCTGTAATGCTCCCGCTGTTTTCCAAGACTTTGTTAATGACATCTTCCGGGATATGCTTTCCACCTCTGTGTTAGTCTATCTGGATGGTATTCTCATCTTTTCACCAGATATAGACTCTCACCGGAGGGATGTCAACAAAGTCATCGACCTCTTACGGGCAAACTCCCTCTATGCCAAGCTGGAGAAATGTGTGTTTGAGCAGGAGTCCTTACCTTTCCTGGGCTATATCATCTCCGCCCAGGGATTGGCTATGGATCCTGCCAAACTACAGGCTGTAATGGACTGGCAAGAACCCCATTCTCTTAAAGCGGTGCAGCGCTTTATGGGGTTAATTAATTATTATCGTCAGTTCACCCCCCATTTCTCGACTTTGGTAGCTCCCTTGGTAGCCCTCACCAAGAAGGGAGCAAATACCAAGTTGTGGTCTGAGGATGTCTCCAAGGCGTTCTCTTCCATCAAGTCGCATTTTGCCAGTGCTCCCATATTACATCGCCCTGATGTTGATAAGCCGTTTATTTTAGAGGTGGACGCCTCTTCTGTTGGTGCTGGAGCATTCCTTTATCAAAAGGATGCTCAAGGTCGGAATCATCCCTGCTTCTTCTTTTCTAAGACCTTTACACCAGCAGAGAGGAATTTTTCCATTGGGGACAGGGAGTTGCTGGCTATGAAGTTGGCCTTCTCTGAGTGGAGACATCTTCTGGAGGGGGCTCGTTTTCCCTTCCAAGTCTTCACCGACCACAAGAACTTGGTATATTTGCAAACGGCTCAGGGGCTAAATTCTCGCCAGGCAAGATGGTCCCTATTCTTCTCTCGGTTTCACTTCACCCTCCATTTTCTCTCCGGTGAGAAGAATGTTTGGGCCGACGCTCTCTCTCGCTCCTTAGTAACATCAGAGGAGGAGGATGAGGAGCCTCGGCTTATTGTCCCCGAAGAGAGCCTGAGAACTGTAGCCCCGGATTCGCTAGAGTCCGTGCCTCCGGGCAAGACTTTTGTGCCCACTAATTTGCAACGTGAGGTAGTCTCTTGGGCACACTCGTCCAGGGTGGGTGGACACTTTGGGGCAAAGAGGACAACAGAATTATTGGTGAGGACATACTGGTGGCCACATATGGCCCGTGACGTCAGGGAGTATGTTCAGGCGTGTGTCTCCTGCACCCGGAACAAGTTCCCTCGACAACGGCCAGCTGGGTTACTTTTTTCTTTGCCGGTGGCAGACAGGCCCTGGGAGATGGTCGGGATGGACTTTGTGGTGGGCTTACCCAAGTCTCGGGGTTGCATTATCATTTGGGTGATCACCGACCACTTCTCCAAAATGGTGCACTTAGTGCCGCTACCCCGGTTACCTTCTGTACGGGCCTTGGCAGCATTATTTATTAGACACATCTTCCGTCTACATGGTATGCCAGACAAGATTGTCAGCGGTCGAGTTCCCCAATTTGCGTCTTGGTTCTGGAGAGAGTTGTGTCATCTACTCTGTATTGAGTTAAACCTCTCCTCTGCATATCATCCCGAGACGAATGGGTTGGTAGAGAGGGCCAATCAGACCTTGGTTACATACTTGCGACATTTTGTCTCTGCCAGGCAGGATGACTGGGCATCCTTGCTCCCGTGTGCGGAGTTCGCGCTAAACAATGCTGTGGCTGACTCCACCGGACAGACCCCATTCCTCTTAAATTACGGCCAGCATCCGCGGGCACCGGTGCCCATGCCTGTGGCTTCCGCCGACTCCAGGGTGGCAGACTGGGCTGTGGAGGCACGGGACATATGGGACCGCACCCAGGATGCCATTCAGGCATCCAAGGAAAGTATGAGGTCTTCTGCCGATGCCTATCGGCGTCCCGCTCCGACATTTGCTCCTGGCGACCTAGTGTGGCTCTCCGCCCGAAACATCAGGCTACGGGTGGAATCCACTAAGTTGGCACCCCGCTATTTGGGTCCCTTCAAGGTTCTCGAGCAGGTGAACCCTGTGGTTTACCGTTTGGCCCTTCCGCCTCGCCTTGGTATCTCCGACAACTTCCATGTGTCCCTCCTAAAACCCGTGGTCATCTCCAGGTTGCCTGAGTCATCTGCCGGGACGTCGGGTTTGTCTACGGACGATTACGAGGTGAACGCCATTGTAGGGTGCAAGGTGGTACGGGGCAAAAATTTTTTTTGGGTGGATTGGAGGGGTTATGGGCCTGAGGATAGGTCCTGGGAGCCTGCCGAACATGTACATGCTCCGCAGCTCATCGCTGCCTTTGAACGTAGCGAGGCCCAAGGAAGGGGGGGCCCTAGGAGGGGGGTAATGTTAGGGGGCGAGTTCCCGCTTCTGCACAGGGGGAATCTCGAGCCGTCCCTGCTGCAGTCTCCCATCCGTCTCAGGCCGCAGTGGACTCTGCTCAGCTTAGACGTCGGTCCCAGCGTCTCGCCCAGTCTAACATTGGGCAGAGGATTACTACTGCATTTCTACCTTAGCGACTCTGTGGCGTAACAGAGTTCGCTTATACCGCCATATAGGGCCACAGTGTCCATAATTGCGACTCTGTGAAGTAACAGAGTTCGCCATACCGCCATCCTACTAGCAGCAGGCTCTGCCTGCACGGTGGACCCCAGGCTGCGAACGCACTTATTATTTATATTTATTTTGTGCGTTCCACCAGCCCTAACAGTGTGTGACTCCGGAAATATATACAGAGATTTAAAATTACCCCAACACTGTATACAGCTGAACGCTATTGATACAGTACCATATATCTTCTGGTATTTTGGGTACATTTTCCCAAACATGAGGAAGTATGGTGGATGAAGATGTGGGCGGGGGGGCAGCTGTTATTCCCCATTGACTTGCATTGGAGTCGGGTTTAATTTTTTTGTCGACCTCCGACTTTTGCCGCGAGCTAGTCGGCCGATCTCGTTCGACTCTACTTTTGTGAAAGTCGGGTGGTCCGAAACCCGACTCGACCCGAAAAAAGGCAAAGTCGCTCATCTCTATTGTTCGGTAATGATTTTCAGTTCTCAGTGTTGGTGAGGATTGATGAAAATCAGTACTAAGGCATTGTTCACCAATGTAGAAAAGAAGTACAAAGCAAGTGCAATCATCCCCTCTACTCAATAAATCCCAGCACAGTGCACATCATCTGCATTTCTGCACTGCTCTCATTAATTGAGGGCTGCAAATTTAGTTGCCTAACTACTGAGTTAAACAGCAAGAAATGGGTTATTCTGGACATGCGTAGCCACGTCATAGTGTCTTCAGTATTTTGATATCTATCGACTCCTTCCCCACCAAAGTGGGAAATGGCAATAGCAGAACAAAGTAGAAACAAGGAGGAACAAGAGACACTGTGCACCTGGCACTGCGAGGTGCTACTCAGTCCTCCACAGTAATAGAGTGCCATAACATAACATAACTGCTGTGTAACAGCACCTGAAATTAAGAATGTCCTTCTATAGTAGATATTTAATTGATATGCTTGTATCTGCTACCAGAGATTTATGGTTTGATGGTTTGAGATTTATTACACAAACAAATTGGATAAATTCAACTACGCAATCCAATGCTTCTTTAAAATGGTAGCGTCTTTATATCGTAATGATAAATATCTATACAGATAAAAACTAGAGTTGAATAACCTACGCATTTCAAACTATAATAGTTCTTATTTATGGTATAATTTAAATAATGAAAAAAGATGCTTTTGAAAGAAATGGGTAATAATTACAAAAATACAGTTCTCTGCTTGATATCTAGACATGTCACATGATTGAAACACATACAAAGACATTGGAAACAAATCTGTGAAGCACTTTGGTAGTGAGAAATATTTCCAGTTACTTGTTAAAAGAAAATGTCAATAAACTTTTTCTTATATGATTGCTTAAAGGATCTTTTTCAGTAAACATTAGTGTTGAGCGATACGATACTGCAAGTATCGGGTATCGGCCGATATTAGCTCTATCGGCCTTTCGATAATTAGTTTCGATATTTTCCATATATCGTATACCGGAATCGGAAGTTCCCATAATTCTTTGAGAGGCAATGTGATTTTAGTCAGCCAATGAGGAATCCTAAGAAGTGTGGGCACATCCTGTACTGCTGCGGTCATGTTAACTAATGGCATGGCTGTGATTGGATGCTGAAATGATGTCAGAATGCACTATAAAAGGCGCCGCCGCCATTTTAGCGTCACTGTGCTGTGAATTCAGTAAGGGACAGAACGCTGCTGTGCTGACTCTGAGGGACAGTTAGAGATTGCGATTTAGTGTACTGTGCTGTAGGCAGGCTAGCACCAACCGCTGTGTAAAGCTTCCTTTTGCCTGCAGTGTTGTTTTAACAGCTCTGCAAGGTGTGTGTGAGTGCAGGTGACGCTGCAGTTTGCTCTGCATGCAACGCTGTCTGTAGGCATCTGCACGTGTCACTCACAGACTCTTTTTTTTTTCTTCAGTGTAATTCTTGCAGCTCCATGCAATTTAACTATTAGTGTGACGCGCTTCCATCCGTATCCAGTACATTGGTTGCAAACACTATAGAAGTAGACAAAGGAGTAGCCTTTCACAGATTGTGAACAGTTGTGTGTCAGTGTTCACTTCAGTCTGTGTTTTTTTATTTTTTGAGTGCACATCACGCTCCAGTTACTTGTTCAAGCACTGCTGCTTGTACTCTGCTGAGCGTGTCTCAGTGCCTCATCCTTTTCATTTATCTCCAATTGGTTCTGCTCCATTCCATTTAAAATATAATCTATTAGTGTGACGCGCTTCCATCCGTATCCAATACATTGGTTGCAAACACTATAGAAGTAGACAAAGGAGTAGCCTTTCACAGATTGTGAACAGTTGTGTTTCAGTGTTCACTTCAGTCTCTGCGTAATAACCACACTTAGGCCTTATAACTTTTCTGACTTTCTTTATCAATCTACCAAGATGAAGAAGTCAGTGAGTAAGGCACGTGGTCGTGGCCGTGGAGTTTCAGCAGGGAGAGGACGTGGGGATTCTGTGGCTGCTGCCGCCCTCAGTGACACAGCATCCACCAGTTTTACCCATGAGCGTTCCTTTATGCGCACTTTTGGTAGGAGCTCGGCGTGCCCCCCTGCTGCGGGAAGAACAAATTGAAGCCGTTGTTGGTTGGATGGCAGCCAATGCATCGACTTCAATTCCTTCCACCTCCTCTCAGGAACACAACACTGTTGAGCAACCATCTGTCTGTTCACCGCCTGTCAAATTGCCCAGGCAGTCAGAGAGTTCTGTACAGGAGCCAGCTGAGTCTCTGCTTCTGTTCTCAGAATCTGTTGGCTCGCAAACACGGGCACAGGCAAGCAGCATTCTGCAATTTGAAGAAGGGAGTATGCAGTGATGCACAACAGCTGTGTCTCTCTCAATCTGAAGAGGCGGGTGAGCCAGTGCCGATGGACAGCACACCGCAGAACGCATCTTATG
>JARQOD010000001.1:802174906-802234874 GCA_033576555.1 Oophaga sylvatica
GCTAAAAAAACGTCACTATTTAGCGATCCTGTTAGTGATGTTGTTCAGTGCGGCAGCTTCCAGCGACGAGCTTCCTGCTGTGATCTCGCTCGTCGCTGGAATCGTTCCGGACCCTATTTTCTTGTCGGCGCTCCCGCTGGGTAAGTATCTAATCGCTGTGTGGCACCTTTTCTTAGCGATTTAGCGGTACTTTTGTACCGCTAAAGTCGTTAAGAAGATCGCTAATGGCGATAGCGTCGTTAACTATATCGCTAAATGTGGCCGCATTTAGCGATATAGAAACAATCCCGCTAGCGATCGCATTAGTATGCGTCGTTATCGTGATCGCTAGCGGGATTGTTTAGTGTGGCAGTACCTTTAGTTAAGCCCGTCCCAAGCAAGGGTGAGTCTGGCACAGTGGTTCTCCAAACTGGGGTGATTTATGTTCTGTTTTTATTTTGTTATCTGGACTTTTTGTTGAACTCATGATTAAAACCACTGAAATTTGAAGTAAAAGGCGGTGTGTTTGCCTCATTACTGCGGCCCAGCCCTGCCTACCAGAGCGGATCCCTACAATTGGTGGCTTCAATGCGGGCAACGCAGTGAGGTCAGGCTGTTTTTTCCTGCATGACAGTAAATGTCCTAGGTAAATAAAGTGACGCAAAACCCGGTGGATAACTGTCCAAGATGGAGAACACAGTAAAAATGCTGGAGGAGGCCATGCGGCAGCAACAGCAGGCTATGCAGCAGCAGCAGCAGGCTATACAGCAGCAGGCTATGGAGCAGCAGCAGGCTATACAGCAGCAGGCTATGGAGCAGCAGCAGATATTTTATCGACAGCAACAGGAAACCAATAGTCTAGTGATGCAGCACATCACAGCGCCGCAGACAGCAGGAGCTGCCCGGGGATGGCAGGATGTCCGGAAAGCGGTGTGTACAGCGATCCGAAAGATGGAGCAATCAGATGACGTCGAGGTGTACCTGGAGATGTTTGAAGGCATGGCTAAAAGGGAGAGACTGCCCCGGTACCATGGGCCGAGATCGTGGCTCCGTTTTTTTAATTCAGGACCCGCAAAAGCTCTAGGGACCTACCCCTCGAGCAACAGGAGGACTATGAGAGCGTCAAGGGTGAGATACTTGCACGTCTTGGGGTAAATGTTTTGGTCCGGGCACAGCGGGTACACCAGTGGAACTTTTCCCCTTCCGAGCCAGCTCGGTCACAGTATTATGACTTGATACACCTGATAGAAAAGTGGTTGCAGCGGAGGTGTTGTCACCCCGCGCTATGCTGGATCATATAGTGACTGATAAATTCTTGAGAAATTTGCCACACACCCTTCAAACATGGCTTGGACAGGCAGCCCCTACTGATGGTCTCCAAATGGTAGACCTCATTGAAAGATATGGGGCTATCAAGGAGATACAGGGAGAGACTACCGGAAGGTACCAAGTAAATTCCACAAACCTTCACCCACAGCTCGTCGAGCAGAGACTCGGAGGGCCGGCCAGGACGGGTCGGGGAACGAAAGGGGCCCCATAATCTGTTGGCGGTGCCAACAACCAGGACATGTGAGAGCTGTTTGCCCCCCTGACAGAGCCCATGGACAACAACTTTGGCTACTATCAGTCTCACTATGCAGAACACATGTGTGCAGAGGTCAAACCAGAGGGACCCAATATGAACCATTTGTGTAAAGTGCAGGTGGAGGGTAACCCTGCTGTGGCTCTAGTGGACTCAGGGAGTCTCGTGAGTGACCCTAATACGAGCCAGCCACGTCCAAATCAGCGAGTTTTACTGCTGTGAAAATGGGTGTGTTGTGTATACATGGTGACTTAAAACATTATCCTACCACCCTGGTGATGATAAACACGCCAGCGGGGAGGAGGTGACACGAGGTGGGGGTGGTGGTTAATTAGCATTAATAATGGGGAGAGATTTTCCGTTATTTTCTGTGCTTTGGCCTGTAATTACCCCTCCCACAGAACAGTCGTCGGCACCAGTGGCAAACAGGTTGCATTCTCCAGAAATCGTGCATGAACATGGTGGCCAGAGGAAGATGTACTGGCGGTAGGAGTACCTTTGCCTTCGGTGGAGGAGGAAAACCCTCTCTATAGAAGTGTTAGGTGGGGAGATGGAAGATTTGCCACCGGGACCAGAATTGTCATACTTAAATGTGAAAGGGGACAATTTTGGTACGGCGCAACTACGGGACCCTACGTTGACTCGAGCCCGGAAAAATGTACTGGTTGTCAATGGGGAACCCCAACACCCCAGGGCAGCTAAAGTATTTCCCCGATTTGAGCTGAACCAAGATTTGCTGTATCGGGTTGAAAAAATACATGGGGAAATTGTCGAGCAATTGCTGGTACCGCAGTCATATCGGAGGTTGGTAATGGACTTAGCGCATGCGCATGTACTAGGGGGACATTTGGGACCAAAGAAAACCCTAGACAGAATTCTACAACGGTTTTACTGGCTATGGGTCTATGAAGAAGTTAAACGGTATTGTTACTCTTGTCCCGTGTGCTAGGTAACCAGTCCGCAGCCTCATTTTCAGAGTCCCTTGGTGCCATTACTAATTCTAGAGGTACGTTTGAGAGAATAGCCTATGGATCTGGTGTGGACGGTTAATAAATCAGCAAGGGTCATCAACACATCCTCGTAGTTCTATATTATGCTACCAGGTATCCTGAGGCTATTCCCCTGCGACACACCTCGGCAAAACTGATCGCAAAAGAACTCATGGGTATGTTCTCTCAGGTGGGAATCCTCAAGAAATCTTAACAGATCAGGTGACCCCTTTATGTCAAAAATCATGAAGGAACTCTGCCACGTGTTAAACAGTTGCGCACATCGATCTATCATCCCAAACAGACGGTTTAGTAGAAAGGTTCAATAAAACCTGAAGAATATGTTAAAAAAAAGTCTCTAAAGATGCTAAGGACTGGGATCTCTTGTTGCCATACCTGATGTTTGCAGTGCGGGAGGTGCCCCAGGCATTACGGGGTTCTCGCCCTTTGAACTATTATATGGCAGACATCCCGTGGCTTACTCGATATAGCTAAAGAGGCCTGGGAAAACCATACAACTCCCACAAAAGTGTGATAGAACATGTGGCCAAAATGCAAGAGAGAATGGAGACAGTCCTACCATTAGTCCGAGAACATATGGAATCAGCACAAGGTCACAGAGGCAGGTCTATAACCGGGAGGCACGGGTAAGGTCCTTTAACCCTGGGGATCGGGTGTTGGTACTTGTGCCTACAGTGGATAGTAAGTTCCTTGCAAGGTGGCAGGGACCCTACGACATTATAGAGAAGGTGGGACCAGTAAACTATAAAGTACACCAACCAGGGCGGAGAAAGCCAGAACACGTATACCATGTGAATCTGCTCAAACCATGGAAAGACAGAGACCCGCTTGGTGAGGATTGTCTATGGCCTGCATTTCCAGTACAGATGGCTTCCTTGCTCAGGAGAAGGCAAGAGAAGTCCTCTCCGCCGTCAAAATATCAGACACTTTGTCGCACAGACAAGTTCAGGAAGTCCGAGAGTTTGTTAGCCGAAATACAGATGTTTTTTCGGAACTTCCTGTTCGTACCTCCCTAATACAACATGACATTGTCACTGAGCCGCAGGTCAAAGTACGATTAAAGCCATATCGGGTGCCTGAGGCCCGGCGACAAGCCATCAAGGAAGAGGTCAAGAAGATGCTGCAGTTAGGGGTCATTGAAGAGTCCCAGAGTGAGTGGGCCAGCCCAATAGTCCTAATACCAAAGCCAGATGGGACACTAAGGTTCTGTAATGACTTCAGAAAAATGAATGAAATTTCTAACTTTGACGCCTACCCCATGCCCTGGGTCGATGAGTTAATAGAGCGGTTTGGGCAGGCACGTTATTTTTCACTCATTGACCTCACAAAAGGGTATTATCAGGTGCCACTAACAAAAGCAGCGAGAGAGAAAAACGGCTTTTGTAACACCGAGGGACTGTTCCAGTATATAGTCCTACCCTTCGGGTTGCATGGCGCTCCAGCGACATTCCGGAGGTTAATGGACGTTGTTCTTCGTCCTCATCGCCTATATGCCGCGGCCAATCTGGACGATATTGTGGTGTACAGTACAGACTGGGAAAGTCACTTAGCCAAGGTACAGGCGGTGATAGATTCGCTGAGACAAGCAGAGCTAACTGCCAACCCAAAGAAGTGTTCCATAGGGTTGGAGGAAGCTCGCTACCTGGGGTATGTGATTGTGAGAGGAGTTATCAAAGCCCAAATAAACAAAGTGGAGGCAATCCAAAACTGGCCCCGTCCCCTCACCACAAAACAAGTGAAAGGGTTTTTGGGGTTAGTGGGATACTACCGGCGGTTTATTCACAATTTTGCAACACTGTCGGCGCCGTTAAATGACTGCCTAAAAGGCAGGAAGTTAGTAATGGTGCGATGGAATGATCAGCTTGAAGAAGCGTTTGTAAAACTAAAAGGGGCACTGTGTGTGTGTCACCATTTTTGATCACACCCGACTTCAAAAGAGAATTCATTGTCCAGACTGATGCGTCAGAGGTAGGTGTGGGTGCCGTTTTGTCTCAGGAGGTTAACGGGGAGGAGCATCACATTGCTTTCCAGAGTCGAAAGCTAACTCCAGCTGAAACCAGATACAGCATTGTAGAGAGAGAGAGTGCCTGGCGATCAAGTGGGCACTGGAGTCGTTGCGCTACTATCTGTTGGGGAGAACATTTTGGTTGTTAACTGATCATTCCCCTCAGACTGGCAGTGTTGTAGCCCAGGGAGTAGAGTTCAGGTGTTAGATAGATGAACATAACAGGAGAAATTGATAACGTTGCCAACCAGTTATTTAATCTGAAAACGGACAGGCAAATTCTGGCAAGATCCATGCCTTGTTCATTTTCAGAAAAGTAAGCCGGTCTACATTATCGGAGGATAGTCGCATGCGACGGTCTGTTAGTACACCACCTGCAGCACTAAAGACGCGCTCGATAATACACTGGCAGCAGGGCAAGCCAGCACCTCCAATGCATACTGGCTAAGCTCTGGCCATGTATCCAGCTTAGAGACCCAAAACTTGAAAGGGTAAGAGCCATCTGGGAGTACACTGAGAGGGCAAGACAAGTAGTCTGTCACCATCTTACGGAAACGTTGCCTCCTGGTGACTGGAGGCGTCTCGGATGGTGTAGACATTGGTGGCGCTGCCACAAAACTTCGCCACATTTGGAACATACTGGTCTTGCCCCCTGTGCAGAGGCGCTGCTTGTGCTCCCTCTTGTTGCAGAGCTGTCTCCACTGCCTTCACGCACAGAGCTGCTTTGTAAAGCAGTATCAGCAGCACTGCTCTCGGCTGGAATGGAGAACATTATGGATTTCACCAGTGTGTCTTGGTACTCCTGCATTTTATGCTCCCGGTTCAACAGTGTGATGAGGCTTTGTAAGTTGTCCCGGTAGCGAGGGTCTAGGAGGGTGTACACCCAATAATCAGACGTGGTGAGAATGTGGGCGATGCGGCGGTCGTTTCTCAGGCACTGCAGCATGAAATCAACCATGTGCTGCAGACTCCCAACTGGCCAACAAACGCTGTCCTCTGTAAGAGGCGTCATCTGTACCTGCTCTGCATCACCCCACCCTCGCTCTACATACTGACTAGAGCGTTGTGTACCTCCCTCTGTAGCGATTTCTTCCTCCTCCATTGACTCCTCCTCATCCTCCTCACAAAGTGAGCCCTGCAAAGCCCTTTGGGAGGAACCACGTTGCGCTGACTGTCCAGAAGATGATGGAATTTGTGTCTCCTCATCCTCCACCTCTTCCAAAACCTCATCCCTTAGTGCTTGCAGTGTTTTTTGAAGCAGGCAGATAAGGGGGACAGTCAGGCTGACTAGTGCATCATCTGCACTCGCCATCCGCGTTGACTCATCAAACGCATGCAAAACGTGGCAGATGTCCTTCATAGAGGCCCACTCAGTAGTGGTGAAGTGTGAACGGCGCAAATTGCGTGTTGATTGCGCCTGTTGCAGCTGATACTCCATTACTGCTGTCTGCTGCTCACACAACCGCTCCAACATATGTAACGTGGAATTCCACCTGGTGGGTACGTCACATATGATGCGATGTTCAGGAAGGCGAAATCTGCGTTGCAGAGCTGCAATGCGCGATCTGGCCATGCTGGAACGTCGCAAGTGAGCGCACTCTAGGCGGATCTTGTGCAGCAGTGCATCAACATCCGGATAGTCCCTCAAAAAAACTCTGCACGACCAAGTTGAGCACATGTGCCAGACATGGTATGTGAGTGAGGTTGCCAAGGGCCATAGCTGCCACCAGATTTCGGCCATTGTCACACACTACCAAGCCTGGCTGGAGATTCGCTGGCAAAATACACATGTCGCTCTCTTGCTTTATGGCATTCCAGAGCTCCAGCGCTGTGTGGCTTTGATTCCCCATGGAAATTAATTTCAGGACGGCCTGTTGACGTTTGGCCACGGCTGTGCTCATATCGGTCGCAACAGGTAAGCGTTCACGGGTCCATGTGGAGGTAGACCGTGACGGCCCTGCAGCGATGATTCTGAGGAACTGGAGTAGGAGGAGGAGTCAATGTGTACAGACTGGATTCCTGCAATCCTTGGAGTTGGCAGAACACGTACAGCGCCACTCGCAAGATCTGTACCCGGCTCCACAACATTGACAAAATGGGCAGTGAGGGAAAGGTATCGTCCCTGGCCATGGGTACTGGTCCACGCATCGGTGGTCAGGTGGACCTTGCTACTGACAGCGTTTAGTAGCGCATGTTTAATTTTTCCCTCAACATGCTTTTGCAGAGCAGGGACGGCTTGCCTGCTGAAATAAAATCGGCTTGACACATTGTATGTGGGACTGCCAATGTCATTAAGTTCCGGAAACTGTCAGTCTCCACCAGCCTGAATGACAGCATTTCAAGGGACAGGAGTTTTGCAATGCCAGCATTCAGAGCCTGTGCTCGTGGATGGTTTGCCGAGTATGGCCGTCTTTTATCCCATGCCTGTGCTACCGATGGCTGTTTTGCGGCCTGGGAGTGTGAGGATGACAGGGAACTTGCAGCTGTGGGTGGAATAACACTTTGTCTCTGGACAACAGTGAACAAGGTTCTTCCATGGCGATCGTGTGAGGAAGCCGAACCAGCTGTGTGTGAGCTGGAGGAAGAGGCTCCAACATGAGCTGAAGATGTAGGTGCTGCTGTAGGTTGGCCTACATCTCCAGTGTGTCTTTGTAACTCAACTACGTGCTTTGTCCGCACATGTTTCCACATATTAGTGGTATTGAGGTTACTGACACTTTTACCTCTTTTTACTTTTTGCTTACACAGCTTGCATTTGACATAGCAAATATCATCTGCAAGTGTGTCAAAAAAGGACCACGCAGTGCAAGTCCTGGGAGCGCCCGTTTTGACTTTTGGAAGCGAACTGCTCCCAACAGGTGCCAAACTGGAGGCTACAGGCAACCGAGTCTGCAGCCTACCTCTCCCTCCTGTTTGTACCGTTGGGCCAATCTCTTCCTCAGAGCTGCTCCCACCACCTTCCTGTTCCTCACGCCATGTTGGGTCTTGGACCTCATCATCTCCACTACCCTCTTCCAACACCTGCTGCTGTTGGGTGGTCTGGGCAGCACCATGCTCAACAGAAACTGGCAACTCAGTCTCATCATCATCAGATGCGTTCTGCGGTGTGCTGACCATCGGCACTGGCTCACCCGCCTCTTCAGATTCAGAGAGACACAGCTGTTGCGCATCACTGCATACTCCCTCTTCTTCAAATTCCAGAATGCTGCTTGGCTGGGCCCCTGTTTGCAAGCCAACAGATTCTGAGAACAGAAGCAGAGACTCAGCTGGCTCCAGTTCAGAACTCTCTGACTGCCTGGGCAATTTGACAGGCGGTGAACAGACAGATGGTTGCTCAACAGTGTTGTGGTACTGAAAGGAGGTGGAGGCAATTGAAGTCGATGCATTGGCTGCCATCCAACCAACAAGGGCTTCAATTTGTTCTTCCCGCAGCAGGGGGGTACGCCGAGCTCCTACAAAACTGCACATAAAGGAACGCTCACGGGACAAACTGGTGGATGCTGTGTCACTGGGGGCGGCAGCAGCCACAGAATCCCCACGTCCTCTCCCTGCTGAAACTCCACGGCCACGACCACGTGCCTTACTCCCTGCCTTCTTCATCTTGGTAAATTGTTAAAGAAAGTCAGAAAAGTTATAAGGCCTAAGTGTGGTTATTACGCAGAGACTGCAGTGAACACTGCACACAACTGTTCACTATCTCTGAAAGGCTCCTTTCTGTAATTCTATAGTGTTTGCAACCAATGTATTGGATACGGATGGAAGCGCGTCACACTAATAGATTTGAGTTATTTGAAATGGAATGGAGCAGCACCAATTAGAGAAAAATGACAAGGATGAGGCAGTGACACACGTTCAGCAGACTACAACCAGCAGTGGTTGAAGAACTAACTGGAGCGTGATCTGCACTCAAAAAAAACAAAACGCACAGACTAGAGTGAACACTGAACACAACTGTTCACTATCTCTGAAAGGCTCCTTTCTGTAATTCTATAGTGTTTGCAACCAATGTATTGGATACGGATGGAAGCGCGTCACACTAATAGATCTGAGTTATTTGAAATGGAATGGAGCAGCACCAATTAGAGAAAAATGACAAGGATGAGGCAGTGACACACGTTCAGCAGACTACAACCAGCAGTGGTTGAAGAACTAACTGGAGCGTGATCTGCACTCAAAAAAAAAAAAACCTCACAGACTAGAGTGAACACTGAACACAACTGTTCACTATCTCTGAAAGGCTCCTTTCTGTAATTCTATAGTGTTTGCAACCAATGTATTGGATACGGATGGAAGCGCGTCACACTAATAGATCTGAGTTATTTGAAATGGAATGGAGCAGCACCAATTAGAGAAAAATGACAAGGATGAGGCAGTGACACACGTTCAGCAGACTACAACCAGCAGTGGTTGAAGAACTAACTGGAGCGTGATCTGCACTCAAAAAAAAAAAAAAAACTCACAGACTAGAGTGAACACTGAACACAACTGTTCACTATCTCTGAAAGGCTCCTTTCTGTAATTCTATAGTGTTTGCAACCAATGTATTGGATACGGATGGAAGCGCGTCACACTAATAGATTTGAGTTATTTGAAATGGAATGGAGCAGCACCAATTAGAGAAAAATGACAAGGATGAGGCAGTGACACACGTTCAGCAGACTACAACCAGCAGTGGTTGAAGAACTAACTGGAGCGTGATCTGCACTCAAAAAAAAAAAAACCTCACAGACTAGAGTGAACACTGAACACAACTGTTCACTATCTCTGAAAGGCTCCTTTCTGTAATTCTATAGTGTTTGCAACCAATGTATTGTATACGGATGGAAGCGCGTCACACTATAATTTCAATTGAATGGAGCAGCAAGAATTACACTAAAGAAAAAAAAAAGAGTCTGTGAGTGACACGTGCAGATGCCTACAAACAGCGTTGGATGCAGAGCAAACTGCAGCGTCACCTGCACTCTCACACACACACCTTGCACAGAGCTGTTAAAACAACACTGTCAAAAGGAAGCTTTACACAGCGGTTGGTAAACTAGCCTGCCTAGAGCACAGTACACAAAATCACAATCTCTAACTGTCCCTCAGAGTCAGCAGAGCAGCGTTCTGTCCCTTACTGAATTCACAGCACAGTGACGCTAAAATGGCGGCGGCGCCTTTTATAGTGCATTCTGACATCATTTCAGCATCCAATCACAGCCATGCCATTAGTTAACATAACCGCAGCAGTACAGGATGTGCCCACACTTCTTAGGATTCCTCATTGGCTGACTAAAATCACATTGCCTCTCAAAGAATTATGGGAACTTCCGATTCCGGTATACGATATATGGAAAATATCGGAACTAAGTATCGGAATTCCGATACAGCGAATATCGGCCGATACCCGATACTTGCGGTATCGGAATGCTCAACTCTAGTGGTGAGTCCTCCTTCAATGGAAGTCTTCATACAGAGGCTGGACAGACATCTGTCTGCGATGATTTAGAGAATCCTGCTTTGAGCAGGGGATTGGACCAGATGGCCCAGGAGGTCCCTTCCAACTCTATCATTCTATGATTCTATGGGAGGGGGTTGGTGATGGTGAAGGTGGTGGTGGTGATTATGGCCTAGAAGCAGTCTTTCGTTGTAAAACCATTGGGATTCCCTGATGGTTTTGGCCTTGCGATGACACCTCAACATTTCTTGCTGGTGGTGTGCTAACCGGTGAGCTTACAGTGGAGGAAGCGATGTAACGTTGCTGGCTACCTTCAGTTGGAGTAGGTACACTTGTGCTACCTGAGGTTTTGTAGTCTGTCCACGCTTGCAAGTGCATGGTGTTTACTTGTCTAAGCATGCAACTGGTATTCAAATTTCGGAGATTTTTCCCTCGGCTAAAGGTCCATCCGCACTTCTTACAGATAACCTTTGCCTCATCAATAAGATTTTGGTCAAAAAAGTGCCACACTGCACTCTTCCTACTATGGTAATACTTTACAGGGCTTGCATGCTGTGCTAATTTGACTATCTGGCCAAGCTGTCCTGCAACTCTTTTTGTTTTTTTTTAACACATTTTTGGACAGCTACGGGCCTGCCAGATAACCGCAGCTGCGATGTCGATGCACGCTGCGGATCCTTCTCCTCTTCTGAGCTATTGCCAGCGGCACCCTCTTCCCCCAATGGATGCCAATCCGGGTCAACAACTGGGTCATTCATCACCTCCTCTTCAATTTCATCTGCACCTTCCTCTGTGTCACCGTGTAAGGTGGTATAGTATGTGGGAAGGGACACCTGAGTTTCATCATGGTCAGATTCTGGCTCAGTACACTGGGAGGGCAATGTAGTGCTCTGGGTGAATGTACCAGCAGAATCATATAGCAGTGGCTGTGTATCAGTGCACTCCATGTCATATTCATCTTGGACTGGGGAATTCAGGATTTGACTTGATAACCCAGGCATGGTATGTGAAAAGAGCTCCAGTGAGTAATCTGAAGTGTGGCCTGCCACATCCTTCACTTTTGGTGGGGGTGAAGGACACTAGGAAAGGTGTTGTTCCTGACCAGGAGCCTGCATCGACGACTCAGTGCTTGCAGTTTTTGAAAGTTCAGAAGAGAAGGCGATAGAGCTGGAGGCTGTTTCGGCAATGTAAGCCAAAACCTGTTCCTGATGCTCCGGCTTTAAAAGCGGTTTACCTACTCCCAGAAAAGGGAGAATTGCAGACCTTCTGGAGTCAGATGATGACGCAGGCTCAACATCTCCTGCTTTAGGTGCTATTGTGCTTTTGACACTACCAGCAGCTGCACCACCACCACCATCAGTACCAGCTGCCCCCCATCCACATCCGCGGCATCTTCCACCATACTTCCTCATGTACTGTATCAGAAGCGTACAGCTGTATACAGTGATTGCGAAAATTTAAATCTCTGTATATATTTCCGGAGTCACACACAGACGCTCACTAAGTATGGATTTGACCGTAATACAAAAAGCAGATAAACAGTACTATATAAGAAGCGTACAGCTGTTTACAGTGTAGGGGAAAATTTAAATCTCCGTATATATTTCTGGAGTCACACACAGACGCTCACTCAGTAAGGATTTGACCGTAATACAAAAGGCAAAAAAACGGTACTGTATCAGAAGCGTACAACTGTATGCAGTGTAGGGTAAAATTTAAATCTTCGTATATATTTCCGGAGTCACACACAGACGCTCACTGAGTATGGATTTGACCATAATACAAAAAGCAGAAAAACGGTATTGTATCAGAAGCGCACAGCTGTATGCAATGTAGAGGAAAATTTAAATCTCCGTATATATTTCCGGAGCCACACACAGACGCTCACTCAGTATGGATTTGACCATAATACAAAAAGCAGAAAAACTGTACTGTATCAGAAGCACACAGCTGTATGCAGTGTAGCAGAAAATTTAAATCTCCTTATATATTTCGGAGTCACACACAGATAGTCAGCATGTATTTGTCCGTGATGCCAGTCTGTACACAGTAGTGTGTGAGGAGCGTATAGCTCTATACGGTGTGGGAAAAAATTAACGCTCGGTGACTGTGCAGAAAAAAAAAATAAAATTAATAGTGCTGTGTAAAAAGCAGTCTGCACTGCAGTGTAAACACAGCAATACAGCTATCAAGCAGCCTAATAACCAGCGCTGCTGCACACAAGAAAATCCTCCCCTGTCACTGCACACTAACTGTACAGCACAATTGCTATCAGCACAAGCACATAAGAACTTCTCTTTCCAGCCCTAACTCTCTGCCTACTGATAAACAGCAAGCAACCTCTCCCTACTGTTAAGATCGGCAGAAGTAAAATGGAGGTCGGCGGTCAGGGCTTTTATAGATACTATGACGCCCCCCAAAGAAAGCCAATCATTGTAATGCCCTTCTCTAAAATGGTGAGGGACGCTGCCCATGTCATCTCGTTGCCCACAGTGTACGTCCTAGCTCATTGGCTGAAAAAAGGCGCCTGCAAGGATTATGGAAAAACCTATTTTGGCGCTCGTTTTGCCGAACGCATGGCGCACTCAAGCTATGGTTGGGTTTCGCTCGGCGAAACCCGACTTTCGTGAAAATCAGCGACTTAAGAATCTGACCGACCTGTTTCGCTCAACTCTAGTGGAGAGTCAAAGTTGGGTCTCCATCTGGTGGTTTGTTTGTAGTGCAAGGTTGAAGAGACCTATTTTACTGTTTCTACTCTTTGGAAATACTCGTAGATGCCACTTTAGTGCTGTGTGACAATAATATTTTTAAATGTGGGGACTCCAAGTTGGGTCTCCATCTGTTGGGTTGCTTGTGTAAGCAGGACTCCCAGACAGGCAAGCCTACACTTAAGGCCCCGTCACACATAACGAGATCGCTAGCGAGATCGTTGATACGTCACGAGTTTTGTGACGCAATAACGATTTCGCTAGCGATCTCGTTATGTCTGACAGGTAGCAACGATCAGGCCCATGCTGTGAGATCGCTGATTGTTACAAAACTTCCTAGACCACTCCTGGGTCATTGCGCTCCCGCTGGGCAGTGTGCATCGCTGTATTTGACACCTAACCAACGACCTCGTTAGCGATTCAGAACTGAAACACGTAGGCGTGCATAAACTGGACTTTTCTGCGCCCTCGTCCCCGATTGGTGGTCGCTACAGCATTCTCATTTACCGCCGTACATAAAGAAAGCAACAGAATAGCGATTCCATCCTTTGTTTCTGACCTCGTGCTGGATTGCAGATCTTAGCAGAATTCTCCGGGTTGTGTGGAGTCACAGCCGAAGAACACTACAATCCACAAACCAGAACGCTTGTCAGGAACAAAGATCAGATGAATGGATACAGAGTCACAGCTGAAGAACGCTGCTATGATCAGAAACCAGAACGCAAACAGGAACAAAGGGACGGAATTGATACAACGTGGTTTTATTTTAAACCTGCCGCCCAATCAGAACGCAGTTACTATCAAGGGGTGGATCGTTGAAATAGCTGCTGTGTGAAAGGGTCCCAACGACCAACGAGATCATTAGTTAGATCGCTGGGGCGGCCAAAATCGTTGGGAAGTTCTGCATGTTTGACAGCTCCCCAACGATCACGATACGGCTCTCCAGCGATCTCAAAATCGTGACGTAATAACGATCTCGCTAGCGATCTTGTTATGTGTGACGGGGCCTTTACTTTCAGTCAACTACCTGTGTTACTTTCCTTATCAGTACTATTGGTAGAAAAATATGTTTGTGCCATCTGAATGTGGCTGGGAAAATATGAGGTGTTGCATGAGGTATCAGTGCTCCCAGGTAAAAAGGCTTACACTGCTTCCTTAACCACCAGGCCCTCATTTAAGCTTCAATTTAAAACTGGAATTGCTGGACTAAACCCTAATACCTCATGAATGGTGTGAAGACACAGCATTGTTTCTTAATTAACCAGAGGACTATTTTTAGCAAGCCAGATAGAATAAACTGTTATTTATATGTTTACTTTTTAATTTAAGTGTTTCTTTCTGATTGGTCAAGAAAACAGACTTTTGATTGTGTAAGCCTCTTATATTGACTTGTAAGTTGGCATTTCATATTACTTATTGTGCTCTTATCCTTAATGTTTACTGATATGCTAATTGTGCATTTTGTAGGCCAGACAGTTTGGTGACTTCTAAAACAGAGGAGGAAAAACAATGCAATTGATCTCCATTCTTATTACCCTATATGTCAATACTGAATGAAGGACACTTGTTAAGGTACTGCCACACTAAACAATCCCGCTAGCGATCACGATAACGACGCATACTAATGCGATCGCTAGCGGGATTGTTTCTATATCGCTAAATGCGGCACATTTAGCGATATAGTTAACGACGCTATCGCCGTTAGCGATCTTCTTAACGACTTTAGCGGTACAAAAGTACCGCTAAATCGCTAAGAAAAGGTGCCACACAGCGATTAGATACTCACCCAGCGGGAGCGCCAGCGATGAAATAGGGTCCGGAGCGATTCTAGCGACGAGCGAGATCACAGCAGGAAGCTCGTCGCTGGAAGCTGCCGCACTGAACAATATCGCTAACGGGATCGCTAAATAGTGACGTTTTTTAGCGATCCCGTTAGCGATATTGTTTAGTGTGGCATACCCTTTAAGTATAAAAAGAGCTTACATGACTCTATAGAGAGAGACTGAGAGACAGCCAGAGATTCAGCCAAGACATCCAAAGGACCAGAGACAGCACAGCAGCCAAGACATTATGGCTTCATCACGAGGGACACAGATTTATTATTCTACAGGATGCCAACCTAAAGGACTTTGGCTTCGATTAGAAGAATATAGATCTGCTCCATTGACTCTAAACCATAGATATGTTTAGAAACAGCCAGGATTGGGACCTGCCAGTCGCCTGGCTCCATGGAGATGTATGGAGAAGCCAGGTTGTGACGATCAGGTCAACTGGCCTTGTACCTCAATGGACTGTCATCTTCCTAATCTTCTCATTACCTCCCCTCTCTGTGCCCCACAGCTGGGGTAATCGACCCTGGAAGATGAAGCCAGGTTGTGACCTTCCGGTCAACTGGCCTTGTATCTGAATGGACTGTTATCTTCCTAAGCTTGTTGTTGTATCCTCTCTGTGTTTATGTCACAGGTGGGGTAGTCGACCTAGAAGCTGTAAACTCACAGCTGCTGTTATCCTGGTGGGTCAGCTGAAGGGTAAAACTCTGTAATGTGCACCATCTTGGGGTATTTTGCTGGGACTGTTCTATGTGTTATCAACCTGTTTTGTGGTTCAATAAAGCATTGCCACACTGTTTTGCCTTCACCCTAAGTTGTCTGAGTAATGTTATGCCCACGTTAAAAGGAGAACGGGTCTTCAACGGGATGATCCCTAGTCCATATGGTTCTGGCTAGCGGATCGGGATGCCCACCGACCCCCTGTTTCTCCACACAAGGCCAATTGCTGACTGCTGTTCTGCCGTTTGCAAATTTCCACTGTTGGTCAAATGATGCCACTTTTCATGGTGTTTGCTACTAATTTTAGCTGTTTGGTAAGCTGTTTGTCACAGCTTAGGGTGTGGTGTATATGTTTAATTTGCCCTCCTATTCAATTTAATGGGGTCAGGTACGTTCGTCGAACATGTTCGGCAAAGGTCTAAACATTCTGTGAATCAAACTGTGAATTTCTAGACAAGACTACCATCATGAGCTTATTTCAGGACCAAGAGATGGGAGCTGGCATTACCTAAACAACATCACTTCTTCTGTGGGTCAAACTAGTTTTAGCAAAATGCCTGTTCTAAGATTTGAGCTAAGAAAAAATTAGCTTTATTAATGCATTTTATTTCCTAAAGGCTAAATTTAGATGTTTGTAGGAAAGAGTTAAAAGCTCTAAATTCTCCAAAGGTCCACAAACTGTATTGAACTTGAAAGCCCAACAAGTTCATAAAAATCACTGAAATATTAATGCTTTGCTTTAAATTTGCACATGTTTCATCCTATTCTCATCCTCTTCCTATCAAGTAATCAATAATGGCTCAACATTAAATACAGTATAATGCCCTATGCTCAAGGCTATGTCTCTGTGCCAACCTATTTATCTTGCCTTAGCTGTGAAAAACAATGTTCCCAGAGCAACATTGTCTTGAAGTAACTGTTTTTACTTCAAGAAAATCTGTCCAAATGTTAGCTCACAACAGGTTTTTTTTTAAAACACATGTAAAACATTTACAGTTTAATGCATTTTATGGTGTTTTTTAATTTATTTGTGTATTTTTAATTATCAAATGTGTTTCTGTTCAACTTCATTTTCAGATTTTTCTAAGTTATGTTTAAGGAAGGCAAAAACTTTACATTCAGATTCCTATATCTAACTATTGGAGCATTAGTAAATATTGCGCTGTTAAATATTGTTTAGCATTTCAGTTGTGGTCATGTTGCTTTTTGTTTGCTCCAATTTCCAAAAGCCACTGTAAAAATCCTGCAGTTTTAGGCCGGTTTTACACATCCTGATATTTCCAGTTTCGGAAAAACCGGTACTGGAGACATCCATGTCCGTGTGTCTGTGTGTTGTGAATGTAAGGCCTCTTTCACGTGTCAGTGTCTCCAGTACGCGTGGTGACAGTTTCACACGTACCAGAGACACTGACACACGTAGACCCATTCAAATGAATGGGTCTGTGCACATGTCAGTGTGTTTCCACGGACCGTGTGTCGGTGGGCAAAACACCCTGATATGTCCATTTTTTTCCGTCCGCACATGCCGCAAAACATCGTGCGGAGAACATACATTGATGTCATACATGTGACACGCATCGGCACCGTGGAAGAAGCACTACAGTAAGGCTAATTTCACATCAGCGTCTTTTTGCGCTGCGCATCATGCGCAAGTGGAAACGCATGTAAAAATGCCCATGTGCCCCATGTTAAACATAGGGGTGCATGAATGCTTGTGCAGATGCAATGCGCACAAAAACGCTAATGTGAAACCAGCCATCTAGACATGTTTACGCTTAAAACGCATGCGTTTGCAAATGAAGGCGTGCGCATGTCCATGCGCATGTCTGCGTTCCCATAGACTGTAATGCTTTATTTTGACGCATTCTGTGCGCAAGCGAACGCATGCGTTTTCTTTACGCCTTTCGACGGACCCAAAAATTCAACATATTGCGTCGGGCGCGACGAGACGCATAGTTTGAATAACTCATGCACACGAAAACGCAAACAAACAAATGCAAGACCATGCGCCCCCATGTTAAACATAGCGGTGCAAGAACGCATGCGCAGATGCGCTGCATACAAAAACGCTAATGTGAAACCAGCCTAAGCGCTGTTCTCCGGCACCGGGTGCTTAAGACCGCTCTCATCATTCTCCCCAGCTCTGCCGGAGATGGGTGTGAACAAAAGATAATGATGAAAGTTATATAGTCAGAACAATGACATCAGGTGGGAGCTATTGGGACTGTTACTCTCATCATCCGACACCTGATGACACTAAATAACAGTGAAAAATTCTCAAGTTGATCTGTTGTGAAGATACTGAGCTTGAATTGCTGTGACCTCATCACTAGCATTTTCCCACAGTCCAGAGGTCACTGCAGTTCAAGCCGGCTGGGAGCGCAGCTTCAGTGACGTCACCGCTAGTCACTGAAGCTGAGCTCGCAGCATCTCATTCACCAGTGGTTTTCAGCCGGGACGGTCGCATCTTGGCACCGTACAGGTTGAAAACTAATTAGCCTTCAGACATGGATTACGGTGTGGGACAGAACAACGGACAGGTACGGTATATTGTTGTTTTTTTATTTTACTTTTACTACAGGAGAATGAGGGATTCACTGGAATTAGGAGTAATAATAAACATGGAAAACTGTGTTTAATCTTATTGCAATTAAAATACTTTATTTTTGCTTTGTCTTTATTTACCATACAACTACAGGATTAGTAGTGGATAGGTGTCTTATAGATGCTTCTCCATTACTAAGCTGTGGGCTTGATGTCACCTGACAATACACGGGTGACATCAACCCCACAAATATTACCCCACTTTCCACTGCTACAGGGCAAGTGGGAAGAGCTGGACAAAGCGCCAGAATTGCCGCATCTAATTGATGTGCCTTTTCTGGGCAGCTGCGGAGTGCTATTTTTAGGCTTGGGGGATCAATATCTACACTCCCTGACAGAAGTTATGTCGCTTATTTATGTTATGTAAATAAAAGCTTATAACCTGACGTTAAATTCATCCATTGGTTGTATAAATTATTCTTTTGAAAGCTGAAACCCTCCGAAATGTGGTTTAGGTTAAGAAAATAAATTGGCATCAATGCAGAAATATTGATCATTTAATGGACACAGAATGGTCAGATTATGGCAAGACATAAGTTTTGTCGCCTGTTCATATAATGCACCCAATCCTAGCTGACATCCTCACCTGTGCTCAGTAAATGATATGTTAATTAGTGGGTGTGTATAAAAAGAAACCCAGTACCCCAGACCTTCACTTGAACTGCAACTTGAGCTCTAAATACATGCCAAAAATCCTCCCTGCGACCAAAGCCTGGAAAATCAAGAGGCTGAAGACCAGATCCACTGCAGAGGTGGCTGGCACCTTTAATGTGTCTAAGCGTCAAGTACAAAGAATTAAAAAAAGATTTGAAGAGACTGGAGATGTGTTTGACAAGCCCAGGTCTGGCAGATTCCGCAAGACAACTGGAGGAGGAACGTTTGATGGTTAGAAAATCCAAAGCAAGCCCTCTTGTGAATGTGCTAGAAATGAATTCTGAGCAGAAGCTCCCTCTGGTGGTTACAAACAATACTGAACTATCCAAAGAAGATTGTGAAGATTGACGATCAGGTGTTACTGACTGGTCTTATATAAGGGAGGTTCCCTCCCATCAGGGTTGCCGGTGATCAATTGTTCTGGTCTCATCTTTGATTCCTGTTCACTTTGTAGCTTGCTGTTTCGTGCCTGCATCTTCTGCTAACAGATAAGACATTTTCTTCTTTTAGTTTTTTGTGCTTGCTTTTTGCATTTTGTCCTGCACTTCTGTGGGGGTCTGCCGGGTCCCCTCCGGGGGCTTGTGCTCCTCTCAGTTTAGTTCAGCCACTGTTGTTTGTTCATTTGCCTTTTCCAGTTTTTTCAGTGGCTGCTGTTTAGTTTTGTTACACCAGGGAGCTAATTTAGGTGGTAGAGGTCGTGTGATCTCAGGTGTTTTTGTAATTAGTAGTGTTGGTACTTTTCAGGGTTTTTTGGGATTGCAGTAAGTGTCCTTCCTATCCTTTTCTATTTAGGAAGTTTGGGCCCCAACGTTTGCTCATACTATTTTCTGTCTGTGTCTGTGTATTTCCTCTTGTCTAACCGCCATTACATGTCTGGGGGCTTTCTATGTTCTTTGGGGATCTGCTCCGGGGCAGATAGTTTTCCTCTTTCTGTCTTTAGGTGTAGTTAGCTTCTCAGGCTGTGACGAGGCGTCTAGGACCAACGTAGGTACGCTCCACGGCTGCCTTTAGTTGTGGTGGTTAGTCAGGGTACTGCAATCCCATAGATTCCAACCTCTCTGGTGTATTTCCTTTTTTGCCTGCTCTCCTCAGCTACCAAATCATAACAGTATCACCGGCCTTAAAACTGATATTTGTATGGTACTCACAGAAGGGAAAAATAGTGTTAAAGAAAGAAGATTGTCAGAGTTGTCAGAGATTTTTTTTTTTTTCCCTCTGTTTCTCTGAATGATGAGGAGGATTTTTTTTTCCTCTCAATGGAGTTTGCACAGTTGTCTGGCCATGTGGATCAGCTTGCCTCTGAGGTTCGGAGTATTGCTATCTATCTTGCTAGGTTGCCGGTTGTGGAGCCTAGGATTCCCATGCCAGATTTGTTTTTAGGGGATCGAGCTAAATTTCTGAATTTCAAAAATAACTGTAAGTTGTTTTTTGCCTTGAAATCTAAGTCCTCAGGGAACGCAGCACAGCAGGTTCAAATTGTCATTTCTCTCCTGCGCGGCGATCCTCAGGATTGGGCTTTTTCCCTGACACCTGGGGATCCTGTTTTGAGTAATGTTGATGCATTTTTTCAGGCTCTGGGGTTATTGTACGATGAGCCTTATGTCACTGATCAAGCTGAAAAAGCCTTGTTGGCATTAAATCAGGGGCTTGAGGACGCTGAGTTATACTGTCAGAGATTCCGAAGGTGGGCAGTCCTGACCAAATGGAATGACGATGCTTTGGCAGCCCTTTTTCGGAAGGGTCTGTCAGAGAATGTAAAGGATGTTATGGTGGGATTCCCTGTCCCCTCTGGTCTCAATGATTCTATGTCATTAGAGATTCAAATTGACAGACGTTTGTGTGAGCGTAGAGGTATGCGTGGAACAGTGTTGCCTTGTGAACCAGCTTCTGAACCCATGCAGTGTGATAGAGTGGCTTCTGGGGCACAGCGTCATGAGTTTCAAAAACGCAATGGGTTATGTTTCTACTGTGATGAAAGCTGGGCACACTCAGATAGGTGTAATAAATGAAGATAAATTTATTTGTGCACGTACAGTAGTCACTAAATCAAACGTTTCGGTCTTAATAGACCTTCCTCAGTGAGCTTGGTGAGAGTGACAGTTGTCATTAATACAAATGATTAGAGTTTAGCTGCATGCAATCATAGTAGTTTGGTAATAGTCCCAGTGTCGAGCTAAAAACAGAAGACTATAGTTGTGGCTAATAGTCAGACGTTATAAGCTGCAAAAGAACATAACCCGAAGTGGGAGGCGAGAGATGTGTGACTTCAGACGCGGCATCCACCGCATGTCGAAAGTTTCTCTCACCTCCCACTTCGGGTTATGTTCTTTTGCAGCTTATAACGTCTGACTATTAGCCACAACTATAGTCTTCTGTTTTTAGCTCGACACTGGGACTATTACCAAACTACTATGATTGCATGCAGCTAAACTCTAATCATTTGTATTAATGACAACTGTCACTCTCACCGAGCTCACTGAGGAAGGTCTATTAAGATCGAAACGTTTGATTTAGTGACTACTGTACGTGCACAAATAAATTTATCTTCATTTATTACACCTATCTGAGTGTGCCCAGCTTTCATTTCAGTATCTAAGGCTTGGGAACCTACTGGTGCACCTCTATCATAAGGCTGTGCTAGCGGTGTATATATGTTTCTACTGTGGTGATGCCTCTCATGCTATTTCAGTCTGCCCTAAGCGGGGAAGACGTTTTGCACGTTCAGTTGTCTTGGGTAGTGTTCAGACTAAATTTTTGTTGACTGTTACCCTGATTTGCTCCCTGTCCACATTTTCTGCTCAGGCTTTTGTTGATTCGGGAGCAGCTATTAACCTGATGGATTTTGATTTTGCTAAACGTTGTGGGTTTCCCTTGATACCCCTACGGAAGTCTATTCCCCTACTGGGGATCGATTCTACCCCTTTGGCTGAGAATAAAGCTCAGTTCTCTACTCAGGTGATAATGAGGGTTGAACCTGATCATCAGGAGAGTTGCAAATTTTTGGTGCTGTATAATCTGCATGACATTATCGTACTGGGTTTCCCTTGGCTACAGTCTCATAATCCTGTTTTGGATTGGAAATCTGTGTCTGTAACCAGTTGGGGCTGCCAATGTGTTAATACCAACACTCCTGTTTTTTCTGCCTCCCCCAGGCTCAGGATGTTCCTGACTTTTTGACTGATTTTTCTGATGTGTTTAGCGAAAGTAAATCTGCATCCTTGCCCCCCCATAGGAGCTATGACTGCACTATTGAATTAGTGCCTGGTAGTAAATTCCCTAAAGGTCGCCTTTTTAACTTGTCTGTACCTGAACATGACGCTATGCGGTCTTATATCAAGGAGTCATTGGAGAAGGGTCATATCAGACCATCCTCTTCACCCTTGGGTGCCGTTTTTTTTCTTTGTGGCCAAAAAGGATGGTTCATTAAGGCCGTGTATTGATTATCGTCTCTTGAACAATATCACTGTGAAATATCAATATCCGTTACCCTTGATTTCTGACCTGTTTTCCAGGGTGAAAAGTGCCACTTGGTTCACCAAGCTTGACCTCAGGGGGGCATATAACCTTATTCGCATTAAGCACGGGGATGAATGGAAGACGGCATTTAATACCCCAGAGGGGCATTTTGAGTACCTAGTGATGCCCTTTGGGCTCACTAATGCTCCTTCTGTCTTCCAGTCCTTCATGAATGACATTTTCAGGGATTTTGTGGATAAATTTCTGATTGTTTATTTGGATGATATCTTGATTTTTTCCAATGACTGGGACTCTCATGTGAAACATGTTCGGACTGTGTTCCAGATTTTGAGAGAGAATGCTCTGTATGTGAAGGGATCAAAGTGTCTTTTTGGCGTACAGAGGATCTCATTTCTGGGATTCATTTTGTCCCCATCTGTTATTGAAATGGACCCGGTCAAGGTTCAGGCCATCTGTGATTGGGTCCAACCTACTTCATTAAAGGCTCTTCAAAGATTCTTGGGTTTTGCCAATGTTTATCGTAAATTTATTGGTAATTTCTTTGTTATTGTTAAACCATTGACTGATTTGACCAAAAAGGGTTCTGATGTGGTGAATTGGCCTCCTGAGGCAGTCTCTGCGTTTCAGGAACTTAAGCAGAGATTCACTTCTGCTCCTGTTCTATGGCAGCCTGATGTTTCTCTGCCATTTCAGGTGGAGGTTGATGCCTCTGAAATTGGGGCAGGTGCCGTTTTGTCCCAATGAGATCCAGAGACCTCTAAAAGTAACCCTTGTACCTTTTTCTCTCGAAAATTTTCTCCAACTGAACGTAATTATGACATGGGTAATCGGGAGTTATTGGCCATGAAGTGGACTTTTGAAGAGTGGAGACATTGGCTGGAGGGAGCCAAACATCAGGTGGTGGTCCTCACGGACCATAAGAATCTGGTTTATCTGGAATCAGCCAAGCGACTTAATCCTAGACAGGCCAGGTGGGCCTTGTTTTTCACACGTTTTAATTTTGTGGTTTCCTTTCTTCCTGGCACTAAGAATGTTAAGGCGGATGCCCTCTCGAGGAGTTTCCTTGCGGACTCTCCTGAGTTATCTGATCCTGCTGTTATTTTGAAAGAGGGTGTAGTTCTTTCCGCCATCTCGCCCAATTTGAGACTGGCTCTGGAAGGGTGTCAGGAGGATAAACCCGAGTGCTGCCCTATTGGGAAATTGTTTGTCCCAGACCGGTGGAAAAAGAGTGTGATGTCTGAGATTCATTGTTCCGCGTTGGCCGGTCATCCCGGAATTTTTGGTACCAGAGACTTGGTTAGTCGGTCCTTTTGGTGGCCAACTTTGTCTCGTGACGTCAGGGAATTTGTGCAGTCCTGCGGGACTTGCTCTCGCTCCAAGCCTTGCTCTCGCTCTAGTGGTTTGTTGATGCCATTGCCTGTGCCCAAGAGACCATGGACCCATATCTCTATGGATTTCATTTCCGACCTCCCTGTTTCTCAGAGAATCACCGTTATCTGGGTGATTTGTGATAGGTTTTCCAAAATGATACATCTTGTGCCATTACCTAAGTTGCCTTCCTCCTCTGAATTGGTGCCTTTGTTCCTTCAGCATGTGGTTCGGTTACACGGCATTCCTGAGAACATTGTGTCTGACAGAGGAGTCCAGTTTGTTTCCAGATTTTGGAGGACTTTTTGTTCTAAACTTGGTGTTCAATTGTCTTTCTCCTCGGCTTTTCATCCTCAGACCAATGGACAAACTGAGAGAACAAACCAGACATTGGAGACTTATCTGGGATGCTTTGTGTCTGCTGATCAGGATGACTGGGTCTCTTTTTTGCCTTTGGCTGAGTTTGCTCTTAATAATAGGGCTAGCTCTGCCACTTTGATGTCTCCATTTTTCTGCAATTTTGGGTTTCACCCTCGATTTTCTTCAGGACAGACGGAGGCTTCTGTCTGTCCAGGTGTTGACTCTGTTGTGGAGCGTATGCAGCAGATTTGGGACCAGGTAGTGGAGAGGTTGTCCCTCTCTCAGGAGAGGGCCCAGCGGTTTGCCAACCGGCATAGGACTGATGGTCTTCGGTTTGAAGTGGGGGACTTGGTCTGGTTGTCCTCAAGAAATATCCCTATGAGAGTTGCATCTCCTAAGTTTAAGCCTAGGTTCATTGGACCTTATAAAATCATGGAGATTCTTAATCCTGTTTCCTTTCGTTTACTTCTTCCAGGGACATTTAAGATCCATAACGTGTTCCACAAGTCCTTATTGAAGAGGTTTGTCGAGCCAGTGGTTCCTATGGCTGTGCCTCCTGACCCTGTTTTGGTTGAGGGCAATCTGGAGTATGTGGTTGAGAAAATATTGAATTCTCGTTTTTCTAGACGGAAACTCCAGTATTTGGTTAAGTGGAGAGGTTATGGTCAGGAGGACAATTCTTGGGTGTTTGCTTCGGACATCCATGCTAGGAGACTCATCCGTGCGTATCACAGAGCTCATCCTGACCGACCTGGTTGCTCAAATGAGGGTTCGATGACCCCTCCTCAAGGGGGGGTACTGTTGTGAATGTGCTAGAAATGAATTCTGAGCAGAAGCTCCCTCTGGTGGTTACAAACAGTACTGAACTATCCAATGAAGATTGTGAAGATTGGCGATCAGGTGTTACTGACTGGTCTTATATAAGGGAGGTTCCCTCCCATCAGGGTTGCCGGTGATCAATTGTTCTGGTCTCATCTTTGATTCCTGTTCACTTTGTAGCTTGCTGTTTCGTGCCTGCATCTTCTGCTAACAGATGAGACATTTTCTTCTTTTAGTTTTTTGTGCTTGCTTTTTGCATTTTGTCCTGCACTTCTGTGGGGGTCTGCCGGGTCCCCTCCGGGGGCTTGTGCTCCTCTCAGTTTAGTTCAGCCACTGTTGTTTGTTCATTTGCCTTTTCCAGTTTTTTCAGTGGCTGCTGTTTAGTTTTGTTACACCAGAGAACTAATTTAGGTGGTAGAGGTCGTGTGATCTCAGGTGTTTTTGTAATTAGTAGTGTTGGTACTTTTCAGGGTTTTTTGGGATTGCAGTAAGTGTCCTTCCTATCCTTTTCTATTTAGGAAGTTTGGGCCCCAACGTTTGCTCATACTATTTTCTGTCTGTGTCTGTGTATTTCCTCTTGTCTAACCGCCATTACATGTCTGGGGGCTTTCTATGTTCTTTGGGGATCTGCTCCGGGGCAGATAGTTTTCCTCTTTCTGTCTTTAGGTGTAGTTAGCTTCTCAGGCTGTGACAAGGCGTCTAGGACCAACGTAGGTACGCTCCACGGCTGCCTTTAGTTGTGGTGGTTAGTCAGGCTACTGCAATCCCATAGATTCCAACCTCTCTGGTGTATTTCCTTTTTTGCCTGCTCTCCTCAGCTACCAAATCATAACAAAGCCCCTCTTCCACTGCAGCAGAGCTCCAACAGACCTGGTCATCTCAAGTCCCTGTGTCAACTAGAACAGTTTATAGGATTCTGTCTCGAAATGGCCTCCATGGTCGAATCAGTGCCCAGAAGCCAGCACTAAATAAAAGGCAAATAAAAAACCGTGTGGCATTTGCAAAGTCCCACAGCCTGCTAAACAGATGGACGCTGGAAAAGTGGCAGAAGGTGGATTTCTCTGATGAATCTTCAGTAGAATAACACCACAGCCACTGCAAATACTGCAGGAGACCTACTGGTGCACGTATGGATCCAAAATACACCCAGAAAAGTTACATTTGGTGGTGGAAAGATCATGAACTGGGGTTACATTCTGTATGGGGGTGTGCAAAATATTTGCAAGGTGGAAGGCAATATCAATAGCCTAAAATATCAAGAAGTATTAGCTACCTCTTTTATTCCAAATCATAAAAGGGGTCAAATTCTGCAGCAGGATGGTGCTCCATCTCATACATCCATCGCTACAACAAAGTTCCTCCAGGCAAAAAAGATCAAGGTGCTCAAGGACTGGCCAGCCCAGTCACTAGACATGAACATCATTGAGCATGTTTGGGGTAGGATGACAGAGGAAGCTTGGAAGACAAAACCAAAGAATCTAGATGACCTCTGGGAGGCATGTAAGACTGCATTCTTTGCTATTCTTGATGACTTCATTAATAAATTGTATGAATCATTGTTGAACTTCATGGATGCAGTCCTTCAAGCTCATGGAGGTCACACAAAATATTAAATATGACTCTAATAGCACCACAACTTCATTCACCAATGTTATGCAACATATATTTGTATTTTAAGTTAATTATTTGTTTGAATATCACATTACTTTCTGTGGGCGACAAAACTTTTGTCTTGCCATAATCTAAACATCCTGTGTCTATTAAATGATCAATATTTCTGCATTGATGTCAATTTATTTTCTTAACCTAAACCACATTTCGGAGGGTTTCAGCTTTCAAAAGAATAATTTATACAACCAAAGGATCAATTTAACGTCAGGTTATAAGCTTATATTTATATAACATGGATAAGTGACATAACTTCTGGCTGGTTGTCAAAAATGGGGGGATCCCATGCCATTTTTTTCAAATTATTTATTTAAAAAATAAAAAAAAACAGCTTGGGGACCCCTCTATTCTTGATATCCACCTTTGCTCACGCTGACAGCTGATGGATGCAGCCCTCAGCTGTGAGTTTTGCCTGGTTGGTTAAAGAAAATAGGGGGGAACCCACATCAGGTTTTCCATTAATTTAATTAGTTAAATCGCAGGCGGCGGGGGAGGAATACCCCGATCATCCGGCTCCTGTTGTCACTGTTATTAGAGGCCACAGGTGTTAGATGATGGGAGTAACAGTCCCAAAAGCCCCCACCTGCTGTCATCGTTCTGATTTTAATATAACTCATCATTCTCCTCTGCTCGCACCGATTGCTGGCAGAGCAGGAGAGAATGATGAGAGCCATCTTCAGCACCCAGTGCCAGGGAACAGCGCTTACTGTAGCGCTTCTTCCCAGTTGCCGATGCATGTCACATGGATGACATCAATGTGTGTTCTCTGTGCACGTGTGCTGTTATGTTTTGGTAGCTGAGGAGGACAGGAGCAAAACACCGCAAAGGCAGCCAAACACCAGAGAGGTTGGAACTAATAGGTTGCAGACCCCTAAACTAACCGCACAACTAGAAGCAGCCGTGGGATGTTCCTACGGTGCCCTAGACGCCTCGTCACAGCCGGAGAGATTAGCTACCCCTGAAGTTGAAGATGAAAACACGAACACAGACAGAAAATAGAATGAGCAAACGCTGGGGCCAAAAGTGTCTAGATAGGACAGCACAGGAGAGAATACTGTCTGCAACCCAGAAAAACCCTAGGAAAAACTCCAACACTTCGGAATCCAAAAATGCTGAGACCACACGGTCTCGACCACCTATATCAGATCTCTAGTGTGAACACGCAGCTACCCAGCAGTAAAAAATCACAAGAACTGAGCAAATGAACAAATACAGAAAGAGAACAGAGACTAGTACAAGCCCCCAAAGGGGACCCGGCTGAACTCAAAAAGCAAGGCAGCAAATACAAGGAAAATCAAACCACAGAAAAAAAAAACAGAAAGTAACTTATCTGTCACGCTGTCTAATGATATGTATACAATGTCAGTAAACTATTAATACAGGAACAACACTCTATACAACAACTAGTATAGCAACATCAGCATGTAAGTATAGAATAGATTTACCTGACACGATATCTGCTGAACCCAGGGTTAATCTTGAGGACTTGATGAGCTGAAACAGGAAAGAGGTGGACCGGGATCGAACCTGACCCTAAACTGGGGTCCTAACTAATCCCTCACCTTGGAGGTACTGATAATGGTTCAGAGGTCCAAGTCACCAACCTAACCCTGTCTCCTATCAGACCCTGAACCCTGTAATCAGTCCTAAGAAGGATCCTGACTACCACCAAAGGGATATGGGCTGATCTTAGCTAAATACACAGATTAGACATATAAGACAGACAGGATAACACTTGCTTGCATACACACTCAAACACCAAAGGAACATAAATGGTCTGGGAAATAAACTCTAACCAAGTTGAGCTTAGAACAACTAAGGAGCTCACAACTAAAGTCTATGCAGATTCATTCCTATCTGTGGTCTGCATGAAGGTTTCACTGGCAACTCCCCAAGCAGACAACCAGGAATTTAAAGGAAACCAATCAACAAATAATCAATTGCAGCCGGAGAAACTGCACCCAGTCCCAGCACCGAGCACAGACAGAATTAACTCCCTAGCTGCCAAACACAAAGAAACAGCAGCTCAGCTGTGAGAAGTCAAAATGTGCAACCGCGACGATCTTCATGGCAATGCACACATGACAGTACCCCCCCTTCTACGAGGGGCCTCCGGACCCTCAGGGCCAGGCCTGCCCGGGTGAGTTCTGTGGAAGGTCCGAACCAAACGATCTGCGTTAACATCAGACGCAGGGACCCACGTCCTCTCCTCTGGACCATACCCCTTCCAATGCACCAAGTACTGAAGGGACCGGCGATTCAGATGTGAGTCAATGATCTTTGATACTTGAAATTCCAAGTTACCATTGACCAACACAGGAGGAGGAGGTAGAGGTGACGGTATGACTGGTGCCACATACCTTTTAAGTAATGACTTGTGGAACACATTATGAATTTTAAACGTAGGAGGGAGGTCCAGACGAAATGCCACAGGATTAATTATGGAACTGATCCTGTACGGCCCGATGAATCTGGGACCCAGTTTCCAGGAGGGCACTTTAAGTTTTATATTCCTGGTAGACAACCATACCAGATCGTTCACATTCAGATCTGGACCAGAAACTCTCCTCCTATCAGCCATACGTTTGTAACGGTTCCCCATCGCACTCAGATTATTCAATACACCTCTCCACACAGAAGCAAGTGACGACGAGAAACGCTCCTCCTCAGGAACCCCAGAAGGGCCCCCCCATTGAAAGTACAAAACTGAGGATGAAAACCATATGCCCCAAAAAACGGGGACTTACCAGTGGACTCGCTCCGCCTGTTGTTAAGAGCGAACTCTGCCAGAGGCAAGAAAGAAGACCAGTCCTCTTGGTTCTCTGAGACAAAACACCGGAGATATGTCTCTAAGCTCTGATTCAGACGCTCTGTCTGACCATTGGTCTGCGGATGAAAAGCCGAGGAAAATGACAATTGCATCCCCCGACGTAAACAAAATGCCCTCCAAAATTTGGACACAAACTGAGACCCCCTATCTGACACCACATCAGAAGGCAACCCATGAAGTCTAACGATCTCCCTAATGAACACCTGCGCCAGAGTTTTAGCATTAGGGAGTGCAGGAAGAGCAACGAAATGTGCCATCTTACTGAACATGTCAACAACCACCAGTATGACAGTATTCCCTGACGACGGAGGAAGGTCCGTAATGAAGTCCATAGATAAATGAGTCCATGGACGCTCCGGAAGTTTCAAGGGTAAAAGGGTCCCAGACGGACGGGTATGAGGGGTTTTAGAGCGAGCACACACCCCACATGACGCGACAAAAGTTATAACATCTTTATTAGCATTAGGCCACCAAAACCGGCGAGAAAGGAGATCTAAAGTAGCCTTACTCCCTGGATGTCCTGCTAGAGCAGAATTATGATGTGCCTCAATAACCTTTTGTCTCAACAGATTTGGGACAAACAGTCTCCCTGGAGGTCCTGCAGGGGCGTCCCCCTGAGCCTCTAACACCTCCTCCTCAAGCTCAGAAAATACAGCCGACACTACCACCCCCTCCTGAAGGATAGGACTCGGGTCATCCGTTTTCCCGGCCCCTGGGAAACTGCGAGACAAGGCATCAGCCTTTACATTCTTAGACCCCGGGCGATAAGTGACGACAAAATTAAACCTGGTAAAAAACAACGACCATCGAGCTTGTCTGGAATTCAGACGCTTAGCGGATTCCAAATACAACAGGTTCTTGTGATCAGTAATAACGGTAACCGGGTGGACTGCCCCCTCCAAAAAGTGACGCCATTCTTCAAAAGCTAACTTAATGGCCAAAAGTTCCCTATTGCCGATATCATAATTCCTTTCGGCGGACGACAATTTCTTAGAAAAGAAAGCGCACGGATGCCATTTACCAGGGGACGGACCCTGGGACAATATAGCACCCACCCCTACGTCAGACGCATCCACCTCCACAATGAACGGCTGAGATGCATCTGGTTGGATGAGAACGGGTGCCGAAGCAAAACATTTCTTCAAAGAGGAAAAGGCTTGGCAAGCTTTGTCCGACCATTTAGAAAAATCCGTCCCTTTTCTTGTCATGTCAGTGAGAGGTTTGACGACAGATGAGAAATTACAAATAAATTTCCGGTAGTAGTTAGCAAACCCCAAAAAACGCTGCAGAGCCTTAAGATCCCCTGGCTGATCCCATTCAAGCACTGCTCTCACCTTTTCAGGGTCCATACGGAAACCGGAGGCTGACACCAAAAAACCCAAAAACTGAAGTTCCTGTACGGCAAATACACACTTCTCCAGTTTGGCGTATAATTTATTGTCTCGCAAGATCTGCAACACCTGTCTCACATGCTCCTGATGAGACACAAGATCTGGCGAGTAAATTAAAATGTCGTCCAAATATACAACCACAAACAGCCCCACAAGGTGACGAAAAATGTCATTAACAAAATGTTGGAATACTGCTGGTGCAGTAGTCAGACCAAAAGGCATGACTAGGTTCTCATAATGTCCCTCCGGCGTGTTAAACGCCGTTTTCCACTCATCCCCCTCTTTTATCCTAATCAAATTATACGCCCCCCTGAGATCCAATTTAGAAAACCATTTGGCGCCAACAATTTGATTGAAGAGATCAGGAATAAGAGGGAGTGGATACGGATCTCGAACAGTAATCCGATTAAGTTCGCGGAAATCCAAGCAAGGGCGTAGGCCTCCATCTTTCTTCTTCACAAAGAAGAACCCCGCGGCTACTGGGGAAGATGAAGGTCTAATATGCCCTTTGGCCAGACTTTCAGAAATATAATCTTTCATAACCTGCCTCTCAGGACCAGAAAGATTATACAACCTAGCTTTAGGCAACTTAGCATCAGGAAGGAGATTAATAGAGCAGTCATACACGCGATGAGGAGGCAACTCCTGACACCCCTCCTCAGAGAAAACATCCCCAAAATCCTCCAAAAAAGGAGGCAATGTACTAGGCACGACCGCACTGATGACTGTGTTCATGCAGTTGC
This sequence comes from Oophaga sylvatica, assembly GCA_033576555.1. Taxonomy (NCBI): domain Eukaryota; kingdom Metazoa; phylum Chordata; class Amphibia; order Anura; family Dendrobatidae; genus Oophaga; species Oophaga sylvatica. The sequence continues at coordinate 802,206,091 of JARQOD010000001.1, forward strand.
TTTTGCAAAACTCACCCCATTGGCTTATTTCTCTGGACTGCCAATTAATCACAGGGTTATGTTTAACCAACCAAGGAAGTCCCAACACAATGGGAGTAGGTAGACCCTCCAACACATAACAAGATAATTGTTCCCTATGTATTGCCCCTACCCGAAGGTCAATGTTATGAACCTCATGAACAAAGCTACCTTGGCCGAGAGGCCTGGCGTCAATGGAGAATATAGGGATCGGTTTGACCAATACACTCAGATGCATACCTTGAGCCTGAGCAAACTGAGTGTCAACCAGATTAGCCCCGGAACCACTATCAAGAAGAACAGACAATCTCTCCACTCTCGTACCAACTACCACCTCCACTGGTACAAGGAACTGAGAAGAACTGGCGGATGAAATACATACTCCCAGGTTGTCGTCCACCACACAACCTGGGATTAACAGTTTTCCGGCGACTTTTGGCTCAACAAGGCACGGGATGGACATTCTCCAACAAAATGTCCCTCTTTCCCGCAGAAAAAGCATCTTCTAGTCCTGCGGCGTACCGCCAATCCCCTCCTACGAAATGATGTCCCTCCCAACTGCATAGGCTCATCCGAACAGACAAGGGGAACCTCAACATAAGGGACTTTAGTGGTAGGTGGAGAAACAACAGGGAGTGGGGTTACCTCACCCCTCTCCCGAAGCCGTCTATCAGTACGGATAGCTAAGGCCATAGCAGCCTCCAGAGAAGGAGGAGACTCATACTGAGCCAAAACGTCTTTTAATTTATCAGAAAGCCCATGACAAAACTGGCTCCTAAGAGCTGGGTCATTCCACTGAGTATCTGTGGCCCATCTACGAAACTCAGAAGCAAATTCCTCTGCCGGACGATCTCCCTGCTGTATCTTACGTAATTTTGTCTCAGCAAGAGAGACCCGATCTGGGTCATCATATACCAATCCCAGGGCAGTAAAAAATTGATCTACAGACAGTAGAGCCGGGATCCCGGAGGAAGGGAAAATGCCCAGGATTGAGGGTCCCCTTGCAGAAGTGCGATAACAATTCCCACTCTCTGCTCCTCACTCCCTGATGATCGAGGCCGAAGCCGAAAATACAATTTACATGCCTCCCGGAAGGTGAAAAATTTGTCTCGCCCACCAGTGAACCTGTCCGGGAGAGCAACCTTAGGTTCAACTCTGGTTTGCTCCAGGGGAGACAAAACTTTGGACTTAATGTCCGTCAGCTCCATGGATAATCCCTGCAACTGCAGAGCCAGCTGGGCTACTGGATCCATGGTAACTGGAGATAATTTTTATGGCCAGTGAAAATGTCACGCTGTCTAATGATATGTATACAATGTCAGTAAACTATTAATACAGGAACAACACTCTATACAACAACTAGTATAGCAACATCAGCATGTAAGTATAGAATAGATTTACCTGACACGATATCTGCTGAACCCAGGGTTAATCTTGAGGACTTGATGAGCTGAAACAGGAAAGAGGTGGACCGGGATCTAACCTGACCCTAAACTGGGGTCCTAACTAATCCCTCACCTTGGAGGTACTGATAATGGTTCAGAGGTCCAAGTCACCAACCTAACCCTGTCTCCTATCAGACCCTGAACCCTGTAATCAGTCCTAAGAAGGATCCTGACTACCACCAAAGGGATATGGGCTGATCTTAGCTAAATACACAGATTAGACATATAAGACAGACAGGATACCACTCGCTTGCATACACACTCAAACACCAAAGGAACATAAATGGTCTGGGAAATAAACTCTAACCAAGTTGAGCTTAGAACAACTAAGGAGCTCACAACTAAAGTCTATGCAGATTCATTCCTATCTGTGGTCTGCATGAAGGTTTCACTGGCAACTCCCCAAGCAGACAACCAGGAATTTAAAGGAAACCAATCAACAAATAATCAATTGCAGCCGGGAGAAACTGCACCCAGTCCCAGCACCGAGCACAGACAGAATTAACTCCCTAGCTGCCAAACACAAAGAAACAGCAGCTCAGCTGTGAGAAGTCAAAATGTGCAACCGCGACGATCTTCATGGCAATGCACACATGACATTATCTGAGTGATAGCAGGAGACAGCAGAGAAGCAAGCTGAATTCCATCCTAGACCAAGAAGTAACAATTGATCACCGGCCAGGATCATGGGAGGTCAGCTCACTTATATCAGGCCAGTCCATCCCACCTGATAACCATTCATCAATTGCAGGTGGTGGACTTTTGCTGTTCAACATAGGTTCAATACCCTCAGCAACCACCAGAGGGAGCCTCAGCTCCGAAGTCGTCTCCAACACGCTCACAACAGTGTGCGGGATGTTTTGCGGTCCGTGCTGACGGAAAAAAAACAGACATGTCAGCGTGTTTTGCCCACGGACACGGTGCTGGTGCATTGCCGCTGTGGCGGTGGTCGGTTAACGGCTCCGCTCTGTTAGGGCCGTAGGACCCACTATGAGATTTGCCATGACGTGGCTGTGGGCTTCATACAGTCTGATCAGAATGTCTAACTAAGAACCTCATGTTCAGTTATATATATTTTTGCCGAGAGGCATTAGATCATTGTATGATTTTTGAAGGTGCTGTCCTCTTTCTTTTTTCTGCATACATATATACAAGAGCGGAAGCACAATCAGCCACCTCCTCTACATGGATGACATCAAGATGTATGCAAAATACGAACGAGATATCGATTCACTGATCCACCTGACAAGGATCTACAGCGAAGACATCAGGATGTCCTTCGGACTGGAGAAGTGCGGCCGGTTGGTAATAAAGAGAGGCAGGGTAGTCAAGACCAATGGAGTGGAATTAACAGCAGGTCACGTAGCAGATGTATAGACATGCTACAAGTACCTCGGCATCCCACGGGGATACGGTAACCATGATGAGGAGGCAAAGAAATCAGCCACATCCAAATACCATCAAAGGGTAAGACAGGTCCTGAAGAGCCAGCTCAATGGGAAGAATAAGATTTTTGAAGGTGCTGTCCTCTCTCTTTTTTTTGCATATATGCATGATCTGTCCTTTTTTTTCCTTGGATGTGCTCTCCTCCCATTTGGCACAGGTGATTTTAATTAGCAGGAGACTGAAAAGTAATGGGTCTAGCCCATTTCTGCTCTCACTGAAGAGTTTGATGGAGGTGAGTTTCTTTGCTCCTCACATTTGGTGTGGTGCTGTGTGGCGGCCATTGTTGCTGTCGTTCTGTGCTGGTGGGGCATCGCGTTTTGGAGTCATGGGAACTCTGTCTTACACCATGGGTGCTGTGAGACACCATGCCGTCTGACCTCCCGCTGCATTGCCGCAGTGGCGGTGGTCGGCGCTAGGCTCCACTCCTTGGGAGCGATGGGGACTCCTTTAATTTGGTGTTGGTGCTGTGTGGCGACTATTGTTGCAGTGGTTTTGTGCTGATGGAGCGGCACTGTCTGGAGACACTGGGCTGCCTACTCTGCTGGTGCATTGCCGCTGTGGCGTGGTCGGCGCACGGCTCCTCTCCATTAGGGTGGTAGGACCCACTACGAGGTTTGCCGTGACGTTGCAGTGGGCTTCATACAGTCTGATCAGAATGTTAAACTAAGAACCTCATGTTCAGTTATATATATTTTTGCTGAGAGGAATTAGATCATTGTATGATTTTTGAAGGTGCTGTCCTCTTTCTTTTTTCTGCATACATATATACAAGAGCGGAAGCACAATCAGCCACCTCCTCTACATGGATGACATCAAGATGTATGCAAAATACGAACGAGATATCGATTCACTGATCCACCTGACAAGGATCTACAGCGAAGACATCAGGATGTCCTTCGGACTGGAGAAGTGCGGCGGTTGGTAATAAAGAGAGGCAGGGTAGTCAAGACCAATGGAGTGGAATTAACAGCAGGTCACGTAGCAGATGTATAGACATGCTACAAGTACCTCGGCATCCCACGGGGATACGGTAACCATGATGAGGAGGCAAAGAAATCAGCCACATCCAAATACCATCAAAGGGTAAGACAGGTCCTGAAGAGCCAGCTCAATGGGAAGAATAAGATTCGTGCCATCAATACATATGCCCTGCCAGTTATCAGATACCCTGCTGGCATAGTGTTCTGGCCAAAAGAAGAGATGGAAGCTGCAGATGTGAAGACACGAAAGCTCCTCACAATGCATGGAGGTCTACACTCTAAGTCTAGCACCCAAAGATTGTATACCAACAGAAAGTAGGGTGGTTGAGGCTTGATAAGCATCTAAGCCACCATCACGGATGAAACAAGGAGTATCCAGGAATACATCAGAATAAAGGTGCCTAAAGATGAGATGCTGAGAGAAAGCCTAAGGCAGCAATAACAGATCTGGAAGGAAGAACAGGAACATGAAGTGCCATGGCAAGACAAGACTCTGAATGGGATGTACCATCGACAGATAATGGAGGTGGCTGACATGGAGAAATCGTACCAATGGCAGGAGAAAGCTGGACTCTGAGACAGCACTGAGGTACTAATCATAGCGGCACAAGAACAAGCACTAAGTACAAGATCCATAGAAGCAGGGATATACCATACAAGACAAGACCTAAGGTGCAGACTGTGATGAAACGGTGCACACACATGACGGCTGCTGCCGTCCGACCCGGTAAACTGCAGGGATTTATAATTATCCCACTTCCACTTAGGAACTTGCAGCTCTCTGGCGCCCCCTTACCCTCAGGTCAGTCAGGGAACTGCACCTAGGATAATCAGTCGCCAGACGGGTCACTTGGATGTGTGCTGGCTATTGGGCACGCTGCAGTGAGGGAATTATAATTACTCCGAGCCGCAGCCGGGTAATACACTTATAATACCCGCTCCGTCACTGCCAACGCCACCCCATATGTCAACACTTTACACCCCTTCTTTTAAGCTGCCACCAGCTACGGTTTTTCTTACTGAACAATTTATCAAGAGGGTCCGTAGCAACCCCAAAACAGTAGCGTAGTGCTTCAGGCATGTGCAAATTCGTTTATAGAGCAGGAGAAACAAACTAATAAATTTATAGGTTTATTCCTTAAAAAAAAGGCAGTGCTTATACAATATAAAAAGATGTAACAAGTTGAGGCAATATAGTTATGTACAATACAGTTACAAAATAAACGGGATTAAGAATGAAAGACTCACATGATAGTTAGATCATATACAGGCAAGCCAGGCTGGGGAAGGAGCCACACGTCATAGTTCATTTGCAGATCTCTTAGTCAAGACGTCACAGCAAGGAATGACAAGGGGGGCTCACTGCCAGACTTATACCTGGGGCTGCTGACCTCACGAAAAGGGGAGGGTTTTTCTGGCCACCTACCAGGGACAGAAGTGTATGATTTGAGCTCTGAAAGTCATAAGGACCATAACTCGTCCTGTGAGCCTAGCAGAATAACGGCAGACCTATCAATGATCTTACTTTAAAATGACAGTTCAAATGAGTCCAAACTTGGCTGAGCTAGTCCATGGGGAATCCGAGAATTCCATTTCTCGGGTTCTGTTGGAGTTACGGGTTCACCAGTACCACGGGAACGATGCCTGTCAGGCGCATGTTTCACAACAGTACTTTCGTGTTTCTAGCGAACGCTCCCACCGTGTGATAACCAAAACAGAATGAATTCTCCAAAATGGCTGCTATAGAAGGAGAGCACATGTGAAGACAATGGCGACCCCCTATGGTGAGGCGGGAAAACTCTAGCACTGGCAGCTCACATTACACTGCCTGAGTGCAGGCTGGGAGGGGGTTGATGGGAAGCATGAGAGAGGGAGGGGGGAAACTTGGCTCCGTGGGCTGTCAGTACAAAACAGGATGAGGACTGTAGTTCTAGCAACAGCACAAGACATGGAGCTCCAGTATCATCACACAGACTATGCAAAGAAACTCCAGAAACCGTCCAACACATAGTGGGAGGATGCAAAATGCAAGCAGGAACAGCGTATACTGAACGCCACAACCAAGCAGCGGGAATTGTATATCGGAACATCTGCACAGCATATGGGCTAAGTTCTCCTAAGTCCAGGTGGGAGACCCCGGAAAAAGTGGTGGAGAATGAAAGGGCTTAAATCCTGTGGGACTTCAAGATCCAGACGGATAAGCAGGTGTTGGCTAACCAACCAGACATTGTCATAGAAGACAAAGGATCAGAAGACTGCAATGATAATAGATGTGGCAGTGCCAAGTGACAGCAACATAAGAAAGAAGGAATATGAGAAGCTGGGGAAATACCAGGGCCTCAAAGGAGAACTAGAGAAGATGTGGAAGATGAAGGCAACAGTGATTCCAGTGGTGATAGGAGCACTTGGAGCAGTGACCCCTAATTTGGAAGATTGGCTACAACAGATCCCAGGAGCAACACCTGAGCTCTGTGTCCAGAAAAGCGCAATGCTGGGAACAGCTAAGATCCTGCGTAGAACCCTCAAACTCTCGAGAATGAGAAAGGACAACAAAGACCACCCCCAGTGGGGGTGAGAAGGAAGTTTTTTTTATATATATAGAAAAGAAGACTGGAGACAGAGATCAAGGTGACACGAAGGGAAGTCAGCCAACTAACGGAAATACAGAATGGTGTAAAGATCAAGAATAAGACCAAGCTGGACAAGTACAAAGGTCTGACCCCATCTGAGGCCCTAGAGACTGTTAAACAAAGGCTCACAGCACTCGCTGCAAGACTAGGTAGATACATTAGAGAAGCTGAGGACAAGAAGATAAATGCCCTGTTCTCCAGAGAACCATTCAAGGTCTACTCCCAATCACAGAGTAACAGCACAAAGGCAGCAACTCCACCAATAGCAGAGACTGAACAATATTTGAGGAACATATGGGAGTTGGAAAAAAATGCACACCAGTACAATGTGCTTGCAAGATCTGAGAATGAAACAGAGCAACCACCTAGAGTAAGAACCAGTTACCATTACAGAAGCAGACATCCAACAGCGGGTCAAGAACATGAAGAGCTGGACAGCACCTGGCCCAGACATGATCCACACCTACTGGCTAAACAAATTAACAGTGATACATGAACGCATGGCAAAGCAGATGAACCAACTGCTAGAAGCAGGCCACCACCCAGCTTGGCTAACACAAGGAAGAACAGTGCTGATCATGAAGGAGCCTCACAAAGGAATAGTTCCATCAAACTACCACCCAATAACCTGTTATGTTTTGGTAGCTGAGGAGAATAATCAAAAACGTCAATACACCAGAGAGGCTGGAACCTATTGGATTGCAGTAACCTGAACTAACCACACAACTAGTGGTAGCCGTGGAGCGTTCCTACGTTGATCCTAGACGCCTCGTCACAGCCTGAGAGATAACTACACCTAAAGGCAGAAAGATGAAAGATATCTGCCCCGGAGCAGATCCCCAAAGAAAATAGGAAGCCCCCAAACATGTAATGGCGGTTAGACAAGAAGAAGCACGGACACAGACAGAAAATAGAATGAGCAAACGCTGGGGCCCAATCTGTCTAGACAGAAAAGTACAGGAAAGTATACTCACTGCAATCAAAAAAAAAAACCCTAAAAAATACCAACTCTTCTGATTGCAAAAACACCTGAGATCACATGATCTCTACCACCTAAATCAGATCTCTGGTGTAACAAAACTAAGCCGCAGCCACTGAAAAAACAGGAAAAAGCAAAAGAACAAATAACAGTGGCTTCAGATAAACTGAGAGGAGCACAAGCCCCGGAGGGGACCTGGCTGACCTCCACAGAAGTGCAGGGAACAATGCAAGAAGCAAGCACAAAAATAAAAGCAGAAAATATCTTATCTGATAGCAGAAGATGCAGGCAAGACTCAGCAAACTTCAAAATGAACCAGAAACCACAATTGAGACAAGAACAATTGATCACCGGCAACCATCATGGGAGGGAACCTCCCTTATATCAGACCAGTCAGTGATCCCAGATTGCCATTCCTCGCTGAAAGGTTCAGTACTGTCTGTAACCACCAGAGGGAGCCTCTGCTCAGAAACCATCTCTAGCACATTCATAACAATAACCTGCCTTACAACAACATGGAAACTCTTTTCAGAATCATAGCCACCAAGCTACAGAACCATATGAACCAGTACATGAATCCTGCTCAGAAAGGCATTGGGACCGACACCAGAGGCTCTAAGCACCAGCTCATAGTAGGTAGAGCAATCACTCAAGACTCAAGATCCAGACAGACAATCTCAGCACAGCCTGGATTAACTACAGGAAAGCCTATGTCTCAATGCCATACACATGGATCTGTGAATGCTTGGCTCTTCAATGTCAACAGGAAATTAAGAACCTTCCTCAGAAACTCAATTGGGCTATGGAGAACAACATTGGAAGTGAACTCAAGACAACTAGCACAAGTGACTATCAAATGTGGCATATACCAAGGTGATGCATTGTCCCCATTGCTGTTCTGCATAGGCTTGAACTCAGTCAGATAATTACAGAGTCTGGCTATAGATACAAGTTCAAGAGTGGAAGCACCATCAGCCACATTCTCTACATGGATGACATCAAGCTGTATGCGAAAAATTAACGAGACATCAATTCACTGATCCACCTGACAAGGATCTACAGAGAAGACAATGAGATATCCTTCGGACTAGAGATGTGTGGCCGGTTGGTAATAAAGAGAGGTAATAAAGAGAGGCAAGGTAGTCAAGACTAATGGAGTGGAATTACCAGCAGGGCATATAGCAGATGTACAGACTGTAACAATTATATAGGTACTATGGAATCTGATTGTATTGGATAAAATGGATCTGAGACCAAAGTAGAGACAAATGAACTGCATTTTAACAAAGGAAAAAGTATAACAAAAAACTAACAGAGGCTCTTCTGCAATTACTGTGAAATGAACAGCAAAAAACAGAAATGTCCAGCAAACGTAATAGCGGTGCTCGTCCGCTAAAGCAAACAAGGCCATCAGTAAAATAATGCAAGAGTGTGAACTGCACTGATATGTGAAAGTCAAGCAATAATGCGAATGGCATTTGTACGTGGAAGTCCAGCAATAATAAAAGCAAGAGTGCGACCGACACTTATATGTGGAAGTCCAGCAATAATACGAAGCAAGTATGCGTCCGGCACTACGTGGACGTCCAAATCTAAGCAGACAGAGGAGACAACACCTTTCATGGAAGTCCAGAAAAACATGGTTGGAGCATAACAAGGAGAAGATCCTTAAGAGTACTTTTTAGGGCTGAAAAAGTCCGGCTCAAGTCCAGCATAGCAGCCTGCAACAGACATAGTCTTAGAAGTCAGAACAGTAGGTAACCCAAGCACAATCCGGAAGAAGCTCAGAGGACTGAAGGCAGCTGGTAGTGGAGAAGCAGAGCACTGAGTAATGAACAGCATCAGGGACTCCAGAGGCAAGGCAGGAGGAAGCTCAGAAGCAAATAGCAACAAAATACTAAGGCAAGGAGGAACACCCAATCTGGGCTTAGATAGCAGGACAGACAGGAAGTTCCAGGACAGGGCAAAGTACATGACTCCATCTTGGACAAGGGCAAACCAGGCTCAATGGAAAATCCAGAATCCTTACATTACTCCCACTTTAGAAGGGCCTCAGGATGATCCAGGACCACGTTTTCCAGGATATTTCTGGTGAAACAGAACAATCTTTTGAGGAGCACAGAAATTACTCATCGGCTCCCAAGAATTCTCCTCAGACGGATCCTTGCCACTTGATGAGGTACTGCAGCTGATTCATGCGGATCCTGGAGTCCAGAATCTTCTACACAACAAATTGTTCAGGCCCATCCACCAACACAGGTTGAAGAGGAGGTGCAATACAATCCTGAAAAGTATTCGGAGACACAGGTTTTAATAAGGAGACATGGAACACAGGATGTACCTTCATAGTCCTTGGTAACTTCAGATGGCAGGCAACGGAGTTCACGATTCCAGAAATCTTGAATGTACTGATTAATTTTTGTCGCAGCTTCTATGATGGAACATTCAATTTCAAATTCTTTGTGGATAACCGCAAAAAGTCTCCTATCTTAAACATGGGTGCAGGTCTCTGGAACCTATCGGCAGATCTCTTGTATTTCTCCTGTGTGGTAGATAGCGATTCCTTCGGAGTTTCCAGATTTCATTTCATCACTGCCAAAGTCTCATCTACTGCAGACACCGGAGCATTAATCGGGATCTGGGAAGAATACTAGGATGATAACCCAGATTGGCAAAAAAGGGAGTTACCTTAGTGGATACATTCTGTGAGTTATTTTAAGTAAGAGAACTCTGCTAGAGGAAGCAACTCCAACCAGTCATCCTGCGAGTGGCTGATATAACACCGAAGATACTGCTACAGATTCTGATTAGTCCGCTCCATCTGCCCATTGGTCTGAGGATGATACGCTGAGGACCGACAGACATTGATACCAAGCACAGAACAAAATCCTTTCCAGAATCTGGAGGAAAACTGCACTTCCCGACCAGAGATGTTCTCATCTGGAACTCCATGCAGCCAAAACTCATTCTGAATGACCAGCTCTATCATCTCCTTAGCTGAGGGGAGACCGGTACAAGGAATGAAGTGAGCAGCTTTCATAAGGTGGTCTATTTCACCAGAATAGAGTTCTTTCCCCCAGAGGTGGGAAATTTCATAGAAATAGACCCCCAAGGGCGAGCAGGAATGGGTAGTGGTTTCAACAATCCAGCAGGTGATACACGAGGAGTCTTAAAACGTGTACATACTTCACAAGAGAGAATGTAACTCTTCACATCCCTCAGAAAGGTAGGCCACAAAAAGAAATGGCTCAGAAACTTCTGTGTCTTCTGTAACCCCCAATGACCAGCTAACTTGGAGTCATGGACAAACTTGAGAACCTGCAGCCTTAGGACCTCCGAGTAAGACGTCGATCCTGAACCCACATACCATTCTTGAGAACCAAGTTCATATCATCAGTTGGGTTAGCAGGAATGGGTCTGCTTCATTGGCCTTTTTAATAGTCTTCCATAAGTCCTTATTCAGGAAGACTCTGACAAAGTTGGGATCTGACAAAATGGGGTCCCAGGTATGGAATCCGTGGCATGGATTCGGGACAAAGCATCCTCTTTCCCATTTTGTGAACCTGGGCTGTGCGAAATGACAAAATTAAATTGATTCAAAAACAAACTCCCAATGAGCCTGACATGGAGGAAGACATCTAGCAGACCTAAGAAATTCCAGGTTATGATGATCCGTGAGCACAATAACTTGTTGTGCTGCCCCTGCAGATGGTGCCTCCATTCTTTAAATGCAGCGATGATGGCTAGAAGCTCTTTATCTCCCACATCATCATTTTTCTCTGCAGCAGAAAGTTTTTGAGACAAAAAAGCACATGGCTGTAACAGACCTTTCTCTACTGTTGTTTGCGAGAGGATGGTCCCCAGAGCACAATCCGAAGCATCCACTTCCACGATGAAAGGATATGCTGGGTTAGGATGAATCAACATGGTGCAGATGTAAAATGGGACTTAAGACAATGAAAAGCCTCTTGAGCCTGTGTAAACCACACGAAAGTCTTTTCCTTCTTGGTTAGTTGCGTAATAGGTCGAACAATCTCAGAGAAATTAAGAATAAAAGTTAGAGAATCCGACAAAACGTACCATAGCGTTGGACCAATTTCCTGTTATCTGCTTGCCCACATTCTTGCCCTTACCTCATATGATCTCCGTGGTGTGCGCATGTGTGGTCGTCTCTGTTCCACTAGCATTGCTGAAGGCCTCCTTAGAATGGCGTTGCGTGTCACTGACATCATAGGGACTTTTTCCCTGAGAGGCATCGTCATTGGAGGGCCGGAAGTGACGCGGCGGTGGGAGGAGTATCACCACACATGCGCCGCTATGACCGCGGTATACAGATTCCACACACCTGGATAATGGGATATAAATAGGTACACATCATCATGCTCTAGACCGCCTCCCGAAGAAGCCCAGCGAGCGAAATGTGCATTGGGGCACGGTCCTGGCAGATCGTCTTGTACAGCTACCCACATGGGTAAGCACTCATATGCACTTTCAATCTGGTTTGCACTATGTCCCGCACTTTAGTCAGGGAATAGCACCCTTTCTCCCCCCATTGTAGATTATCTCATTGAGAACTGGTGTGACCCGACCCAGACAATTCCATGGATATATACAGGATTTTTGGGGAGGATTTGAGGTAAAACTTTTTAGTGCTGTGCTTGACTTATTTGTCCAGGATTATTTTGTATCCTCACCTACATTATTGCGATTGTCATTATTATTGTTGTGTGTACTTTTTTAGATTTTGTGCAATAAAGATTAGCTTTTCATTGAATCTATGACTATATTGGTCTTTGTGGGCATCATGCTCCTTTGTTCTTGTAGGCTTTGAATTTTGTAGGGAGTTGCCCTTGCTTTATATAGAAGCATGCTCACTTACTTTACCCATGGTATCGGTTTTGTTAAAATTCCCAATGAGCCTGACATGGAGAAAGAAATCTAGCAGACCTAAGAAATTCCAGGTTATGATGATCCGTGAGCACAATAACTTGTTGTGCTGCCCCCTGCAGATGGTGCCTCAATTCTTTAAATGCAGTGATGATGGCTAGAAGCTCTTTATCTCCCACATCATCATTTTTCTCCGCAGCAGAACGTTTACGAGAGAAAAAAGCACATGGATGTAACAGACCTTTCTCTCCTGTTGTTTGCGAGAGGATGGCCCCCAGAGCACAATCCAAAGCATCCACTTCCACAATGGAAGGATGTGCTGGGTTAGGATGAATCAACAGCGGTGCAAACGTAAAACGGGACTTAAAACAATGAAAAGTCTCCTGAGCCTGTGTAGACCACAAGAAAGTATTTTCCTTCTTGGTTAGTTGCGTAATAGGTCGAACAATCTCAGAGAAATTAAGAATAAACTGTCTATAAAAGTTAGTGAACCCGATAAAACATTGTACCTCCTTGACATATTAGCCTGGATCTAATTTGCCTCCATGTTAAGTCCCTGTGGCGAGATGACATAACTTAGAAGATGAATCTCTGTGCGATGGAACTCACATTTCTCAGCCTTGATGTAGAGATGTTTCTCTTTCAGGCATCTTAAAACAACCTTAACATGTTTTTGATGCTCCTGCAAAGAATCGGAGAAAATCAAAATATCGTCTAGATAGATTGCGACAAAATGATCTAGCAGATCTCTAAAAATGTCATTAGCCAAGTGGTGGAATGTTGCCGGGGTGTTGCAGAGACCAAAAGGCATCACAAGGTACTCGAAGTGCCCATAACGACATCTAAATGCCGTCTTCCATTCATCCCCAGAGTGGATCCAAACTAGATTATAAACTCCTCGAAGATCCAACTTAGAGAAGATCTTAGCATGTCAAACTCTGTCCAGCAAATCAGGAATTAACGGCAAAGGATACCGGTTCCAAATGGTTACCTTGTTGAGCTCCCAATAATCAATACAGGGTGCTCCTGCCGGTGATGGGGAGGGGCAAATGAAACCCTTAGCCAGAAGCTCATTAATGTATTCTTTTAAGGCCTGCAGCTCCAGAGCTGTTAGTGGGTAGACATTTTTAAATGGAATAGCCGCCCCTGAAAGTAGCTCAATAGGACAATCTTAGGGTCTATGAGGAGGAAGCCGATCTTCCATTTTCTTATAACAGATATCAGAAAATTCATTATAAATGGGTGGTAACATAAATACCTTAGTGGGATATTCCGTATCCCGAGAATTTGCCTGACCTGTTACTGGTGTATTCTTTGGTGGAAAGGTGATTTCCTTGGTCTCTCAGTTGATGTTTGGGTCCTGTGCCTGTAGCCAGGTAAATTCTGCAATTAAAGGAAAATGTGGTGAAGAAATTAGCATAAAGGAAAGCACTTCCTAATGAATAGGTTTCATGCAAATCTCCAGAGATACCATCCCTGATCCACCAGTCCTGAAACTAGGGGAGAACCATCCACCGTTTCCATGGTTACTGGGGTGGCTCTCTGTTGAATCTATATGCCATGTTCCTTGGCAAAGGTGAGGTCCATAAAGTTACCCACCATAGCTGCACATAAAAACCATTGTCCCGACAACAAGATCTTAATGGGGAGGGAGCAATGTGTATCTTTATCCTTCCGAGTCTTGGGAGAGGCAGTCATTGATAGGGAATGAAAGACAGCATTCACAGAAAAACTGGACTCAAAAACAACAAATTCATCATCCTGATTCTCATATTCCCCCACAGCAATTAGTACCTTGTGAGGCCGCTTAGGACAGTTTATAAGGAAATGATCAGACTGACCGCAGTAAAAACACAAACTCTCACAAAAACGATGCTCCCTGTGATCGTTACTCTCGAGCCGCTGTAAAGCATCCACTTACATGGTAACTGGTCGAATCTCCCAAGAGGATTTGCCTGCAAGTTCTTCAGGAGGAAGTGGAGAGTTAGAAACACGATTATAGGCTGCAAATTTCTCCTGTCTACGTTCAGTAATATGTATGACAATGCGCACGCAGTGCAGTATGAATGCCTCTAACCTTTGAGGAGCATCTGCATGGGCTAACTCATCCTTAATCACACTAGAAAGTCCCAAACCGTATGCAAGACCAGACGTCTAAATTCAGTGGCATTTTCAACAACAGAACGCTTACCTTGATGTAATCACAACAATGCAGTTTCAGCTGTGTTGCAAAGATTAGGATGGTCAAACATCATAGACATAGCAGCTAGGAAATTATACAGGTTATTCAGATGAGGGTCACCAGTCTCGATTAGCGGATTTGCCCAAGCGAGTGTTCGTGAGGTAAGTAACATGATACATAAAACCTTGGATCGATCTGCATGAAAGTTGGCAGCATGCACATCAAAATACATAATGCATGGTTTAATAAACCCACAAAATTTGTAGCGGTCTTTATTAAATCTAAACGGCGGCAACTTGGAGGACTAGTTGGCAGTAGCTGCCCCAGAGGTGAAGACACCCATACTGTTATTTGATTACCTAAATCCTAAAGCGCCTGCCCAAAATGGGCCCTCCCAGTTAGCAACCTTGTTTTGTAAAGCCTCCATGTCCCCTTGTAAATAGTTAATCATGGAGAAGAACTGATCCAACTTTGTCTCAGCCGACATCATCCCAGCAGATTCCTTATTAGGCCTGAGTATCCTGTAAGAATTATGTAGGTACTATGGAATCTGATTGTATGGGATAAAATGGATCTGAGACCAAAGTTGAGACAAATGAACTGCATTTTAACAAAGTAAAAAGTATAACAAAACTAACAGAGGCTCTCCTGCAATTACAAAATGAACAGCAAACAACAGAAATGTCCAGCAAACATAATAGCAGTGCACTTCTGCTAAAGCAAACTAGGCCAGCAGTAATATAACACAAGAGTTTGATAGTGAAAGTCAAGCAATAGTGCGACTGGCACTTTTACATGGAAGTCCAGCAATAATACGAAGCAAGAGTGCGTCCGACACCTACTCGGAAGTCCAAATCTATGCATACAGAGGAGACAACACCTTTCATGGAAGTCCAGAAAAACACAGGTGGAGCATAACAAGGAGAAGATCCTTAAGATTACCTTTTGGGCCTCAAAAAGTCCCGCTCAAGTCCCGCACAGCAGCCCGCAACAGTCTTAGAAGTCAGGAGAGTAGGTAACTCAAGCAGGATCCGGAAGAAGCTCAGAGAACTGAAGGCAGATGGTAGTGAAGAGGCAGAGCACCGAGTAATGAGCAGCAGCAGGGACTCCAGAGGCAAGCCAGGAGAAAGCTCAGAAGCAAACAGCAACAAAATTCTAAGGCAAGGAGGAACACCTGACCTGGACTTAAATAGCAGGATAGACAGGCAGTTCCAGGACAGGGCAAAGTACAAGACTCCATCTTGGACAAGGGCAAACCAGGCTCAATGGAAAATCCGGAATACTTACACACACATGCTACAAGTACCTCGGCATTCCACAGGGATATGGTGACCATTATGAGGAGGCAAGGAAAGAGGCAACATCCAAATACCATCAAAGGGTAAGCCAGCTCAATGGGAAGAATAAAATCTGTGCCATCAATACATATGCCCTGCCAGTTATCAGATACCCTGCTGGCATTGTGTGCTGGCCAAAAGAAGAAATGGAAGCTGCAGATGTGAAGACACAAAAGCTCGTCACAATGCATGGAGGTCTCCATCCTAAGTTTAACACCCAGAGATTGTATACCAACAGAAAGGAGGATGGTCGAGGCTTGATAAGCATCCAAGCCACCATCATGAATGAAACAAGGAGCATCCAGGAATACATCAAAAAATGCACCAAGATGAGATCTGAGAGAATGCCTAAGGCAGCAAAAACAACAGATATGGAAGGAAGAACAGGAACATGAAGCGCCATGGCAAGACAAGTCGCTGCATGGGATGTACCATTGACAGATAATGGAGATGGCTGACATGGAGAAATCCTACCAATGACTGGAGAAAGTTGGACTTCGAGACAGCACAGAGGCACTTATTATAGCGGTACAAGAGCAAGCACTAAGTACCAGATGCTGACTTATCAATTTCTTGGATATTTTTTGTATCTCTTTCCTGTTTAATACAGTTCAACTACCTTTTCCCGTAGATCAATTGACAATTCTTTTGCTTTACCCATGACTCACAATCCAGAAACCTCAGTGGCTGGATGAAAGATGCAAAAGTCTGTCTTGATCCCAGAAACTCACTCAGCTTTTATGCACACATACTGATTACAAACAAACAGGTCACAGGTGAGGATATTACCTTTAGTAACCATTTAAACCCATTTGTGTCAACTTCTGTGCATGTTATAAGGCCAAAATCACCAGGGTATGTAAACTTTCGATGAGGGTCATTTTGATGTTTTGAGTTGTCATTATGAGTTAAAAAGAGAAAACGGTAGTTTGACAATAAATGGCTACACCCAACCACTAACCATGAGTGGAGAAAAAGTTTTGATGTAATCATTCATATTCTCTGAAAAAAGTCCAAGAGAGCAAAAATTCTGCCCGGGTATGTAAACTTTTGAGCGCAACTGTAATATATAAAAAAGTTGTATAACGCACCTACCAATCCCATAGCTCTCTCCTACTGCTCCTAACTACCAAGCCAGTTTCCATGTCTTTTTCTTTTCCAGTGGGAACAGTCATGTGACTGCTGCAGCCAACTACTGGTGTCTGATATTTTATCATTATAAGAGTCTTCCAGAAATTGCGCAAAACCTGCCTTTTGAGCATTTGACGAGTTCTTTTCCCCAGTTTTGGTAAGCCAAAACCAGGAGTGAGTGGAAACTGCAGAAGTGGTGACTTGTTTCTGTCATACTTTTCCTCTGATTGTTCCACTCCTGGTTTTGGATTACAAATACTAATGTAAAAAATTCACCAAGTACACAATGTGTGCACGAGACCTAAGTTTTTGCTAGTTACAATATAAGAGGCCACGATCACGCTTCCACTATTTAGCTACCGTATACTCGTGTATAAGCCGAGATTTTCAGCACCTTTTTTTGTGCTGAAAATGCCCCCTCGGCTTATACACGAGTCATAGGGCAGAAACCAGTGGGGGAGGGGATGCAGCGGCAGGAGCCGGTGGCTGGGACATCATACTCACCCTCCCCGTGCCATCGCTGAACGTCCCTGCAATCCTGCGTTCTCCCCGGCTTCTTGCAGCTCTCCAGCGCTGAGCGGTGACGTAATACCCGCTCATTAAGGTCATGTAATATGGACGTGATGACACTCCCATGGGCATGGCCTCCATATTCATGGCCTTAATGAGCGGTATTACGTCACCGCTCAGCGCTGGAGAGCTGCAGGAAGCCGGGGAGAACGCAGGATTGCCGGCCGGGACGTTCAGTGATGGCACGGGGAGGGTGAGTATGATGGAGGAGGATGGGGGGAGCATGGAGGAGGACAAGGAGCACGGAGCAGGACAGGGAGGAGGATGGAGAGCACGGAGCAGAACGGGGGGAGGACGGAGAGCACGGAGCAGGACGGGGGAGGACGGAGAGCACGGAGCAGAACGGGGGGGAGGACAGAGAGCAGGGAGCAGGACGGGGGGAGGACGGAGAGCACGGAGCAGAACGGGGGGGAGGACGGAGAGCACGGAGCAGAACGGGGGGGAGGACAGAGAGCAGGGAGCAGGACGGGGGAGGACGGAGAGCACGGAGCAGAACTGGGGAGAGGACGGAGAGCACGGAGCAGAACGGAGAGCACCCAGCAGGACGGGGGTGGGCACAGAGGAGAATGGGGGAGTGCAGAGCTGGATGGGGTAGCACGGAGCAGGATGGGGGAGGATGGAAAGCACGAAGCAGGACAGGATAATGGAGCAGGAGCAGGGGAGCACAGAGGAGAATGGGGGCGCACAGAGCTGGATGGGGGAGCACAGAGCAGGACGGCAACTTATACACCCGGCTTATACACGAGTCAATAAGTTTTCCAAGTTTTTTGTGGCAAAATTAGGGAGGTCGGCTTATACACGGGTCGGCTTATACATGAGTATATGCGGTACTTTTCTGCCTCAGTATCTGTAAGCCAAAACTAGAACAAACAGAGGAAAAGTATAATAGAAACACGTCACTACTTCTGTATTTATCACCCACACCAGTTTTTGACTTACAAATACAGAGGTAAAAATCTGAACAAATAACGTACGTGTGCACGTGGCCTAAGTTTTTGCTACTGTTACCATATAAAAGGTCACATTCACATTTGAGTATTTGGTTACTTTTCTGCCTCAGTATTTGGAAGCCAAATCTAGAACAATCACAGGAAAAGTATAATAGAAACACGTCACCACTTCTGCATTTTTACCCACTTTTTTACTTACAAATACTGTGACACTAGAGCAGGGACTTTTATGCAGATTTTTTTTACCTGTTGAATCCATTGCTTTATCATCACCTCAATTCTGGTGGTGTCTACACCACTACAGTGGTCCTGCAGTCCTGCAGTGACAATACCCCATCCATCATTCACATGACCACTGCAGCCAATCTCTGTGCTCAGAGGTGATGTTTGCATGCATGACGTGGGACTGCTGAAGACATTGATTGGTTGCAGCAATCTGGTAACTGGATAGGAGTTCATCAGCTCCTTCATTCTCACATCCATAGGATCACATGGCTCAGATGCCAACTGAGTATGAAATGATGACGTAACCTAGGGATATGACAAGTCTTGAAATATGATGAAATAACCCATTGAGTTGGGCTAATTTAGAATATTTGTAGAATTTGGTCACTAAATGACTTAATAACCTTTTACTATTGCATCCGTCATTACAACATGAGTTTTATATCTACAGCTAACCAATGATTTATGGAGCAGAAATGCTTGAGAAAAAGCAATTCATAAAGATAATTATTTCTCAATTACATTCTTACAAGAGCAGCAGCTAGCATGTCTCTGAAATATTACATGGTGAATGAAAGATGATACAAACAAGGCACCTCTTTGCTGGGAACACAGGCCGCGGAAAAATCTTACCTTCATAGTTATTTTCATGTAGTGTGTCAGAATTATTTACGGTTTATTACATGTATTTCAATTAAAGGCTTTGGGCAGCAGCTGGAAGGTTATTGGTAACGTGCCATTAGTTCCAAAGGTAAAACACTGGGAATTACTCTAGTGATAAAATGCCATTGGAAAATATGCATTAATTTGATGTGTTATGTCAAAGCATATAGCAGATTATTGGGTGTGATGTCAATGTGCATTAAGGAAGAGTATAACTGGTATCAATAAAATGCAAGTTTTTATAATATAGTGATTATATAGCCACAAAATTGCCATTTGCTAGTTATCAGTACAGTATACTATATTTTTATGTGCAGGAGCAATTATAAAACCTGATAGAATAATAATAAATGGATAAAATAACTTCCCTTTTTTCAGGTGTCATATTGGTGAACTCTGTATTATTAAATTCACACATTGCCTTGGGTTACTTTTGTCTCCTCTCCTTTTCTCATCATATAAACCTGTCATTTGACTTTCAGAATATTACCAAAAACCATTTCCATATGTTCCTGACATATTCATCATTACCTTTTAATGCTCCTTCTCCTCAACAGTCTCTAAAATCACTCCATGATTCTTACGTGGGTTTAAGTACCCAGCAAGACATTATCATTTTGCATTTGTCATATGTGCTCTGCATAGGTATATTTCTCTTGAACGTAACAGATTATTGGGTAAGGAGAAGATGAAAAGGCTTTATCTGTTCAAGATTTCAGAGCTTTTTTATCACTATCAATGGAGCTATGTTAAGTCTTGTAGTTGATTTTGGAACCATTCTGGGGTATAACGAGCATTGTATCACATTTTATTTTAGATTTTTTCAGATTATTTTTTAACGCCATTCAGCACACAGGTTAAATAAAACATTATTTCTATAACTTAAATTATTACAATTTGAGCCATACCAACTATGGGTACTTTATTGTTTTACATATTAGGATTAAGATTTACAACATGAAAAATGCTTTTTACATTTTTATGTATACACAAGGCTGCTCACCATCATTGGCACCTCTTCAATGTTTTCATAGACTGAACAATATCTGCAGAAATAAATGTAAATGTACCAAAGTTATATCCTCAGGATTTTTTACATAATGGTCCAAAGTAATCTAATATATAAAGCTGAATGTATGTATGTGTGTATGTATGTGGCTATGTTTGTCCGGGATTGGAATCCGCACCGTCGCACTTACGGGCATGAAATTTTGCATGCCCGCACGTCTCGACCCCGAAAGCGTCCTAGGCTATGTTTTGAATGGAAATTTTAACCCCGCGCGTTCCAAATCGCCAAACAATTTTGACCCTATCTACATAATGGGGAGAAAGCTGAATGCTTGTGTGTATGTCCGGCATAGGAATCTGCATTTACGGGCATGAAATTTTGCACACCCGCACGTCTCGACCCCGGGAGCGTCATAGGCTAGGTTTTGAGTCGAAATTTTAACCCCGCGCATTCCAAATCGGCAAATAATTTTGGCCCGGGATAGGAATCTGCACCGTTGTACTTACGGGCATGAAATTTTGCATGCCCGCACATCTCAACCCCAGGATCATCATAGGCTATGTGTTGAATGGAAATTTTAACCCCCGCACGTTCCAAATCGCCAAACAATTTTGGCCCTATCTACATAATGGGGAGAAAGCTGAATGCTTGTGTGTATGTCCGGCATAGGAATCTGCATTTACGGGCATGAAATTTTGCACACCCGCACGTCTCGACCCCGGGAGCATCATAGGCTGTGTTTTGAGTCGACATTTTAACCCCACGTGTTCAAAATTGCGCGCATTAAAAGCACACACACGTCTGGTATTTTTATCTTTTAAAAATAAATATCTGATTAATAACCAGCCAAACTACAAGACCAATTTGTTATAAATTTGCCATATAGGGAAATAAGACAGATGTCAGTCACATGAGCTGTATATTATTTGTATGTGTGAGGTAATATATACTGCCAGAGGGGAATGTTTTCTGTTGGCTGGAGAATTATCAGGCTGCCTATAGCAACCAATCACAGCTCAGCTTCTATTTTGCGACAGGACATTAATATGACCATATAGGGAAATAAGACAGATGTCAGTCACATGAGCTGTATATTATTTGTATGTGTGAGGTAATATATACTGCCAGAGGGGAATGTTTTCTGTTGGCTGGGGATTTATCAGGCTGCCTATAGCAACCAATCACAGCTCAGCTTCTATTTTGCCATAGGTCATTAATATGAGCTCTGTTTGGTTACTATAGGCAACAGAGGACATTGTCAGTATAAGAAAGCTTGTGTGAGGTAATAGGATTTCAGTTACTATGCTTGGCCAATGTTGGTGTAATGACTGATGTAAGTCACATCACCTGTATGTGGGAGGATATATATATATAGTAGCAGCCACAGCTTTGTCCTTCTATGTTGCTATCCTGATGAGGGCACAGTTAAGTACATTAACCCGGGCGAAGCCGGGTACTACAGCTAGTACAACAATAAAACATTGTTTTTAAACTTACATGTTGCAATTTTAAAGAAAAAACACAATAAACAGCAAGTGCAACAGTAAAGGCACTTTTAATTAATACTTGGTTGCATACCGTTTGGCATTGATGACAGCTTTGAAATGTTTCTTGTAGCCATTAATAAGCTTCTTTCACTTCCCAGCTGGCATTTTCTCCCACTTTTCCTTTTGCAGTTTTTTGAAGTTCTTGATGTTTGCAGGGTTCTTTATCCCAATGGCAGATTTCAGTTCACCCCAAAAGATTTGGGATTGAGATCAGGGCTCATTGCTAACCATTTTAAAACAGTCAATTATTTTCTTTTTCAACCATTCCTGTGTACTTTTGGATGTGTGCTTGGGTCATTGTTTTGCTAGAGTGTCTCGGGGTTACCGGGCCAGTGTGGAGTCAGAAGACCACAGCATCTGATTGCTCCTACTCCTTCGCTGAGAAGAAGCACTTCTTATTCGTTTTAATGGTGTTTATTCCTTTTGGCAGAACAGGTGTTAAAGGTCCATGTTGAAAAACTCTGTGCTCTCAGCTGAGCTGAGTTAGCCATTCCCTTCCCCTTCATAACCTGGGCTCTGATGCAAATCCATATCAGAGCTAGCATTTACTTCAGTAGGAAAAGGTGTTCATATGAGAAGGAGTGTTGGAGGAGTTATCTGTGACTTTTGCGTGGTTTGTAAGTGTGGTAATTCCCTTCCATTCTCTACTTTTGTTTATCAACATTCCTCCACTCTCCCGGTGCATTTTTCTGTTATTTGTTAGTGACTATTTTGTATGCCTGGAGTTTTCAGTAAACCCTTGTTTGTGTAGCCTTGTTTGTCGGGTTGGTGTACTGCGGTGCACAATAGCGCCCCTCTTCCCTGGGTGGGGGAAGAGAACAGATGGAGGCGTAACTCAGGGGATAAGGCAAGGGTGGTGGCCCTGGCATCTTCACCTTCAGAAGTATCTCAGGAAATAGGGCAAGCTAGGGTGCCCTAGTGATATCGACAGATAAGGAGCCCCTGTTCCCATGTCACCTGACAGCTATGTCGTGACATAGAGGACCCATGATCTTCGACTCAAACCAAGTTTTGTTACACTGGGTAGGACATTTCGCTCTAGAATCTCTTGATAATTCTCTGCTTTCATGATTCATGTGATACGGTCAAAGGCCTCCAGTATCAGACTAAGCAAAGTAATCTGAAAGCATTATGAATCCTTTACCATTCTTAACCATTGGTACAGTGTTCTTTGCCTTATAAGCTTTATTGTGCAGTTTGCAAACAAACTGTTGCTTCGCATTTCCAAAAAGCTCTATTTTTCATGAGTCCATAGAACATTTACCCAGAAGGATTGTGGCTTGTCAAGGTACTCTTTTGGCAAAGATCAATCATTCCTTTTTATGTCTTTTATTCAGCAAAGGTTTTTTCCTTCGCCTTCTCCCATAAAGCTCTGCTTGGTTTGGTGTGCGGCGTATGGTACTTGTTGAAACCATGACTCAAGCCTATTCCAGGTTGGCCTTCAGGTCTTTCTATGTTTGATGTGGTGTTTTTTTCTACGATTCCCACCAACCTTCTCTTGTCAATTTTATGCTTTTCCCCATGATCAGGGAGGCTCTTGACGGTACCATGCTTGGCAATCTTCTTAATAACATTGCGTATTGATGAAAATGGGATACCAAGTTCTTCAGAGATGGCCTTATACCCTTTGGAAGTCTTCTGTTTGCTAATAATAGCAGTTCTGATGTCCTCAGACAGCTCTTTTGTCCTCACTAGTGTTGAGCGATAGTGCTCGATATCTAAAAATATAGTATCGAAATTGTATCGCCGATAGCACTAAATATCGTCGATATCCGATTTCGATAGCGGAAGTCCCATGTAAGTCTATGGGAACAAAATATCGCAACAAAAAAAACCCTTTCTTACGTTGTAAACACAAAATATACACACATAGAATACATATATATATATATATATATATATACATGTCATTGTGACATATATATACATATATTTATAGTTTATACACTTCTACATAGTAAAATAGACTCTGATTCAATTGCCGGGTAAAGCCGTGACATACCCATAGAAGTCGACGGGCTCGGTGCCGAGTACCCCCAAAACCTCTGGCTCTGTGCGACTCAACTTGGGCGTCACGAACAGGATTCTGTAGCTCGCTATAAGCGAGTCCTGTGTGCCTGAATTGAACTGGTTTTGTGCTTGAGAATTGCTAAAATCATCAGAGAATGTATTTGCCATTTTTTCCGCCATATCTGCGTCACGACGAGGCACTGGTGAAGAAGAAGGGCGTGCTCTTCATGGGTGTACTGTACACTCACTCAGTGATGCGAAAACGATGGCTCTAAATGGTACTGCAATGTAAGATCGTGCCCCACAGCTCTGGAGTTCCGCCTCCTCATCCTCCTCAGTGTGCGGAAACTAACACGAAGGTCCCGCCTCCCTACAAAAGAGGGGCCCTCTCCAGATGCTAATGACACATGTGACTTGGCAGAGATGGCTAATGGACACGAGCAGAAGTGTGAAGGGATGGAGCAGTCAGAGCTCTCCCCCCACGGAAGCGACCCGATCGCCACGGAACCACCGTTGGGCACCCGGCCTGGAAACCCTCCTACGCTGCAAGAAGCGGCGGATACCCTAAGAGGCCTGGCCCGGCACCGGGAGGAGGTCTCCAGGATGGAAGCGAGCTGGCGTGCCCTAAAACTAAACTTGGAGCGGCGCCAATCCCTCTTACCTGAAGTGTCTGTACCGGAAAGTGAGGCACCCGTTCTAGTAGAGGAGTCCTTGCAATGTGATCCGGTTGACGTTGTCGCAGTGGAGGCACCCGTTCCTGCAAAAACCGCAGCACCGTCAGCACCCCAGATCCCGCTGTCTGCCCCCGTCGCTGAGACAGAAGAAGCGACACCCGTCCTCATGGAGGAGGCCGCGCAGGCACCAGAGCACTACCTGCCTGTACCGGAGGCCCGACTGTCATCTGATTTAGAGCCGTCTGCTTCCTCCGCAGGGGAGCGCCGCCAGGACTGGGGGGCGACAGGAGAGCTGCCGCAAACCGGATACTGTAAGCTGCAGTGGAGTGGTGGAGACATGGAGCAACTGGTGGAGGAGAATTTCAACCGGCGTCAGGAGGAAGAGTGGAGACGTTGGGAGCGGGAAGCAGAGCGACAAAGGGAGCAGCGAGAATCCCAAAAACTTCGGCAACGTAACCTGGAGAAGGACCGGGCAGATAAGGACCGGATGAGAAAGGATAAAGGAACCCTGTGTGAGCCGCGGCGTAAGGGTGCAGTACGGAGCTTTAAATTGAAAGGTGGTTGGGGCTTCATCAAGGAGCCTGGACTTTATTTAGAAGTCTTTGTGAACCGCGGGGACGTGGAGGCTCACCTCCCAGAAGGACACCCGGGGAGGGACCTGTTGCCAGGAGACTTGGTGACTTACACCCGACACTGGGGTTACAATGGATGGTACGCCCTAAATGTTACCAGGTGCGACCCCTACTCCCCAGTGTGTCAGGAACCTGTGAGACCCTCGGAGCCTTTAGCCTCCCACATCCAGGCCTCTGCAAAAGTGCCCACCCCACGCCGTAAATCTCCCAAGCCTCCCTCAGTGGTCTCCTCAGCAGCCCCAGCTATGGACATGATAAGTATAGCTGGCCCGTACCCGGCGCCTGTTAGGCCCCCTGGGGTTCGTTCAGTCCGGGACATAGGGTTCCAGACCCGAAGGGAGATGAAAGAGGTGGCCACACAGACCCAGATAGCGGGTCACGACTTGACTGTACAGGCCACACGACGTCATCAGGTCCTGGTGGTCCTTGGTGCCTCGGATGTTTGGCAAGCATCAGAAGAGTACCAGGTGGTACCTGGAACACCCCTGCCAAAGAAGTATAAATAACCCGGACAGGGTCCCTGTATGTAAATACTTAAATTGTTGATAAATAGTTAAATTGTTTATGTACCCGGACGGGTGAATGTTTATAAAAAAGTTTTTTAATTTAATTAAAAAAAAACAAAACACAGTTTTCATTACTTTCATTACAGTCTCATCCTGCGACGCCATCGATCTCCTGTAAAAAAATGAAAAAAAAAAAAAAAAGTATACCACCTGACCGACGCAGTCCATAGTAACGAGTGTCCCACGACGATCCAGCTCTGCTACATCAGAATCCCGGAGCAGCACAGCTGATTACCTGCTTCCCCGGCGGTGACGTCATCGGACTGGTTTACGGCCGGGATTACCCTGCAGTCACTGCAGTTATCGCGAAAAACTGCATGTGACCGCCAGGGAGAAGATAATGGACGCCATCAAGCAGTCCAAGACGTGACCGCCAGAGATCTTCTGCCAGGTAAGTGCCGCTGACTCCTGACAGACCCGACCGACGGACACTCACAGTGACAGTGACAAATCCGATTCCGGTATTCGATAAGACGAAAATATCGAAACGAATTATCGAAAGGCCGATAGAGCTAATATCGGCCGATAGCCGATATTTGCATTATCGTATCGCTCAACACTAGTCCTCACCATTGTAACAAAGAAACAGTGCCTGCCATGTGGATTTTTAAAATACTGAAGTAATCTGTTCGGATTGGGTAACTGAGGAGGACAGGAGCAAAACAGCAAGGCAGCCGAACACCTGAGAGGTTGGAAACTAATGGGTTGCAGATCCCTAAACTAACCGCACAACTAGAAGCAGCTGTGTGTGGAGCGTACCTACGGTGATCCTAGACGCCTCGGCACAGCCGGAGAGCTAGCTACACCTAAAGATAGAAACAGGAAAGCTAACTGCCCCGGAGTAGAGCCCCAAAGAAATAGGCAGCGCCCAAACATATAATGGCGGTTAGACAAGACGAAACACAAACACAGGCAGAAAATGTGAGCAAAACGCTGGGGCCAAACACTGCCTAAATAGGACAGGACAGGACAGAATACTATCTGTAACCCAGCAAAACTCTAGCAAAACTTCCAACACTTCTGATTTCAAAAATGCTGAGATCACACGATTTCGCCACCCACTAAATCAGATCTCAGTGTGAACAAGGCTAACCTGCAGCCACTCAAAAAGCAGGGAAAGAGCAATTGAATAAATAACAGTGGCTACTGAAAAACAGAGAGTAGCACAGGCCCCAGGAGGGAACCCAGCCAACCTCCACAAAGGTGCAGACAAAAATGGAAATAGCAAACACAATAGAAACAAGCAGAAAATATCTTATCTGAAGGTAGCAGACGAAGGCAAGACACCAGCAGACTTCCAAATGAACCAGGAAGCAACAATTGATCACCGGCGAGGATCATGGGAAGGCACCTCCCTTATATCAGCCCAGTCAGTGACTCTTGATTGCCAGTCGTCACTGGCAGGTGAGGAGGCCCTGTCATTCGATACAGCCTCAGTACCGTCAGCAACCACCAGAGGGAGCCTCAGCCCTGAAATTGTCTCCAACACATTCACAACAGTACCCCCCTCTTAAGGAGGGGTCACCAAACCCTCACCTGCACCACCAAGCCGATCAGGATGAGCTCGGTGATAGGCATGAACCAGTCTCTCCGCATGAATGTCAGAAGCAAACACCCAAGAATTGTCCTCCTGACCGTAACCTCTCCACTTAACCAAGTACTGGAGTCTCTGTCTAACGAAACGAGAATCCAATATCTTCTCCACTTCATACTCCAGATTGCCCTCAACCAAAATAGGCTCAGGAGGCGCAGCCATAGGAACCATTGGCTCGACAAACCTTTTCAATAAAGATTTGTGGAAGACGTTATGAATCTTAAACGTCCCTGGAAGAGCCAAGCGAAAAGAAACTGGATTAAGGACTTTCAAGATCCTATACGGTCCAATGAACCTTGGCTTAAACTTTGGAAACGCAACCTTCATAGGGATATTCTTTGAGGATAACCAAATCAAGTCACCCACTTTAAATCGAGGACCATCAGTTCTATGCCGGTTAGCAAACCATTGGGCCTTCTCCTGAGAGAGAGAAAACTTATCCACTACTTGATCCCAAATCTGCTGCATTCTCTCTACCACAGAGTCAACACCCGGACAGACAGAAGCCTCCACCTGCCTCGAAGAAAATCGAGGATGAAACCCGGAATTGCAGAAGAAAGGCAACATCTGAGTGGCAAAACTGGCCCTATTATTAAAAGCGGATTCAGCCAGGGGCAAAAAAGAGACCCAGTCATCCTGATCCGCAGACATAAAACATCTCAAATAAGTCTCCAAGGTCTGGTTTGTTCTCTCAGTCTGCCCATTGGTCTGAGGATGAAACACAGAGGAGAAAGACAGCTGAACTCCCAGTTTAGAACAGAATGTCCTCCAAAATCTGGAAACAAAATGGACTCCCCTGTCAGACACAATGTTCTCCGGAATGCCATGCAAACGAACCACATGCTTTAAAAACAAGGGTACCAACTAGGAAGAGGATGGCAACTTAGGCAGTGGCACAAGATGGATCATCTGGGAGAATCTATCACAGATCACCCAAATGACAGTCATTCTCTGAGAGATAGGGAGGTCAGAGATAAAATCCATAGAGATATGGGTCCATGGCCTCCGGGGCACCGGCAGTGGCATCAATAATCCACTAAAGGGAGAACAGGGCTTGGAATGAGAACAAGTCCCACAGGACTGCACAAAATTCCTGACATTGCGAGATAAAGTGGGCCACCAAAAGGACTGACTCACCAAATCTCTAATAACAAAAATACAAGATGACCAGCCAACGCAGAGCAATGAACTTCAGACATAACTTTTTCTCTCCATTGGTCTGGGACATACAATTTCCCCACAGGGCAACGCTCAGGTTTATCCCCCTGAAATTGCTCCCGGGCCAGTTTCAAATCGGGTGAGATAGCGG
>JARQOD010000001.1:802234974-802308952 GCA_033576555.1 Oophaga sylvatica
GGGTGCAGTGGACCCAAGTAAAATGGCAACTATGCAGGTGCATTAATACCAAATGAAACAGCCAGCCTTCAATCAGCCAGCCTTCAATCGGAAGGCAGATCCCCGGGCACTGTGCTTAGGGCACAAGCATGAGTTCCCTCTTTCTTAAAGGGGCTGCTCATGCTGTGTTAAGTGGCTTATGGCTGGGAGGCACTTATTATTTAAGGCACCTCCACCTGTATAGATGTGTCTTAGCAATGTGTACAGTTACTCCTTGCAGGCTTGCTAGTTGTCAGGTCCCCAGTAGCCACAAGTCAGTCTACCTGTCCAGTACCTGTCTGCCCGTACTTTTTTGTCTATCTTGAAAGAGCACAAAAGGAGGCAATCAAATAGGTCCAATGTAATATAAAATTAAAAAAACTTTATTTTAATCATACATTAGGAAAACAGGTACAGTACAGACCAAAAGTTTGGACACACTTTCTCATTCAAAGATTTTTCTGTATTTTCATGACTATGAAAATTGTGGAATCACAGTGGAGGCATCAAAACTATGAATTAACACATTTGGAATTATACATTACACTTTACAAAAAAGTGTGAAACAACTGAAAATATGTCTAATATTCTAGGTTCTTCAAAGTAGCCACCTTTTGCTTTGATTATTGCTTTGCACGCAGAAAAGTTGAACTGATGGACTCTACATGCCTAGTTTCCACCGTGAAGCATGGATCAGGTGGTGTGATGGTGTGGGGTTGCTTTTCTGGTGACACTGTTGGGGATTTATTCAAAATTGAAGGCATACTGAACCAGCATGGCTACCACAGTATCATGCAGCAGCATGCTATTCCATCCAGTTTGTGTTTAGTTGGACCATCATTTATTTTTCAACAGGAAAATGACCCCAAACACACCTCCAGACTGAGTAAGGGCTATTTGACCAAAAAGGAAAGTGTTGGGGTGCTACGCCAGATGATCTGGCCTCCACAGTCACCAGACCTGAACACAATCAAGATGGTTTGGGGTGAGCTGGACCGCTCACCGCTTCAATTTTGAATAAATCCCCAACAGTGTCACCAGCAAAGCACCCCCACACCATCATACCACCTCCTCCATGCTTCACGGTGGGAACCAGGCATGTAGAGTCCATCAGTTCAATTTTTCTGCGTGCAAAGCAGTAATCAAAGCAAAAGGTGGCTACTTTGAAGAATCTAGAATATAACACATATTTTCAGTTGTTTCACACTTTTTTGTAAAGTGTAATGTATAATTCCACATGTGTTAATTCATAGTTTTGATGCCTTCAGTGTGATTCTACAATTTTCATAGTCATGAAAATACAGAAAAATCTTTGAATGAGAAGGTGTGTCCAAACTTTTGGTCTGTACTGTTCATGGAAGAGAAAAGTCCATATGTGCGTTAAAACATCCAAAGGATGCAAGATGCCTGTGGGAGGTCTATATGAATACAATCATAGTGGTATGACACCACAGACTAAAAAAAGCACAGACCATGTTAGGATTCGAGTTCCCGATGCTGCACAAGGGGAGTCTCGAACCAGTCCCGCTGCGGTCCCCCATTCATCTCCGGCCGCAGTGGAGCCTGCTCAGCAGAGACGTCGGTCCCAGCGTCTTGCCCATTCCAGTACTGTGCAGAGACTTGCTGCTGCCTCTCCTGGATCTGCTATTATAGCCAGTGCTGGAGCAGACGTCTTTGGGACGAAGTCCTGCGTTTCCCCTTTTGAGAATGCCCAGGGTAAGATCTCTCATTGGAGATCAGGGGTCACATGTTCAGGTACTGCAGCAGCTCCTATTGGTCCGCCAGGAAGGTCATGAAACTACATGTGTTTGGAACAGTTTCTCATTGGTCCTTGTTTCTGGCAGGTCCTGTAGCTGTTGCTATAAAAGGGTGGCATGGCTGAGCCGCCATGCGCTAATATCAATCATTATATGCTTAGCGCCAGTGTGGTCATGCGTGTGTGTGGTTAAGGCCCGGCTGAAATAAGCCCCTAGAATACCGACTTAATCGGTGAGGAGTTTGGTATGCTAGCTGGTCAGGGTCGGTGTCCTAGATGCCCTAGATTGCCGGCATAACCGGTGAGGAGTTTGATTGCCGTATTCAGGGCCTGGCGTTCAGACGCCATAGATTGCGGGTGACTCCCGCGAGGACATAAGCGCATGATCACGTTCTATGTTCGCTTAGCTGTTCACTGTGTACCTGGGTGCATGACAGGACACAGAAGTTTGCCTCAGCGGCTCTGTGACGTAACAGGGTTTGCTTTCAACGCTAGACAGCGCCCTAGCGTGTTTATTTTGCGACTCAGTTGTGTTAAGTGAGTTCGCACACCTCGCCATATAGCGCTGCGGCACTCCTAGCGGCTCTGTGGATTAACAGAGCTCGCACATATTGCCACAGCGCGTTACGGCGTTTATTTTGGCGACTCTGCGGGATAACAGAGTTCGCTTCTTGCGCCATTTTACTAGCAGCAGGCTCCGCCTGCACGGTGGACCCCGGGCTGCGAACGCACCTCTCTACATCTTATATTTGGTGCGTTCCGCAGACCCTAACATAATATTAGCGCCAGGGTCTGGCTAGTAAAATGGCGGATGAACAGCATTTACAGCTGTACATCCAGCAGCTGGAGGGTAGGTTGGCGGCTCTTGAGCGCACAACCTCAGCTGTGGATGTTACCGCAGTCGCTGTTCGGGCTGCTAGCGTAGCCGCAGCCAGTTTGTCCTCTGCCACCTCTGTCCCTACATTGTCCCACGTCCCGCTTCCAGACAAGTTTGCTGGTGACAGCAAGCAATGTCGGGGATTCGTAAGTTAGTGCTCCATACACCTCGAGCTTCTGGCTGCACGTTTCCCCACGGATCGGGCACAAGTGGGCTTTGTGATAGCTCTTCTGTGGGGCAGAGCGTTGGAGTGGGCAACGCTGCTGTGGGAGCGCGACGACCGTGTGGTGCGGAGTGCTCCTCATTTTCTGGAGGCTCTGAAAAAGGTTTTTCTAGGACCTCAGGTCACCCACGATACGGCGCTCAAACTGCTGGCAAGTACCCAGGGTTCGGCTTTGGTCAGCCATTTTGCTGTCCAATTTCAGACTCTGGCCTCGGAATTAGAGTGGCCAGATAAAGTCTTCATTCCCGTGTTCTGGAGAGGACTGGCGGGTCATGTGAAAGACGCCTTAGCTACCAGGGAGATTCCTGCCACACTGGAGAAGCTTATCGCTATTTCCACATTTGTCGACCTCCGTTTCCACGAGCGGAGGCTGGAACGTGCCCAGTGTAGGCAGAGTGTCCGGTTGGCTCCTACCTTCGCCACCCCTCTGGAGTCGCCTGTTCAGGCGCCCGACCTTCAGGAGGTTGCTCCTGCAGGATCTAAATCTCGGGTCACTCGTCCATCCCCGATTTGTTATATTTGCCAGCAGTAGGGACATTTTGCCAACCGATGTCCACAGCGGCTGAATAAACGGTCGCGCCCAGTAACCATAGGAACAGGGTCACTGGACGCCATGAGTTTTGCCCCTAAAGTGCTCCTCAAGGGGATAATTACCCACCCTACCCGTCAAGCTGTGTGTGGATTCTGGGGCAGAGGGGAATTTTATGTCGTCCTCCTTTGCTTCTCGCCACACCATGCCTTTGGTGTTGCTTGCTGAACCAGTATCGGTACGGGTGTGGAAAGGAGCAATTCTGCCCACACAAATCACCCATCAGTCTGTCCCACTCACCTTGTCTATGTCTCCTTCCCATCAGGAGAATATATAATTTTTTATCCTCCCTGAGGTTATAGATGAGGTTTTGTTGGGATTACCCTGGCTCCGCCACCACTCTCCCCATATTGAGTGGTCTTCAGGGAGAATTCTGGGTTGGGGTAATTTATGTAAAGGCAGATGCATTAGGATAGCATGCAGGTCAACACCACTGAGATACCCATAGACCTCTCTCCTCTTCCCAAGGTCTATTGGTCTTATGCCGACATTTTCTCGAAGAAGGCTGCGGAGACTCTTCCGCCTCATCGCCCCTATGACTGTCCTATCGACCTCTTGCCTGGAGCTGAGCCTCCTAGAGGAAGGGTTTATCCCCTCTCTCTTCCTGAGACAGAGGCCATGTCCCAATATATTCAGGAGAACTTGGCAAGGGGATTCATTAGGAAGTCAGTGTCACCAGCGGGAGCGGGGTTCTTCAGAAGAAGAACGGAGAATTACGTCCGTGCATTGATTATAGGGGTCTCAACGCTATCACCGTGAAAAATAAGTATCCTTTGCCGCTAATCTCTGAGCTCTTTGACAGGCTTCGGGGAGCAAGGGTATTTACTAAGCTAGACCTGCGGGGTGCGTATAACCTGATTCGCATCCGTGAGGGGGACGAATGGAAGACGGCATTTAACACCAGGGATGGGCATTATGAATATCTGGTAATGCCCTTTGGGCTCTGTAATGCCCCAGCTGTCTTCCAAGACTTTGTGAACGACATCTTCCGGGATATGTTGACCACCTCGGTGGTAGTCTATCTGGATGACATTCTCATCTTTTCTCCAGATATGGCCTCCCACCGGAGAGATGTCTGCAAGGTCTTCGACCTCTTGCGAGCAAATTCCCTATATGCGAAGTTGGAGAAGTGCATGTTTGAGCAGGAGTCTCTACCTTTCCTGGGCTATATCATCTCCACCCAGGGATTGGCTATGGATCCTACCAAACTACAGGCTGTGATGGATTGGCAAGAACCCCACTCCCTTAAGGCGATGCAGCGCTTTATGGGGTTCATTAACTACTATCGCCAATTCATTCCTCACTTCTCTACTTTGGTAGCTCCCTTGGTAGCCCTCACCAAGAAGGGAGCTAATCCCAAGTTGTGGTCAGAGGAGGTCACCAAGGCGTTGTCCTGCATCAAGTCGCATTTCGCCAGTGCTCCCATCTTACATCACCCCGATGTCGATAAACCGTTTATTTTAGAGGTAGATGCCTCTTCTGTTGGTGCTGGAGCAGTTCTTTTTCAAAAGGATGCCCAGGGTCGGAAGCATCCCTGCTTCTTCTTTTCCAAGACCTTTACACCAGCAGAGAGGAATTATTCCATCGGGGACAGGGAGTTACTGGCTATGAAGTTGGCCTTCTCCGAGTGGAGACATCTTCTGGAGGGGGCTCGCTTCCCCTTCCAAGTATTCACGGACCACAAGAACTTGGTGTATTTGCAGACAGCCCAGCGGCTAAATTCCCGTCAGGCCAGATGGTCCTTGTTCTTCTCCCGGTTCCATTTCACCCTCCATTTCCTCTCCGGTGAGAAGAACATTCGCGCAGATGCTCTATCTCGCTCCGTGGTGTCCTCTGAGGAGGAGGAGCCTCAGCTTATTGTCCCCACAGAGAGCCTAAGAACGGTGGCTCCGGTTTCGCTTGAGTCTGTGCCTCCGGGCAAGACTTTTGTGCCCACCAATTTGTGACCGGAAGTACTCTCTTGGGCACATTCGTCCAGGGTGGGTGGACATTTTGGGACAAAAAGGACTTCTGAGTTGCTGGCGAGGACATACTGGTGGCCGCAGATGGCCCGTGACGTCAGGGAATACGTTCAGGCGTGCGTCTCCTGCGCCAAGAATAAGTCCCCTCGACAACGGCCAGCTGGGTTACTTTTCCCTTTACCGGTGGCAGACAGGCCTTGGGAGAAGGTCGGGATGGATTTTGTGGTGGGCTTACCCAAGTCTCGGGGCTGCACCATCATCTGGGTGATAACCGACCACTTCTCCAAAATGGTGCACTTAGTGCCGTTACCACGGTTACCGTCTGCACGGGCCTTGGCAGCATTATTCATTAGGCATATTTTCCGCCTACACGGTATGCCAGACAAAATTGTCAGTGATCGAGGTCCCCAGTTTGCGTCTCGGTTCTGGTGAGAGCTGTGTCGTTTACTCAGCATTGAGTTGAATCTCTCCTCTGCAAACCATCATGAGACTGGGCATCCTTGCTACCGTGGGCTGAGTTCGCTCTAAATAATGCTGTGGCTGACTCCACCGGACAGACCCCATTCCTCCTGAACTACGGTCAGCATCCGCGGGTACCAGTGCCCATGCCTGTGTCTTCCGCCGATTCCAGGGTGGCATACTGGGCTGTGGAGGCATGGGACATTTGGGACCGCACACAGGATGCCATTCAGGCCTCCAAAGAGAGGATGAGGTCTTCGGCCGATGCTCATCGGCGCCCCGCTCCTACATTTGCTCCAGGTGACCTAGTGTGGCTTTCTGCCCGAAACATCAGGCTACGTGTAGAGTCCACCAAGTTGGCACCTCGCTTTTTGGGCCCCTTTAAAGTTCTTGAGCAGGTGAACCCGGTGGTTTACCGCCTAGCCCTTCCGCCTCGCCTAGGTATCACCGACACCTTTCACGTGTCCCTCCTGAAACCCGTGGCCATTTCCCGGTTTTCCGAGTCACTTTGACGGGATGTCGGGTTCATCTACCACGATCATGAGGTGAACGCCATCGTTGGGTGCAAGGTGGTACAAGGCAAAAAATTTTATTTGGTGGATTGGAGGGGTTATGGGCCTGAGGATAGGTCCTGGGAGCCTGCAGAGCATGTTCACATTCCGCAGCTCATCGCTGCCTTTGAGCGCAGCGAGGCCCAAAGAAGGGGGGCCCTAGGAGAGGGGGTAATGTTAGGGTTCGAGTTCCCGATGCTGCACAAGGGGAGTCTCGAACCAGTCCCGCTGCAGTCCCCCATTCATCTCCGGCCGCAGTGGAGCCTGCTCAGCAGAGACGTCGGTCCCAGCGTCTTGGACATTCAAGTACTGTGCAGAGACTTGCTGCTGCCTCTCCTGGATCTGCTATTATAGCCAGTGCTGGAGCAGACGTCTTTGGGACGAAGTCCTGCGTTTCCCCTTCTGAGCATGCCCAGGGTAAGATCTCTCATTGGAGATCAGGGGTCACATGTTCAGGTACTGCAGCAGCTCCTATTGGTCCGCCAGGAAGGTCATGAAACTACATGTGTTTGGAACAGTTTCTCATTGGTCCTTGTTTCTGGCAGGTCCTGTAGCTGTTGCTATAAAAAGGTGGCATGGCTGGGCCGCCATGCGCTAATATCAATCATTATATGCTTAGCGCCAGTGTGGTCATGCGTGTGTGTGGTTAAGGCCCGGCTGAAATACGCCCCTAGAATACCGACTTAATCTGTGAGGAGTTTGGTATGCAAGCTGGTCAGGGTCGGTGTCCTAGATGCCCTAGATTGCTGGCATAACCGGTGAGGAGTTTGATTGCCGTATTCAGGGCCTGGCGTTCAGACGCCATAGATTGCGGGTGACTCCCGCGAGGACATTAGCGCATGATCACGTTCTATGTTCGCTTAGCTGTTCACTGTGTACCTGGGTGCCTGACAGGACACAGAAGTTTGTCTCAGCGGCTCTGTGACGTAACAGGGTTCGCTTTCAACGCTAGACAGCGCCCTAGCGTGTTTATTTTGCGACTCAGTTGTGTTAAGTGAGTTCGCACACCTCGCCATATAGCGCTGCGGCACTCTAGCGGCTCTGTGCATTAACAGAGTTCGCACATATTGCCACAGTGCGTTACGGTGTTTATTTTGGCGATTCTGTGGGATAACAGAGTTTGCTTCTTGCGCCATTTTACTAGCAGCAGGCTCCGCCTGCACGGTGGACCCCGGGCTGCGAACGCACCTCTCTACATCTTATATTTGGTGCGTTCCGCAGACCCTAACAGACCAAATGCCCATGAGAAATAGGTAGACAGGCAGAAGCAGTATGTGTCACAGAAGGACAGCGTCAATGTTGACGGAGCCAAGAAATGAGGTCAGAACCAACATGCATTGCGGCGAAGGGAAATCATCTACCTGTCTACCTATTGGTCACTGCTCCCTTTTTAACCTCTGCACTTCTCATCCGGTCACGCCCCCTGATAAAGGCAATGCGTTGGGGTGGATGCAGGTGCTGCGGTATCCCTGACACACTTAGCGTGGGTAAGATAAGTCATGCACGACTTTATGATTCTGCTCGTATTATTAAGTTAATTATTGCAAGGATTTATGTTGTGTACATTCTGTTACCCAGGCTTGTTCAACACTACCATTTCTTAAGGGCATTTGGTCTGTGCTGTTATTATTCTGTGGTGTCATACCACTATGATTGTATTCATATAGACCTCCTGCAGGCATCTTGCATCCCTTGGATGTTTTGACGCACATATGCACTTTTTTCCCCCATGTACCTGTTTTCCTGATGTATGATTAAAATAAAAATTTTCAATTTTATATTAAATTGGACCTGTTTGATCGCCTCCTTTTATGCTCTTTCTATGTTCATTTTTTTTGCGATTGGTCATGTACTTTGTCTTATATACTTGCACCATAATGATCATTTGTTATGCACGGTTACTCTATTTCTCTAATGATGGTGCATCATTCTTTGCTGATTCATACAAGAGAAAGATATAGGCCATATAAAGCGATCACCACAATAGCATGGATATTATGTAGAAAATCTTTGTTAGATACAAAAGGACATAAAGAAGACATTAAAAGCATTAAAATAGTCACACATGTAACATAGCAGAACATTTCATGAGCTCATAATAAAGCTCAAAACCTGAAACCTGACCCAAGAGTGTGCAAAATTTCTCAATAGCTATATAAACAGCATATTATCGATACCAAAGGGTTAATCCCCACCAGTATAAGAAATACCAATGAATACACACCTAATCCCCCCTAGTAAAATGGAACTATCATGCTCAAAATGAAATTAATATAAAGGGTGTCATACCTCTTATACGCAGCAAAAATAGTGGAGCCTATGGAAATCAATGAGCACACAATAGAGAAAGATCTTAAATGACCAAAGATAGGACCTAATGAAGAAAAGGAATTAGGTGGGAAAAGAATCGGGGGATAAGAAATATAAACTCTCCGCAGATGCTGCAAAGGAAGCCCATGAACAATGTCATGGATCGACCATAACGTTAGTATATGCGGCACACTGAGAGCCAGATGAGGCAAGAAGATACCCGACGCGTATCGCCACTCACAGTACTTTGCTGAGTATTATCCTCATATCTTTATTGTCTCCCTGCATACCAGCCGGTCCACTCTGCACCTGCCAGTGCTCATCTGTATACCAGCCATATCAGCTCACACCTGCCAGTTAATATCTGTATATCATTTGGACCTGTTAGAATGTTTGATTCCTGTCTTCCTGCAGTACCTGCCTGTTTCAATTGTCCTCTACTTCTGGGCCATTCCAGCTACCAGTCCCTAGGGGGTCATCTGCCATGCGCCTATGGTCTGTTCTGGTGTAGCACCTGGTGTTCATCAGGAGCCAAGCGTAACCCCACCATCAGAGGCTTTAGTGAAAAGTCTGGTGCTCATCTAGTCACGACCCTCCAGGCTCTGCTCAGACCATGGCACAGTGGTTCCATCATTCCCGTTACAGAAGCATGTTCTAGCATACACTCACTGGAATTCAGATCATAGTGATTCATCACATTACAAACTTATGGTACATTAAAGGTTGTTGCCTGACTTACCCATTTGTTTATTTGAAATTTAGGATTAATTTATTTTGCATTTACCCTTTCCATTCATGAATCCATCAGGAAGTCATTTTGAATCCAATAAAAGTGGGATGGAGATGAAAGACGGAGTGATGGAATTCTATTACGCAAGCAGAGTGAAAAGTTTCAAATATTGGATTCCATTTGGCCTCTTCCAGTGTACCTGTCGTTGTATCCGGACACAATTGCTTAGTCAGTCGACTATGCTCTACTGTCCTCAGTGTCTCATTGTACTCAATAGCTCCGTGAAGGGTTTCATTTGAATCCATGAACCCCTGATGGAGTCATTAATATGACGGCTAAGTGCAATGGGAATCCTTATAACAAGAATACTTTTTTGGTGTTCTACTCTCTATGATTACTGGTTGCTGAAATTAGCAACTACACAACTTTCATTTGCATTAGTTTCAAAACATAGAAACATAACAAATAAGATAATTTGCTGTAATACCATTTGCCTGTCTACAAAAAGAAGCTGTTTATAATGTAAATGAATATAAAAAGGCTTTTTTTCTTTCTTGATGAAGCTATATCATTCCTTATAGTGAAGTGTTCACTAAAGGAGGAATAATCTGTCTTGGGAATAAATCAGAACGATGAATAGACTTTAAAGAGATTTTTAAACCCATGATGCATGCAAGCCCAATTTAAAATACACTTACTTCCATCTGGTATTATATTGTGCAATATTGAGTATAATGCGAGATTTCTATAGGTTTTTCTATTTTCTTTACATATTTTTTTTATCTTTACTTCTGGACCAATTCCTCCATCTTCACATGATTGATTGAATAAAAGTAAGGTGTTGTTGTAAGGAATTAATATCTCAATTATTCATCTACTTATTAGAACTTCTGTTATGGCAGAAAATATGCAGAATTTTTTTTCCCCAGGTACATTTTCTGTGCATATCATATTCTGCAACCTGCGATTTGTTACTTGGACATCATCCAATTCCACAAAGGTCTCCTGCTTACCTTATGGCAAAGCACAGATAAAGCAGAATAGTCAGGCTTCCTCAGCCTGTTCATGCCACTTAACATTTCCTTTCCAATCCAAGTAGCACATTTTTATCTCTTTCCTATTCATCATTTTCATGAATACAATGTCACACTACATTTTTTTGTGCTTTTCATTGTAACATGTTTATATACAAGAACAATCATACCACATGTTCTGTTTCTTAATAGCATCATTTCGTAATGAGCTGCTTTACATCATTATTTAGGTAATTAAATAAAGATCTTAATAGCCAAATTAATATAGTTATATGATACATGAATACTGCATTATATCTCAAATAAATGTTGGCTGAATAGTTCTTAAAATCAACCTCTCAGTATGTTTCTCCTTACTGAATAGTTGTCACAATATTTTACTTACCGTATATACCCATGCATAAGCCGAGATTTTCAGCCCATTTTTTAGGGCTGAAAGTCCCCCTCTCGGCTTATACGCGGGTCATATACGGGGGTCGGCGGGGGAGGGGGAGTGGGGGGTGTCGGATCATACTCACCCCTCTGCCGGCGCGGTCTCTGCAGCACCCCTGCTTCACCCACGATCTCCGGCTCCTTCCTGCAGCTGTCACATGGCACCGCTCATTAAAGTCATGAATATGCACATATTCATGACTTTAATGAGCGGTAGCACGCGACCGCTGCAGGACTGAAGCGCTGCGGAGAACGCCGGGAGAAGAGAGGCTGCAGGGACGCCGGCGGAGGGGTGAGTATAGCTATATTTACCTGTCCCCGTGCCACCGTTGCGCGCTGCTCCCTCGGTTCTGGCTGTGAATGTTCAGGGAGAGGGCGCGATGATGTCGTTAGTGCGCGCCCCGCCCCCTGCCAGATCATTCACAGCCAGAGGAGTCAGGCCGAGGGAGCAGCACTGCGGTGGAGAGAAGACAGGTAAATATCTCAGGTGCCGGGGTCCTGAGCGAGCGGTCACTGCCTGCTCAGGACACCGGCACCTGGCCCCCAGCAACGAG
Source organism: Oophaga sylvatica (assembly GCA_033576555.1). Lineage (NCBI taxonomy): Eukaryota > Metazoa > Chordata > Amphibia > Anura > Dendrobatidae > Oophaga > Oophaga sylvatica. The sequence continues at coordinate 802,246,469 of JARQOD010000001.1, forward strand.
AGGTGAGTATGTCATTTTTTAATTTTTTTTTTGCAGCAGCATATGAGGCCTATACTATGGGGCATAATTGTGCAGCATATGGGGCATAATATGGAGCATATGGGGCATAATATGGAGCATATGGGGGCATAATGTGGAGCATATGGGGGCATAATATGGAGCATATGGGGGCATAAGTTGTGGAACATATGGGGCATAATCTGGAGCATATGGGGGCATAATCTGGAGCATATGGGGGCATAAACTGTGGAACATATGGGGGCATAATCTGGAGCATATGGGGGCATAGGCTGTGGAACATATGGGGGCATAATCTGGAGCATATGGGGGCATAAGCTGTGGAACATATGGGGGCATAATATGGAGCATATGGGGCATAATCTGGAACATGGGGGCATAATCTGGAGCATATGGGGGCATAAGCTGTGGAACATATGGGGGCATAATCTGGAGCATATGGGGGCATAATCTGGAGCATATGGGGCATAAGCTGTGGAACATATGGGGGCATAATATGGAGCATATGGGGGCATAATCTGTGGAACATATGGGGCATAATCTGGAGCAAATGGGGGAATAATCTGTGGAACATATGGGGCATAATCTGGAGCATATGGGGGGAATAAGCTGTGGAACATATGGGGCCTAATCTGGAGCATATGGGGGCATAATCTGTGGAACATATGGGGGCATAATCTGTGCAGCATATGGGGCATAATCTGTGGAGCATCATATGGGGGCATAATCATTTTTCACCCTAGGCTTATACGCGAGTCAAAAAGTTTTCCCAGTTTTTTGTGGCAAAATTAGGGGGGTCGGCTTATACACTGGTCGGCTTATATATGAGTATATACGGTATATTAAACTTTCTAAAAAAGTGTCTACAACATTTCTGCAGCCAGGCATACATGAAAAAATGAACTTTACAATGTGACTTTGTCATGTGGTAATGAGTGTTTCACAGCCCCCATGATCATGCCTACAGCCTAAACTGATCCTATCCAATCCAGGGTTGAAGTAATAAGCTCATAGCAGATTCTACAATGGTCGAGACACTCTCGTAAAAACTGACAATGTTCATAGAACTTGGGGTGGGTAAATTGAAAAGTTGTTTTACTCTTCAAGCTGTGAAAGTAGCTGGCACACATTTGCTAATTATTGATATAATAATAATGTTCATTATAGGTATAAAAACATTGCAGCAAATATTCATGAAGGGGACATCTCACTATTACAGGGAGGTTAGTCTTTACTGATTTAAAGAATCTACATACCGGTAATATCAAACATTGTAAATGGTGTATTTGCATCTTCTAAAATGATGGCATGCTTCTAGAATATCCCCTCACTTTATGATTGGTTAGGGGTCTGATCTTTGGGAACTTTACCAGTCATATAAAATAACATAGTTATGTACTGTAGTTAGTATGGTTGAAAATACACATATGCCCATCAAGATCAACCAAGGAGAAAAGAGAGAACTAGGTCATCGAGATCAACCTTGGAGAAAAGATAGAGAAAGAGGAAAAGAACTCAAAAACCATAGAGAAAGAAATGTTCTGAATTTGAAAAACACTTCTGCACACCATTGTCACATGCAGTCATATGACTCTAAACCTGCGATTATCTTGCCTTTTCTAATCTCTAAAGTACGGGAAGACAAACATCAAATACCTTCTCTCCACCATCTATTGACATGAGGCCCCCCTGGATAGTGGATCCTCTGGATTACTGCAATGGAAGTCAGGTATGACCAGTTCACTTAAAAGATGGAATTAGTAATTAATTAAACAAATGGTCAGGACAGGCAGAACACAGAAAAAGGAGGTTGAGGGTGAGTCATTTAGGAGGATACGTAAAGGAATAGCATCTTTGTTCGCAAACAGTAACTGAGAATCTGCTGTTCTTGCACTGAATTATAGGGAAAACTGTAAGGTCTCAAAATTTTATATTGATGCCTTCATAGAGTTCAGGAAATAACAGCCACATAGCATGCAACAGAGGATTAACAAAAGGTTTGATTTCCACAACAGAAAGACAGAATCGGCTTTAACCAACAGAAACAGCAGAGTCTGATCCTGTCAGAGGAAGACCTGGTGGGTGGTGAGCATGACAGCAATCTCCAGTGCTCTTTTCCTTACGGTGGCTGAAATAGGTGCATGTTTCAAATGCTGGGGAGCAGATTTTATTTATTTATTGTTTATTTTTAGAGCTGGATGAATTTATTTAATTTGAAAATAAAGTCTACTCAAGTCTTATTAAAATCTATATTTATCAGAATATAAAGTTTTTGCACATCCCTCAATGCCAATTCAGAAGGATAGTGAAAAGTTAAAAATAAACCTAATATTTCACTGCTCACCTCTCCGGATGACCTGTTACTTAGTGCGCTGTTGGGTCCTCAGAGCCTCGTCTGTCTTTAGTCATGCACTGCAACTCCAGTGTCTTTACTCTAGAACCAGACATCCCACCACAACTAGGCATCAGTGGTCACTGCATGTTGTTAAGTGCACAACATGAAATCACAATTCACTTGTATGTCCCCAGCCTGGTTACAGACATAAATTCTATTCTAGAGTTAAGATACCGGAGATAACAATGTAAAGAAGAGGCCTGGAGGATGGGGCAATGGTCAGTGAGCAGCATGGCGGTCAGAGAAATGCACAGTGAGTTGAGAACTTTTTTTACATATTAGATTTATTATGCTGAAGGTTCTTGATAGACCACAAAGAATTATAAGGAATATTCAATTCATGAAGAATAACTGTCATGGGTGCATCGCCACGAAGATCGTCGCGATTGCACATTCTGACTATTCACAGCTGAGCTGCTGTTTCTTTGTGTTTGGTAATGAGAGAGTTAATTTTACCTAGCTCTTTGCTAAGACTAGGTCCAGCCTCGCCCGGCTGCTTTTGATTATGTTCTAATTAGTTTCCTTTATATTCCTGCCAGTCTGCTTGTTAGATGCCGGTGAAAGCATTCATGTAGTCTAGCAGACTGGATCGGTTCTGAGAATATTTAAGCTAAGAGTTCATTAGTTGTTTTTACTCTTATAGCTTATAGTTTATCTCTGAGACCTTAGGTGTTCCTACTGTGTGTGAGTGTTGTATGTAAGACTTTATTTACTTTATTTCTTGTCTTTCTTGTATGTCTTTCTGTTCATTTAACCGTTACCTGTTCATTCCCTTTGGTGGTATTCAGGGTCCTTCTTAGGACTAGAATACAGTTGGCAGGGATTGATAGGAGACAGGGTTTACGCTGGTGGCCTGGACCTCTGTACATTTAACAGTACCTCCAGGTTGAGGGATTAGTTAGGACCCCAGTTTAGGGTCAGCTTAGACCCCGGTCACCCTTAGCCGGAGACAGCGTATTACGGATTCCGTTTTGACCCACTGGACATTCTGTCAGGTAAATCTATGTTATCATATATCTATGCGCATGTTATATAGGATGTTGCCCTTTTGATATAGATTACTGACATCACATATATATATCTGCTATACAGCGTGACATTTTCACCGGCCCAACTAAAGATTCTCCCCAGCTGTCATGGATCCAGTAGCCCAGCTGGCCCGACAGTTGCAGGGGTTGTCCATGGAATTTGCAGACATTAAGTCCAAGGTTTTGTCCTCCCCGGAGCAAACCAGATCTGAACCTAGGGTTGCTCTCCCGGACAGGTTCACTGGTGGGCGGGACAAATTTTTTACTTTCCGGGAGGCATGTAAATTGTACTTTCGGCTGCGGCCTCGGTCATCTGGGAGTGAAGAGCAGAGGGTGGGAATTGTTATCTCGCTCTTACAAGGGGACCCTCAATCTTGGGCGTTCTCTATTCCTCCAGGCTCCCCAGATCTCCAGTCAGTGGATCGATTTTTTACTGCCCTGGGTCTGGTATATGATGATCCGGATCGAGTCTCCCTTGCTGAAACAAGGTTACGTAAAATACGGCAAGGAAATCGTCCAGCGGAGGAATATTCTTCTGAGTTCCGTAGATGGGCAACAGATACTCAGTGGAATGACCCAGCTCTTAGGAGCCAGTTTTGTCAAGGGTTGTCTGACAAATTAAAAGATGTGTTGGCTCAGTATGATTCTCCTCCATCACTGGAGGCTGCTATGGCCCTCGCTATTCGCATTGATAGACGACTTCGGGGAAGACGCGAGGTAACTCCGCCTCCCGTGATGACTCCACCTACTACTAAAGTCCCTTATACTGAGGTTCCCCTGGTCTGTTCTGAGGAACCCATGCAGTTGGGAGGGACATCTTTTTGTAGGAGGGAATCAGCGGTGCGCCGCAAGACTAGAAGGTGTTTCTTTTGCGGGAGAGAGGGACATTTTGTTGGGGGGTGTCCATCCCGGACCTCTTTGAGCCAAGGAGTTAACCTGGGAGTGTATATTTCGTCCCCAAATCCCTCTCAGTTTCTCGTGCCTGCGGAGGTGGTGATTGGTACTAGAACTGAGAGGATTTCTGTTTTTCTTGATAGTGGGTCCGGGGCTAATCTGGTGGACGCTCGGTTTGCCCAGGTGCATGGTATGCAACTGAGTGTATTGGACAAACCGGTCCCTATACTCTCTATTGATTCTAGACCTCTTGGTCAAGGTAGCTTGGTACAAGCTGTTCATAACATAGATCTTCGAGTAGGGGCAATACATAAAGAGCAATTGTCTTGTTATGTGTTGGAGGGTCTACCTACTCCTATTGTGTTGGGACTTCCTTGGTTGGCTAAACATAACCCAGTGATTGATTGGCAATCCAGAAAGATAAGCCAGTGGGGTGAATTTTGCAGGAATAACTGCATGAGCACGGTCATCGGTGCGGTTGTGCCTAGGACTTTGCCTCCTTTTCTGGAGGACTTTGGGGAGATGTTCTCAGAGGAGGGGTGTAGAGAGTTACCTCCTCATCGCGCATATGACTGCTCAATAAAGTTGCTTCCTGATGCCTTATCTCGTACTTTCCCAGGGGCCGGGAAGACGGATGATCCGGTTCCTATTCCTCAGGAGGGAGTTGTAGTGTCAGCTGTATGCTCTGAGCTTGAGGGGGAGGTATTGGGGCTCAGGGGGACGCCCCTGTGGGACTTCCAGGGAGACTGATAGTTCCAGATCGCTTAAGACTGAAGGTTACGGGGAACCGTTACAAACGGATGGCTGATAGGAGGAGAGTTTCTGGTCTAGATCTGAAGGTGAACGATCTGGTTTGGTTGTCTACCAGGAATATAAAACTTAAAGTTTCCTCCTGGAGGTTGGGTCCCAGATTCATCGGGCCGTACAGGATCAGTTCCATAATTAATCCTGTGGCATTTCGTCTGGACCTCCCTCCTACGTTTAAAATTCATAATGTGTTTCACAAGTCATTACTTAAAAAGTATGTGGCACCAGTCATACCGTCACCTCTACCTCCGCCTTCAGTGGTGGTCAATGATAACGTGGAATTTCATGGGTCGAAAATCATTGACTCACGTCTCAGTCGCCGATCCCCTCAGTACTTGGTTCATTGGAGGGGGTATGGTCCTGAGGAGAGGACGTGGGTCCCTGCGTCTGATGCTAACGCAGATCGATTGGTTCGGACCTTTCACACAACTTACCCGGACAGACCTGGTCATGAGGGTCCGGAGGCCCCTCGTAGAAGGGGGGGTACTGTCATGGGTGCATCGCCACGAAGATCGTCGCGATTGCACATTCTGACTATTCACAGCTGAGCTGCTGTTTCTTTGTGTTTGGTAATGAGAGAGTTAATTTTACCTAGCTCTTTGCTAAGACTAGGTCCAGCCTCGCCCGGCTGCTTTTGATTATGTTCTAATTAGTTTCCTTTATATTCCTGCCAGTCTGCTTGTTAGATGCCGGTGAAAGCATTCATGTAGTCTAGCAGACTGGATCGGTTCTGAGAATATTTAAGCTAAGAGTTCATTAGTTGTTTTTACTCTTATAGCTTATAGTTTATCTCTGAGACCTTAGGTGTTCCTACTGTGTGTGAGTGTTGTATGTAAGACTTTATTTACTTTATTTCTTGTCTTTCTTGTATGTCTTTCTGTTCATTTAACCGTTACCTGTTCATTCCCTTTGGTGGTATTCAGGGTCCTTCTTAGGACTAGAATACAGTTGGCAGGGATTGATAGGAGACAGGGTTTACGCTGGTGGCCTGGACCTCTGTACCTTTAACAGTACCTCCAGGTTGAGGGATTAGTTAGGACCCCAGTTTAGGGTCAGCTTAGACCCGGTCACCCTCTAGCCGGAGACAGCGTATTACGGATTCCGTTTTGACCCACTGGACATTCTGTCAGGTAAATCTATGTTATCATATATCTATGCGCATATTATATAGGATGTTGCCCTTTTGATATAGATTACTGACATCACATATATATATCTGCTATACAGCGTGACAATAACTTCCCTTTCGCTGCAAATTGGATTTTCTGGAAAAATTATGCAAATTATTTCAACTGTTCAGATTTTCCCAGGAAATTTGATATGCAGTGAAGTTATTTTCCATGATTTCAATATCTGTGATGCATACCATAAAAAAATCCTTATACTCACCTTATCATTCACCTCTCCTGTCCCACAAATCCTCACCACATCGTCTTATAGCCGCTGTGTGAGCTGAAATCCCCAGCCCAGGTACAAAAGTTCATGATGTCACAACATGCGTTGTGAGCTTATGTACGCAAGCGTAGAACCGCCTTGTGTCGCATCAGAGCTGGAAGTTCCAACCTAGCATGAGGAGGACAAGGAATTTCAACACAAGTTGTGGCATTAAAAAGATGTGAATAGGATCAAACAGGTGACAGCAATAAGCAGAAAGGCTGAAATAGGTAAATGGTAAGGTGAGTATAATAATTTATTATTTATTTTAGTGACCGTTTACGAGTCTGAAAATTGGCGGCTATCAGCTGTCACTTTGCTTAATCTACATGGAAGTGAATTGCAAAATATCCGATATTTGACACATGTACATATTTTTTTAAATTCCTGCAGAATTCAGTTCCACTCGAATATATTTGCTCATTTCTAACAGTAGCAAACACACATTGGCCATGCTAAAATTAGAAATCTACATGTTTGGCTAAAGAGATCCTTAAGTTAGCAAAGTGGTAAGATAGCAAAAAATAATAAGCTTTTGACTAATCCTAAATATTAGATATGTCTTCCTGTTGGGAGTCACCAAAACTTTTCAAAATAATCAGAGTATGGTATTAATTACACTGATTACAAATTGCCGTGAAGCAAATAAACTCCAACTAAAATTCCTAAATATAAAATACTAGCTATGAACCCGTTCTATGCCCGGGTGGCAAGCATTTTTATAGGTATATGGTCTCCAATCCTTGTAGGTGCTTCCCCTCTCCTATCCTGGTATGCATGGCACCCCTCATCCCTATCCTGGTATGCATGGTACCCCTCATCCATATCCTGGTATGTATGATCCCCTCACCCCCACCCAAATCTGGTATGCTTGGCACCCCATTCCTCATCCTGGTATGCATGGTCCCCTCACCCCCCAATCGTGGTATGCATGATACCCCCTGTCATGGAAATATATATGTATTCCACATATTCAATTTATATTAATGTATTTGCATTTACAGTTAGATAGATCTCACTTGCTAAAAATCCTGTGCTCAGCATATCTATGCAAAAGCTGATGCTAGCTATAATCAGTCGCTTAAGACGACCCTGGCTATAGCTCATAGGGACTTTTTTTACCAAGGACACAGAAACAAGGACAGAAGATATCTATTATTGTTTTTACTAGTCACGCAGGAAAACTGGGACAAAGAACAATAAACAATAAATCTGCAACTTCAGCCCTTTTATCATAATTATCATACTTATCATACTTACACTAAAACAGCCAATAATCTAACAGCTTTTAATTGTATGTTAATTGACTAACCAGCCCCTTTTTGTAAATGTATAAAACCTTGAATGAATAATAAACTGTTGGTCTTGACAAACTGTTATACTGACACTTCCGTTGTGGACAGTCCTCATTTCGTCTGAGCGCTCAAAGAAAAGACATTTAATATAAGATTGGGAACAGCAACAGCAAACACTGCAGGATAGATTTATCCTAATTAAATTTCCATAACAGATGGTGCCTGCACGCGGGGCAGTGGACGAAACCCACGGGGACCTGCTGACCGGATAGACAGAGGTGTTGGCCATGGCCTTGGCTCACGGGACGGAGACAACGCAGCTCCATAAGTAAGGTAAGAAAATCTTGTCATCTTACCTGAAAGTCCCTTGTGTCCAGTCCAGGTCTTACACCTCTTGCCGGTCAGGTGTGGTCACCACCGCATTCCCAGGTAGTGTAAAAAGTCCACACCCTTATCCAAAACCCTGGGATATAAGGTGTTAGCTCCTGCTGTGTATGTGTTTCATGTTTTGTGTGAACCGGGAGAAAATTGGAATGGTGACTGTGTTTGCTTGCTGATTTCTGGGAGCTGTATAGCAGAAAACCAAATTGCTGGATAAGTCCGTGTAGTAATCCTTCACACACAGGAGGGAGGTCATCCCAGTCAAATCCAGGTGTGAAGGGCGAGGGCTTTAAATTGGTTAAGTTTCTGCAGTAATCCTTCACACATCGGAGGGAGGTCATCCCAGTCAATCCAGGTGTGAAGGGCAGGAGCTTTGATTGGATAAGTTCTCACAGTAATCGTCCACGCAAGGGGGGAGGTCATCCCAGTCAAATCAGACGTGGATGGTGAGAATTTTGATTAAGGCTATTACAGATTACTGTGATCGGCGCACCGGCCAGGGCGAACGGTTTTCAGAGTAATAGACCTGGAGCATTGTCGTGCTCAGTGCAATTGGTGAGTTATCAGTTACCAGAGCAGCTTGTATGTGTCACAGATCATCAAAAGAGGGATTCGTATTCTCCCGGGTGTCTGTTTCATTTGTACGTGTTCCTGTCTGTATCAGGTACTGTCGCTTTAAATTTACACTCAGAGCAGAGTGCGCTCTGTCACTACCTCATTCGCTGCTGGCTGCAGGCTAAAGCCCCTTTGACCCTAACCTCCTCTGCTAATCACGTTGTCACATCTGTTTCCTGGTTTTGATCTTTTTGAGATAGTTTTTGGCTACAGGCTGTAGCGTGAAAATTCTCAGGCATTCAAACTGAATTGTATTCATTTTTTTTTCTATTTTGAGGGATAACCTTTTTTTTGATACCTGATTTCAGTGCCTGTAGACACAGCAAGCAGAGATATAAGGGAGGAGGGAGCAGCAGCAGTGAAGAGGACATTCTGGAGGGCGGGAGGATAAAGCCTACGCTACCAGACAAAAGACTCATAGTATTTTTTCATTTTGTTTTTATCATTTTACAATCAGTTTTTCCACCCCTTTTCTGTTTTTAATTAGCTGTTTTAGTAACAAGGGTTTTTTCTTCTTGTGAACCTTGTTGTTTTTCAAAGTTTTACTCTTAATACGTTTTTTTTTTCCCTCCTCTTTTTTGATCAGTTTTTCTTTTTGCTTTTGGAGTTTTTATTTTGGTCAATCTTTTTTTACTAAATCTAACTCTTGTTTTTAAAGTTTTTCTTTTAAGTAAATTTTTAAATAATTTTGGAGAGGTATTTTCTAATGAACTTATTTTAGAGTTTTATTCTCCAACCAGCAAGATCTACTAGCGTGCTTTAGACCAAGGACAGAAACACAGAAAAGAAATTGCAGGCGGAGGGAGAACACACAAACAACTGCGCAGCGGCTTCACTCACCCCTCCCATCAGGCATTCAGCGAAGGCAAGAATTTCAGTGTCCTTTCACACAGAACCAGAATGCAGCAGTTCTCAGATTTTTAATCACCTTTGTTGAATAGGTTTTTGGAATAGACACAGTACCTGAGAATCGAAGGGCTAGGCATGTGAATAGAAGGTCAGAGTACGTGAGAATCCAATGGACGGGCAGACTTTACGCTGCACAATGAAATGTTTTTTTTTGTTTTTTGAAAGGCACAGGAAAGTTTGTTTTTAGATTGCCGTCTGCTATAAAAGAGCAGTGGTGGTCTTGCATCGTGTAGAAGGTACAGCAAGTTATTTGAACGGACCAAGAAGTGATTTTTATGTGAATAAGATTGAAAAGGTGTTAAATCGTCTGTGAGAAAATGATCACGGATATGTCACAAGAGCAGGATCTAGAGCCTCACACATCACATGTCCATCATCTGGAGACACGGGACAGGTGTAGGCTGCTCTCATTGAATAAGGAGCCTTGTACAGGGAAAAAAGCTCCCCGCCTCTCGCTACAGGGAGAAGGCATTTTTGTTTCAACGGTCCCCTCTCAAGCATCACAGGGGGGACACCCTCTCCTCTTTCTTCTCTCAGTCCCTTTCTCCTTCTTCTTCAGACTTCTCTCCTCTTTCCTCGCTGCCTTTCCTCTCTATCCTTCTTTCCCTATCATTCCTTCTTTCCCCTCCCTCACATCTCTGACACATCCATTTTCTTACTCTTCCTCTTCTATCTCTTCCTCTCCATCTCTCAAACCTTCTTCTTTTTCTTCTTCTACTTCTCCCCCTCCATCTTTCTCCACTTCTCCCCCTCCATCTCTCTCTCTCCCCCCTCTTTCACGCTCTCCTCCTTCATCTCTCTCTCTCCCCCTCCTCTACACCTCACTCCTCCCTCATCACACCCCACTCTTTCTCCCTCAGTGCCTACAGCACCAGGCACCCTGTCTATCCCAAGAACAGTACAAACATTGCCAGTCATTATATCAGGAGAAGAAAGTGCAAATCTCCCTACACAAAATGCTGCAGGTAGCCCCCAGACACAACAGCTAGCTGAGCCCACATCCGGGGCTTCACAGGGGGGAAGTGTAGCTGCAGACACAAATGAGGAACCTCAGTGCCGAGCAGAGCTGCCAACATGGAACTATGACACTGATCCACCGCAGCCTCACCCAGTGTATGCACCAAGCACACCATGTCACTTCTCATCTGATGAAGATGAAGATGCAACGTCATACAGGCTGCCTAATACTAGGGAAGAAAACCCACAAACACCAAGAGAGCAGGGACAGGTAGAGGCAACATCCTATGAGCCCTTCATCGCAAGCCAGGTGATCAGTATGCTGCCAGACCCAGGGATACACCCCATGCCATTTTGCCAAAAAATGCAGCAGATCTAGCGAACGTATGCAGCAGCCTGTATTGATCTCTGGGCCGTAATGGAAATAAAAGCAGGTGATGCATTCTGGCCAATTATGAGAGAACACTTCAAGCTTCCAGCAGAATTAGATGTGTATGCCTGGGAGACAGGACCAAAGCTAATTGAGCAGCTCAGAGAATGGGCCAAAAGTAGACTGACAGGACAAACTCTCAGCCTACATGTCACGAGCCAATTACCACAATAAGGATACAAAGTATCCAAAGCACACCACTCACAAGGAGATGTATATGAAAATAGTATCACATTTATTGAAGTTACAATAACATAATATTAAATATGAACATACAAGGGAAAGGAATAACCCAAAATGTTGTGCACAATAGGTGACAGAAGGAATAAATACCGGTATATGGCATATGTCATATACATATAATGGATTATACAGCACAAATGGTAAACAATGACCATCTCAGAAATACATATGCAGCTGCAAACCATGAAAATTGAGGTAAAGACTTAATGGTGACACATACCCATATTAAATCAACCGATCCAAACAGTCACAGCAGCCCCCACGAGCCAAGACCAGACTGAGTCTGTAGAGGAGTTCCATGACAGAGTGATGCAAGTGTTTCAAGATTTAGGCCTCATTACCCATGATCAGACACACAGACGGATGTTGGCACAGGCTTTTGTGCATGGACTGAGAGAACCACTGGTTGTAGCCAGGCCTGAGTACACGTCAATAGCAATGGATACCCTGTTCGCAGTAGCAAAAAGGATTGAGTCCCGCCGGGACAGAAGGGATGTCCAGTGTTACAATTGTGGCGAGTTTGGTCATTTCCGGAACCGGTGCAGAACACTGACTTCGCCCAGAAGAAGAAGAAACACAGAAAGCAGTGAAGAACCCCGTCCATAGGACAGGAGCACGCCAAGTCCACAGGGAACCCCACCAGTGGGACCAATATCCTGAGAGTGGATGGCGTAGTCAGATCTTTTCTTGTGGAACTCCGCAACCTCACCTATCTATCAGAATCTTCTGCGTCCTGCATGGGAATTGATGGTCAAGTCAGATATTTCCAGATTATGAAGCCCCTGAGCGTGTGGACTCAGTCAGAACACTCCATCATGTCCCAGTTTGTTGTGTCAAAGACCTGCACCCTCAACCTATTGGGAGTGGATCTACTGCAGAAGCTGAAAGCGACCAGAGTGTTCCAGGAAGATGGGACCATGACACTTTCTTTACCCCTGACCCAAGAAGAAACAGGAACCTCAAACAACCACACTGCAGACCAATCACAGGAGGTGCTGGACATAGTACCAGAAAAGCCACTCCATCACCCAGAGTCAAGATGTCTCTGACCAACTGAAGGTCTAAGTGAACTCACCTAAGAAGACGGCCTGAGAACTTTGACATTTGCCAGGATATTCAACTCAAGAAGGACCCTACTCGCTTCATGGAATGGCAACACCACATCCGGCTCCAACGCCAGAGGTTCATCTTTTGCAAGCGTCAGGAGGTGCCCCCTGCAATCAACCAGTTCACCCAGGCCCTAGACCGGCAAAAGGCCACTCAGCTCTTCAAACTTGTGCACAAATACTGACCTGAGACCGGGCTGGAGAAAAAGAAACAACTGATGGCCCGTGCTGAGAAAAAAGCAGCCGGTTAAGGAGATGTCCCAACAAGAAGACCCCCTGTGACCAGAGCAGGTGCTAACACAGTGACTGCCTTGGTGGAGAAAAAGAAAGCCAGCTGGTCGTCATCTCTCATGATGTGGATCCTAGTAGACGGCTTGTTTTCCTGCCACCTCTGTGCCGGGAGATGGGAGTCCCCTGCCGCATAGTGAAGGACAAGGCCAAACTGGGCTGCCTCGCCCATCGGAATCAATCCCAGCTTTCCACAGTGAAGAAAAAGACTGTAAACCCCACTGAGTTCAGAATGGTGAAAGGCCTGGAGGCCGTGAAAGAGGCTACGGTATTTGAAACCCCAACAGTGCTGGACCCGCACACTCTGCTCTCAAAAGTCCCAGTCACAACAACGGTATTCACGGTGATCAACCTGGCCAGTGCCTTCTTCAGTGTCCCCCTCCACCTGGATGACCTGCCTGCCTTCATGCACCAGTGCAGTGCATATGGACAGTGTTGCCTCAAAGTGTTCAGAACAAGCCCTTCAAGTTTCACCAAGACAATGTCCTCCATCCTCGTCAACTGGATTGCAGAATATGCAGGAGTCACTCTTCTACAACACGTGGATGACCTTCTCTTTTGTGTCGTTGACATCGATACCTGCACAGTCCATTCCCTGTTCCTTGAGGAACAGCAACGCAAGGTCTGGAAGAACAAAGTCCAGTGGTGTCAGAAGCAAGTTACATCCCTGGGACACTGTATTGCCCACCAGACTAAACACCTGTCAAATGACTGGAAGACCACTGTGGAGAAGATGGCTCCCTCAACAACTCCAAAAATGCTGCAGGCCTTCCTTGGTCTAGTGTCGTATTGCAGAACCTGGATCCCTGATGCCTCAGTCCTAATGCAGCCTCTGTGCGCTTGCATCAACGCAACCCCGCTCCTTCTTTCGGAAGCAGCCTTCAACTCATTCAGAAAGAAAGTCATGCTACTGGAGTCCTGACACGGATTCACGGGGAAACAGAGACTTTTAGACTGCCTCTCAGCCCGCTTGGATCCAGTTGCAAGAGGAGCACCCTCCTGCCTGATGGCAGTATCTGCAGCACACGCCTTCCTGGACAAGACTGCTGACATCACTCTTGGACAGCCACTGGAAACTCTCACTCCACACGACATCTTTGTGGCGCCTCTATCGCCGTTGTCTCACAATGTCACCGTCTCCAGACCTACAGTCCTCATCCCGGCCACTCTACTCCCACTCCCAAGGGGGGATACAATATGGACTTTTCAGAACAAAAATTTACAGAATTTATCCTACACTTGGATGGCTCCAAATTTGCAGATGATGAAGAAGTTTCCACACAGGAAGTGCAGTGACCAGCAATCAAGAAATCCTGTGGTCCAGAAGTCTGTCACCTAGCCTGTCAGCCCAGGAAGCAGAACTGATAGCGCTGACAAAGGCCTGACAGATGGTAGAAGGCAAGACTGCAAACATCAACACCGACTACAGGTGCTCGCATGGCATAGCACACGACTTTGGGCCCATCTGGGCTGCAAGGGACTTCATCACAGCAAGCGGGACAACCGTGAAGCATCATGGAGCCTTCAGGGACCTGCTGGGTGTACTCCAACTTCCAAAATGGTGGCAATTTGAAAAATCAAAAGTGCATGGAAAACTGAGAACAGAAGAGGCGTGAGGCAATAACATGGCGGACATGGCAGCCAAAGCAGCGGCCAAAGGAAGACAACATGGAGAATTGGGAGAGGTCGTAGAGCCGGACGGCTACTACATGACGACTGAAGACAAGAAACCTGACAAAAAGACGTCCTGGGATCTGCTCTAGAAGTTGCAAGACCAAGTTCCAAAAGGAGAAGAAGAGCTGAATGCAAAAAAAGCAACACGTGAAGAAGGAAGGCTATCTACAATGGACTCCAAACCCTGCCTACCACAAAGTATGCACCCTATGGTGGTCCAATGGGCACATGGACCCACCCACATATCAAAGACACAGATGAATGATCCAATTGGTGCTTACTGGTTCGCTTCAGGGATCTCCACCCTAACAGCCAAATTCACCAGCAGCTGTCTGACCTGCGGCAAATGCAAGCCTGGACGTGTAGAAGAAAGTCCCCCTGACCTCATCCGGCAAGACCACTCTACCAGCTTCAGAGGATCCAGATAGACCACATCCAGATATCGCCAAGTGAAGGATTCAAATACGCCATTGTGGTCAAAGAATTGTTTTCAAGATGGACAGAAGCCTTCCAAGTCAGCAAAGACTACTGCAAAGCAGCTACTTTCTGAAAATAGTGTGCAGATACGGGGTTCCAGAAGTGATAGAAAGTGATCAGGGACCCGCATTCACAGCAAATCTGACACAAGAGATCCGGTTAGCAGTAGGGTCAGATTTAGGCCTACACACTCCTTACCACCCCCAGAGCAGCGGGAAGGTAGAAAGACTGAACGGAACACTTAAGAATAGGATGCTGAAAATTGCCCAAGAGACACGCAAACCATGGCATGACACACTCCCAATTGCATTGTTTAGCGTAAGGCACTCTCCCAGAGACCCAGAAAAGCTGTCACCATGCGAAATTTTGTTTGGGTCTAGTCCCAAGTTAGGTGCATTCTTCCCTCAGCAGCAGAATATGCAAAATGATATCTTGCTTGCTTATGTAATTGAATTGGTCAAAAACTAATGTCCATTCTCGAGTTTTTCTCTTCACTGCCAGATCCAGACTCAGTGTCCGGTACGCACTCCTTGAAAGCCAGGAGACTGGGTGTTGGTGAAAAAAGTTGGAAATGAGAACACTCGATCCCAGATTTGATGGTCCTGTCCAAGAGCCCCAGATGACATCACCTCTGTGAAACTAGAGGGAATGCCTGCTTGGATCCACGTATCACATCGCAAGGAAGCTCCCGTGCCAGAAGAGACACCTAAGCCATGAATGATGTCGTGGATGCTCTGACTGACCAGACAGATGACCTACCTGACGAAGAATACACACGTTTTTCTGAACATGCAGTTAAATAAAGAGACTATGATTGCAAACACATGAACCCCTGCTAGGGACAGATCTCCTGACCGCCCTTTTGCGAAAAGCCTGCATCGATGAGGGGTACATGTGTTAGGCATGTGCCAGCCCATCGGCAGCACAAAAGAGTTGCAGCACTTTGGGACAGGAGCAGGTTTTTAGGGCAAGTGGTATCTAAGGGGGGACTGTCATGGAAATATATATGTATTCCACGTATTCAAAGTATATTCATATATTTGCATTTACAGTTAGATAGATCTCACTTGCTAAAAATCCTGTGCTCAGCATATCTATGCAAAAGCTGATGCTAGCTATAATCAGTCGCTTAAGACGACCCTGACTATAGCTCATAGGGACTTTTTTACCAAGGACACAGAAACAAGGACAGAAGATATCTATTATTTTCTTTACTAGTCACGCAGGAAAACTGGGACAAAGAACAATAAACAATAAATCTGCAACTTCAGCCCTTTTATCATAATTATCATACTTATCATACTTACACTAAAACAGCCAACAATCTAGCAGCTTTTAATTGTATGTTAATTGACTAACCAGCCCGATTTTGTAAACGTATAAAACCTTGAATGAATAATAATCTGTTGGTCTTGACGAACTGTTATACTGACACTTCCGTTGTGGACAGTCCTCATTTCGTCTGAGCGCTCAAAGAAAAGACATTTAATATAAGATTGGGAACAGCAACAGCAAACACTGCAGGATAGATTTATCCTAATTAAATTTCCATCCCTATCCTGGTATGCATGGCACCTGCTCATCCATATCCTGGTATGCATGGTCCCATCACCCCCCCAAACCTGGAATGCATGGTCCCCTCCCACCCAATCCTGGTATGCATGGTCCCCTCACCCCCCCAATCCTGATATGCATGATCCTCTCACCCCCCATCCTGGTATGCATGGTCCCCTCGCCCCCAATCCTGATATGCATGGTCCCCTCACCCCCAATCCTGATATGCATGGTCCCCCACCCCCTATCCTGATATGCACTGTTCTCTCACCCCCCTATCCTGGTATGCATGGCCCTCTCACCCCCCAATCTTGGAATGCATGGTCCCCTCCCCCAATCCTGATGTGCATGGTCCCCTCACCCCCCAATCCTGATGTGCATGGTCCCGTCACCCCCAATGTTGATATGCATGGTCCTTTCACCCCCCAATCCTGATGTGCATGGTCCCCTCATCCCCCCAATCATGATGTGCATGGTCCCCTCACCACCAATCCTGGTATGCGTGGTACCCTCACCCCCAATCCTGGTATGCCTGGTCCCCTGACCCCCCAATCTTGGAATGCATGGTCCCCTCACCCCCCAATCCTGAAATGCATGGTCCCCTCACCCCGCATCCTGATATGCATGGTCCCCTCTCCCCCAATCCTGATGTGCATGGTCCCCTCACCCCCCAATCCTGATATGCATGGTCCCCTCACCCCCAAATTCTGATGTGCATTGTCCCCTCACCCCCAATCCTGATGTGCATGGTCCCCTCATCCCCCTATCCTGATATGCATGGTCCCCTCACCCCCTATCCTGGTATGCATGGTCCTCTCACCCCCATCTTGATTTGTATGGTCCCCCTCACCCCTATTAAACTACACACATACCCCCAAAAAAAACCATTTATACTCACCTTTCTTCCCTGTGCTCCAGCGCTGTCCCGTTCTGCTGGAGTTCGGGGAGGAGAGCGGTGCCGGAGTATGCGCATGCCCATACCGCGCTGTCCAACGCCATATTGCTGAAGACACACTGTAAATGTGCTATGCTATGCGCATATGTGATTCCGACGTGCACTCCTGGTCTCCTGCCCTGGCGAGAAGAGAAGCGCCGTGGCAATGTTCCTCCCGGTCAGTTAAGTATGTAAGTATGGCGCTGGAGATCGCGGCATGCATCCAGTGTCTATGCATACCGCGATCTCCGGCACCATACACAATCCTCACCGCTGGTTGCCGTCTTCTGTCTGGAGCCAGACTACGAAGGCGTGTCGCGCTTGAGCAGTCTATAAAGGCTTCGTAAAGAGTGATGCTCCTAGCGTTATATTATAGATAACCTTTATTTTTTTCTCTAATGTGCAATATTAAAATCACATACGTTTGTGTTGGTCATTATTTATGGAAACCTTTTCATTGGTCCTATAGATACAAAGTGCCACACCCTGCTGGAGTGGCACCAGAACCCATCAGGGGATAGCAGGTTTTTTCATTAGGCAACATTTGACTTGAATAGAGTATTTAAACATCAAGGGACTGACACTTGCAAGTCTTTACAAAAAGTTCCAATTCTTTACTGATACAGATTATAGTCTATAGACAACTTTTCCAGCAGCTCCTTAATTACTCATTATTTTGGGGCATATCTGTTGCAAATTTGTCACACCTCAGCTGCAGCATTAACATCTGATATAAATAACAAGAAACTTCTCTCATCTTATTCAGACAAATTGAGAAGGCTGCAGCTGATGGGCATCTGCTAATTGGCTACAGTGGTCATGTGACATCCCACATAAGATGTACACTGAAATTCCGGTAACTCAATTGAAAATACTCAGTCATACTGTATACCTAAAAGAAAAAATATGTTTGCATGCATAAAGCGGCACAGCACACTGTTCACTTTTGCATAATCAATATCACTATTTTTTCCAAACACATTTACACTATGTTAAATGCAGGTAGTAATGGAAGATAGCGACAAAGAAAAAGCAAAAGCAACAGTATGGAAGGGAGATAGAAAAATTAGGACTACATAAAATGATGTGTGCATAATAGCCTCACAGATCAATGTTGGAGCAATATACACATGCCAAAGGAGGAGGGTCAGTATTTTACTTGTATCATACCTGTGTAATTGGCTATTTTTATGTATCTTTATTATTGTATTATTAATGTTTTATTTTCATATTTCACATTACTATTTTAATACATGCCTTTAATCTTGATACTTATACCTGTCACAGTGTGACTGCGGGATGGCAAGTGTGCTCATAGTCTGACCCTCAGGCTAGGGTTCTCTAGCTATTCCTCTACCCGGGATCACTGCTGCAGGTGAAGATGCCGGAGCCTCGTTCCTTAGTGCTCCTAAGCAGCACTAGTTTGAAATGTGCATGGGGAAATACAAAACAAGATAAACAGGGCAGAAATGAAACACAGTCACACAACATGCTCTCAGGGAAATGCACAAAGGGACATAAAGTATAAAGCCCAAGAGGCAACAAAATAATATAAAGATACTATTGAAAAAGGAAAGGGTTCTCCAAATACCCCTCGCAACAATTTTGGTAATAACTAGTGCACCAGAACATGTCCACCTCTCCGAGACCAGTATAGGGGAAACTTGCTGGAATCCCCTGATCCTGATCAGTGGAGCCAGCTTAAACAGAGAAAGAGAAGACATGACCAGTTCTCCTGCAGCATGTGACAAAAGGCAATCAACAACCTAATTTAAGCAAAGATTTAACTCCTTCTAACCTACCTAGGTGCTGCAACTCTAGAAGTCGACGCCTAAATCACTCTGTGGTGACCATATCTATATATTTGAAGAGGCAATTTGCATATAAAATTTCCCAGAGGAGCATTGCACGGCGAATAAGCCTCCTTACCTTGACACGCCAGAGCTGGTATGTCACTCTCCACAAGGAGAAACCTTACCCCTTAGACCCTAGTCCAGAGCCTCTCATCTAGCCAAATCAGAACTCTCCTAATTTGCACTGACGAGGACCAATAGTCCAAAACACCGTTTCTGCAAATGGAGATACTGATTTGGCTTTTATCTTAAGTCATATTACAAGACTCGTTAAAGGGTTGATTGTGACTTGCAGGATCGCTACTTCCAATAGGTGGCGCTATAGAGTACAAGTCCTCTTTTTTTGAAGAGGCAATTTGCACATATCTATATATGAAGTCACAAGGAGGATTGTCTGAACCTGTGGAATCCACAGACAATGACGCCGCCATGACAGTTGGAGATGTTTGAGAAAATCTCCTTGTGAAAATAACTTCCGTGTATAGCATGACCAAGGAAATGAGCTGCAGGGTATATCGGTATAAGTGCTATGTGTTGGTGCACATTCACATTGTGGCCATTTAACCAACAAAACCTAGGATGAAAATAAAATGAACAAATACTGTACCTTGTAGTAAGTAAATAGTAATAGTACGTGTAAAGGGTACTTAGTTGACACTATTTTAATAATAAAAGCATAAACGTCATACCACCACAACACGACGATATTTAACTCTTGGAGTTCACCTCACTATGTGTCGTAGGACCCAGACTGTTTTGCACTTGCCCGTGGAAAGCTGTATAGAGAAACAGGCGGAGCCACAGACCTGTTGCTTTTTTTGTCTGTATTGTCACTGTTTTTCTTACGTTATTAGTGATGAGCGATTATACTCGCTGCTCTGGTTTTCCCGAGCATGCTCGGGTGGTCTCTGAGTGTTTGGAAGTGCTTGGAGATTTAGTTTCTGTTGCTGCAGCTGCATAATTTGTGGCTGCTAGATAACCTGAATACATGTGGGGATTGCCTGTTTGTTAAGGAATTCCCACATGTATTCAGACTGTCAAATAGCCGCAAATAATGCAGCTGCGGCAACAGAAACTAAATCTCCGAGCACTTCCAAATACTCAGAGATCACCCGAGCGTGCTCGGGAAAACCCGAGCAATGAGTATACTCGCTCATCACTATACGTTATTCAAACACATTTATATTAAAAGCATTTCATACTTTGTGAAAGTGTGCACAACCTCACTACAAATGTTGCTGTGGGGAGACTTATGAGGTACAGGAGAGGTGATTATAGTTTTTTATTATTATTATTTACAGCACTCTGGATCCATTTAGTTTAAATTTATAATAGGGACAACCCATTTAAATACATCAAATACATCAGAACAAGGGAAACTTGATTGGCAAGGAATAAAAAAGTAGAAAGATACAATACAAGTAAAACATGTACCTTTACAACATGATTAAAGTAGCGCACTAATGCATAATGTTTAAGACAGTGTCCTGATTACAAGACTAATTAGGTGAGATGGAAGTTGTAATCTGATCATACATCGTGACAGTTCTTCCACCCCTTGTTAGAAACATGCACTGCTGAAAAATATCTGACTTTACAGGAATTATTTAATTAATGTCCTTATGTTACCTTAGAAAAGCTAGTCCTGAAAAAGTATAAGCTTTTATCAAACATGTCATGTTTACCTTGGACTTAATAAATTAATGCAACCGAGTAAGAAAACAAAGATATTTAGCTAATTTATCCTCTTTCATGCTATCTGGATTGAAGCGTATTGCATGAGGAGTCTTAAAGGTCAGTTGTGGACTAAGAAGATGGATGACAGCTGAGAATGCTGTTAAGAACATCTGACAGCCTATGTTTGCAGATGTTTTGAGCTTCATCCATCACACTTTGTGTGCAGATGAGGCAGATACCAAACTCAGGTACTTTATAAACAACATAGTAACCAGGATGACAGAGACCAATGTGGGAGAGGTTATTCTCAATAGTTTGCCTATAAACAGGACATGCGAGAAGCTTCTTGTTTAGTGCTGCATGAGCCTTAATGAAATCTCACTTTTCTGCTATAATACTAACAAATAGGGCACCAAAATAATAAAATACGTTGGTATGAAGCTATTCTTGCCAATTTGAGATGCAAGGAAAGACTCGCATTAAGTTAAGATGGACTGGATTGTCTTTAAGCAGTGAATCAAAGCTTTATCTTCTAAACAACAGAATATAAAAAAGGTTGTAGGTGCGTCGATAGGTTTATGAAGATAGTGACACATGAGTTCGAGCTATACCACAGTGCAGAAAAGGAAAGCAGGTAGTCACATTTTACAGGTATTATAAGTACAGATGAGTGAATATGTTGAGCTCCCTGCTTATTTGGCCACCTACAGTGCTTACCGAATATGCTGCAGAGGGAACCCGGCTACCTGGATCGCTCCGGCTGATCAGCTGTCCGGCACCACAGTGAATGTGTCGCGGCTGTTTCACAGTCACAACACATTCAAGGAGAGCCTGTGTGTTGGGCTCTCCATGCATGTGTTGTGACAGTGAAACAGTCGCGACACATGCAGCTGCGGCAACGGACAGCTGATCCAGGAAGCCGGGTTCACTCTGCAGTTTATTTGGTAAGCGCTGTAGATGGCTGAATAAGGAGGGAGCAGAACACATGTTCGCTCGTCATCTCTAATTATATGGTACGTATTCTGTTTCAGTCACGACTCCATAATGTTCTATGAACACATCTGCAGTAGCAACAATTGTCCTAACCCACTCTAACCCTAACCCCATTATAATCAGCTATTAAGAACTTACACTTTACAGGTAATACAGAGAGGACCTCACTGACCATAACAGCTTACACCCTACAGGAGAGGGCGAGGACATTGTTAACCATAAGAGCTTACACCAGGTACATCCAGTACTGGCACCCCTATATAAAGTGTAAATATCTGTAAAATGTGATAGCTGCAAGGCATTATGGGGTGGCCTGGGCGGCAACACAAGATGATGTCTGCCTGCTCTCTATCTTTGAACTGTATGGGAAATGGTATTGGGCACATTTTTTTCTTTTTTGCAAACTACAAATCAAATCTCAAAATTTTCAAATTCAAGGGAAAATTTATTTTTTGGAAATTTGATTCGAATTCAATCCTCCGTGGATTGATCCATTAATCTCTGAAGAAATAAGATATATCGATTAATCAATTATCAAATGTCAATTATCAATGGGAAGCATGATGGCTCAGTGGTTAGCACTGTTTCTTTTCAGTATTGGGGTCCTGGATTCAAATCCCACCGAGGACAAACTCTGCATGGAGTTTATACTGTATGTTCTCCCCGTACTTGTGTAGGTTTCCTCTTGGTACTTAGTTTCCTCCCACACTCCATAGACATACTGATAGGGAATTAAGATTGTGAGATCCAATGGGGACAGTGATGATAAAGTGCTATGGAATAAGGTTGAGATATAAACGAAAAGCATAATAATGAAGATTGCTGGAGCTCATTTATGGGCTATTTGTAATCACTGTCTGGCCATCAGAATCTTTTTCATTCAATTTTTGGAAGCAGTGAGCAATATTGGACATCAAGTGGAGAGATTGTGTTTCCTATTAAGTGAAGCCAGCATTATACTGAGAGGCTGAGTGGGCAAATAGTAGTGACAATAGTGCTTAGTAACTATTGTCAATGTGAGAGAATAAGTAGGTTTTAATAACTGTTAATAGACATTCGGCTGATAGGTCCTTATAAAGGGGAGTGATTTAAGACTGCAATGTAATCATGAATATATATAGGATCCATCAGTCACTAGTGAGAAAGGAGAAAGAATGTGAAGAGTGGTTTGAGTACACAGGACAACAAAAAAATGTTTTGTTTCGCTTGGGCTAAACACTGCAGCATGGAAATACAATAGATCAGCTTTCAATTAAGTTTCTTTCCTGACTGCAGCTTGCTATAAAACAGCAACTCACACTATTCTTACCTTCCCTGGGTCCATTGGTGACTTTTAGCCTGGAAATAGCTGTGGCGTTGACATTAGCTTGTCGGTGAGCTCAGTGGCTCTGCCATTGTACTCAAACACCTTCCGTTGAGCTCACTGACTGGCTGTCCACGTCATGAAAGCAGGGCAGGTTTTAGGCAAAGTGGGGCCCGGGGCAAAAGTTTAAAATGGGGCCCCAAATGCTGACATATTGCTCCATTACTCAGAAACATTTCGATTGTAGTTACATTCGCTGAGTTCAGGCAGCTAAATGCGCACGATCGACAATATTGAAGTCGTTCGACACTTGTTTCCCGGCCTTTTTCCACCGGCTGATGAAGAATAATGGGGAAAGAGCATTTTCTAGTAGATTAGTCTGTCCCTATACAGTATTATGCTATCAGCAGCACATCTGCAGGTTTTACCGGGCGATGTGCTGCTGAGAACAATGATTTTTTTTCCGGCATAAACAAGCCAATCTCTAGAGGAATAGGCAGCATTTTGTTTGTTTATTATGATACACCCCAAAGTCCTCAACATAGTATAATGCATCCCACAGTCCTCTATATAGTATAATGTGCACCACATTCCTCCATATTGTATAATGAACACCCCATAGTCCTCCATATAATATATATGTGCCCCATAGTCCTTCATATAGTATAATACGCTCCCCATAGTTCTCTATATAGTATAATACGCTTCCCGTAGTCCTCCATATAGTATAACACCATCCTCATAGTCCTCCATATAGTATAATACACTCCTCATAGTCCTCCATATTTTAAAATACACTCCTCAGTCCACCATATAGTATAATATACTTCACATAGTCCTCCATATATTATAATGCACCCCCATAATGCACCCCTATAGTCCTCCATGTAGTACATTTCACTTCCCATAATATAATTCACTTCATAGTTCTTCATATAGTATAATGTATTCTCCATAGTCCTCAACCTCAATACAGTATAACGCAGGTCCCATGTAGTATATATAGTATAATGCACTGCCCATAGTCCGATAGAGTATAATACAGCCCCCATATAGTATAATGCAGCCACCCCATAGAATATAATGTAGCCACTCTAAAGAATATAATGCAGTCACTCCACAGAGTATAGTGCAGCCACCTCGGATATAATGCAGAACCCCATAGAATATAATGTAGCCCCCTCACAGAGCATAATGCAGCCACCCCATGGAATATAATGCAGCCCCTTCACAGAGTATAATGCAGCCCCCATAGAATATAATGCAGCCTCCAATAGAATATAATGCAGCCTCCTCCATATAATATAATGCAGCCCTCATATAGTATAATGCAGCCCACTCATACAGTATAATGCAGACCCCCATGGAATATAATGTAGCCCCCTTACAGAGTATAATGCAGCCCTCCCCATAGATAATGTAGCCTCCTCATAGAATATAATGCAGCCCCTGACAGAATATAATGTAGCCCCCTCATATAGTATAATGCAGGCATCCACATAGAGTATAATGCAGTCCTTTCATAGGGTATAATGCAGCCTCCCCATAAACTATTATGTACCCCTCATAGGTTATAATGCATCCCCCCATAGAATATAATGCAGCCTCCCTCATATAGTATAATGTAGCCCCCATAGTATATGATGTAGCACCCTTCATATAGTATAATGCAGCCCCCTCATATAGTATAATGTAGCCACCCAATAGACTATAATGTAGCCCCCTAATATAGTATAATATAGCCTCCTCAGAGTATGATGCAGCCCCCTCATAGAATATAATACAGCCCACCCCCATAGAATATAATGTAGCCCCACCCTTCCCACATAAAATATAATCCAGCCCACAATCTAGTACTCACTTACTGATATATCTAAAAAAGTTACACACATACACACAATCCTCTCCTCGTTCCCTGCGCTGCTCCAGGCTCTGCTCCAGTCTCAGCAGCTGCACCGCCATCTGTCTGGCACACAGTGGGTGTGCAATGAAGTGATGTTATCACACATCTGATGCTCTCTCTCCCATCTTTGCTTTCAACTGTATCGACATCTATGATGCTGATACATTTGAATGCGGTGGGCGCACGCCAGCAGGCCCCCCTGACTCAAGGGCCCCATAGCGCCGTGTGGTGTGCTGCTATTAGGGGCATGCCACTGGTTGGGGCCCCTGAGGGAGCCAGGGCCCTAGGCAGCTGCCTAGTCTGCCTGGCGCTAACGCCGGCCATGGGTGACAGTGCCGTAACCAATGGCAGGCATCGGAACCAGTAGCGGAGACTTGATGTTAGAGCATGGTTTACTGCAGCCAGGATAGAAGCTTAATGGAAAGGGAACAACCCCTGTATGGTCTTTACTTTATCAATGTCTAAATTTGGCTCTATTAATATAAAGCAAATTAGTTATATTAATGTTAACATTATATTTTTACACTTTTTCAACTTATTCTTCTTTACAATCAAGGCCCCATACTATATTCATGAAAATTAATATGAGATTTGGAAATTGTGAATCTCAAGACACTTTATTTTGTGGATATGCCAGGATTTTTCACTAAAAACTGAATACGAACTATTAGAATTACACCAGGATTTTCATTTTAACATATGTTGCACCTAATAAAGTCAGATGCCACGCTCTAGTAAAATGTTAAAAACCGTGTGATGTTGTGAGCTTATATATATGGCACTTGTAGTAGATAATCTGTAACAACACTAAATTAATTCAACATACTGGATATTTTTGTATACTTGAGTAGCTGCTATAACTCGAGTAATAGCTTATATCAACACTATTAGAGAAATTCACAGATCATTTGCAGTATTCCTTCCATGCTTCCTGTAACAATCAAATTAAAATGATCACTGTTAGATGACAAAATTCCAGAGAAATATCTAGTACTATGCATGAATTGTAACTACTTGCTTAATGTTTATTCCATTAAAATTAGTAGACAATTCTGTTTATTTCATATGCCTTTCGTTTGATGAAAATTATTTAACTGATTCATTCTTCTCTCACATCTTAAGGTCCCCATATACTGTACATTAGACAAGTCACTCGAGGCTGCCAATATTGGTGAGTCGGCTAGCAGTCTAACGTGCCAAGGGGCCCCCAGATTCTCTCCCGACAGTTGATATCAACTGAGAGAACATGGGAACGCTTGGCCGAGTGTTACTGTGTGTTACGAAGTAGAGAGAGATAGCTGTCAGCCTTAAGTTTAATTCTGGATAGGTTTTATTGATCACAAAAGTTATTTTACTGTGATTGATAGACAGAAAGAGCTTATAAGCCTTCAGCATGACATTGGTGAGTCTACATGGTTACACATGATTGAGTTAATACTAAAATTAAGGGTTTACTTTGAAAATTATTTTATTTAAAAGGGGTTTACTGGGCTTAAAGAGAGTCTATTAGCCCAATTTCACAATAGAAACTAGAAACTAAGTACAGAGCTGTTAGGGTATATAGCCCATATAAAAGCTGTTCTTTTAGTGCTCTACTTACTGTCTCCATTCTGAAGACACAGAAGTTTAATCAAATATGATAATTAGGGTATTCAGCACACCCTTAGCATGGCCATGTGGCTCAGTGCACTGTTCTACCAACTGGTTTTACATGCCCCCCACTTCTTTAACTGCTTTCTTCCATCTGACGTCCTATTCCGTCCATGTGCCCTGGGACTTCATTCCCAAGGACAGAACAGTACATCACATGCGATCAGCTGCGCTCCAGGGGGAGCGCAGATGATCGCGGCGGGGGTGTCAGCTGATTATCACAGCTGACACCCGGCACTATGTACCAGGAGTGGTCACGGACTGCTCCCGGCACATTAACCCCTGGCACACTGCGATCAAAGATGATCGCAGTGTTCCGGCGGTACAGGGAAGCATCGGGCAGGGAGGGGGCTCCCTGCGTGCTACCCTGAGACCCTCAGAACAGAGCGCCCCTTCAGGACCCCGAATCCAAGATGGCTGCGGGGTCCTTCCGTTTCCTGCAGGGAGGCGGCTTCCTCAGTGCCTGCTGATAGCATGCGCTGAGAAAACCTCCAGCAGTGCCTGTCACATCGCCGATCTGACAGAGTAAATAAACAAGAAAGGCAGCCTCACCGTGTCCTCTTGGTATAACTCAGTCCGTCTTGCAATGTCAATATTATGGGTCTCCAACCAATAGCCGTGACTAAGGCTTCACATAAGAAAATTAATAATGGTGAGTCCCAAAAATAATAAAATCCTCAAATTTATTGAAAAAAGATTAAAAGATCATACAGGTTGGGGATACATCTCAATGCGTTTCTGGCAAAAGCCCTTATTCACTGAGATACAGATTCCTTATGATACATGGTATAAAAACAAATAGTGACCAACCATTGATCAGTAAACACATATGTTAGCAATCAATCACATTTGAGAATAATCAACATAATCACAAGGCTAAATCACAAGAAAGCCAGAGAAAGAGAAAGAAGAAAAAAAAAAAAATTCCCACAGGCATTCAATTCTCTGAGATTTAATATAAATAAAGAGTGTCATTCCTATAGTTCATGCCATTGGGGTGTTTTGTATCCAGTTTAATAATCCAAAATAACTCTCTTAGGAGGAGTTTTTTCCTCCAGTCCCCTCCTCTAATAGGAATATCTACTTTTTCTAACCCATAGAATGAAAAGTTCTTTAATTCCCCTTTATGTCTCTCTACAAAGTGCTTGCAAGCTCCTGAATAGGATGCATTTTTATTTTTAATATTGGTAACATGTTCTGCTATCCTTTTTTTTAATTCTGCTATCCTTTTTTTTAATTTACGTATTGTGCAGCCAATGTATTTTATTTTACATTCTTTGCAAAATATGCAATACACAACATAATTAGTATTGCAATTAATAAATCTTTTTATATCATTGGTTGCATCAATTTTTTGAGTTTGCAATGTATACTGGCACATCGTACATTTGGAACATGCACATTTAAAAAAACCTTTGCAACTGAGCCAGATTTTTTCATCACTTTTTTGTGGCATGTATAGACTTGGGGAAAGAGTAGCACCTATCGATCTCCTTTTCTCGGTACACATGCTAATCCATTTTCCAGGATTTTGTTTAAGTCTTGATCTTGAAATAATATAGGGACATATCTGTTTACAATATTTTTTATTTCCTGAAATTGACAGCTGTATGGGGTACTGAAGATGGTTTTTTTATCCATATTGTTTGCTTTTTTTGTTATTAATTTTGGCTGTTATTAATACCATCATCTCTGTTATTTAAATGAGTATTTTTCACAAGAACTTTTTTTAACGCTGAATCAATATGTTTTTTCTTATACCCCCTTTCCATTAACCTAGATGTTGCTACTTTTGCTTGTTCATTAAATAGTGTAATGTCAGTTGCAAAGGTTTTTTTTAAATGTGCATGTTCCAAATGTACGATGTGCCAGTATACATTGCAAACTCAAAAAATTGATGCAACCAATGATATAAAAAGATTTATTAATTGCAATACTAATTATGTTGTGTATTGCATATTTTGCAAAGAATGTAAAATAAAATAACATTGGCTGCACAATACGTAAATTAAAGAAAAGGATAGCAGAACATGTTACCAATATTAAAAATAAAAATGCATCCTATTCAGGAGCTTGCAAGCACTTTGTAGAGAGACATAAAGGGGAATTAAAGAACTTTTCATTCTATGGGTTAGAAAAAGTAGATATTCCTATTAGAGGAGGGGACTGGAGGAAAAAACTCCTCCTAAGAGAGTTATTTATTCCAATGGCATGAACTATAGGAATGACACTCTTTATTTATATTAAATCTCAGAGAATTGAATGCCTGTGGGAATTTTTTTTTTCTTCTTTTTCTTTCTCTTTCTCTGGCTTTCTTGTGATTTAGCCTTGTGATTATGTTGATTATTCTCAAATGTGATTGATTGCTAACATATGTGTTTACTGATCAATGGTTGGTCACTATTTGTTTTTATACCATGTATCATAAGGAATCTGTATCTCAGTGAATAAGGGCTTTTGCCAGAAACGCGTTGAGATGTATCCCCAACCTGTATGATCTTTTAATCTTTTTTCAATAAATTTGAGGATCTGACAGAGTACTGTGCACAGTGTCAGATCGGCGATCTGACCTTATACAGTGATGTCCCACTCTGGGACAAAGTAAAAAAGTTAAAAAAATAAAAATAACATGTGTAAAAAAAAAATTCCTAAATAAAGAAAAAAGAATATTCCCCAATAAATTAATTTCTTCATGTAAATAAAAAAACAAAAACAATAAAAGTACACATATTTAGTATCGCCGCGTCCGTCACGACCCGCCCTATAAAACTGTCCCACTAGTTAGCCCCTTTAGTGAACCCCTTAAAAAAGAAAAAAAAAACAAGGCAAAAAAACAATGATTTATCATCATACCGCGAAACAAAAAGTGGAATAATACGCGATCAAAAAGACGGATATAAATAACCATGGTACCGCTGAAAACATCATCTTGTCCCGCAAAAAACGAGCCACAATACAGCATCATCAGCAAAAAAATAAAAAGTTATAGCTCGCAGAATAAAGCGATGCAAAAATAATTATTTTTTATATAAAATTGTTTTTATTGTATAAAAGCGCTAAAACATAAAAAAATAATATAAATGAGGTATCGCTGTAATCATACTAACCCGAAGAATAAAACTGCTTTATCAATTTTACCACATGCAGAACGGTATAAACGCCCCCACCCAAAGAAATTCATGAATTTCTGGTTTTTGTTCCTACTGCCTCCCAAAAATCGTAATAAAATGCGATCACAAATGTCATGAGCCCAAAAATGGTACCGATAAAATCGTCAACTCATCCCGCAAAAAATAAGACCTCACATGACATCACGTTGAAAAAGTCAAACAGTGCTCCTTCCCTTCTGAGCTCTGCCATGCGCCCAAACAGTAGTTTACCCCCACATATGGGGTATCAGCGTACTAAGGAAAAATTGCACAATAACTCTTGGGGTCAAATTTCTTCTGTTACCATTGGGAAAATAAAAAATTGGAAGCAAAAATATAATTTTTGTGGAAATTTTTTTTATTTTTATGGCTCTACGTTATAAACTGCTGTGAAGCACTTGGGAGTTCAAAGTTCTTGCCAGACATCTAGATAAGTTACTTTGGGGTCTAGATTCCAAACAGGGGTCACTTGTGGGGGTTTCCACTGTTTAGGCACATAAGGGGCTCTCCAAATGCGACATGACGCAAGCAGACTATTCCATCAAAGTCTGCAATGCAAAGCGTCACTACTTCCCTTCCGAGCCCCGATGTGTGCCCATACAGTAGTTTTATCCAACATATAGGGTATCAACGTACTCAGGACAAATTGAACAACTTTTGGGGTCCAATTTGTCCTGTTACCCTTGCGAAAATAAAAAACTGGGGACTAAAAGATCTTGTTTGTGGAAAAAATATGATTTTATTTATTTTCACGCCTGGGTGTTTAAAACTTCTGTGAAGCACTTGGGGATTCAAAGTGCTCATCACACATCTAGACAAGTTCCTTTGGGGGTCTAGGTTCCAAAATGGGGTCACTTGTGGGGGGTTTCCACTGTTTAGGCACATCAGGGGCTCTCCAAATGCGACATAACACCCGCAGACCATTCCATCAAAGTCTGCATTACTAAACGTCACTACTTCTATTCCGAGCCCCGACGTGTGCCCATACAGTAGTTTTCTCCCACATGTAGGGTATCAGCATACTCAGCACAAATTGGAGAACAACTATTGGGGTCCAATTTCTCCCGTTACCCTTGGGAAAATAAAAAATTGGTGACTAAAAGATAATTTTTGTGGGAAAAAAATAGGCTTTTTTATTTTCATGCCCGGGCATTATATACTTGTGTGAAGCACTTGGGGGTTCAAAGTGCTCACCACAGATCTAGATAAGTTCCTTAGGGGGTCTAGTTTCCAAAATGGGGTAACGTGTGGGGGTTTCCACTGTTTAGGCACATCAGGGGTTCTGCAAACTGAACAAGACACCATCAAACTCTGCATTTCAAAATGTCAATACTTCCTTTCCGAGCGTACTCAGGATAAATTGGACAGCAACTTTTGGGGTCCAATTTCCTTGGGAAAAATAAAAAATTGGGGACTAAAAATTAATTTTTGTGGAAATTTTTTTTTCTTAACACCCAGGCATTATAAACTTTAGTGAAACACTTTGGGGTCTAGTTTCCAAAATGGTGTCACTTTTGGGGGGTTTCCACTGTTTAGGCACATCAGGTGGTCTCCAAACACGACATGGCGCCCAGCCAATTCTGCGCTAAAAAAGTCAAACTGCGCTCCTTCCATTCCTAGATCTGCCATGCACCCAAACAGTGGTTTACCCCCATTTATTGGGTATCATCGTACTCAGGACCAATTGCACAATGACTTTTGAGGTCTTGAGGTCTTCTTTTTTCATGAACAATCAGAAACAACATATGATAAGCTTAATAGATCAGGAATAAATCATTTCTGTGTCTCTATCTGTGCAGCATCTGCAGCAGGCTGCTTCTCTCATACACAGACACAGGAAAACAGGAAATACAGTCACATGCTCTCCTGTGTGAGCCTCTGGGAGTTTTTTTTCATTTAACTTTATAAACAGCATACAAATCTAGCAACTAAACACTCATAGACAGAAAAGGAGTTGTTGCACCAAAGATATTCCAATAATTTCAGTTTATGCAGAACGGTGAGGGTGATTAGAACACTTTTAGTTAGGACTATATTCCCTAAATTCCTACATGCGTGGGTTATACTGTCAGTTTGAGCTGACAAATGCCATTTAAACTAACTTTTTGCAGTCATTTTATGAGATGGCAGTTTAGCGAATCCTGACAGTGTGCACTATACAGTCATGTGACCACAAGTCTATGATCTATACACTGACGATTACGTGCCAACTAGTTTCTCATTCTCTTTTTATTGTTTTATTGAGAAAAGCAAATGACAACTAGGTGGCACTTTACTACCAGTGTGCTATGATGAATACGTGACCGACTGTTAATTCTGGCAATTGAGAAAAAATTACCAATCTGCACTTACAAATAGGGACTGAAAAATTAAGTTCAAGCTCATAGAATCTTTTACATTTTTTTTTTGGGGGGGTCGTGTTTAAAAAACTGACAACGGCAAGCCAATGGGATAAAAAAATGGAAAAGATATACTCACACTGAGAATCAACTCCCTATTCCATCACTTCTGCTCCACCAGTCTGTCATTTTGATAGTAGTTATGCCACAATCATCAATCAGCTGGCCGCTTCCACCACTAATTGGCTGCAGGATCAGGAGATTGCTGATTGGGATGTCATCGCTTCCAGTCTGGAATAGCAATGTTGGAGTGGGGAGACAATTCTCTGGATGTGTAAATATTATTTTTCTTTTTTTTAATCCGCATAGCTTGCCAATCTATTTTTTTGTCTTTTAAACTAGCCTGAAAGCCCCTTTATAACAAAAAATCCTATAAAGGATTTAATTTTTGAATGATAATTTCTGCTGAAAAATAATCTTTCCTTTCAAAAACAATATTAAATGAATTTAAATAAATGAAATCTTTTTGTGATAGAAACAGGTAACAAGTAGAGATGGATGAAAGCGAACAGTAAAGTTTGGAGTCCGTCCCGAACACGGACTTCACCAGGAAGTCTGTGTTACTGTTTGGGTTTTGCACCCCGAACATTGGCTGTTTCTCATGCTCTCATCTGTGTTACAGCACGAGAAACAACAGCACAGAACAGCCCTGAACATCCGCTGTTTCCCATCCTGTCATCTGTGTTACAGCACGAGAAACAGCAGCACTGATCTAACTAACTTACCGCCGGTCATAGAGCTGCAGTTCCCATGCTGTCAGTTGGCAGCATGAGCCAGCAGCTTTGACCAGGGGTCAAAAGGATACTGCCTGTCACAGGTATCGGCTGAAGAGAGAGTGCTACGCTCATCAGCGTATGCTGATAATCGCAAAATCCAGGTGTTTCTGATAGGAATATTCAATTACGACACCGCTCGCTGCTTAAGAAAGTTCTCATGTAGAGGGGTGCCTTAAATGAGATTACTAAGGTTCATAAGCTATGAACTCTGGTGAACTTTCTCACATCACCGCTACACACCGCAGGAGCATGATTATGCTCCAGTCTCAGAGTTAGCCAACTGGCGTGAATAGCGGTCGCATTACTGATATGACCGCTATCCAAATAATCCGGATCTTCGTGGAACAGATATGGATTATCTTCATATCGGACAGGTGAGGGAAATAGTTGTTTCTTATTTTTCTTCTTTTACAGGGTATCTGGGCATCGGTGGATTAGACATAAAGGTGATTATTTTGGTAGTTTACTATTTTCTGTCTTTTACAGGTAACATGGGCTTCAGTGGATTAGGTGTAAAGTTGAGTATAACTGTGCTATTTTATTTCAAATAAAGGAGTCTGTGTCATTATTTAAATTAAACATATCAAAAAACTGACCGGCACATCCAAACTTAGATTCAGTGTGAACAGGTGCTAAACCTAGAGTCACCAACTCATATACATACAAGAAGAAAAGGTAGCACACTGTAGCGCTATAGCTTGCAAACACGAAATATGAAAAATATGAAAAATGAATTACATCATTACCTTAGAAATATGAAAAATTGAGAAGTCTTAGCGCATAAGATGGCCAAATTATGTGAGCCTGATAGCCACGTCAAGGCTCTTCTCGTATATCAGGTCCCTAACTAATGCCTATCCTCGCTTTAGAAAAGTCTGTCTGCATGGGAACCTATGAATCCTCTTTTCAGACTAAAATCTGATGTAGATTTTAGTCTGAAAAGAGGATTCATAGGTTCCCATGCAGACAGACTTTTCTAAAGCGAGGATAGGCATTAGTTAGGGACCTGATATACGAGAAGAGCCTTGACGTGGCTATCAGGCTCACATAATTTGGCCATCTTATGCGCTAAGACTTCTCAATTTTTCATATTTCTAAGGTAATGATGTAATTCATTTTTCATATTTTTCATATTTCGTGTTTGCAAGCTATAGCGCTACAGTGTGCTACCTTTTCTTCTTGTATTATTTAAATTAAAGGATCAATTAGTTAGATCAGTGCTGCTGTTTCTCGTGCTGTAACACAGATGACAGGATGGGAAACAGCGGATGTTCAGGGCTGTTCTGTGCTGTTGTTTCTCGTGCTGTAACACAGATGAGAGCATGAGAAACAGCCAATGTTCGGGGTGCAAAACCCGAACAGTAACACAGACTTCCTGGTGAAGTCCGTGTTCGGGAAGGACTCCAAACTTTACTGTTCGCTTTCATCCATCTCTACTTGTTACCTGTTTCTATCACAAAAAGATTTCATTTATTTAAATTCATTTAATATTGTTTTTGAAAGGAAAGATTATTTTTCAGCAGAAATTATCATTCAAAAATTAAATCCTTTATAGGATTTTTTGTTATAAAGGGGCTTTCAGGCTAGTTTAAAAGACAAAAAAATAGATTGGCAAGCTATGCGGATTAAAAAAAGAAAAATAATATTTACACATCCAGAGAATTGTCTCCCACTCCAACATTGCTATTCCAGACTGGAAGCGATGACATCCCAATCAGCAATCTCCTGATCCTGCAGCCAATTAGTGGTGGAAGCGGCCAGCTGATTGATGATTGTGGCATAACTACTATCAAAATGACAGACTGGTGGAGCAGAAGTGATGGAATAGGGAGTTGATTCTCAGTGTGAGTATATCTTTTCCATTTTTTTATCCCATTGGCTTGCCGTTGTCAGTTTTTAAACACGACCCCCCCAAAAAAAAATTTAAAAGATTCTATGAGCTTGAACTTAATTTTTCAGTCCCTATTTGTAAGTGCAGATTGGTAATTTTTTCTCAATTGCCAGAATTAACAGTCGGTCACGTATTCATCATAGCACACTGGTAGTAAAGTGCCACCTAGTTGTCATTTGCTTTTCTCAATAAAACAATAAAAAGAGAATGAGAAACTAGTTGGCACGTAATCGTCAGTGTATAGATCATAGACTTGTGGTCACATGACTGTATAGTGCACACTGTCAGGATTCGCTAAACTGCCATCTCATAAATGACTGCAAAAAGTTAGTTTAAATGGCATTTGTCAGCTCAAACTGACAGTATAACCCACGCATGTAGGAATTTAGGGAATATAGTCCTAACTAAAAGTGTTCTAATCACCCTCACCGTTCTGCATAAACTGAAATTATTGGAATATCTTTGGTGCAACAACTCCTTTTCTGTCTATGAGTGTTTAGTTGCTAGATTTGTATGCTGTTTATAAAGTTAAATGAAAAAAAACTCCCATAGGCTCACACAGGAGAGCATGTGACTGTATTTCCTGTTTTCCTGTGTCTGTGTATGAGAGAAGCAGCCTGCTGCAGATGCTGCACAGATAGAGACACATAAATGATTTATTCCTGATCTATTAAGCTTATCATATGTTGTTTCTGATTGTTCATGAAAAAGAAGACCTCAAGACCTCAAAAGTCATTGTGCAATTGGTCCTGAGTACGATGATACCCAATAAATGGGGGTAAACCACTGTTTGGGTGCATGGCAGATCTAGGAATGGAAGGAGCGCAGTTTGACTTTTTTAGCGCAGAATTGGCTGGGCGCCATGTCGTGTTTGGAGACCACCTGATGTGCCTAAACAGTGGAAACCCCCAAAAGTGACACCATTTTGGAAACTAGA
Source organism: Oophaga sylvatica (assembly GCA_033576555.1). Taxonomy (NCBI): domain Eukaryota; kingdom Metazoa; phylum Chordata; class Amphibia; order Anura; family Dendrobatidae; genus Oophaga; species Oophaga sylvatica. The sequence goes on from JARQOD010000001.1 coordinate 802,282,439, forward strand.
CCCCAAAGTGTTTCACTAAAGTTTATAATGCCTGGGTGTTAAGAAAAAAAAATTTCCACAAAAATTAATTTTTAGTCCCCAATTTTTTATTTTTCCCAAGGAAATTGGACCCCAAAAGTTGCTGTCCAATTTATCCTGAGTACGCTCGAAAGGAAGTATTGACATTTTGAAATGCAGAGTTTGATGGTTGTCTTGTTTCAGTTTGCAGAACCCCTGATGTGCCTAAACAGTGGAAACCCCCCACACGTTACCCCATTTTGGAAACTAGACCCCTAAGGAACTTATCTAGATCTGTGGTGAGCACTTTGAACCCCAAGTGCTTCACACAAGTATATAATGCCCGGCATGAAAATAAAAAAGCCTATTTTTTTCCCACAAAAATTATCTTTTAGTCACCAATTTTTTTATTTTCCCAACCTGTCAATAGATACAAGGAAATAAATGATGCATATGGCGTCTAAATTTTGTGCACACAACTCAAATGAACCATGAAATTTCATCAGCCAAGTACAGTAAATCAAAGTCAGAACCCTTCAGAATAGATAGATAAATAGATATCTTGCAGATATATAATATCACAAGCCCCCCCATATATAATAAACTTTCACTCTTTAGTGCTTTTCATGAGGCACTAAAGGGTGTTTAGCCTTGTTAATCCTAATAAATAAGTAATTTAAAAAAATGATGTTTTGTCCACTCTATCTGTAATAACAAACAAAGGAAAAGCAGACAGCTGTGAAGTGATATTATTGTGCTGGGAAGGTCCATGGATGTTGGGTCCTTCCCAGCCTAAAAATACCAAACCGCAGCCGGGCTGGCTTCAAGCATTAATGCTAATAATGGAGATATGTTTATCAGACGCCCACACTACTAACCCTGTACTAAAAAGAAAAAAAATGACACACACAAATTACTTAATTTGAAAAAACTCTCTCTCACACTTTCCCTGCTTCACCAATTTATTATTAAAAAAATGCAGGTTTGACGTAGTCCTCTTTTTCCAATAAATTGGTTAACGTGGGACAGTGTGTCTGGTTTTTATTACTATATTTTTATGGTTTTCAGGTATCCATTTGTGGACTACATCGAATATGTTGGATTCCCTGGACAACGGAAGACTTGCTTTTTTTTTTTTATTTAATAAATTGGTTAACCAGGGAACATGTCATAGTGTTTATTCAAATTAAGTATTTTTTTGTGCTTGAGTTTTTCTTTATTCCTGAGTTAGTAATAGGGTGTCTGATATACACCTCTTCATTACTAACCCCAGGGTTTGATACCATCTGTGATTTTTGACAAATCACATCCGACATTAACCCCAAGCCCTATTACCCAGATTGCCAATGCATCATGGCAATCAGGAAGAGTGAAGGCAAAGTGCCATTCATCTAATGTGATGCTTCACTATCAGGTGGCTGATGGCTAATATTTTTAGGCTGTAAAAGGCCCAATAACAATGGATCTTCCCAGCCTGATAAAATCAGTTCTCAGCTGTCTGCTTTATCTTTACTGATTTCATAAAATAGGGGGAAAAGCACATTGTTTTTTTTCATTTATTTATTAGTAGGGATGAGCTAACGTACTCGGTGATACTCGAACATCACTTGAGTATCTGGGTGTTCAGATGTGCTCGGCACTTGGAAAGCATTAGCCGGTGCTCAATTTCAACCTCGAATACCTGCTCCACATGTTTGGCACCTGCTACATTGCAAATAAGCAAACTTTCGTCCCATCTCTCATCATGGTGGAGATAGGGAAATTTTTGCTGTAGGGAACTTGGCACATATGTATGACTTTATGTACCGCTTCCTTTCCCGTGAACGTTGCATCATTTGCTAGTGATGAGCAAATACATTTGGCTCTATTTGTTACTCGCATGAATAGTACGCTATTCGGGCAATTTGTTACTCGGTGAGTAATTTGCTCTTGATCTCGGTATAATCGATTGACCCACTCAGCATGTTTGGTGCTTTTTTTGCAGCCAATGTACATGCTGGGCTTGCTTTCCAATCACAGTAATGCTGGTGCCACGTTTGGTGTAACATTACTGTGATTGTCTGGCCTTAAGCCCCCGTCTCACATAGCGAGATCGCTAGCGAGATCACTGCTGAGTCACAAGTTTTGTGACGAAACAGCGATCTCCCCAGCGATATCGCTGTGTGTGATACGCAGCGACGATCAGCCTCCCTGCTGGGTATCGCTGATCGTCGCTGAATGTCCTAGACATTTTTTTGATCGTTGGTCTCCCGATGGCCAGCACGCATCGCTGCGTGTGACAGGCGGGAGACCAGCGATCAGCGTGCTAGAGCTGGTAACCAAGGTAAACATCAGGTTTCTAGCCACCGCGTGGCGCCTACAAACCCGATGTGTACGTTAGATACCAGCTCGCTGGTGCAGGGGAGCTGGTAACCAAGGTAAACAGCGGGTTTCTAAGCGCCGGGAGGCGCTTAGAAACTCGCTGCCTACCTTGGTTACCAGCTCCCCTGCACCAGCGCACTGGTATCTAACGTACACTGCGGGTAACTAAGCGACGTGCATCGCTTGTTACCCGCATAGTCGCTGTCCTGATCGCTGCTGAGAGCTGCCTGTTTGGCAGCTCACCAGCGATCATGTAGTGACACAACAGCGATCCTGACAAGTTCATATCCTCTCAGAAAGGAAATGTAACATCAACTGATCTTCACTGTCCTATTAAAGGAGTAGAAGAATCCAGGATATCTATAAACAGAAAAACAGTGAGAAAACACTTAGCTAACCTAAATGAATTCAAGTCTCCAGGTCCAGATGAATTACACCCCAGAGTACTGAAGGAGATAGCAGAAGAAATTCTTGAACCAATGTCCATAATCTTTCAAAAATTCTTGGAGAACAGGAGAAGTCCCAGAAGACTGGAGAAGAGCAAATGTTGTTCCTATCTTCAAAAAGGGGAAGAAGGTGGACCCAGAGAACTACAGGCCGGTGAGTCTGACTTCTATACCAGGAAAGATCTTTGAACAAATTATTAAAGAACATGTATGCAAGTACCTGGATAAGAATGAAGTGATTAAACAGAGTCAGCATGGGTTTGTAACTAATAAGTCATGTCAGACTAACTTAGTTTCCTTCTATGACAGAATCACTGACAGGGTGGATCAGGGAAATGCTGTAGATATAGTATATTTTGACTTCAGCAAAGCATTTGACAAAGTATCTCACACAATCCTTATTGAAAAAATGACTAAGTATGGAATGGACAAGGCAACTGTTAGGTGGATTCATAACTGGCTTAGTGATCGGACCCAAAGAGTGGTCATAAATGGCTGCACATCCAGTTGGAAGAATGTATCAAGTGGGGTACCACAAGGCTCTGTTTTGGGCCCTGTATTGTTCAACATCTTTATCAATGATTTAGATGAAGGAATTGAGGGTAAACTGATCAAATTTGCTGATGACACAAAGCTAGGAGGGGTAGCTAATACTAGAGAAGAGAGAGAGGATTCAAAAAGATATAAATAAACTGGAGCAGTGGGCAGCAACTAACAGAATGGATTTTAACAGGGAAAAATGTAAAGTACTACATCTGGGCAATAAAAATGAAAAAAGCATATACAAAATGGGAGGAATAGGGCTAAGTAACAGTACATGTGAAAAAGACTTGGGTATACTAATTGATCACAGACTGAACATGAGTCAACAGTGTGATGCAGCAGCAAAAAAGGCAAATGCAATTCTAGGATGTATCAACAGAAGCATACAGTCTAGATCACGTGAGGTCATTATTGCCCTCTACTCCTCTTTGGTCAGACCTCATCTGGAATACTGTGTCCAGTTTTGGGCACCGCATTTTAAAAAAGACATAAAAAAACTGGAGCAAGTTCAGAGAAGAGCCACCAGAATGGTGACGGGTCTGCAAACCATGTCCTATGAGGAACGGTTGCAGGATTTGGTAATGTTTAGCTTGCAAAAAAGAAGACTGAGAGGAGACTTAATAGCTGTCTACAAATATCTCAAGGGCTGTCACATTGTAGAAGGATCATCTTTATTCTCATTTGCACAAGGAAAGACTAGAAGCAATGGGATGAAACTGAATGGGAGGAGACAGATTAGATATTAGAAAAATCTTTTTGACAGTTAGGGTGATCAATGAGTGGAACAGGCTGCCACGAGAGGTGGTGAGTTCTCCTTCAATGGAAGTCTTCAAACAAAGGCTGGACAGACATCTGTCTGGGATGATTTAGAGAATCCTGCTTTGAGCAGGGGGTTGGACCAGATGGCCCAGGAGGTCCCTTCCAACTCTACTATTCTATGATTCTATGATTCTATATCATTGTCGGGATTGCAGGTGAGTTGCTATGTGTGACGGGGCCCTTACAGTGTCATAGGGGATATTTAATCCCTGCCAGCATCATCTTGTGCACATTGCAGCCGGAAAGAGTGTAGAGAATGTAGTGTGAGCATGATGAGAGTGAAAGCAGCATATAGGAAGTTTGTGATTCCAGAAAGCTCTTATAAGCGCTACTGAGGGTGAAGGTTAGTCCTTTGTTAGGTGAAGATAGCGAGCAGGGAGAGTTTTAATACAAGTAAGGGCCCCGTCTCACACAGCGACACATCAGCGATCCGACAACGATCAGGATCGCTGGTGTGTCGCTACATGATCGCTGCTGAGCTGCCAAACAGGCAGCTCAGGCAGCAATCAGGACAGTGACACTGCGGGTAACGTCGCCTAGTTACCCGCAGTGTACGTTGGATACCAGCACACTGATGCAGGGAGCTGGTAACCAAGGTACACGTCGGGTTTCCAGGCACTGCGCAGTGCCTGGAAACCCGACGTGTACCTTGGTTACCAGCTCCCCTGCAGCAGCGCGCTGGTATCCAAGGTACACGTCGGGTTTCCAGGCACAGCCCAGCGCCTGGAAACCCGATGTGTACCTTGGTTACTAGTAGATCGCTGGTCTCCTGCCAGTCACACGTAGCGATGCGTGCTGGCCAGCGGGAGACAAGCGATCAAAAAAAAGTCCTGGCATTTCTGACACGACCAGCGATTCACAGCAGGGGCCTGATCGCTGGTACGTGTCAGACATAGCGAGATCGCTGCTGAGATCGCTGTTTAGCAGCGATCTCGCTAGCGATCTCGCTATGTGAGACGGGGCCCTAAGAATGAAAGGCAGGCACTTGAGTGTTATCATCATTGCAAGTACATGCTGGAGATCTCTGCTAGTTTACATTGTGTTGTATAGTTTAGGAACAGACTGTGGGATTAGGGAGAGATGGGCAGATTTTATTCATTACCATAATATACAAAGCAGCTCTTTTAGAGCCAAATAATATTAGTACCATCATATCAGCTACATAAAATTCCCACGTGCCAGCATATCAAAAAAAATTTTTACATCTAAATAACATTCATGAGTGCCAGCACATAGTAAACATCCATTTTAAAGCTAATTGCTAAATAATATTCCTCGCCTACTGCTGAAATAGCTAATATTATCTAGCCAGTGTGCGACTGGCGCAAAACTTTCTGAGCTATGTAAACGCCACTATTTACCAGTAATTTCCTTGAGTCTGCTGTTGGCGTGTGTCATAAAGGCAATATAAAAAAAAAATTATATTGGTTAAATAAATACAGTGAAGGAAATAATTATTTGATCCATTGCTGATTTTGTAAGTTTGCCCACTGACAAAGACATGAATTGTCTATAATTTTATTTTAATATTGAGAGATATAATATCAAAAATAAAATCCAGAAAACCAGATTGTATATCATATAAATTTATTTGCATTTTGCAGTGAGAAATAAGTATTTGATCCCCTACCAGCCATTAAGAATTCTGGCTCCTACAGACCAGTTAGATGCTCCTAATCATCTTTTTACCTGCATTAAAGACTGCTGTCTTACATAGTCACCTTTATAAAAGACTCCGGTCCACAGTCTCAATGAATAAGTCAGACTCTAACTTCTACAACATGGGCAAGACCAAAGCGCTTTCTAAGGATGTCAATGACAATATAGACCTACACAAAGCTAGAATGGGCTACAAAACCATAAGTAAGACACGTAATGTATGTGATACAGTTCATATAGCGTCTTGTGCTTGGGTGCGATGAAAATACTTGAGACACAGGTTGAAAAAGAAAGTCTTGTATTGCTTCATACAAATTGGCAAAAATAAACATACAGGTTGCAAACACAGAAGCAGGAGACACAGCAGGCCAAAGTAATCTAAGTTCATCAATAACTCTCCACAACAGATTCAGATCTTCTTCTATGTTACCGCAAGTCCATGCAACCGTGAGGCTTTCAAGAGCAGAGTTCAGAGTCCACAAGAGCTCCAGAGTTTCTCAGTAGAAATGGCTGGAGTACAAAGTCCAAGGCTTCAGGAGTCAGAACACAGGTTCACTGCAGGCCAGATTCTGAAGCACTGATTGCTCAGGTGTGGCTGTTTAAGAAGCAAACGGAGAGAATCAGGGCGGGAACATGCAAGCTGGAAAACTCCATTTTAACTGAGGGCAAGATAGCTGCAGCAAAACAGAAAGCAAAATGGCCGACGAACAAACTGAGTTTCAGAACAGATATACAGAACCTTACATTACTCCCCCTTAGGGGCAACCTCCGGATGACCTCAGACCAGGCTTGTGTGGGTACCTCTGATGAAACTGACGGAGCAAGCGAGGAGCATTAACGTTATTGACTGGCTCCCATGAGTTGTCCTCCACTGGGTAGCCCTGCCATTTGATCAGATATTGTAACTGATTTCTATACAACCTGGAATCTAAAATCCTTTCCACCACAAATTCTTCCTGACCATCGACTAGCACTGGGTCAGGGCAAGGAGAAGAACGTCCAGGAAACGTATTGGGTGTTGCAGCCTTTAGTAGGGATACATGAAAGACAGGGTGGATTCTCATAGTTCTGGGCAATTGAAGACGACAAGCAACGGCACTTATAATCTTACTGATTTTATAGGGTCCAATGTACTTATGTCCCAACTTAGATGATGGAATCCTTAACTTAAGATTTCTGGTTGACAGCCAGACCAGGTCTCCTACCTTAAAAACTGGTGCAGGTTTACGAAATTTATCTGCTGCCTTCTTGTACCTTTCCTGAGCCGATTCCAGATTCTCCTTTAGAAGATCCATATTCTTCTGTAAAGTCGTGACTCTTTCAGCCACTGCTGGCAAAGGCGTCTCTATGGGAAATCGTGGTAGAATATTAGGATGATAACCTAAATTAGAGAAAAAAGGAGACTGTTTAGTGGAGGCACTCTGAGAGTTGTTGTAAGAGAACTCAGCCAATGGAAGTAGATCCACCCAATCATCCTGTAGGTGGCAGATAAAACAGCGGAGATACTGCTCCAGGGTTTGATTGGTTCGTTCGGTTTGTCCATTAGTCTGGGGATGAAAAGCAGAAGAAAGGTTTACTTTAATGTCCAATGCTGCACAGAAATTTTGCCAAAACCTAGAAGTGAATTGCACCCCTCGATCCGAAATAACCTCATCCGGTACTCCATGTAAACGAAACACATCTTTAATCATCAAATCTGATGTCTGTTTTGCAGTGGGTAAGCCGACACAAGGGATAAAATGAGCTGCCTTTGTTAAACGATCAACCACCACTAGAATAGTGTTCTTCCCTTGAGAGGTTGGTAATTCGACAATGAAGTCCATAGAAATGGATCCCACGGGCGGGACGGGTGGGAAGAGGCTGTAACAGACCAGTTGGTGAAGAGCGAGGTGTTTTGCATCTTGCACAAACCTCACATGAAGTGACATAATCCAAAACATCCTTCCTGCAAGTGGGCCACCAAAAGAAACGAGAAAGAAATTCCTGTGTCTTTAGAATTCCTCTATGCCCGGCTATTTTGGAATCATGAATGAGTTGCAATACTCTCAATCTGACTGTTTCAGGTATATACAGACGTTGTCCCAGAATCCACACACCATTCTTAAAGACAAGACTTACGTCCCTTGGGGGTTGAGCCAAAAAAGAATCCGCATGGTATGCTTCCTTGATGTCTTTAATTAGGTCTTGATGATGAATCACTCCTAGGAATCTAGAGTCAGGAAGAATAGTCTTAGGAGGAGTAATTGGACGTGTCTCTGCTGAGTAAATCCTAGAGAGTGCATCAGCCTTTCCATTGCGCGATCCTGGTCTATAAGAAATAATAAAATTAAATTGGTTTAAGAAAAGATTCCAGCGAGCCTGGCGAGGAGTCAGGCACTTAGCCGACCTGATAAACTCAAGATTACGATGATCTGTCAGAACGACTATTTGCTGTGCAGCTCCTTGCAGAAGGTGTCTCCATTCTTTGAAGGCGGCAATAATGGCCAACAACTCTCTATTGCCCACATCGTAGTTCTTCTCAGCCGAAGATAACTGCTGGGAAAAGAAGGCACAGGGATGCAAGACATTCTTCTCACCTGTTCTCTGAGAGAGTATAGCTCCCACGGCACAGTCTGAAGCATCCACCTCTATTATGAAGGCAAGCTCTGGGTTGGGATGTACTAGAATAGGTGCAGTGGTAAATTTATCTTTTAGACGGGAAAAATGCTTCCTGGGCTTGGGGAGTCCAGGAGAACTTAGACTCTTTCCGGGTAAGTTGGGTGATAGGTGACACTACCTCAGAGAAATTTCTAATGAAACGTCTATAGAAGTTTGCAAACCCGATGAAGCGCTGTACCTCCTTCACATTTCTAGGACTTGGCCAATCATTGATGGCTTGGGTTTTACTTCCATCCATACTAATTCCTTGTGTAGACAGTACATACCCCAGAAATTGAATTTCGGTCTTATGGAATTCACACTTTTCAAGCTTGATGTAAAGATGATTTTGTCTTAGACGTTCCAAGACCATTCTCACATGTCCATGATGTTCCTCTGTGGAGTTAGAAAAAATTAAAATATCATCCAAATAAATTACCACGAATGTATCTAGGAGATCCCTGAAGATGTCATTCACCAAGTGTTGGAAAGTGGCTGGGGCGGTACTCAGACCAAAAGGCATAACCAGATATTCAAAGTGTCCATAGCGTGACCTGAATGCAGTCTTCCATTCATCCCCAGGTCTAATACGGACTAAGTTATAGGCCCCACGAAGATCTAGTTTAGAAAAATTTTAGCATGTCGCACTCTCTCCAATAACTCAGGGATTAAAGGCAATGGATAACGGTTTCTAATAGTAACCTTATTAAGTTCCCTATAGTCTACGCATGGTCTCAGGGATCCATCTTTCTTCTTTACAAAGAATATGGGTGCCCCTGCAGGAGATGAAGAGGGGCGTATGAAGCCCTTGGCTAGATTTTCGTCTATGTACTCTTTTAAAGCCTTCAGCTCGGGCCCCGCCAAGGGTAGATCTTACCAAAAGGTATCTCTGCTCCAGGCAATAATTCAATTGGACAATCATATGGACGGTGAGGAGGAAGCTGGTCAGCGTTCTTCTTGTCACATAAATCCACATAGTCCTGGTATACAGCTGGTAATTCAGGGACTGACATGGTTCCTTTAGGAACAGAGCAAGCTGAAATTTTTTGACTCATCTGTTTCTCTGGGAAGTGTAATTCCTTGGTCTCCCAGTTAATGGTAGGATTCTGAGCCTGCAGCCATGGTAGCCCTAGAATAATGGGAAAGTGAGGAGAAGAGATAAGCATAAAGGACAGTTTCTCTTGATGATCTTTACCCATAAGAACCTTTAAAGGCTCTGTTTCCTGATCCACTGGTCCAGAGGTCAGCAGGGAGCCATCCACAGTTTCCATCTGTACGGGAGCAGCCTTCTTCACTGAACGTATTCCCTGTTTTAGAGCAAAGGAGACATCCATAAAATTTCCACTTGCACCTGAGTCGATCATGGCAGAGCTAAAACACCCAGGCTGAGTCAACCCAGAGTTTGATGGAAAGAAAACAGTGAGAATTGTTTTTCTTACAACTCAGCTGGGACACCGCTGAGGAAACTTGAAAGATAGCAGCATTTACACAGTCAACGTCCTCAGAGGTAACGGAGTTTAAGTCCGAGAAATCAAGATCTGTTGCGGCAGCTATCTCTGGAGAATGAGGCTCGGACCTGACAGATCCCCTCTCGCAACACTCACAATGAATGAGTGCTGCAGTAGTCTTGCGAGAACGGCTGGGACAGTTAATAATAAAGTGCCCTGACTTACCACAGTAAAAACATAGATTCTCCTTAAAACGATGTTCCTTGCGTGCATCACTAACCCGTCGTAGTAAAGAGTCTACCTGCATGGGTTCAGGTTCAGGTTCCCGTGTAATCCTATTCAAAGGTTCCTTAGCTGGAGAGGAAGGTAGGAAAAGGTTAGTACGATTGCTCTCGAACCATCCCCTTTGCCTGCGTTCAGTTAAACGAGTATCAATACGGATGCAGTAGTTAATAAAGTCACCTAACGCAGTGGAGGGTCGGCACGAGCAAGTTCATCCTTAATTAGTGGGGATAACCCCTTTCGAAAAATAGATTTTTTGGCGGAATTGTCCCAGGTGGTATCAAGGGCCCATCTCCTGAAATCCAAGGCATATTCAGCTACTGAGTGCTTACCTTGGCGCAAAGCTAACATGGCTGCTTCAGCTGTTGCACCTCGATTGGGGTCATCAAACACCTGCCCCATGGCTGAAATAAAGTCATCAAGGTGATTCAAACAATCATCCTCAGTCTCAATCAGAGGGTTTGCCCATATCAAAGCCTTGTTGGTAAGCAACATAATTATAGTAAGCACCTTAGATCGTTCAGTAGGAAATTGTGAAGCATGTGCAGAAAAAAAAAGATTACATTGATTAACAAATCCCCTGAATTTTTCACGTTCACCACCAAAACGAAAAGGGGGCAACTTGGGAATCCCAGAACTCGGGCCATGGCAGGAGCCTGGACTTGCCCCTCCAGAACCTCAATCCTGGCTCGCAAATCCTGAGTAGTCTGTCCAACCACTTGCAAATTGTGATTATTTAGGTCCTGAAGATTTGTAAGACGGGTCTTTATATTCTGCAAATCTGCAAGGATATTATCAGTCACTCCACAAAGTTCCTTTATGCGGGCCTCCATTTTCCAGATCTTTTAAGACAGGATACTGGAAGAAGAGGAGAGAGAAAAAAAACAATAGTGTTCACCTGTGGCAACACTGAAGAAAGAAAAAACTTTAAGGGAACTGCTCACCTGGAATGGTTGTGAGAAGTCACAACCACTATCATCACAGAAAGCTTTCAACCAGACATCTGATATCCAGAGTTTCAGCAGACAAAAGAGAAGAGAAAAAAAAAAAAAAAAAACATAGTGTTTACCTGTGATAACTCTGCAGAAAAAAAAAAAACTTAAGGAATTGCTCACCTGGAATGGTTGTGAGAAGTCACAACCACTGTTATCACAGAAAGTACAACCGGACGTCTGATATCCACAGTACAGCAGACAAGCCTTTCCAGACCCAGCAGACACTAACGTTTGGCTTCAGAATCTTGTAATGTATGTGATACAGTTCATATAGCGTCTTGTGCTTGGGTGCGATGAAAATACTTGAGACACAGGTTGAAAAAGAAAGTCTTGTATTGCTTCATACAAATTGGCAAAAATAAACATACAGGTTGCAAACACAGAAGCAGGAGACACAGCAGGCCAAAGTAATCTAAGTTCATCAATAACTCTCCACAACAGATTCAGATCTTCTTCTATGTTACCGCAAGTCCATGCAACCGTGAGGCTTTCAAGAGCAGAGTTCAGAGTCCACAAGAGCTCCAGAGTTTCTCAGTAGAAATGGCTGGAGTACAAAGTCCAAGGCTTCAGGAGTCAGAACACAGGTTCACTGCAGGCCAGATTCTGAAGCACTGATTGCTCAGGTGTGGCTGTTTAAGAAGCAAACGGAGAGAATCAGGGCGGGAACATGCAAGCTGGAAAACTCCATTTTAACTGAGGGCAAGATAGCTGCAGCAAAACAGAAAGCAAAATGGCCGACGAACAAACTGAGTTTCAGAAACAGATATACAGAACCTTACAGACACTGGGTGAGAAGAAGACAACTGTTGGAGCAATAGTAAGAAAATGGAAGAAATACAAAATGACTGTCAATCGACACCCATCTGGGGCACCAAGCAAAATGTCACCTCGTGGGGTATCCTTGATCATGAGAAAGGAGAGAGATCAGCCTAAAACTACACTTGGGGAACTTGTTAATGATCTCAAGGCAGCTGGGACCACGGTCTAAAAGAAAACCATTGGTAACACATTACGCTCCAAAGGTCTAAAATTCTGCAGTGCCTGCAAGGTCCCCCTGCTCAAGAAGGAGCATGTGCAGGCCCATCTGAAGTTTGCCAATGTACACCTGGATGATTCTGTGAGTGATTGGGAGAAGTTGCTGTTGTCAGATGAGACAAAAATTGAGCTGTTAATGATTTAGAGATGATCTGCAAAGAGGAGTGGACCAAAATTGCTCCTGACGTGTGCAAACCTCATCATCAACAACAAAAACATCTGACTGCTGTGCTTGTCAACAAGGGTTTTGCCACCAAGTATTAAGCTTTTTCTGCCAGAGGGATCAAATACTTATCTCTAACTGCAGAATGCAAATAAATTTATCTAATTTACACAATGTGATTTTCTGGATTTTATTTTGATATTCTATCTTTCAATGTTAAATTTTAACCTACCCTCAAAATTATAGACTGGTCATGTCTTTGTCAGTGGTCAAACTTACAAAATCAGCAAGGGATCAAATTATTATTTCCTTCACTGTAGCGTATCTTTATCTAGCAGCTGTGCGAATTCTGCAAAGCCTGCAGAGATACGAAAACATCACAATTTAACAGTGACAATAATTTTCCTTACTTTGCTGATGGTGAGTGACCTAAAAGTGATATAAAAAAATTAATTTTCTATTGGTTAAATAAATAGCGTATATTTATATAGTACATATTTCCGATTGGCCCAAAGCATGCAGAGATACGCAAACATTACAATTTACCAGTAGCAATAATTTTCTTTACTCTGCTGTTGGCGAGTGTCCTAAAGGTGATATTTTGAAAAAAAAATTCTATTGGTTAAATAAATAGCGTATCTTTATCTAGCAATTGTGTGACTGGCGCAAAGCCTTCACAAATACACAGATGTAACAATTTACGAGTGGTAATAATTTTCCCTAATCTGCTGTTGGTGTGTCACAAAGGCAATACAAAAAAATAGAATTTTCTATTATTTTAATAAATAGCATTTTATCTAGCAGTTGTGCAAATGGTGCAAAGCCTACAGAGATACGCAAATGTCACAATTTACCAGAGACGATAATTTTCCTTAATCTGCTGTTGGCGTGTGTCATAAAGGCGATATAAAAAAATAATTTCTATTGGTTAAATAGTGTATATTTATCAAGCAGTTGTGCTACTTGGGCAAAGCAAGCAGAGTTAAGCAAACGTCACTATTAAACAGTAATTTCCCTGAATCTGCTGCTGGCGTGTGTCATAAAGGCGAAATAAAAAAAATTGAATGTTTGACTTTATAGTCTACCACACATGTCACAATTCATATGCAGATGCCTTTCCCAAGACCCTCAAGTGAAAGACATTTTGTCCACCATGAAATACTGGCTGTGTACCTTTCTTGACCCATGGTACAAGGAGAAATTTCCTTCTCTCATACCAGAGGCAGGCATGCCATTTTCAGTGCATGCATGTCAAAGGGTCATTGTGGAATACTTGCTGAAAAGATTACCCTCAGGCAAGGCTGCTGGCAGAGATACCAGCTCTTTTCACCCACAAGGATTACAGGGGAGGGACAAGCACACCAGGTACAACTCAGGAGGTGAGGGATGTCCACCAACTGGGCCATTTTCATGAAACCGTCACATCGTCAAGGTATATCTGTTGGTGTAACTATGAAGAGGAGGGTGAAGTTGAACAAGATAGTGAAGGAGTACTTAAGTGACCATATCAGCGTTCTTCCTGATTCTTCAGTGCCCTTTAACTATTAATTGTCCAATATGCACAGTTGGCCCGACCTCTCCTTGTACGCCTTGGTAGTGCTGCCATGCTCTGCCACTAGTGTGTTGTCTTAGGCCTCTTTCATACATCTGTTTTTCACAGTCAGGCGCGATCTGGCGCTTTTTTAAAAAAACGGATCTGTTTCTTTAAACCGCAGGATGCGTTTTTTGTCATTAGACTTTCATTAGCGCCGGATCGCGCCGCATATCCTAACGTCGCGTCCGTTTTTTTCCGGATCCGGCATAAATTTCCTTTCCGGCGCCCGGACAAACGGTCACTGCAATGTTTTTTGTTTCCGGCGACAAAATCGGACAGCGCCTGAACCGGCGCATCCGGCCACCTGATACAATACAAGTTAATGGTGCCGGATCAGTCTTTTGCATGATCAGGAAAAAAACTGATCCGGACTGTGGAAATCAAGGTCTCTCTCTCTTTCTGGGTTGAAAAGTTCACAACGGATCCGGCTAAAAAACGGATCCGTTGTATCAGTTTTTCACAAAAGAAGCCGCATCCGTCTATTCACATTTTAGACGGATTGTGCCTGACGGCGAAAAACGGATGTGTGAAAGAGGCCTAAGCGGTTTTAGTTCGGCCAATGCAATTATAACAGATAGGTGCACACACCTGTCAACGGAAAATACAGACAGGCTGACTATTCTAAAGCTGAACAAGGGCTGGATTTCCTCTGACTTTGTAAGCCTTATGGATAACAGCAACCTAACGCAAATGCAGCCAAAATTTTTTTTTGGAAGTTGTCTTAACGTCCATACTTTACCATCCAAACTCATTTTGTTCAGGAAATTACATCCTACTCCTTCTGCAACAAGTACTTAGTGGTCATATACATTACAGACCAAAAGTTTGGACACACCTTCTCATTCAAAGATTTTTCTGTATTTTCATGACTATGAAAATTGTAGAATCACACTGAAGGCATCAAAACTATGAATTAACACATGTGGAATTATACATTACACTTTACAAAAAAGTGTGAAACAACTGAAAATATGTCTTATAGTCTAGGTTCTTCAAAGTAGCCAACTTTGGCTTTGATTACTGCTTTGCACGCAGAAAAGGTGAACGGCTGGACTCTACATGCCTAGTTCCCACCATGAAGCATGGAGGAGGTGGTGTGATGGTGTAGGGGTGCTTTGCTGGTGACACTGTTGGGGATTTATTCAAAAGTGAAGTGGTGAGCGGTCCAGCTCACCCCAAACCATCTCGATTGGGTTCAGGTCTGGTGACTGTGGAGGCCAGGTCATCTGGCGTAGCACCCCAACACTCCTTCTTGGTCAAGTAGCCCTTACACAGCCTGGAGGTGTGTTTGGGGTAATTGTCCTGTTGAAAAATAAATTATGGTCCAACTAAACGTAAACCGAATGGAATAGCATGCTACTGCAAGATGCTGTAGTAGCCATTCTGGTTCACTATGCCTTCAATTTTGAATAAATCCCCAACAGTGTCACCAGCAAAGTACCCCCACACCATCACACCACCTCCTCCATGCTTCACGGTAGGAACCAGGCATGTAGAATCCATCCGTTCACCTTTTCTGCGTGCAAAGCAGTAATCAAAGCAAAAGGTGGCTACTTTGAAGAACCTAGAATATAAGACATATTTTCAGTTGTTTCACACTTTTTTGTAAAGTGTAATGTATAATTCCACATATGTTAATTCATAGTATTGATGCCTTCAGTGTGAATGTACAATTTTCATAGCCATGAAAATACAGAAAAATCTTTGAATGAGAAGGTGTGTGTTAGGGTCTGTGGAACGCACCTAATAGATATTGTAGAGAGGTGCGTTCGCAGCCCGGGTTCACCGTCCAGGCGAAGCCCGCTGCTAGTAAGTTGGCGAAAGTAGCGAACTCTTGTTATCCCGCAGAGTCGCTAAAATAAACGCCTTAGCACGCTGTGGCAGTAAGTGCGAACTCTGTTAATCCCCAGAACCGCTAACGGGAATGCCACAGCGCTATATGGCGATAAGTGTGAACTCACTTAGCTTCAGTGAGCCGCAAAGTAAAACGCTAGGGCGCTGAACCAGCATTATAAAGCGAAATCTGTTGCGTCACAGAGCCACTGAGAAAAAGACTGTGTCCTGTTAGACTCACAGGGATACACAGATAACTGCTGTGTGGCTAGCAGTCAGTGATCATGTAGACGCAACGAAATCAAGCAATCTCCTCACCGGAGAAGGCGGTATTCTAGGGGCTTATTTCAGCCAAGCCCTAACCACTTGCACCCAAATCTCCTCACCGGAGGTGCCGGTATTCTAGGGGCTTATTTCAGCTGAGCCCTAACCACATGCGTATATGATCACACTGGCGCAAAGCACATAATGCAATTGATACTAGCGCATGGCGGCCCAGCCATGCCACCCTTTTATAGTAACAACTACAGGACCTGCCAGAAACAAGGGCCAATGAAACTGTTCCAGAACACCAGTAGTCACAGGACCTTCCTGGCAGACCAATAGGAGCTGCTGCAGTAGCTGGAAATGTGACCCCTGATCTCCAATGAGATATCTCACCCTGGGCATGCTCAGAAGGAGAAAACAAGGACTTTGTCTAAAGACGTCTGCTCGCCGCTAACCAGTACTGGCCACAATAGCAGAGCCTGGAGAGGCAGCAGTAATCCTCTGCACACTGTTAGACTGGGCGAGACGCTGGGACCGACATCTAAGCTGAGCAGGATCCACTGCGGACAGAGATGGATGGGGAATCACAGCGGGACTGGTTTGAGACTCCCCTTGTGCAGCAGTGGGAACTCGAACCCTAACAGTGTGTCCAAACTTTTGGTCTGTACTGTATGTATACCCCACGAGGGTAATATTTTAAAAATTTTGGAACCTTCGTACATTGTGCAATGGTGAAACTTGTACTACCTATAACTAGCAATGATAATAACTGCAAAATGTATTGTGAGGTCCCCATCACTGTCTCTTTCAGCATGTTTGATACAGACTAATTGAGAAATTTTTGGAAACCTGTGCACATTGTGCAATGGTAAAACTTGTACTTCCTATCTCTACCTATTTTAATAACTGCAAAATGTGTTGTGAGGACCCTATCACAGTTTTTTTTCAACATGTATGATACAGACCCCTTGTGTAATTTTTTTAAAACTTTGCACATTGTGCAATGGTGAAACTTGGAATCTCTATCTTTACCTATGCTAATAACTGGAAAATGTATTGTGAGGTCCCCATCATGGTTTCTTTCAGTGTGTATGATAAAGACCTCTTGGGTAGTTTTTCTAAAACTTTGCACATTCTCTAAAGGTGAAACTTGTACTTTATCTTTACCTATTCTAATAACTGGAAAATGTATTGTGAGGTCCCCATCACGGTTTCTTTTAGCGTGTATGATAAAGACCTCTTGGGTAGTTTTTGGAAAACTTTGCATATTGTGCAATGGTGAAACTTGAACTCTCTATCTCTACCTCTTCTAATAACTGCAAAGTGTATTGTGAGGTCCCCATCACGGTCTCTTTCAGCATGTATGATACAAACCTCTTGGGTAATTTTTGGAAAACTTTATGTTAGGTGCTGGGTTTTCCCGCTGCACGGGATACATCCCAGGCATTGCCTGGTGCAGTTGTCTCCCATTCATGTCAGGCTGCTGTAGCTGTTGCTCAGCACAGACCTCGGTCCTGGTGTCCGTAGTGTACTTTGGGTTACTGGTGGCTCTCCAGCCAAGTCTATGGTAAAGGCACCACCTTGCATTCTGAAGCCTAAGTCCAGAGATCACCTTGCTGAGCATGTCTGTGATGTGGCGTCGTCTCATAGAATCATAGAATCATAGAATGGTAGAGTTGGAAGGGACCTCCTGGGCCTTCTGGTCCAACCCCCTGCTCAAAGCAGGATTCTCTAAATCATCCCAGACAGATGTCTGTCCAGCCTCTGTTTGAAGACTTCCATTGAAGGAGAACTCACCACCTCTGGCAGCCTGTTCCACTCATTGATCACCCTAACTGTCAAAAAGTTTTTTCTAATATCTAATCTGTGTCTCCTCCCATTCAGTTTCATCCCATTGCTTCTAGTCTTTCCTTGTACAAATGAGAATAAAGATGATCCTTCTACAATGTGACAGCCCTTGAGATATTTGTAGACAGCTATTAAGTCTCCTCTCAGTCTTCTTTTTTGCAAGCTAAACATTCCCAAATCCTGCAACCATTCCTCATAGGACATGGTTTGCAGACCGGTCACCATTCCGGTGGCTCTTCTCTGAACTTGCTCCAGTTTGTTGATGTCTTTTTTAAAATGTGGTGCCCAAAACTGAACACAGTATTCCAGATGAGGTCTGACCAAAGAGGAGTAGAGGGCAATAATGACTTCACGAGATCTAGACTGTATGCTTCTGTTGATACATCCTAGAATTGCATTTGCCTTTTTTGCTGCTGCATCACACTGTTGACTCATGTTAAGTCTGTGATCAATTAGTATACCCAAGTCTTTTTCACATGTGCTGTTACTTAGCCCTATTCCTCCCATTTTGTATATGCTTTTTTCATTTTTATTGCCTAGATGTAGTACTTTGCATTTTCCCCTGTTAAAATCCATTCTGTTAGTTGCTGCCCACTGCTCCAGTTTATTTACATCTTCTCATTGGTATTCGGATGTCAGCTGCTCTGTTGATGTGGCAGTTCCGGATTGGCCAGCAGGCGATGTCTGTGTGAGTGTTTGGGGTGGAGCTTTTGGTATAAAAGGCTCCCAGTGACACCCACGAGTGCACTAGTATCATATATTGTTGGTGTGTGAGGATGTACTCTATTCTGCTGTTTTCATGTGTGTGTTAGCTATCTTCTTAGGCAGGGTTTTTTGGCCTCGCTTAGCTTAGCACCTGTTTCAGTCACGTGTGTGGTTAGCACGGGTCAGTTTCAGGGCAGGATCCAACTATAAGAGCTTTTGCTCCCCTGTGAGTTCTACAGGGTTTTCCCTTTGCTTCTTTTTTTTTTTTTTTCACTTGTCTCAGCATCTGTTTTATTCTAGTGTGCCCTTAACACTGTTCAGTTACAGATCGAGTTCAACCCGTGTTCATTACCTCTCTGTGAAGCTAACAGAGCTGAGAATTCTGCATTTTGTTCATGCTGCGTGGTGTTAATGCAGCCTGTCCTGTGAACTTTCACTGCCTTGTCCTGTCATTTGTTCACTAGCAGCAGTTTTTCATCTCTGCACAGTGGACCCCGGGTTGCGATTGTACTTTAGTATTTATTTTTATTTAGTGCAATCAGACAACCCTAACACTTTGCACATTGTGAAATGGTGAAACTTGTACTCCCTATCTCTAGCAATGACAATAACTGCAAAATGTATTGTGAGGTCCCCATCACGGTCTCTTTCAGCATGTATGATACAAAACTCTTGGGAAATTTTTGGAAAACTTTGCACATTTTGCAATGGTGAAACTTGTACTCTCGATCTTTAGGATTCTCTAGCTATTCTAATAACTGCCCAATGCATTTCTTTCATGTGGTTCAATTTAAAGTTGTTTGTTTCCAATGCCCTACTGCTGAAAACTTTTACAGCAGTAGTTCAGGTTTGCATATGCACATAGCACTTTAATTTTGCTGAGTATTTGTTTGCATTCCTTATATGCATATGAATGCAGTCTTATATATCTTATGAATGTATCTTTATATTGTATAATACATACTCTCTTGTTAGTGAGCATTCAAACCTATGCTTAGACTAAATTTAACTATACCAAAGGACCACATTGCTTGAAGTAAAATTATGTAACTGTATAAGGATTGTCAGTCGGTTGTTGTGCCTTTAGTCTGACATGAAGCATCTTTTTAATTTTTTTTTTTTATGTTTTATGTTAAATAAAAATTTTCACCATTGGGAACTCCATGTTCCTTTGTTTTCATTTGCTTCTGGTTAATGTATCATGAAACGGAGTATAACCTTGCAGCATAGGTTACTTATGGACTAATATGCATACTATTCTAATAACTACAAAATGTATTGTGAGGTCCCTTTCATGGTCTCTTTCCGCGTGTATGATAGACACCTTGGGTAATTTTTGGAAACCTTTGTACATTGTGCAATGGTCAAATTTCTACTCTCAATCTCTATATATTATATTATTATAATTTTGTTATGTGTTTTCCTTCTCACAGTCTCTTTAACCCCTTCACCCCCAAGGGTGGTTTGCACGTTAATGACCGGGCCAATTTTTACAATTCTGACCACTGTCTCTTTATGAGGTTATAACTCTGGAACGCTTCAACGGATATTCGCGATTCTGAGATTGTTTTCTCGTGACATATTGTACTTCACGTTAGAAGTAAAATTTCTTCCATATAACTTGCGTTTATTTTTGAAAAAAACGCAAATATGGCGAAAATTTTTAAAATTTTGCAATTTTCAAACTTTGAATTTTTATTCCTTTAAAACAGATAAATATATCACACAAAATAGTTATGAAATAACATTTTCCACATGTCTACTTTACATCAGCACAATTTTGGAACCAAATTTTTTTTTATTAGGAAGTTATAAGGGTTAAAAGTTGACCAGCGATTTCTCATTTTTACAACAAAATTTACAAAGCCATTTTTTTTAGGGACAACCTCACATTTGAAGTCACTTTGAGGGGTCTATATGGCAGAAAATACCCAAAAGTGACACCATTCTAAAAATTGCACCCCTCAAGGTACTCAAAACCACATTCAAGAAGTTGATTAACCCTTCAGGTGCTTCACAAGAACTAAAGCAACGTGGAAGGAAAAAATGAATATTTAACTTTTTAGCCACAAAAATTATCTTTTACAAACTTTTGTTTTATTTTCACAAGGGTAAAAGGAGAAAATGGACAGATAAGCTTGTTATGCAATTTCTCCTGAGTACGCCAATACCCAATATGTGGGGAAAACCACTGTTTGGGCACATGGCAGAGCTCGTAAGGGTAGGAGCGCCGTTTGACTTTTTCAAACTAAAATTGGCTGGAATTGAGATTGGACGCCATGTCGCGTTTGGAGAACCTCTGATGCGCCTAAACAGTGGAAACCCCACAAGTGACACCATTTGGAAACTAGACCCCCTAAGGTACTTATCTAGATCTGTTGTGAGCACTTTGAACCCCCAAGTGTTTCACAAAAGTTTATAATGCCTGGGTGTGAAAAAAAAAAAAAACAATTTTTCACAAAAATGATTTTTTAGTCCCAAATTTTTGAATTTTCCCAAGGAAATTGGACCCGAAAAGTTGTTAGTCAATTTGTCCTGAGTACGCTGATACCCCATATGTGGGGGGGGAAACTGTTTGGGCGCACGGCAGGGCTTGGAAAGGAAGTAGTAACGTTTTGGAATGCAGACGTTGATGGGGGTCATGTTCCGTTTGCAGTGCCCCAGATGAGCCTAAACAGTGGAAACCCCCACAAGTGACCCTATTTTGGAAACTAGACCCCCTAAGGAACTTATCTAGATCTTTGGTGAGCACTTTGAACCCCCAAGTGCTTCACACAAGTTTATAATGCCCGGGCATGAAAATAAAAAATCCTATTTTTTTCCCACAAAAATTATCTTTCAGTCACTAATTTTTTATTTTCCCAAGGGTAACAGGATAAATTGGACCACATAAGTTGTTGTCCAATTTGTCCTGAGTACGCTGATACTCCATATGTGGGGGGGAACAATGTTTGGGTGCACGGCAGAGCTCGGAAGGGAAGGAGCACCATTTGACTTTTTCCAACCAAAATTGGCTGAAATTGAGATTGGATGCCATGTTGCATTTGGAGAGCCCCTGATGTGCCTAAACAGTGGAAACCCCCCACAAATGACCCCATTTGGGAAACTAGACCCCCTAAGGAACTTATCTAGGTCTTTGGTGAGCAATTTGAACCCCCAAGTGCTTCACACAAGTTTATAACGTAGAGCCGTAAAATTTAAAAATCATATTTTTTCCACAAAAATGATCTTTTCACCCCAATTTTTATTTTTCCAAGGGTAACAAGACTCCAAAAGTTATTATGCAATTTGTACTGAGTGCGCTGATACCCCATATGTTGGAGTAAACCACTGTTTGGGTGCATGGCAGAGTTTGGAAGGGAAGGAGAGCCGTCTGACTTTTTCAACGCAGAATTGGCTGGACGCCATGTCGTGTTTGGAGAGCTCCTGATCTGCCTACACAGTGGAAACCCCCATAAATGACACCATTTTGGAAACTAGACCCCTCAAGGAACTTATCTAGATGTGTGGTGAGAACTTTGAACCCCCAAGTGTTTCACTAAAGTTTATAACATACATCCGTAAAATAAAAAATCTTTTTTTTTTTTACAAAAATGATTTTTTCGCCCCCAATATTTTATTTTCACAAGGGTAACAGGAGAAATTGGACCCCAAAAGTTGTTGTCCAATTTGTCCTGAGTACGCTGATACCCAATATGTGGGAGAAAACTACTGTATGGGTACACGTTGGGGCTCGGAAGGGAAGTAGTGACGTTTTGGATTGCAGACTTTAATGGAATGGTCTGGGGGCGTCATGTCGCATTTGGAGAGCCCCTGATGCACCTAAACAGTGGAAATCCCCAACAAGTGACCCCATTTTGGAAAATAGACCCCACAAGGAACTTATCTAGATGTGTGGTGAGCGCTATGAAGCCCCAAGTGCTTCACAGAAGTTTATAATGTACAGCCGTAAAAACAAAAAAATCATTTTTTTTTTACAAAAATGATATTTTCGCCCCCAGTTTTTTATTTTCCCAAGGGTAACAAAAGAAATAGGACAAATTGCACAATAACTCTTGGGGTCTAGAGTACGCTGATACCCCATATGTGGGGATAAACTACTGTTTGGACGCATGGCAGAGCTCAGAAGTGAAGGAGCACCGTTTGACTTTTTCAACGCAGAATTGGCTGGAATTGAGATCAGACGCCATGTCACATTTGGAGAGCCCTGATGTGCCTAAACAGCGGAAACCCCCCAATTCTAACTCCAACCCTAACCCCAACACACCCCTAACCCTAGTCCCAACCCTAACCACAAACCTAACCCTAACACACTCCTAATCCCAACCCTAACCCTAATCCTAACTTTAGCCGCAACCCTAACCCTAATGGGAAAATGGAAATAAATACATTTTTTTTATTTTACTATTTTTCCCTAACTAAGGGGGTGATAAAGGGAGGTTTGATTGACTATTTATAGCGGGTTTTCATGATTGGCAGCTGTCACTCTAAAAGAAGCTTTTTATTGCAAAAAATAGTTTTTTGCATCGCAACATTTTGAGAGCTATAATTTTTCCATATTTTGGCCCACAGAGTCATGTGAGGGCTTATTTTTTGCGGGATGAGGTGACGTTTTTATTGGTACCATTTTTGAGCACGTTACATTTTTTGATCGCTTTTTATTTCGATTTTTGGGAGGTTAGAATGAACAAAAATCAGCAATTCATGAATTTCTTTTGGGGGAGGCGTTTTTCTCGTTCCGCGTGTGGTAAAATTGATAAAGCAGTTTTATTCTTCGGGTCAGTACGATTATGGCGATACCTCATTTATATCATTTTTTTATGTTTTGGCGCTTTTATAGAATAAAAACAATTTTATATAAAAAATAATTATTTTTGCATCGCTTTATTCTGCGAGCTATAACTTTTTTATTTTTTCGCTGATGATGCTGTATCACGGCTCGTTTTTTGCGGGACAAGATGACGTTTTCAGCGGTACCATGATTATTTATATCGGTCTTTTTGATCGCGTGTTATTCCACTTTTTGTTCGGCGGTATGATGATAAAGCATTGATTTTTTTTTTTTTTAAGGGGTTCACTAAAGGGGTTAACTAGTGGGACAGTTTTATAGGGGTTGTTACGGATGCGGCGATACCAAATATGTGTACTTTTATTGTTTTGTTTTTTTTATTTACAGGAAGAAATGAATTTATTGGGGAATATTTTTTTTTCTTTTATTTATTTTGGATTTTTTTTTTAAACATGTTTATTTCTATTTTTTTTAACTTTTTTACTTTGTCCCAGGGTGAGACATCACTGTATTTTATCAGATCGCTGGTGTGACAGTGTGCACAGCTCAGGCAGTGCAGCAAGCTTCTCAGTGCCTGCTCTCAGCAGGCACTAAGGAAGCCGCCTCCCTCCAGGACCCCGGCGCCATCTTGGATCCGGGTCCTGGGAGGGAGGAAGCCCTCAGAACAGCGCGATCACATCGCGCTGGTCTGAGGGTCCCAGGGGAGCGCGCAGGGAGCCCCCTTCCTGCGCGATGCTTCCCTGTGCCCCCAGTACACCGCGATCATGTTTGATCGCGGTGTGCCAGGGGTTAATGTGCCGGGAGCAGTCTGTGACCGCTCCTGACACACAGTCACGGGTGTCAGCTGATCGCCTATGACGTACTATCCCGTCCATGGTCAGATTGGCACGGGTTTCATGGACGGGATAGAACGTCTAATGTCAGAGAGGGGTTAAGCGTGTATCTGGGAGCCTGATGTTGATTTTTGAGTCTGCACTTGGACATTGTGGAACATCAGTAGCACTATGCTCCACAAACATCTTCAAATTTCAGCCCTACACAGAATAATATGAGTAATAAAACATGCTCTATATACAGCTCTGGCAAAAATTAAGAGACCACTGCACAGTTTTATAAAAATCAGCTTCCCTACATATCTGACAGCCATTCCATTGCAGTGTCAGTTGAATTCCAACCAGAGTACACCTCATTCTACTTAATGTGCTTCTGATTAGGTGATCACCTGAACCAAATCTTATTTAATGAAGAAAAGTATAAAAACCACTGGTGTGGTATTCACAATCCTCTTGCTATAGGACAAGCTGAATGGCAAAACAAGTGCTAGTAATATCCCAAAAGTAATAGAAATGAAAAAATAACTTTTAACCATGCCAAAGGAGTTGAAAAGAAAAGTCTTAAGTGAGGAAAAGAAGGGCTCAATTCTGGCTTTACTATAAGAGGGATATAGTGAGCTTCATGTTGCCTCCATCCTTAAAATTTCTAAGATGGCGATCCATTACAACAGGGTCAAGCATCAGACATTGGAGACGACAAAGCTACAGACCGGCAGAGGGCACAAATGACTCTCCACTGACCGGGATGACCGTTATCTTATTCGAATATCACTCAGCAACCACAGGATGATATCAAGTGACCTGCAAAAGTAATGGCAAATGGTAGCTGGGGTGAAGTGCACGGCAAGAACAGTTCTTAACAGGCTCCTAGAGACAGGGCCAAGTTATGTAAAACTAGAAGAAAAGCTTTTCATCAATGAGAAGCAAAGGAGAGCCAGGCTGAAGTTTGCCAAAGACCAAAAGGATTGGACCATAGAGGACTGGATTTTGGTAATCTCTAATGAGTCTAATTTTCAGCTTTGCCCAACACCTGGTCGTCAAATGGTTAGACAGAGACCTGGAGAGGTGTACAAGCCACAGTGTCTTGCATCCACTGTGAAATTTGGTGGTGGATTGGTGATGATCTGGGGATGCTTCAGCAAGGCTGGAATTGGGCAGGTTAATCTTTGCAAAAGGCAATGAAATCAAGCCGCACACAAGGTTATCCAGGAAAAACAGTTGATTCCTTCTGCTCAGGCAATGTTCCCAAACTCTAAGGACTGGTTTTTCCAGCAAGACAATGAGCCATGCCCCACAGCTAGGTAAATCAATGTGTGAATGAAGGACCACCACATCAAATCCCTGTCATGGCCAGCCCAATCTCCAGACCTGAACACCATTGAAAACCTCTGGAATATAATCAAGAGGAAGATGGCTAGTCACAAGCCATCAAACAAGAACTCCTTCAATTTTTGTACCAGGAGTGGCATAAGGTCACCCAAAAGCAGTGTGAAAAGACTGGTGTAAAACATGCAAAGACACATGAAAGCTGTGATTAAAAATCATTGTTATTCCACAAAATATTGATTTCTGAACTCTTCTTGAGTTAAAACCTTAGAATTGTTGTTTCTAATTGATTATGAACTTGTTTTCTTAGCATGATTTCAGGTCTGCAAGCACTGCATTTTTTTATTTTGACAATTTCTCATTTTCTGACAATACATACAAAATTTATTGCTTGGAAATTCGGAGACATGTCAGTAGTTTATAGAATAAAAAAGCAATTTACATTTCACTCAAAAATAAACTTATCAAGAGAAAAATCAAACAAACTGAAAATTTTGCAGTGGTCTCTTAATTTTTGCCAGAGATGTATATGATGCTAGTTCTAAAATCTTACCCACACATCCCTTTATAAAGGGAAATTCTGAAACTCTGTTAGTACATGCCATATACTGCTCACATACGCAGCACACCAGTAGGTGGGGGGGAATGCATGGGTACAAAATCTGTGTCTGAGGGTGAAACCACTGGCCCTTCCCCTGTGTTACATTCTTCCCAATCTGCTGTCCAAGCAGGAAGTGCTGAAGCCTCTTGCCCACAACCTGCAGTTGCACAGACACAACAGTCAGCAATCACGTACAGTTCATTGTTCAGTTGTCCCTTGTCAGCATATATTTTTCTTCCCAAATTGTTAGTTAGATAGGGCATACATATTTGTTAATAGTGTCACCAGCAAAGCACCCCCACACCATCACACCACCATGCTTCACGGTGGAAA
>JARQOD010000001.1:802310069-802334992 GCA_033576555.1 Oophaga sylvatica
GAACAGTTAAGCAAGATAATATGATCTCTAAAAGGGCTAATGTTAAATATGTCACATTTCCTTTGTATTTTAGGGAAAAATATTTTGTAATTTTTTACATTTTAAAAATTAACAAAAGGAAAATGGGCTGATGCAAAAGTTTTGGCTCCCTTGGAGATTTGTGTGCTCAGATAACTTTGACCAAGGGTTGAGACATTCAGCCTGTTAGGGTTAGGACTAGTGTTGAGCATTCCGATACTGCAAATATCGGGTATCGGCCGATATTCGCTGTATCGGAATTCCGATTCTGAGATCCGATATTTTTTGCATATCGGATACCGGAATCTGAGTTTTCCTGTAAAGTCTATGTGAAGTTCCTGTGTCACAGAACGAAGTACGTGACACAGGAACTTCCCGAAAGTGTCACTGTCAGTGTCGGTCTGGTCTGTCAGGAGTCAGGACTCAGCAGAGTCAGCACTTACCTGGCAGAAGATCCCCGGTGGTCACGTCCTCCTGGATGGCCGCCATTACCCTCTCCCTGGCGGTCACGTGCAGCTTCTCGCGATAACTGCACGTGCTGCCAGGTACTGGGTAATCTCGGCCAGCTGTACTCTCGCGACAGCTGGCCGTAAACCAGTCTGATGACGTCACTGCCAGGGAATCTCCTCAGGTAAGCAGCTCTGCTACATCTGGATGCCAGGCTCAGCCTGGCATGCAGATGTAGCAGAGCTGGACTCATTGTGGGACACTCGTTATTTTGGACTGCGTCGGACAGGGAGTATTTGTGTTGGTTTGTTATTTTTGTTTTCTTACAGGAGATCGATGGCGTCGCAGGATGAGCGTGGAATAAAAATAATGAAAACTGTGTTGTGTTTTATTTCATTAAAATACTTTTTCTGGCTGTGCATTTTTTAAAAAATTTACAAACTTTATGATTAATAATGGATCGGTGTCTTATTGACGCCTCTCCATTATTAACCGGGCTTATTGTCACCTTTCAATCAAAGGTGACATTAACCCCTTATTACCCCGCTTGCCACCGCTACAAGGCAAGTGGGAAGAGCAGGGTAAAGTGCCACAATTGGCACATCTTTGGATGCGCCAATTGTGGGGCTGCTGCAGCCTGGTATTTTATAGGCTGTTGAGGGCCAAAATCCATGGGCCTTGACAGTCTTTTAATGCCAGGCCTCAGCAGTCTGCTTTTTACTTGGCTGGTTAACAAAAATAGGGGGACTCCACGCCATTTTTTTTTCGAGGGGATCCCCTATTTTTGTTAACCAGCCAAGCTAAGCAGACTGCTGTGGCCTGGTATTATCAGGCTTGCAAGGTTCATGGATATTGGATCCTTACCAGCCTGAAAAACCAGGCTTCAGCAGTCTGCTTCATCTGGCTGGTTAACAAAAATAGGGGGGATCCCACGCCATTTTTTTTTCGAGGGGATCCCCTATTTTTGTTAACCAGCCAAGATAAGCAGACTGCTGTGGCCTGGTATTATCAGGCTTGCAAGGTCCATGGATATTGGCTCCTTAACAGCCTGAAAAACCAGGCCTAAGTAGTCTGCTTCATCAGGCTGGTTAACAAAAATAGGGGGGACCCCATGCCATTTTTTTTCGAGGGGATCCCCTATTTTTGTTAATCAGTTCACTTCAGGTCAGCCGGGATTCCCTCTGACGTCACTGATGCAGTGCGGTGTCCCTGGCTGACCTGAAGTGAAAGTAGGAAGCAATCAATTATGCTAACCACTTCCTCTCCTGTCAGCCAGGAGAGGAGATGATTCAGTCGGGGGTTTACTGCGAGGCTCTCTGTATTAGCTGCGGTCCCTGCAGTAAACATTAACCCTTTCAGAAGGATTACATCGGGGACGTGACTGAACATTGGATAGGTAAGAATAATGTTGCTTTATTATTTTATTTTTATTACAGGTGAACAAGGGCTTCGCAAGGAATGGCAGTAAAATAAAATATAGTCAAAAACTGTGTGTTATTTCATTAAAATGATTTTTAATTAAAGTGTGTGTGTTTTATTTTTATTTCATAGAATAGGATTAATAATTGATAGTTGTCTAATTGACAGCTCTCAATTATTAACCTGGCTTAAAGTCACCTTTCAATAGCAAGGTGGCTTTAACCCCTTATTAACCCATTCGCCACCGCTACAGGGCAATGGGAATAGACGGGCAAAGTGCCAGAAAGGGCGAATCTAATTATAGAATTGCCTTTTCTGGGGTGTCTGGGGGCAGATGTTAGTAGCCAGGGGGGGCAAAAATAATGGTCCCTCTCTGTGCTATTATTATCTGCCCCCACTCGCTGGCTTTGTCTGTCTGGTTGAGAAAATAGGGCGGGAGCCCACGCATTTTTTTTCAACAATTTTACACCTCATATATATATATATGTATATATATATACGTCTTTGAATTTGTGACACATATATATATATATATATATTTATAGTACATACACTTCTACATAGTATAATAGCCGCTAATTCAATTGCCGACTTTTGTGAAATTACAGACCCGACATGAAATGACACATGGTTTACATAGAGTTAACCATGTCATTTCATGTAGTTTGATATATGGTTTTCACTGACAATTACATGAGTGTATGTGTGCAAAATTTCACACATGTAGGGGTTAATTAAAGGTGTAAGTTCGTAGCAAAAAAATGCATTTTTTTACAACGAATTTACACCTTTAATTAACCCCTACATGTGTGAAATTTTGCACACTTACACTCATGTAATTGTTAGTGAAAACCATATATCAAACTACATGAAATGACATGGTTAACTCTATGTAAACCATGTGTAATTTTATGTTGGGTGGTTCTGTAATTTCACAAAAGCCTGCATTGCCCGGCAATTGAATCCGAGGCTATTTTACTGTGTAGAAGTGTAAGAACTATAAATATATGTATATATATATATATATATGTCACAATGACATGTATATATATATGTATTCTATGTGTATATCTAGTGTTTACAAGGAAAGAAAGGGTTTTTTTTAATTACGATATTTCTGTCCCATTGACTTGCATTGGGTTTCCGGTATCGGATAGGCGATACCCGATACTTTTTAAGTATCGGGCCGATCCAATCCGATCCGATATTTATGGATATCGGGCAGTATCGCTCAACACTAGCTAGGACTTGTTCACTATCATCATTAGGAAATGCCAGATGATGCAAATTTCTCAGCTCCCCTACCCTTGTGTCGGAAAACATCAGCCATGGGTTCTTCTAAGTAGCTGCCTAGCACTCTGAAAATGAAAATGGTGGAGGTCCACAAAGCAGGAAAAGGCCAAAAGAAAGCAGCAAAGCATTCTCAAGTTTCCCTTTCCTTAGTTCAAAATATAATTAAGAAGTGGCAGTTAACAGGAACAGTGGAGGTCAGGATAAGGTTTTGAAGAACAAGTAAAAATTCAGTGAGAGCTGCTCCTAGTATTGCTATAGAGGCAAATCAAAACCCCTGCTTGACTGCAAAAGACCTTCAGAAAAATGTAGCAGACTCTGGAGTTGTGGTACATTATTCTACTGCTCAGAGATACCTGCACAAATATGGCCTTCATGGAAGAGTCTTCAGAAGAAAACCTCTCCTGAGTCCTCACAACAAAATCCTGCTTCAGAAGTATGCAAAAGAACATCTAAACAAGCCTGATGCATTTTGAAAACAACTCTTTGGCCACAATGATCAAAGGTATGTGTGGAGAACAAAGAGCACAAGATTTCAGGAAAAGTACATCTCACCAACCATTAAGCATGGGGGTGGATCAATTAGATTTTGGGGTTGTGTTGCAACAAATGGCAAGGGGAACATTTTTATGGGTAGAAGGAAGAATGGATTCAATGAAAATTCAACAAATTCATGATGCAAACATAGGCATAAACTAAATGTATAGGATCAATTAACTAAAAATTGGCATGTGCATATGTATTCACACCTTTTGCTATGAAGCCCCTAGAAATTTCTGTGCAAGCAATTACCTTCATAAGTCATATGATTATTGAAAGGAAGTCCAAATGTGTGCAATCAAACTGTCTGGTCTGTCAGTATATACAGACTTTTTCTGAACGGCCACTTAGGCTGCAACACTATTAAACAAGAGCAACCACTAACCAAACAACACCATGAAGACCAAGGAGATCTCCAAACAAGTCAGGGACAAAGTTGTTGAGAAGTACATGTCATGGTTCGGTTATAAAAAAAAATCCCAATCTCTCGTGATCTCCTGGGGCACCATCAAATTCATCATCATCAAATGAATTCAATCTTTAAGCAAAAGATTGATACTATCAGAGAAGGCTTTGGCCCGCAGCCTCCAATGCCCCTCTTAGCCACTCAGCCCTGTTCTTCCAAAACCAGCTTCACCACCATGACAGAAGATCAGCTCTCCACTCTCCTGTCAAGATCACACCTCACCACTTGCGCGCTTGACCCACTCCCATCCCACCTCATCCCTAACTTTGCCACAGTCTTCATCCCTACTCTTGCACACCTCTTCAATAGTGTTGAGCATTCCGATACCGCAAGTATCGGGTATCGGCCGATATTCGCGTTATCGGAATTCCGATACTTAATTCCGATACTTTTTCAATATCGTATACCGGAATCGGAAGTTCCCATAATTCTTTGAGAGGCAATGTGATTTTAGTCAGCCAATGAGGAATCCTACGAAGTGTGGGCACATCCTGTAATGCTGCGGTCATCTTAACTAATGGCATGGCTGTGATTGGCTGCTGAAATGATGTCAGAATGCACTATAAAAGGCGCCGCAGCCATTTTAGCGTCACTGTGCTGTGAACTCAGTAAGGGACAGAACGCTGCTGTGCTGACTCTGAGGGACAGTTAGATATTGCGATTTTGTGTACTACTGTGCTTGAGGCAGGCTAGTTTACCAACCGCTGTGTAAAGCTTCATTTTGCCAGTGTTGTTTTAACAGCTCTGTGCAAGGTGTGTGTGTGACAGTGCAGGTGACGCTGCAGTTTGCTCTGCATCCACCGCTGTTTGTAGGCATCTGCACGTGTCACTGACTCTTTTTTTTTTTTTTTATTTAGTGGAATTGGTGCAGCTCCATTATATTAGAAAAAAATCAAATCTATTAGTGTGACGTGCTTACATCCGTATACAATACATTGGTTGCAAACACTATAGAAGTACAGAAAGGAGCTTTTCACAGATAGTGAATAGTTGTGTTTCAGTGTTCACTGCAGTCTGTGAGGTTTTGATTTTTTGAGTGCAGATCACGCTCCAGTTAGTTCTTCAACCACTGCTGGTTGTAGTCTGCTGAGCGTGTGTCACTGCCTCATCCTTCACATTTTTCTCTAATTGGTGCTGCTCCATTTTAGTGGAAAAAAATCTAATCTATTAGTGTGACGCGCTTCCATCCGTATACAATACATTGGTTGCAAACACTATAGAAGTACACAAAGGAGCTTTTCACAGATAGTGAATAGTTGTGTTTCAGTGTTCACTGTAGTCTGTGAGCTTTTCATTTTGTGAGTGCAGATTACGCTCCAGTTTGTACTTCAACCACTGCCGGTTGTAGTCTGCTGAGCGTGTGTCACTGCCTCATCCTTCACATTTTTCTCTAATTGGTGCTGCTCCATTTTAGTGGAAAAAAATCTAATCTATTAGTGTGACGCGCTTCCATCCGTATACAATACATTGGTTGCAAACACTATAGAAGTACACAAAGGAGCTTTTCACAGATAGTGAATAGTTGTGTTTCAGTGTTCACTGTAGTCTGTGAGCTTTTCATTTTGTGAGTGCAGATTACGCTCCAGTTTGTACTTCAACCACTGCCGGTTGTAGTCTGCTGAGTGTGTGTCACTGCCTCATCCTTCACATTTTTCTCTAATTGGTGCTGCTCCATTTTAGTGGAAAAAAATCTAATCTATTAAGGTGACGCGCTTCCATCCGTATACAATACATTGGTTGCAAACACTATAGAAGTACACAAAGGAGCTTTTCACAGATAGTGAATAGTTGTGTTTCAGTGTTCACTGTAGTCTGTGAGCTTTTCATTTTGTGAGTGCAGATTACGCTCCAGTTTGTACTTCAACCACTGCCGGTTGTAGTCTGCTGAGCGTGTGTCACTGCCTCATCCTTCACATTTTTCTCTAATTGGTGCTGCTCCATTTTAGTGGAAAAAAATCTAATCTATTAGTGCGACGCGCTTCCATCCGTATACAATACATTGGTTGCAAACACTATAGAAGTACACAAAGGAGCTTTTCACAGATAGTGAATAGTTGTGTTTCAGTGTTCACTGTAGTCTGTGAGCTTTTCATTTTGTGAGTGCAGATTACGCTCCAGTTTGTACTTCAACCACTGCCGGTTGTAGTCTGCTGAGCGTGTGTCACTGCCTCATCCTTCACATTTTTCTCTAATTGGTGCTGCTCCATTTTAGTGGAAAAAAATCTAATCTATTAGTGTGACGCGCTTCCATCCGTATACAATACATTGGTTGCAAACACTATAGAAGTACACAAAGGAGCTTTTCACAGATAGTGAATAGTTGTGTTTCAGTGTTCACTGTAGTCTGTGAGCTTTTCATTTGTGAGTGCAGATTACGCTCCAGTTTGTACTTCAACCACTGCCGGTTGTAGTCTGCTGAGCGTGTGTCACTGCCTCATCCTTCACATTTTTCTCTAATTGGTGCTGCTCCATTTTAGTGGAAAACAATCTAATCTATTAGTGTGACGCGCTTCCATCCGTATACAATACATTGGTTGCAAACACTATAGAAGTACACAAAGGAGCTTTTCACAGATAGTGAATAGTTGTGTTTCAGTGTTCACTGTAGTCTGTGAGCTTTTCATTTTGTGAGTGCAGATTACGCTCCAGTTTGTACTTCAACCACTGCCGGTTGTAGTCTGCTGAGCGTGTGTCACTGCCTCATCCTTCACATTTTTCTCTAATTGGTGCTGCTCCATTTTAGTGGAAAAAAATCTAATCTATTAGTGTGACGCGCTTCCATCCGTATACAATACATTGGTTGCAAACACTATAGAAGTACACAAAGGAGCTTTTCACAGATAGTGAATAGTTGTGTTTCAGTGTTCACTGTAGTCTGTGAGCTTTTCATTTTGTGAGTGCAGATTACGCTCCAGTTTGTACTTCAACCACTGCCGGTTGTAGTCTGCTGAGCGTGTGTCACTGCCTCATCCTTCACATTTTTCTCTAATTGGTGCTGCTCCATTTTAGTGGAAAAAAATCTAATCTATTAGTGTGACGCGCTTCCATCCGTATACAATACATTGGTTGCAAACACTATAGAAGTACACAAAGGGGCCTTTCACAGATACTGAACAGTTGTCTGCAGGGTTCACTGTAGTCTGTGAGGAATAACCACACTTAGGCCTTAACTTTTCTGACTTTCTTTATCAATCTACCAAGATGAAGAAGTCAGTGAGTAAGGCACGTGGTCGTGGTCGAGGCCGTGGATTTGCAGCAGGGAGAGGACGTGGGATTCTGTGGCTGCTGCCGCACCCAGTGACACAGCATCCACCAGTTTTCCCCGTGAGCGTTCCTTTATGCGCACTTTTGTAGGAGCTCAGCGTACCCCCCTGCTGCGTGAAGAACAAATTGAAGCCGTTGTTGGTTGGATGGCAGCCAATGCATCGACTTCAATACCTTCCACCTCCTCTCAGGACCACAGCACTGTTGAACAACCATCAGTCTCTTCACCGCCTGCCAAATTGCCCAGGCAGTCAGAGAGCTCTGTACAGGAGCCAGCTGAGTCTCTGCTTCTGTTCTCAGAATCTGTTGGCTTGGAAACAGGGGCCCAGCCAAGCAGCATTCTGGAATGTGAAGAAGAGGCAGTATGCAGTGATGCGCAACAGCTGTGTCTCTCTGAATCTGAAGAGGCGGGTGAGCCAGTGCCGATGGTCAGCACACCGCAGAACGCATCTGATGATGATGAGACTCAGTTGCCAGTTTCTGTTGAGCATGGTGCTGGCCAGACCACCCAACAACAGCAGGTGTTGGAAGAGGGTAGTGGTGGAGATGATGAGGTCCAAGACCCAACATGGCGTGAGGAACAGGAAGGTGGTGGGAGCAGCTCTGAGGAAGAGATTGCACCAACGGTCCAAACAGTAGGGAGAGGTAGGCTGCAGACTCGCTTGCCTGTAGCCTCCAGTTTGGCACCCGTTCGGAGCAGTTCTCTTACAACAGCCAAACCGGGCGCTCCCAGGACTTGCTCTGCGTGGTCCTTTTTTGATACAGTTGCAGATGATATTTGCTATGTAAAATGCAAGCTGTGTAATCAAAAAATTAAAAGAGGTAAAAGTGTCAGTAACCTTAATACAACAAATATGTGGAAACATGTGCGGTCAAAGCACTTTGTTGAGTTACAAAGACACACTGGAGATGTAGGCCAACCTACAGCAGCACCTACATCTTCAGCTCCTGTTGGAGCCTCTTCCTCCAGTTCACACACAGCTGGTAAGGCTTCCTCAAAGGATCGCCATGGAAGAACCTCTGTCACTGTTGTCCAGAGACACAGTGTTATTCCACCCACAGCTGCAAGTTCCCTGTCATCCTCACACACCCAGGCCACAAAACAGCCATCGGTAGCACAGGCATGGGATAAAAGACGGCCATACTCGGCAAACCATCCACGAGCACAGGCTCTGAATGCTGGCATTGCAAAACTCCTGTCCCTTGAAATGCTGTCATTCAGGCTGGTGGAGACTGACAGTTTCCGTGAATTAATGGCATTGGCAGTCCCACAATACAATGTGCCCAGCCGATTTTATTTCAGCAGGCAAGCCGTCCCTGGTCTGCAAAAGCATGTTGAGGCAAAAATTAAACATGCGCTACTAAACGCCGTCAGTAGCAAGGTCCACCTGACCACCGATGCGTGGACCAGTACCCATGGCCAGGGACGATACCTTTCACTCACTGCCCATTGGGTGAATGTTGTGGAGCCGGGTACAGATCTTGCGAGTGGCGCTGTACGTGTTCTGCCAACTCCAAGGATTGCCGGAATCAAGTCTGTCCACATTGACTCCTCCTCCTACTCCAGTTCCTCAGAATCATCGCTGCAGGAGCCGTCACGGTCTACCTCCACATGGATCCGTGGACGCTTACCTGATGCGACCGATATGAGCACAGCCGTGGCCAAACGGCAACAGGCCGTTCTGAAATTAATTCCCATGGGGAATCGAAGCCACACAGCGCAGGAGGTCTGGAATGCCATCAAGCAGGAGAGCGACGTGTGGTTTTTGCCAGCGAATCTCCAGCCAGGCTTGGTAGTGTGTGACAATGGCCGAAATCTGGTGGCAGCTCTGGGCCTTGGCAACCTCACTCACATACCATGTCTGGCACATGTGCTCAACTTGGTCGTGCAGAGTTTTTTGAGGGACTATCCGGATCTTGATGCACTGCTGCACAAGGTCCGCCTAGAGTGCGCTCACTTGCGACATTCCAGCATGGCCAGATCGCGCATTGCAGCTCTGCAACGCAGATTGCGCCTTCCTGAACATCGCATCATATGTGACGTATCCACCAGGTGGAATTCAACGTTACATATGTTGGAGCGGTTGTGTGAGCAGCAGCCAGCAGTTATGGAGTATCAGCTGCATCAGGCGCAATCAACACGCAATTTGCGCCGTCCACACTTCACCATTAATGAGTGGGCCACTATGAAGGACATGTGCCACGTTTTGCGTGCGTTTGATGAGTCAACGCGGATGGCGAGTGCAGATGATGCACTAGTCAGCCTGACTGTCCCCCTTATCTGCCTGCTTCAAAAAACACTGCAAGCAATAAGGGATGAGGTTTTGGAAGAGGTGGAGGATGAGGAGTCACAAATTCCATCACCTTCTGGAAAGTCAGCGCAACGTGGTTCCTCACAAAGGGCTGGGCAGGGCTCACTTTGTGAGGAGGATGAGGAGGAGGAGTCAATGGAGGAGGAAGACATCGCTCCAGAGGGAGGTACACAACGCTCTAGTCAGTATGTAGAGCGAGGGTGGGGTGATGCAGAGCAGGCAGAGATAACGCCTCTTGCAGAGGACAGCGTTTCTTTGCCAGTTGGGAGTCTGCAGCACATGGTTGATTTCATGCTGCAGTGCCTAAGAAACGACCGCCGCATCGCCCACATTCTCACGACGTCTGATTATTGGGTGTACACCCTCCTAGACCCTCGCTACCGGGACAACGTCAAAAGCCTCATCACACCGTTGAACCGGGAGCGTAAAATGCGGGAGTACCAAGACACACTGGTGCAATCCCTAATGTTCTACCTTACTGCCGAGAGCACTGCTGCTGCTACTGCTTTACAAAGCAGCTCTGTGCGTCGAGGCAGTGTAGAGAGCTCTGCAACAAGAGGGAGCACACGCAGTGCCTCTGCACAGGGAAAGACCAGTATGTTAAAAATGTGGCAAAGTTTTGTGGCAGCGCCACAAATGTCTACACCATCCGAGAGGGCTCCAGTCAGCGGGAGGCAACGTATCCGTCAGATGGTGACAGACTACTTGGCTTTGCCTCTCAGTGTACTCCCAGATGGCTCTTCCCCATTCAAGTTTTGGGTCTCTAAGCTGGATACATGGCCAGAGCTTAGCCAGTATGCATTGGAGGTGCTGGCTTGCCCTGCTGCCAGTGTATTATCGGAGCGCGTCTTTAGTGCTGCAGGTGGTGTACTAACAGACCGTCGCATGCGACTATCCTCCGATAATGTAGACCGGCTTACTTTTCTGAAAATGAACAAGGCATGGATCTCGGCAGAATTTGTCTGTCCGTTTTCAGATTAAATAACTGGTTCGCAACGTTATCCATGTCTCCTGTTATGTTCATCTTTCTACCACCTGAACTCTACTCCCTGGGCTCCAACACTGCCAGTTGCTGCTCAGAAGTGTCGTGTCCACAGAACAAAACACAAGCTCTACTGTTAGTGGGGTTCAGTAACGCCAGCTGTTCCCCTGCTGTGTCAACGGCAAGAAGTCTCCTGTTCCCGACACATGGACAGAAAAACACATGACCAACATGCTCCAAATAGGGAAGAGCCGTCACCCTGCTTGTTATGCTGAAAACATGAAATTGTGAAGTTTTGCAGGCCTAGAATGATAAATTTTTATGACAAATATGGACAAATAATAATTTGTCATCACAGCGCATATCTGCACATGTCTATTAGAAATGGTAACAAAAAATAAAACATAGTCTACTCTTCACATTTTGAAATTAATGCATAAAAGTACATTTCAGACTTATGAATTAATGCTTTTTAAGGAACTTTATCTGTACCTGTAAGATAATGCAGTCAATGGATGTACGAATCATTAAATCCTCATCATCATCATCACGAGTTTTATTTATGACAGACATTATAAAATACACATACTGATGCCAACTGTAACTTCAAACACCATATATGAAATGGCCAGCATGTAAACATGGTAATAATGTCCAATAATAAATTATTACATCTAGAAAGTGCATCATGCATACTGACAATAGGTAGTTATACCTGCAAGTGCTGTTGAAACAACCACAAGAGATATAAATTAATACTGGTATATAGGTATCACAGTGCATAGTTACTCATGGACAATGTTGATGTAATACTGTATCTCAATTAAGTCAGCGTCAACCATTAGGCTTGTTAGTCTTGTACATTGTTAAAGAGGGAACGTAATTTTTTTGTTTGTCATAGGTGGAGTATTACACATTAAATTATTACTGCTGTATTTTTTTTTGCGTCCCTAGTGCGCAATAACGCAGCCTAACCTCACATTTGATAGTCAGCTAATTGCCACACGCTACCCTACCCTACGCGTGACAGTAGGAAGATAGTGTTGACGGATAAAGCTTTGCGCAACCAGACATTCTTTTACCCTCTTCAACACTCTACAAGCAAAAAATGCATGATTTCAGCCGCAGACTTTATTGACGTACAGTATAACATCGGCATTACCCATCAGAGGCTGTCCACTGTCTGATACAGACATAGAATATACCTTTGCTATCCGTAGCCTTTGTTTCACCTACACTTGCAGGCACACACTTAAATTGTGACAAACAATGCCTAATGTTTTTTTAAATGGTTATTTTTTATTGTACATTATTGTGTCATCAATCACATTGATGAG
Organism: Oophaga sylvatica; assembly: GCA_033576555.1. Lineage (NCBI taxonomy): Eukaryota > Metazoa > Chordata > Amphibia > Anura > Dendrobatidae > Oophaga > Oophaga sylvatica. The sequence goes on from JARQOD010000001.1 coordinate 802,322,145, forward strand.
TCCATGCTGGACATGTCATACATGCTATAGAAAGTTACGATTTTATGAACTTAAATAATTGAAATGTCTGTGACTGTCACATAAAATTTGCGATGATGATGATGAGTGACTATTACAAAATCCATTGTCTTCACTATGTTATGGTTTAACATAGCGTTCCTTAAGCATTATTCATAAAAAAAAAATGGACTTTTATTCTTAAATTTACAACACTATATTTTGTTACCAATTTTTGGGTGTTGTGTTGTTCCATTTATTTTTGGCATGTGCATATATGCGTTTATATTTGTATTTTCTTTATTTTTCCTTCTTGAAATTAGAAAACATGTGTATGTTTGTACCGTGTTAGCCAGTAGATAGAAAAATATTTTAGACTTCAGAGTCAGCAGTGGTTGATACCTTTTAATGGATAACTGAAAAGATGGAAACAAATTGCAAGCTTTCAAGGCTACTCACGTCTCTTCATCAGGGAAAGACTAACTAAAAAAATTAAGCATCACATATTTCTATACACAACAGGACACAGGAATAGTGCAATAGGTAAGACAAGTAAGTGACGTGTATCAGAACTGTCATTATCTCACAGGGATGAACATAAATATTGGAACAGTTCCTAGATAAGGATAGAAAGTTTGATTGCCCTCTCATTGGCGTATTTTTTTGGGTTTTCATGACCCTGGAAGGGCATAGACGCAGATTCCTTAATTGATATAGAATGACATAAATCCATGTGATCTATTCATTCCATCACTAACAGTGTCAAAGGTCATGATGAGCTTATATTCTGAAACCTTTGTACGTTTCTCATATTTGAAGTTATATTTTAATACCAGTAATTCCATATCCATGATGCTATGACCGGGCAAACAAAAGTCTTTTGCCACAGGTAAATTCATTAATTTATCTGTGATTGTGTGGCGCTGATAATTCATCCTTGTTCTCCTTTTTGTTGCCGGTCTCCCCTCACTTGTCCCTCCCTCACTTGTCTTAGCTATTCCTGTGTCCTGTTGTGTGTAGAAATATGTGATTCTTCATTTTTGGCTTTACTCTTAGCCTGATGAAGACACCTGAGTAGTCTCGAAAGCTTTGAATTTGTTACCATATTTTCAGTTAGCCATTAAACGTTATCAACCACAGAGGACTGTCAAGTATAAATATTTTTCTATTCTTGTAATTGAAATTTATCATTTTATTGTTGTAGTAAAAGTTCATTTATTCTTGTTTGAAGTACATACATTTGCAATGGCCACGTAACAAGGCAATAACTCAATATTTTGTGCCTACACCCTCCTTGACCCTGGGCTTCAACAGCGCCAGTTGCTGCTCAGAAGTGTTAGATGCACAGATGAAAACAATCGCTGATGTGTTTGTGGGGTTCAGTAACGCCTGCTGTTCCCCTGCTGTGTGTCCGGCAAAAATTACTGCTAGCTACCTAATCATGGTGAAAAAAACATGACATCTCAAAGTGTGTAGTGCTACACATAGATATGAGGCTACACCATGATTTCTAAGCTGTAAACATTTGAAACATCAACTTTCAAACCATAAAATGATTTGTCTTTGTCACAAATCTGTAACAAAATAATTGTGACATATTATTACAGATATGCACATGTCGAAAACAAATGCAAACACAAAAGCCTACTTATGCTATAGGATACTGATGGTCAACCTTGTCACTCCATAGCTTAGACAAATCCAACTCACATCATGATGACTCAAATACTGCAATGTTGGAAGTGCATAATGTGGGTTGAACTTTGACAACTGCTGCAGTGCGAAGGTTATACTTCAGTGTTCTTGCCTTTGAAATAAAAGCATACAAGTAAATATAATATCCAATGTTGATTAAGGGACGTGATGTACACCTGTAATATTGTGCAAACAATGCATGTAGGAATAGTCCTCTTCAACATTACTTATATTTGTGTAATTTTAAAAAATACATATTTGATTAGAAAGTTAACAGCCCATATCATAAAGGTCCTTCATGTAAACATGATAATCGCTAACAAAAATCATGCATTACCTTGGTAAAGTCAATAGTGCATAGTCACAATAGCAAAATATATACCTGTAAGTGGTGCTGAAAGAACGACAACTGATAGAATAGGTGAATGATATCTATTTATCAGACTGAATAGCGACACCTGTACAATGTCGATATAATACTGTACCTTAACAAAACAGCTGTGTCACACCTCACACGCATTTTTCTTGTAGCTTGTTATGTAATAGGGCACATGCGTGTATGTTTCATCATAGGTGCATGTTTACTGAGTAAAGCAGTCATGACAACGCCTTTGTGTTGTCGGTACGCTTGCGATGATGAACGATGCGCACCGTGAATGTTAGTCTGCGTCATAAGACGCACAGACGCTCCAATACCCAACGCGTCACAGCAGGAAGCCAGTCTGTGCGTCCAAACAAAGGCGCAAGCATACATGCACGTACCCTTTTATAAAGCTATATAAAAAAAAGGATGTAGTAGTAACGCACACTTTATTGAGGTACAGTATTACATCGCCATTCACCATCTGTGGCTATGCAGTGTCATCTATATATACCTTATCTATCCGTTGTCATGCTTGCAAGTCCACAGTCAGGCATAAATAGCTGTTTTCACTATGCACTTTTTAAAGGTTTTTTTTGTTAATATAAATGATTGGCACATATTATCAGTATTACATGATGGAAATTTTAGATATTTTTAAAAACTTTTTAGTGATATTATTCAGCAAATGAAAATGGTTGACATACTGTTACTTATCCATCATTAATGGATTCTGATATGTACTTGTATGCTTTTATTTAAAACCGTATAGCAGATTATGTAACCGATTTTTATTGTGGTTTGCATTGCTTTTCAACATGTTAATGTATGCGTTTATGTTTGTCAATTATTAATTTACATATATTTTTTAAAGTAAAATCATCATCTTATGGTACTAAAGGTTATATTTCTCTTGTTTGGAGTATAGACATTTTTAATTGACACGTAACAAGGAAAATACTTGATCTAGTATTTAAACATCCTCCTTGACCCTGGGCTCCAACACCGCCAGTTGTTGCTTGGAAGTGCTGTTAGCACAGTCTACACTTGCTCCTGTGTTACTGGGGTTCAGTAATGTCAGCTGTTCCCCTGCTGTGTGAACGGCAAAAAGTCCTGCTGCCTCCACCCTGTTCTCTTCTCATCCCTGGGTTACAACACCGCCAGTTGTTTCTCGGAAGTGCTGTTAGCACAGTCTACACTTGCTCCTGTGTTACTGGGGTTCAGTAATGTCAGCTGTTCCCCTGCTGTGTGAACGGCAAAAAGTCCTGCTGCCTCCACCCTGTTCTCTTCTCATCCCTGGGTTACAACACCGCCAGTTGTTTCTCGGAAGTGCTGTTAGCACAGTCTACACTTGCTCCTGTGTTACTGGGGTTCAGTAATGTCAGCTGTTCCCCTGCTGTGTGAACGGCAAAAAGTCCTGCTGCCTCCACCCTGTTCTCTTCTCATCCCTGGGTTACAACTCCGCCAGTTGTTTCTCGGAAGTGCTGTTAGCACAGTCTACACTTGCTCCCGTGTTACTGGGGTTCAGTAATGTCAGCTGCTCCCCTGCTGTGTGAACGGCAAAAAGTCCTGCTGCCTCCACCCTGTTCTCTTCTCATCCCTGGGTTACAACACCGCCAGTTGTTTCTCGGAAGTGCTGTTAGCACAGTCTACACTTGCTCCTGTGTTACTGGGGTTCAGTAATGTCAGCTGTTCCCCTGCTGTGTGAACGGCAAACAGTCCTGCTGCCTCCACCATGTTCTCTTCTCATCCCTGGGTTACAACACCGCCAGTTGTTTCTCAGAAGTGCTGTTAGCACAGTGAACACTTGCTCCTGTGTTACTGGGGTTCAGTAATGTCAGCTGTTCCCTGCTGTGTGAACGGCAAACAGTCCTGCTGCCTCCACCCTGTTCTCTTCTCATCCCTGGGTTACAACACCGCCAGTTGTTTCTCGGAAGTGCTGTTAGCACAGTCTACACTTGCTCCCGTGTTACTGGGGTTCAGTAATGTCAGCTGTTCCCCTGCTGTGTGAACGGCAAACAGTCCTGCTGCCTCCACCATGTTCTCTTCTCATCCCTGGGTTACAACACCGCCAGTTGTTTCTCAGAAGTGCTGTTAGCACAGTGAACACTTGCTCCTGTGTTACTGGGGTTCAGTAATGTCAGCTGTTCCCCTGCTGTGTGAACGGCAAACAGTCCTGCTGCCTCCACCCTGTTCTCTTCTCATCCCTGGGTTACAACTCCGCCAGTTGTTTCTCGGAAGTGCTGTTAGCACAGTCTACACTTGCTCCCGTGTTACTGGGGTTCAGTAATGTCAGCTGTTCCCCTGCTGTGTGAACGGCAAAAAGTCCTGCTGCCTCCACCCTGTTCTCTTCTCATCCCTGTTCTCTTCTCATCCCTGGGTTACAACACCGCCAGTTGTTTCTCGGAAGTGCTGTTAGCACAGTCTACACTTGCTCCTGTGTTACTGGGGTTCAGTAATGTCAGCTGTTCCCCTGCTGTATGAACGGCAAAAAGTCCTGCTGCCTCCACCCTGTTCTCTTCTCATCCTGGGTTACAACACCGCCAGTTGTTTCTCGGAAGTGCTGTTAGCACAGTCTACACTTGCTCCCGTGTTACTGGGGTTCAGTAATGTCAGCTGTTCCCCTGCTGTGTGAACGGCAAAAAGTCCTGCTGCCTCCACCCTGTTCTCTTCTCATCCCTGGGTTACAACACCGCCAGTTGTTTCTCGGAAGTGCTGTTAGCACAGTCTACACTTGCTCCTGTGTTACTGGGCTTCAGTAATGTCAGCTGTTCCCTGCTGTGTGAACGGCAAAAAGTCCTGCTGCCTCCACCCTGTTCTCTTCTCATCCCTGGGTTACAACACCGCCAGTTGTTTCTCGGAAGTGCTGTTAGCACAGTCTACACTTGCTCCCGTGTTACTGGGGTTCAGTAATGTCAGCTGTTCCCCTGCTGTGTGAACGGCAAAAAGTCCTGCTGCCTCCACCCTGTTCTCTTCTCATCCCTGTTCTCTTCTCATCCCTGGGTTACAACACCGCCAGTTGTTTCTCGGAAGTGCTGTTAGCACAGTCTACACTTGCTCCTGTGTTACTGGGGTTCAGTAATGTCAGCTGTTCCCTGCTGTGTGAACGGCAAAAAGTCCTGCTGCCTCCACCCTGTTCTCTTCTCATCCCTGGGTTACAACACCGCCAGTTGTTTCTCGGAAGTGCTGTTAGCACAGTCTACACTTGCTCCTGTGTTACTGGGGTTCAGTAATGTCAGCTGTTCCCCTGCTGTGTGAACGGCAAAAAGTCCTGCTGCCTCCACCCTGTTCTCTTCTCATCCCTGGGTTACAACACCACCAGTTGTTTCTCGGAAGTGCTGTTAGCACAGTCTACACTTGCTCCCGTGTTACTGGGGTTCAGTAATGTCAGCTGTTCCCCTGCTGTGTGAACGGCAAACAGTCCTGCTGCCTCCACCATGTTCTCTTCTCATCCCTGGGTTACAACACCGCCAGTTGTTTCTCAGAAGTGCTGTTAGCACAGTGAACACTTGCTCCTGTGTTACTGGGGTTCAGTAATGTCAGCTGTTCCCCTGCTGTGTGAACGGCAAACAGTCCTGCTGCCTCCACCCTGTTCTCTTCTCATCCCTGGGTTACAACACCGCCAGTTGTTTCTCGGAAGTGCTGTTAGCACAGTCTACACTTGCTCCCGTGTTACTGGGGTTCAGTAATGTCAGCTGTTCCCCTGCTGTGTGAACGGCAAAAAGTCCTGCTGCCTCCACCCTGTTCTCTTCTCATCCCTGTTCTCTTCTCATCCCTGGGTTACAACACCGCCAGTTGTTTCTCGGAAGTGCTGTTAGCACAGTCTACACTTGCTCCTGTGTTACTGGGGTTCAGTAATGTCAGCTGTTCCCCTGCTGTGTGAACGGCAAAAAGTCCTGCTGCCTCCACTCTGTTCTCTTCTCATCCCTGTTCTCTTCTCATCCCTGGGTTACAACACCGCCAGTTGTTTCTCGGAAGTGCTGTTAGCACAGTCTACACTTGCTCCTGTGTTACTGGGGTTCAGTAATGTCAGCTGTTCCCCTGCTGTGTGAACGGCAAACAGTCCTGCTGCCTCCACCATGTTCTCTTCTCATCCCTGGGTTACAACACCGCCAGTTGTTTCTCAGAAGTGCTGTTAGCACAGTGAACACTTGCTCCTGTGTTACTGGGGTTCAGTAATGTCAGCTGTTCCCCTGCTGTGTGAACGGCAAACAGTCCTGCTGCCTCAACTTTAATTTCCATGGGTACCTTCTGCTACCCATCCGGGTTCCAGTACCGTCAGCTGGTTCTCCGCAGTACCTTTGGCCTAGGTGCCTCCATGTCGGTATCCGAGTTCCAGCAACGTCTGCTGGTCCTTGGTAGTGCTTTGGAGCACAGGTACCTCCTGCTTAGTAACCCTGTCCCAGTAACGTCAGCTGGTCCTCGGTTGTGCCATTGGCTCTTTTCCTTCTGCTGACCCTCCGGGTTCCAGCACAGTCAGGTGGTCCTCGTTACTTTCATTGGCTCTTGTACCTTCTGCTACCCATCCGGGTTCCAGTACCGTCAGCTGGTTCTCCGCAGTGCCTTTGGCCTAGGTGCCTCCATGTCGGTATCCGAGTTCCAGCAACGTCTGCTGGTCCTTGGTAGTGCTTTGGAGCACAGGTACCTCCTGCTTAGTAACCCTGTCCCAGTAACGTCAGCTGGTCCTCGGTTGTGCCATTGGCTCTTTTCCTTCTGCTGACCCTCCGGGTTCCAGCACAGTCAGCTGGTCCTCGTTACTTCCATTGGCTTTTGTACCATCACCAACAGGACAAAGAAGGTTAAGACAAACTACAAGATACAGAACAAGAGACAGAAGAACAATAAGCAGAAGATCAAAAAGCAGAAGAACATTAAGTATAAGACCAAAATGAAGAGCAAAATATATGCTCTAAATTCTAAGCAGAAGAAGACTAAGCAGTGTATGGGGTGAGTCCGTTCCTCCTCGTGGTGCCCCTGGAAAATGCCTGATGCTGCTGCAGGCTAAACTGAACGCAGACAAATACTGTTGTAATTAAAATCTTTCGTGACAGCAAGAACGGAAGGATGAAAATTCAGAGTTTTACAGATTACAAGTACAGGAATGTCTGTCACAAATAAGAATATGATGAAAAGGATGAATAGGAAGAAGATGAAGAAGTAGAATATGAAGAATAATAACTGTTTAATAAGAACAATATAAGTAATGTTAACAAAAAGATGAAGAGCAAGAAGTTTTAGAAGGTTAAGAAGGTGAAGATGAAGAATAATTTGATGAGAAAGATGATGCTGCTGAAAATTATGAAGGAGAAAGTGTGTGAAAAGTTAAAAAGGTGAAGACCATGGAAGTTGTGAAACAGACATATTTGACAAAATAGAAAAAAGGTTAACAACATTGTCAATTTGTTCGTCAATCCGAACGTATTTCCTAAAAAAAAAAAATTAATGCTATTCCATTGGATTGGGTCAAACATCTATGCCTTTAATGTCTCCTCAACCTCCCCCAATACATTCTACATTACTCTTTCTTGTTTTTCTTCATGTACAATTAACCAACAAGGCAAGAATGGGTTTTTTTTAATTTCGATATTTTGTTCCCATAGACTTACATGGGACTTCCGGTATCGGTATCGGGTATCGCCGATATTTTAGTGATATCGGCGATACCATTCCGATTCCGATACTTTAGGATATCGGAAAGTATCGCTCAACTCTACTCTTCAACCTTTCACTTACAAATGGTGTCTTTCCTTCATCCTTCAAACATGCTTCAATCACACCCATTGTCAAAAAGCCCTCCCCCGGCCCATCCTCTGTGTCTAACTATCGCCCGATATCTCTTCTCCCCTACGCCTCAAAACTACTGGAACAGCATGTATACTGTCCTCCCACCTCTCCTCCTGTTCCCTCTTTGACCGGTTACAATCTGGCTTCCGACCGCATCACTCAACTGAAACTGCCCTAACTAAAGTCACTAACGACCTGCTAACCGCCAAGAGCAAGCGACACTACTCTGTCCTCTTTCTCCAGGACCTGTCTTCTGCCTTCGACACCGTGGACCATTCCCTCCTGCTACAGATTTTCTCATCTCTTGGCATCACAGACTTGGCCCTATCCTGGATCTCATCATACCTAACAGACCGAACATTTAGTGTCTCCCTCTCACACACCACCTCCTCACCTCGCCCCCTGTCTGTCGGTGTTCCTCAAGGCTCAGTCCTAGGACCCCTACTCTTCTCCATCTACACCTTCGGCATGGGACAGCTCATAGAATCCCACAGCTTGTAGTATCACCTCTACGCTGATGACACGCAGATCTACCTATCTGAACCTGACCTCACCTCCCTACTGACCCAAATCCCACAGTGTCTGTCTGCTATCTCAGCCTTCTTTTCTGCTCGCTTTCTCAAACTGAACATGGACAAAACAGAATTCATCATCTTTCCCCCACCTCATTCTACCCCTCCACCAGACCTATCCATCAATGTCAATGGCTGCTCGCATTCCCCGGTCCCGCATGCTCGGTGCCTTGGGATGATCATCGACTCTGCCCTCTCTTTCAAACCACATATCCAAGCCCTCGCCACCTCCTGCCGCCTCAAACTCAAAAATATTTCCCGGATCCGCGCATTCCTCAACCATGAAACCACAAAAACACTAGTGCACGCCCTTATCATCTCCCGTCTCGACTACTGCAACCTCCTACTGTCTGGCCTCCCCTCTAGCACTCTGGCACCACTCCAGTCCATCCTACACTCTGCTGCCCGACTAATCCACCTGTCTCCCCATTATTCCCCAGCTTCCCCCCTATGCCAGGCCCTTCACTGGCTTCCTATTGCCCAGAGGCTCCAGTTCAAAACCCTTACCATGACATACAAAGCCATCCACAACCTCTCTCCTCCATACATCTGTGACATGGTCTCCCGCTATTTACCTACATGCAACCTTCGATCCTCTCAAGATCTCCTTCTCGACTCCCCCCTCATCTCTTCTTCCCACAACCACATACAAGACTTCTCCCGGGCTTCCCCATGCTCTGGAACTCCCTGCCGCAAAACATCAGACTTTCACCAACAACGAAGACCTTCAGGAAGAACCTGAAGACCCACCTGTTCCGACAAGCCTACAACCTGCAATGATCCTCAGTCTACTGAACCATCGCACGATCAGCTCTACCCTTTCCTAGTGTATTCTCACCCATCCTGCAGACTGTGAGCCCTCGCGGGCAGGGTCCTCTTTCCTTCTGTACTTGTGCGTCCCTTGTCTAGCACATGTTTATTGTACCTGTCTATATTTTTCCCTTTTCATATGTAAAGTGCCATGGAATAAATGGCGCTATATAAATGTATAATAATCATAATAATAATATGGTACCACAACAAACCTGCCAAGAGAGTGCCACCCACCAAAACTCTCATCGTATGTAAGAAGGGAATTAATCAGAAAGGCAGCGCAGAGACCAAAGGTATCGCCAAAAAAGCTGTAGAGTTCCCAAACAGAGACTGAAGTATCTGTCCATACGACCACAATAAGCAGTACACTACATAGATGTTGCCTTTATGGTAGAGTGAGCATAAAAAGACCTTTACTTACACACAAAAATTGTAAGGCTCATTTTGAGTTGCCAAGTGACATGTGGGAAATTCCCCAAATCTATGGAGGAAGGTGTTGTGGTCAGATGAGTCCAAAATTGAACTTTTTTGGCCACCAAGGTAAACCTTATGTTTGGCTCCAAATCAACACAGTTCATCAATCCAAGAACATCATTTCCACAGTGAAACACGGTGTTGCTATATGCTATATGCATCTATGCTAGATGCATATGCTCAACCCAATTGAGCATCTCTGGAGAGTCCTGAAAATGGCTGTCCACCAACATTCACCATCTAACCTGACGGAACTGTAGAGTATCTGCTAGGAAGAATGGCAGAGGATCCCCAAATCCAGGTGTGAAACACTTGTTGCATCATTCCCAGGAAGACTCATGGCTGTACTAGCTCAAAATGGTGCTTCTACTCAATACTAGGCAAAGGGTCTGAATACTTATGACCATGTGATATTTCAGTTTTTCTTTTGTAATAAATTTGCAAAAATTTCTACATTTCTGTTTTTTTCAATCAAGATGGGGTGCAGAGTGTACATTAATGCAAAAAAAAAAAGAATGTTTTTGAATTTACCAAATGGCTGCAATGAAACAAAGTGAAAAATTTAAAGGGGTCTGAATACTTTTCATACCCACTGTATGGTCCGACTTGAAGATTACAATTCACCAGAGGAAACCATCTATCTTGAAAGCGCTGAAGCTGTTTTGCATAGTGGCAAGGTGTGGAAAGTTCAGCGACTTATCCAAAGCAACTTGCAGCTGTAATTGCCGTAAAATGAGGCTCTGCAAAGTACTGACTTTAAGGGGGTGAATAGTTATGCACACAGAAGTTTTCAGTTATTTTGTCCTATTTGATGTTTGTTTCACAAACCAAATGTTCACAGTTGTAGGCATGTTCTTTACATGAACTGATGCAAACTCTCAAAAAACAGTGAAATTCCAGGTTGTTGGATAGCAGAATATGAAAAATGAATACTTTTGAAAAAGTGAATACTTTTGCAAACCACTATATGTCTATAAGGAAAAGTATGTGTATTGGAGCTTAGTACTTTTCACTTATTTTTAAAAATCATTCAAAACAGTTAATATTTTTGCTTTTCCAGTACATGGTGAAAAATGTTAAATTATCTGTCAGATTTAGATTCATTTCAGATTACTCCACATCGAATATTTCTTGCTTGCTGTCACATCAAGTCCTGGGTATTTATGTGGAGACGAATGTGTGTTATACTCATCCTGAAATCAATGCAGCTATTGGGAATGCTAAATCAAATATTCCAACGCTGATAAATAGAAAGCTACAAAAGCATGTTAGTATTTCAAAAAAATTCTCCTCATAACTTATCTTTGTAATATTGAAATGCATATTGAGAAAGAAACATTATATTATATAACAGAACTCTGAGTTGTGTACTCTATTGTTATGCTCCAAAGCACTTAATGTTTATTTTGTTTTAAGACTGAGCAAAATTGGTCTCTGCCAATTTGCCAAATGTTGTAATGAATATTTAAGTAATTCTAGTTGTAAAACCTATTAATGTTTGCATTAAGGCTGGATAATATGTTTTCATTAATTAGCTTTTAGCATTTTTTGTTGGCTTGTAACAAAAGCCCTGAATTCCCTGCATTTTTTGTGGCATTTTATTTACTAGTGATGGGTGAACCCCTGGATCTCCATGTTTGGTGAGTTCGGCCAAACATTTAAAAAAAAGTTAGATTTGGGTACCAGAACAGTACCCAAACCTAGGCCCCATTCAGATGAATGGAGGGCCTAAACATCCATTGTTTGCCACACTGTCATCTCCAGGACAGCGTGGCAAACACTGCCTCTCTTCGGCGGTAAGATCATTTATGCCAATCAGGGAGCTGAGCTTCAGACTTTTAAGTTGATTTTGAAGCGAACCTGTCAGCAGGATTTTGCTAAGTGGCCTGCAGACAGTGTAAAGGCTGGGTCTCACATAGCGATACACCAGCGATCCAGACAACGATCAGGATCGCTGGTGTATCGCTATATTATCGCTGCTGAGCTGTCAAACAGGCAGCTCAGGGCAGCGATCAGCACAAGGACACTGCGGGTACACATCGCTTAGTTACCCGCAGTGTACCTTGGATACCGGCGCCCTGATGCAGGGAGCTGGTAACCAAGGTACACATCGGGTTTCCAGGCGCTGCGCGGTGCCTGGAAACCCGCTGTGTACCTTGGTTACCAGCTCCCTGCATCAGGGCGCTGGTATCCAAGGTACACAGCGGGTTTCTAGGCACAGCCCCGCGCCTGGAAACCCGCTGTGTACTTTGGTTACCAGCGGATCACTGGTCTCCCGCCTGTCACACGCAGCGATGCGTGCCTGTCAGCGGCAGACCAGCGATCAAAAAAATGTCCAGACATTTCAGCGACGATCAGCGATACCCGGCAGGGGGGCTGATCGTCGCTGAATGTCACACACAGCGATATCGCTGGTGAGCTCGCTGCCACGTCACAAAACTAGTGACTCAGCAGCGATCTCGCTAGCGATATCGCTATGTGAGACGGCCCTTAAGGTTGGCATTGTTATACTGATTAAAATGATACCTGGGGTGAAGAAATTCGTCTTGTGGTTCATGTGTAATTAGTGTTAGAAGTTTGCAGCTAATGATATCCTCTTGCTCCGGTGTGGGATTGTAGGTAGAGTCTTATCTTCCTGCTCTGTCCTGCTGTAAGCCAGAAAAACCTGGAAAAGACCTGCACACTGTCCCACCCCGAAGCACAAACATGTTCCTCATCATAGAGACAGACAGTTTGTGCTTCGGGCTGGGACTATGAGCTGCTCTCTTCTTGGACACATGAGAGCACATGTCAGCAATCCTCCAAGAGGCTCCAAGAAGAAACTAGTTGATTTCTAGCACTTCCAAAGACAGAGGTAAAAATAGCTAATCCCGTCGCCTTGCTGAAGAGGCTAAAGGTATTTAAACATCCAGCAAGGGTGTGTTAATCAGCAGCAGATGGTGTAGATTACCGCTAGGTCCTAGAGGGAGAAGGATATCACTCCACAGCAGAGATGCAAGATCAAGAATGTGCCTGCAGAGACAAGCGCTATGACCTTCTACAGCCAGATCCAGAATGACTGTCTGCCACACTTGACACACACGTGACAGAAACCCACCAGATGGAGACCAATCTTTGAGTCTCCACATTTAAAAAAATAATTGTCACACAGC
>JARQOD010000001.1:802335092-802395030 GCA_033576555.1 Oophaga sylvatica
ACTAAAGTGCCATCAATTTTCACAGAGTAGAAACAGTATAATAGGCCTCTAACAAACCTTCTACTACAGGCAACCCACCAGATGGAGAGCCAACTTGGAGTCTCCACATTTCAAAAAATTGTTTGTAACATCTGCAGTGGTAGCAACAGCAAACACAGAAGACAACACAAAGATGGCACAGACTGCAATAAAGCAAGATCAATACAGGACATTAACCCCTTACTGCCATCGGACGTACTATCCCGTCCATGGTACCTGGGCCCGTATGACCGGGGACGGGATAGTACGTCATAGGCGATCAGCTGCGCTCCTGAGGGGAGCGCAGCTAATCGCCGCCGGGTGTCAGCTGATTATCACAGCTGACACCCATGACTGTGTGTCAGGAGCGGTCACGGACCGCTCCCGGCACATTAACCCCTTGCACACCGCGATCAAACATGATCGCGGTGTACTGGGGGCACAGGGGAGGATCGCGCAGGGTGGGGGCTCCCTGCGCGCCCCCCTGAGACCCTCAGAGCAGCGCGATGTGATCGCACTGTTCTGAGGGCTTCCTCCCTCCCAGGACCCGGGTCCAAGATGGCGCCGGGGTCCTGGAGGGAGGCGGCTACCTCAGTGCCTGCGAGAGCAGGCACTGAGAAGCCTGCATCTATGCCTGTGCGATCGCTGGTGTGACAGAGTGCTGTGCACACTGTCACACCAGCGATCTGATAAAATACTGTGATGTCCCACCCTGGGACAAAGTAAAAAAGTTAAAAAAGTAAAAATAAACATGTGTAAAAAAAAAATCCAAAATAGATAAAAAAAAAAAAAAATATTCCCCAATAAATTCACTTCTTCCTGTAAATAAAAAAAAAAAACAATAAAAGTACACATATTTGGTATCGCCGCGTCCGTAACGACCCCCCCTATAAAATTGTCCCACTAGTTAACCCCTTTAGTGAACCCCTTAAAAAAAAAAAAAAAAACGAAGCAAAAAATCTATGCTTTATCATCATACCGCCGAACAAAAAGTGGAATAACACGCGATCAAAAATACCGATATAAAAAAACATGGTACTGCTGAAAACGTCATCTTGTCCCGCAAAAAACGAGCCGTCATAAAGCATCATCAGCGAAAAAAATAAAAAAGTTATAGCTCGCAGAATAAAGCGATGCAAAAATAATTATTTTTTATATAAAATTGTTTTTATTCTATAAAAGTGCCAAAACATGAAAAAATGATATAAATGAGGTATCGCCATAATCGTACTGACCCGAAGAATAAAACTGCTTTATCAATTTTACCACACGCGGAACGGTATAAACGCCTCCCCAAAAGAAATTCATGAATTGCTGATTTTTGTTCATTCTAACCTCCCAAAAATCGAAATAAAAAGCGATCAAAAAATGTCACGTGCTCAAAAATGGTACCAATAAAAACGTCAACTCGTCCCGCAAAAAATAAGACCTCACATGACTCTGTGGGCCAAAATATGCAAAAATTATAGCTCTCAAAATGTGATGATGCAAAAACTATTTTTGCAATAAAAAGCGTCTTTTAGCGTGACAGCTGCCAATCATAAAAACCCGCTATAAATAGTAAATCAAACCCCCCTTTATCACCCCCTTAGTAAGGGAAAAATAATAAAATTAAAAAAAAGTATTTATTTCCATTTTCCCATTAGGGTTAGGGTTAGGGTTGCGGCTAAAGTTAGGGTTAGAGTTGGCGCTAAAGTTAGGATTAGGGTTAGGGTTGGGATTAGGGGTGTGTTAGGGTTAGGTTTGTGGTTAGGGTTGGGACTAGGGTTAGGGGTGTGTTGGGGTTAGGGTTGGAGTTAGAATTGGGGGGTTTCCGCTGTTTAGGCACATCAGGGGCTCTCCAAATGTGACATGGCGTCTGATCTCAATTCCAGCCAATTCTGCGTTGAAAAAGTCAAACGGTGCTCCTTCACTTCTGAGCTCTGCCATGCGTCCAAACAGTAGTTTATCCCACAATATGGGGTATCAGCGTATCTGGACCCACAAGAGTTATTGTGCATTTGTCCTATTTCTTCTGCTACCCTTTTTATTTTTACGGCTGTACGTTATAAACTTCTGTGAAGCACTTCGGGGTTCAAAGTGCTCACCACACATCTAGATAAGTTCCTTGTGGGGTCTATTTTCCAAAATGGGGTCACTTGTTGGGGATTTCCACTGTATAGGTGCATCAGGGGCTCTCCAAATGTGACATGACGCCCCCAGACCATTCCATCAAAGTCTGCAATCCAAAACGTCATTACTTCCCTTCCGAGCCCTGACGTGCGCCCATACAGTAGTTTTCTCCCACATATTGGGTATCAGCGTACTCAGGACAAATTGGACAACAACTTTTGGGTTCCAATTTCTTCTGTTACCCTTGTGAAAATAAAATATTGGGGACGAAAAAATCATTTTTGTAAAAAAAAAAAAGATTTTTTATTTTATGGCTGTACGTTATAAACTTTAGTGAAACACCTGGGGGTTAAAAGTTCTCACCACACATCTAGATAAGTTCCTTGAGGGGTCTAGTTTCCAAAATGGCATCATTTATGGGGGTTTCCACTGTTTAGGCAGATCAGGAGCTCTCCAAACACGACATGGCGTCCAGCCAATTCTGCGTTGAAAAAGTCAGACGGCGCTCCTTCCCTTCCAAACTCTGCCATGCACCCAAACAGTGGTTTACCCCCACATATGGGGTATCAGCGCACTCAGGACAAATTGCACAATAACTTTTGGAGTCTTGTTACCCTTGGAAAAATAAAAATTGGGGTGAAAAGATCATTTTTGTGGAAAAAATATGATTTTTAAATTTTACGGCTCTACGTTATAAACTTGTGTGAAGCACTTGGGGGTTCAAATTGCTCAACAAAGATCTAGAAATGTTCCTTAGGGGGTCTAGTTTCCAAAATGGGGTCATTTGTGGGGGGTTTCCACTGTTTAGGCTCTCCAAATGCAACATGGCATCCAATCTCAATTCCAGCCAATTTTGGTTGGAAAAAGTCAAATGGTGCTCCTTCCATTCCGAGCTCTGCCGTGCGCCCAAACAGTGGTTCCCACCCACATATGGGGTATCAGCGTACTCAGGACAAATTGGACAACAACTTATGTGGTCCAATTTCTCCTGTTACCCTTGAGAAAATAAAAAATTTGTGACTAAAATATAATTTTTGTGGGAAAAAAATAGGATTTTTTATTTTCATGCCCGGGCATTATAAACTTGTGTGAAGCACTTGGGGGTTCAAAGTGCTCACCAAAGATCTAGATAAGTTCCTTAGGGGTATAGTTTCCAAAATGGGGTCACTTGTGGGGGGTTTCCACTGTTTAGGCTCATCTGGGGCACTGCAAACGGAACATGACCCCCATCAACGTCTGCATTCCAAAACGTTACTACTTCCTTTCCAAGCCCTGCCGTGCACCCAAACAGTTCCCCCCCCCACATATGGGGTATCAGCGTGCTCAGGACAAATTGGACAACAACTTTTGGGGTCCAATTTCCTTGGGAAAATTCAAAAATTTGGGACTAAAAAATCATTTTTGTGGAAAATTGTTTTTTTTTTTTTTCACACCCAGGCATTATAAGCTTTTGTGAAACACTTGGGAGTTCAAAGTGCTCACAACAGATCTAGATAAGTACCTTAGGGGGTCTAGTTTCCAAAATGGTGTCACTTGTGGGGGTTTCCACTGTTTAGGCGCATCAGGGGCTCTCCAAACACGACATGGCGTCCAATCTCAATTCCAGCCAATTTTAGTTTGAAAAAGTCAAACGGCGCTCCTTCCCTTACGAGCTCTGCCTTGTGCCCAAACAGTGGTTTTCCCCCACATATTGGGTATTGGCGTACTCAGGAGAAATTGCATAACAACCTTATCTGCCCATTTTCTCCTTTTACCCTTGTGAAAATAAAAAAAAAGTTTGTAAAAGATCATTTTTGTGGCTAAAAAGTTAAATATTCATTTTTTCCTTCCACGTTGCTTTAGTTCCTGTGAAGCACCTGAAGGGTTAATAATCTTCTTGAATGTGGTTTTGAGTACCTTGAGGGGTGCAGTTTTTAGAATGGTGTCACTTTTGGGTATTTTCTGCCATATAGACCCCTCAAAGTGACTTCAAATGAGAGGTGGTCCCTAAAAAAAATGGCTTTGTAAATTTTGTTGTAAAAATGAGAAATCGCTGGTCAACTTTTAACCCTTATAACTTCCTAACAAAAAAAATTTTGGTTCCAAAATTGTGCTGATGTAAAGTAGACATGTGGGAAATGTTATTTATTAACTATTTTGTGCGACATATTTCTCTGTTTTAAGGGAATAAAAATTCAAAGTTTGAAAAATTGCAAAATTTTAAAAATTTTCGCCATATTTGCGTTTTTTTCAAAAATAAACGCAAGTTATATCGAAGAAATTTTACTTCTAACGTGAAGTACAATATGTCGCGAGAAAACAATCTCAGAATCGCGAAGATCCGTTGAAGCGTTCCAGAGTTATAACCTCATAAAGAGACAGTGGTCAGAATTGTAAAAATTGGCCCGGTCATTAACGTGCAAACCACCCTTGGGGGTGAAGGGGTTAAAAATGACACCATTGCCTAGTCTGCCCAATCTGCGACTGGGGTGCCAAAGTATTCGGAGATACATGACTTTTTCATTATGATGAAAGTTAGGTGGTACACTTTTTTTTTTTCCAACATGTTTTATTGATTTAAAGAGTATTACAATAAAAGATAATTATACAAGTCTTGAAGTAACAAACTTATTTGACAGATGTGAAACTCAAAATATTGATTTGAAGAGCATTGCCAAAAAGTAAGTCATACAGGTTTGAAGGTATCAAGCTTATTTGATGCTTATTTGACAGGCATAATACTCATAAATGTCCCCCCACCACCCTCAACCCTCCCATCCCCCCAACATATAAACCCCTAAAGCGACCCTGCATTTGATTAACAATCAACAAGTTCAAGGAATAGGATTATGTCCGCTAATTTTCTGAAGAAGATACCACTGGGTGTTTTCAAAATGTGTCCTTAGTTTGTCCCTGGTGTCCTGAGACAGAGATGGGATGAACAATGACCATGTACTTAAAAAATTCCCAGTCAATTTCTCTTTATTTGTCAGGGTGTCTAGCCTGTCCATTCAAAAAATATATATTATTTTGGAGTATATGAGAGATTTGGGTGGTGGCAATGGATTTAGCCAGTGCTGCAAGATATTTTCCTGGTAGCTGAGGCCCATATTATCAACATGGCCTTAACATGTTTGGGGAATTTGTGTTGAGAGCTGTCTAGAATATTAAATATTGCCCATTGCGGCGTCAAAGGAAACAATATCCCACCAAGATTCTGTAGTTCGGCATGGATAGACAGCCATATTTTTTGCACTTTGGGGCATCCCCACATGTGATGAAATATGTCTGTTTTTCCTGTCCCGCATTTGGAACATGTGAATGTGCCCCCTGGAGACATCCTAGACTTAATGTGTGGGGTAATATAAGCTCTATGAAGGAGTAATAAAGACATGTCTGCATAACTGCTGTAGGGATCACTTTCCGTTGCATCAAAGTGGCATCTAAGATTTCCCCGACTGTGATGTTTTGTATATCATTAACCCATCGTGCTGGACCTGTCTTTTTGCCCTCCCATGACCATTGCTTACGCAACAGTGTGTAAATACTGCTTGTCGAGGCTATCTGCACCCTGGCGGTCCTAAGGAAGCCATACAAAGCGTTCCTCCCTCTTTCTCCACCCCCAGTAGCTATGCCTTTCAAAGTTAAGCTCCTTGCTTGAAGAAAAAGGAAGGGCTTGTTTACAAATGTTGGGAAACGTTGTGCTGCTATGTCAAAGCAAGCATGGAGAATCTATCATCTAATAGGTCAGCTGCCAAGATGCGAACCGTGCCCAGCTAGCTCAATGTAAGATAAGGGTGGTTTACCTCCCATAAAGCCCGGGTTACCCAGAAAGGGCACAAAAGGAGAGACATCGCTTCTCAAATGACATAGTCTCCTGCATTTCCTCCACGTCTGTATAGTTTGCCATAAGGTGGGGTGGTGTCTGCAATAAGGTCATCGTTGGCCATATGTAGTAATGTTGGTAAGGAGACATGGGGACATAATTGTTGGTCTAAAAGTAAGTTTGCGAAATGTGAGCTACCTCTTAACCAATCAATGGTGTATCTGAGATTTGCTGCTAAATTGTACTTTGCAATGTCTGGGAAATTGATGCCACCCTCCTCCTTTGGGGCTTGTAGTTTGATTAGACCTATACGTGTACGCTTTTTGTCTCCCCAAATAAAATTCCTAAAAGCAGTGTTTAGAGTTTTAACATCAGCACGTGTCAACAAAATAGGTAGTGTTTGGAAAATGTACAATAATTTTGGAAATATTATCATCTTAATTAAATGACATCTTCGGAAAAAGACAAAGTAAAGTGTTTCCAGGAATTTAGAAGGTTAAATATGGACGTAATTAGGGGTCTAATATTAATGTGGTATAAGGACGCCAAATCTGTCGGGAGGTGGACACCCAAATATTTGATAGATGATGTGCTCCATTGGAAAGGAAGTGTGAGTTATTTAATTTCCCTTGCTCAAACAGAGTCAGGGCCTCTAATTTACTATAATTTATTTTAAAGCCTGAGCATTTGCCAAAATGATTTAGGGCCTCTATGATAACTGGTATTGCCGCATTGGGATTGGAGATGAATATGAGTATATCGTCGGCAAATGCCGCAATTTTGAGTGAGGTGGAGCCTACCTCTATGCCCCTGTATATTGAAGAATTTTGGAGAGTTCTAAGTAAAGGATCTAAAGCAAGGTTAAAAAGTAAGGGCGACAAGGGGCAGCCCTGACGCGTTCCTCTCTGGATTTCAAATGTGGAAGAGAGTATACCATTTATGGCCAGCCTGGACACCGGGCTTTTATATAACAACTTTATCGCCTCACAGAACCATGGACCAAAGTTTCTAAACTCCAGGATGTCGAGGAGATAATCCCATGCAACCCTGTCAAACGCTTTGTCAGCATCTAGGCAGACCACAATAGACTCTAAACAGCCATGAGATTTTCCGTAAGAGATAGCTCCCAAAGCCGTCCGTATGTTGTATGTTATGGATTTACCGTGGACAAACCCAATTTGTTGAGGCAATATCAGGTTGGGGATTATTTTTTGCACTCTATTTGCTAGTATTTTAGTGAAAATTTTAAAGTCGGAGTTTAAAAGCGAGATTGGTCTATATCCTTCCACTAGTGAAGGATCTTTGCCCAGTTTGGGGAGCACTATTATGTCTGCTTCATTGAAACGGTCCGGGAGCTGCCCCGATCGAACCAACTGATTAAAGACTTCACAAAGATGTGTCCCTATACTGCCTCCCAATATTTTGTAAAATTCATTACTATACCCATCAGGTCCAGGAGATTTAGAGAGCTTCAAGGAGCTGATAGTTTGGATGACTTCTTAAGGGGATATAGGAGCATTAAGGATTTCCCTGTGTTCCTCTGTTAGTAAAGGTGCCACCTCCGTTTGCATAAAGTTTAGAATATCGTCCCCCTCTCTCTTCTCCGCTTTTTACAGGGAACCAAAAAATGATCTAAATTCCTCTACAATCTCCTCATTCTCTGTCAACACTCTGCCCTCTTTGGTCCGAATTTTGTGAATCCTTGTGGCCTTTCTGTATGGTCTAGTAAGAGATGCAAGTAATTTGCCAGGGTTATTGCCCCATTTAAAAAATTTGTGCTTTTGAAGATCAATACTGAAGTGGCCCATTCATGAGCTAGTGCATCCGCCGATTCCTTTGCCTCGATATATTGTTTTTTTGTGAGGGGTGAATTATTAAGTTTAAAGTTTCTATATGCTAAGGTTAAAGCCCTCTGCGCTGCCAGGGTCCGCTCCTTCAACTGTTTTTTTTTATTGACATATATACGCAATTATTTGCCCTCTCAACACTGCTTTAGAGGTATCTCAGAAAAGAATTGGTGTTTCACAATGTATTTAGTTATCAGATTTGTACGCTTCCCATGAGAATTGTATGAATTTTTTGAAATCATCTGAGTGATATAGGTATGACGGGAACCTCCATTTCCTATGAAAATAGATTGGGTTAGTTAGTTTTAGGCTGAACTGTTATGATTTGGTAGCTGAGGAGAGCAGGCAAAAACGGCAATACACCAGAAAGGTTGGAATCTACTGGATTGCAGTACCCTGACTAACCACCACAACTAAAGGCAGCCGTGGAGCGTTCCTAAGTTGGTCCTAGACGCTTCGTCACAGCCTTAGAGGTTAACTACACCTAAAGATAGAAAGAGGAAAGCTATCTGCCCCAGAGCAGATCCCCAAAGAACATAGGAAGCCCCCAAACATGTAATGGCGGTTAGAGGAAATACAGACACAGACAGAAAATAGTATGAGCAAACGTTGGAGCCCAATCTTCCTAGACAGAAAAGGACAGGAAGGACACTTACTGCAATCCAAAAAACCCTAAAAAATACCAACTCTACTAAATGCAAAAATACCTGAGATCACACGACCTCTACCACCTAAATTAGTTCTCTGGTGTAACAAAACTAAGCCGCAGCCACTGAAAAAACTGGAAAAGGCAAATGAACAAATAACAGTGGCTCCAGAAGAACTGAGAGAGCCCAAGCCCCCAGGGGGGGGGGAAACCTGGCTAACCTCACAGAAATGCAGAGAAATATGCAAATGGTAAGCACAAAAACAAAAACAGAAAATATCTTATCTGAGAGCAGGAGAAGAGGCAAGACCCAGCAAGCGTCAAAGGGAACCAGGAACAACAGTTGAGACAAGAACAATTGATCACCGGCAACCATGATGGGAGGGAACCTCCCTTATATAAGACCAGTCTGTAACTACTGATTTTCAATCCTCATTGAATAGTTCAGTACTGTTTGTAACCACCAGAGGGAGCTTCTGCTCAGAATTCATTTCTAACACATTCACAACAGTACCCTCCCCTTGAGGAGGGGTCACCGAACCCTCATTTGGGCAACCAGGTCGGTCAGGATGAGCTCTGTGATACGCACGGATCAGTCTCCTAGCATGGATGTCCGAAGCAAACACCCAAGAATTGTCCTCCTGACCATAACCTCTCCACTTAACCAAATACTGGAGTTTCCGTCTAGAAAAACGAGAATCCAATATTTTCTCAACCACATACTCCAGATTGCCCTCAATCAAAACAGGGTCAGGAGGCGCAGCCATATGAACCACTGGCTCGTCAAACCTCTTCAATAAGGACTTGTGGAACACGTTATGGATCTTAAATGTCCCTGGAAGAAGTAAACGAAAGGAAACAGGATTAAGAATCTACATGATCTTATAAGGTCCAATGAACCTACGCTTAAACTTAGGAGATGCAACTCTCATAGGGATATTTCTTGAGGACAACCAGACCAAGTCCCCCACTTCAAACCGAGGACCATCAGTCCCTGAGAGAGGGACAACCTCTCCACTACCTGGTCCCAAATCTGCTGCATACGCTCCACAACAGAGTCAACACCTGGACAGACAGAAGCCTCCGTCTGTCCCGAAGAAAATCGAGGGTGAAACCCAAAATTGCAGAAAAATGGAGACATCAATGTGGCAGAGCTAGCCCTATTATTAAGAGCAAACTCAGCCAAAGGCAAAAAAGATACCCAGTCATCTTGATCAGCAGACACAAAGCATCTCAGATAAGTCTCCAATGTCTGGTTTGTTCTCTCAGTTTGTCCATTGGTCTGAGGATGAAAAGCCAAGGAGAAAGACAATTAAACGCCAAGTTTAGAACAAAAAGTCCTCCAAAATCTGGAAACAAACTGGACTCCTCTGTCAGACACAATGTTCTCAGGAATGCCGTGTAACCGAACCACGTGCTGAAGGAACAAAGGCACCAATTCGGAGGAGGAAGGCAACTTAGGTAATGGCACAAGATGTATCATTTTGGAAAACCTATCACAAATTACCCAGATAACGGTCATTCTCTGAGAAACAGGGAGGTCGGAAATGAAATCCATAGAGATATGGGTCCATGGTCTCTTGGGCACAGGCAATGGCATCAACAAACCATTAGAGCGAGAGCAAGGCTTGGAGCGAGAGCAAGTCCCGCAGGACTGCACAAATTCCCTGATGTCACCAGACAAAGTAGGTCACCAAAAGGACCGACTAACCAAGTCTCTGGTACCAAAAATTCCGGGATGACTGGCCAACGCGGAACAATGAATCTCAGACATCACACTCTTTTTCCACCGGTCTGGGACAAACAATTTCCCAATAGGGCAGCGCTCGGGTTTATCCTCCTGACACCCTTCCAGAGCCAGTCTCAAATTGGGCGAGATGGCGGAAAGAACTACACCCTCTTTCAAAATAACAGCAGGATCAGATAACTCAGGAGAGTCCGCAAGGAAACTCCTCGAGAGGGCATCCGCCTTAACATTCTTAGTGCCAGGAAGAAAGGAAACCACAAAATTAAAACGTGTGAAAAACAAGGTCCACCTGGCCTGTCTAGGATTAAGTCGCTTGGCTGATTCCAGATAAACCAGATTCTTATGGTCCATGAGGACCACCACCTGATGGTGGGCTCCCTCCAGCCAATGTCTCCACTCTTCAAAACCCACTTCATGGCCAATAACTCCCGATTACCCACGTCATAATTACGTTCAGTTGGAGAAAATTTTCGAGAGAAAAAGGCACAAGGGTTACTTTTAGAGGTCTCTGGATCTCTTTGGGACAAAACGGCACCTGCCCCAATTTCAGAGGCATCAACCTCCACCTGAAATGGCAGAGAAACATCAGGCTGCCGTAGAACAGGAGCAGAAGTGAATCTCTGCTTAAGTTCCTGAAACGCAGAGACTGCCTCAGGAGGCCAATTCACCACATCAGAACCCTTTTTGGTCAAATCAGTCAATGGTTTAACAATAACAGAGAAATTACCAATAAATTTACGATAAAAATTGGCAAAACCCAAGAATCTCTCAAGAGCCTTTAATGAAGTAGGTTGGACCCAATCACAGATGGCCTGAACCTTGACCGGGTCCATTCCAATAACAGATGGGGACAAAATGAATCCAGAAATGAGATCCTCTGTACGCCAAAAAGACACTTTGATCCCTTCACATACAGAGCATTCTCTCTCAAAATCTGGAACACAGTCCGAACATGTTTCACATGAGAGTCACAGTCATTGGAAAAAATCAAGATATCATCCAAATAAACAATCAGAAATAATATCCACAAAATCCCTGAAAATGTCATTCATGAAGGACTGGAAGACAGAAGGAGCATTAGTGAGCCCAAATGGCATCAATAGGTACTCAAAATGCCCCTCTGGGGTATTAAACGCCGTCTTCCATTCATCCCCGTGCTTAATGTGAATAAGGTTATACGCCCCCCTGAGGTCAAGCTTGGTAAACCAAGTAGCACTTTTCACCCTGGAAAACAGGTCAGAAATCAAGGGTAACGGATATTGATATTTCACAGTGATATTGTTCAAGAGACGATAATCAATACACGGCCTTAATGAACCATCCTTTTTGGCCACAAAGAAAAAACCGGCACCCAAGGGTGAAGAGGATGGTCTGATATGACCCTTCTCCAATGACTCCTTGATATAAGACAGCATAGCGTCATGTTCAGGTACAGACAAGTTAAAAAGGCGACCTTTAGGGAATTTACTATCAGGCACTAATTCAATAGCGCAGTCATAGCTCCTATGGGGGGACAAAGGATGCAGATTTACTTTCGCTAAACACATCAGAAAAATCAATCAAAAAGTCAGGAACATCCTGAGCCTGGGGAGAGGCAGAAAAAACAGGAGTGTTGGCATTAACACATTGGCAGCCCCAACTGGTTACAGACACAGATTTCCAATCCAAAACAGGATTATGAGACTGTAACCAAGGGAAACCTAGTACAATAATGTCATGCAGATTATACAGCACCAAAAATTTGCAACTCTCCTGATGATCAGGTTCAACCCTCATTATCACCTGAGTAGAGAACTGGGGTTTATTCTCAGCCAAAGGGGTAGAATCAATCCCCAGTAGGGGAATAGACTTCCGTAGGGGTATCAAGGGAAACCCACAACGTTTAGCAAAATCAAAATCCATCAGGTTAATAGCTGCTCCCGAATCAACAAAAGCCTGAGCAGAAAATGTGGACAGGGAGCAAATCAGGGTAACAGTCAACAGAAATTTAGTCTGAACACTTCCCAAGACAACTGAGCGTGCAAAACGTCTTCCCCGCTTAGGGCAGACTGAAATAGCATGAGAGGCGTCACCCACAGTAGAAACATAACCCATTGCGTTTTCGAAACTCATGACGCTGTGCCCCAGAAGCCACTCTATCACACTGCATGGGTTCGGAAGCTGGTTCACAAGGCAACACTATTTCACGCATACTTCTACGCTCACACAAACGTCTGTCAATTTGAATCGCTAATGACATAGAATCATTGAGACCAGAGGGAGCAGGGAATCCCACCATAACATATTTTACATTCTCTGACAGACCCTTCCGAAAAAGGGCTGCCAAAGCATCATCTTTCCATTTGGTCAGGACTGCCCACTTTCGGAATCTCTGACAGTACAACTCAGCGTCCTCAAGCCCCTGATTTAATGCCAACAAGGTTTTTTCAGCTTGATCAGTGACATTAGGTTCATCGTACAATAACTCCAGAGCCAGAAAAAATGCATCAACATTACTCAAAACAGGGTCCCCAGGTGTCAGGGAAAAAGCCCAATCCTGAGGATCGCCGCGCAGGAGAGAGATGACAATTTGAACCTGCTGTGCTGCGTTCCCTGAGGACTTAGGTTTTAAGGCAAAAAACAACTTACAGTTATTTTTGAAATTCAGAAATTTAGCTCGATCCCCCAAAAATAAATCTGGCATGCGGATCCTAGGTTCCACAACCGGTAACCCTGCAAGATAGGTAGCAATACTCCGAACTTCAGTGGCAAGCTGATCCACACGGCCAGACAACTGTGCAAACTCCATTGAGAGAAAAAAAAAATCCTCCTCAGCACCCAGAGAAAAAGAGGGAAAAAATGCAACAAACAGAGAGAAAAAAAAATAAAATTTCTGACAACTTCCTTTTTTCTTTTTCCTTTTACTATTTTTCCCTTCTGTTGCGTACCATATAATTTTCAGTTTGGCCGGTGATACTGTTATGATTTGGTAGCTGAAGAGAGCAGGCAAAAACGGCAATACACCAGAGAGGTTGGAATCTACTGGATTGCAGTACCCTGACTAACCACCACAACTAAAGGCAGCCGTGGAGCGTTCCTAAGTTGGTCCTAGACGCCTCGTCACAGCCTGAGAGGTTAACTACACCTAAAGATAGAAAGAGGAAAGCTATCTGTCCCAGAGCAGATCCCCAAAGAACATAGGAAGCCCCCAAACATGTAATGGCGGTTAGACAAGAGGAAATACAGACACAGACAGAAAATAGTATGAGCAAACGTTGGGGCCCAATCTTCCTAGACAGAAAAGGATAGGAAGGACACTTACTGCAATCCAAAAAACCCTAAAAAATACCAACTCTACTAACTGCAAAAACACCTGAGATCACACGACCTCTACCACCTATATTAGTTCTCTGGTGTAACAAAACTAAGCTGCAGCCACTGAAAAAACTGGAAAAGGCAAATGAACAAAAACAGTGGCTCCAGAAGAACTGAGAGGAGCCCAAGCCCCCAGGGGGGGGAAACCTGGCTAACCTCACAGAAATGCAGAGAAATATGCAAATGGTAAGCACAAAAACAAAAAACAGAAAATATCTTATCTGAGAGCAGGAGAAGAGTCAAGACCAAGCAAGCGTCCAAGTGAACCAGGAACAACAGTTGAGACAAGAACAATTGATCACCGGCAACCATGATGGGAGGGAACCTCCCTTATATTAGACCAGTCTGTAACTTCTGATTGCCAATCCTCATTGAATGGTTCAGTACTGTTTGTAACCACCAGAGGGAGCTTCTGCTCAGAATTAATTTCTAACACATTCACAACACTGAACGTTATCGGTGCATGATCTGAGATGTGCACGTCCAGAATTTTGATATGTGTGATTCTTGGCATGAGTGAGGGACCCAACAACCAGTAGTCAATTCTAGCATGGGAATTATGAACATGTGAATAGTGAGAGTAATCTCTCTCAACAGGGTATTGCACTCTCCAAACATACAACAATCCCAAGTGATCTAAAAAAGATTGTATTAGTCTCCCCTGCGTAGGTATATGAGGAGATTGAGAATTAGATCTATCCATCTAGATGTCATGCACCTCATTAAAATTGCCACCCACAATCATATGGGAGGTGTCCCATCCTGCGGTTTGTTTTAGCACATTAGCCCGAAAGAATGGATCCGACGAATTTCGCGCATAAATATTAATTACACTTTAGGTTGTCCCCTCTATAACCAGCTTAACGCAGACAAACCTCCCTGAAGGATCTTCTAACACATCCACTATCTCATGGTCAATATTCCTGTTTATCATAATAGCGACACCCCTTTGTTTTTTAGTAAAAGAAGCTTCTGCACATAACATAAATTTTTTGCTAGAAAACACCGGATGGCTGCCCTTCACCCAGTGTGTCTCCTGCAAAAGTACAATATGAAAATTTTCTCGATGCAGATAATTTAAAATTTTTTTCCTCTTGACTGGGGAATTTAGGCCATTGACATTCCAGGAACACCAAAGGAGAGATGTCATAGCGGACATTTTTTGCCTGTTGATATCTACCATTAACCCACTCCAGTGCGGGAAATATGATAAGATATAACCGTTACATAATAATAGGATCCCTGCCCATCCCAGCGAGTAGGCATTAGAATCCCTGGATTGTTAATTACCTGAAGTCGAATGCAGAGACCCTCTCCCAAAAAAACCTCCCCCTCCCACAAAATTTGTAACTATGTGCCATATTCAACGTTTCCCTTAAACCCACATCCCAACGTTAGACGCAGAGGTAAAAATACAGCAAAAAACAACAACATAACAAACAGATGTCAGTTGACATCACCTTATATGATTCATGGTATTGTCACTGAGTAAGCCACTCTGAATCTTGCTCATGGTGGCTGGGAAGTATCCCGGACAACCTCCAGAGCCTTCATCGGGTCGTCGAAAGCCCAGTTTTTCCCAGATAGATTGAAGCGCAGTATCGCAGGATATTGTAGGCCGAACCTAATGTTTTTGTCAGCCAGCAACTTACACACCGGGTTAAAGGCCCTGCGTCTGGTCATCACCATGGCCGAATAGTCCTGAAACATCAGAACTTTGTGCCCTTCATAGGATAGGTGCGCTTTCTTCCTGTAAGCAGTGAGTAGACAAATTTTGTCTTGAAAGTCAAGGACCTTGAATATCACCGGTCTGGGTCTGTCATTGTCTTTTCCCCTCTGTGGGCCTATTCTGTGTGCTCTCTCAACCGCCATTGAACCGTATGTTAGTTGAATGTCCAGGGCTCCCGGCAGCCACTCAGATGTTAGTTTTAGCAATTCAGAGGGATGTATGGACTGAGGTAGTCCTATCAGTTTCAAGTTATTGCGTCTAGATCGGTTTTCTAAGTCGTCCACTTTGGATTGAAGCTCTGTGACGACTTTCTCTTTTCCCTCTAGACGTTCTGCCATTTCCCTGGTAACATCCTCCAGATCAGAGATACGTTGTTCAGCCTCATCCAGGCGAGTGCCCTGACTATTAACTTGTGATATTATAGAGTCTATTGAGGTTTGAAGAGTGGCAAATCTAGAGTCTATTTCGGGCATAAGGCATTCCATGATGGCATCCGCTACTGAATGAGAAGTCTCGCTACTGGTATCAGAGGTAGATTTAGGCGAGGACGAGCCTTGTTGGTTTCGAGAATAGGCACGGCCTCCTTTAGTTTGTTTGCCCACAAATTTATCCATACTCAGTGACATTGGTGAGAAGATAGAAGGCGGTGATGTCTCAGTTAAGAAACGTTACATTAGAATCTGCTATGTAGCATGTAACTCCTATATGGAGCGTATAGAATATTAGTCTCTTGCTGTTTACCTTTATTTATAGAGGTTAAGTAACCTTGAAAGTCAGAGAGGACAAATATAATCCTCTAAGTTGTAAACAGATTAATGTGTCACTGAGTGAGGACTTCACCAGGTTACACTGCTGCCAAAGGGTTAATAAAGTCAATATCAACTGTCCTCTAGGTCCTGTATTGTGTGTAGTCTCTGAGGTAATCCCCTTGTGATTTCTTAGGCTGATTTATTTGAGCTCTGTAGCAGGGCCTCAGGGGTTAATCCTCTATCAGACAGACCTTGAGTACTTTATTGCTTGTCACCTCTGACAGGATGGTCAGCAACTTAAAACAAGCCTGTAGTGCAGGGATATTGCTGAGGGCTGTGGCAGGGAGATGTCTGTTGTAGTTAACCCTCCCCCTATTGCCACTGCACTCACCTCCTCCGGCCCTAGATGCGATAACAGCCAGATCTTCAGGGCTTCACTGTTTGTTTGTTTTTTCACTCCCGGCGGGTGGTCGCTTGTTATCTCGGGACCTTTTATCTGTGCAAGTCCCTCTAACTTCACAGCTCGCCTGCGGCCTGTACCACCCTGCATGGCGTCTCCTGCGCCTGGAGCCTCCTGAGGAGCCTGATTAGGCAGACCCGACAGATGAGCCCCCTGTCCAGGTATTCCCCTCCGCTGATTAAAGCTGTTTCTCTGCTCACTAACGGAGGGATGGCCACAGATGAGAGTAGGCCAGCGGGGAGCTCTGCTAAAAGTGGCTATTCCTTGGCTCCGCCTCCCGGAAGTTCAGGTGGTACACTTTGAAGGGACAGCCGGATGCGCTTATCCATTAGGTCAACACCAGCGGCGCTGAAGACACGTTCTGAGAGAATGCTGGCTGCCGTGCATGACAAAACCTCCAAAGCGTGACAAGCGAGCTCAGGCCACTCTTCCATTTTTGAAGACAAAAATGTAACAGGGTCCAAACCCCCCTGGATAGCATTGATATTGAGCTCCAGATACTCCTGCACCATACTCTTCAGTCGTTCACAAGGTGTCAGACTTATACTGTACTCTGTTCTGCTAGTGCATGGCATGGTCTAAAAAATGTGTTAAACGACTCACAGAAATTGCTTATGCCACTTACACTGCTGCTGATGCCAATATTTTGGCGATGATGCCTTGACGTTCCTGGGGTTGGACGTCTACAACTGGGATGCACACTGTGTGCATCACTCCTGTCTAGGGGAAAACCACTCTTAAGATTGTATACAAGCGTATTTCGATACTTCAGCATGCACGCATCCCTTTCCGGGGGGAACATCTGGCTAAATTTAATCTTGCACCATGGATCTAACAGAGTGGCAACCCAGTAGTCAGCACTATTTCCAATCCTATAAATACGGGCATAGTGTTGAAGATAGTGCAGCAGGAATGTGCTCATGTGTCAGGCACTTCCATGAGGTCCAAGTCCATGCTGTCTTTTTGGCAGGTAACAATCAAGGTTGCTTCCTGTGTCCCCTCCCACTAACTACAGACAACAGAGAGCCTGTCAATATCATTTTCATCTCCCGACTGTCGCGCGTCCATCACCTCATCCTCCTCAATTTGTTTCCCGGCTCCTGCACCTTCACTAACATTTTGTCCACTACCATGAGCCCCCCTTGATTGCTGTAAGCCACCCTCCCATGGCACATGCCTGTGCGACGACAGCCCCGAAATTTGCGATATTATTATCCCTTCATTATCCTCCTCTGCATACAACTCTTCCTCTGGGACCATCACCACCTCACACAGACTATTCAAAGTGTGCTCCACCTTGTAGATGATCGAAATAGTGATGCTGATGATGGCATCATCAGTGATAACCATCTTAGTAACCATTTCAAAACTGTGCAGAAGGGTGCAGAGGTCCTTCACCTATGCCCTCTCTGCAAGCGTGATTTGCACCACTTCTGGACTGCGTTAGCCCAGGCTATGCAAAAGGATATAATGCACCAAGGTTCGTCACTGCTGCCGCAGCCACTGCAACATGTGCAAAGTGCAATTTCACTGTGTCGGAACATCGCTAATCGAACGCTTAACCGGTAAACCAAAAGACCTCTATAGCAATGCAAGTCGATGTACTGCGGGCTGCAATTAGCAGTGCATCCAGGCCAGGATAGTGGCTGGGATAGTGGTGGAGAAATTTTCTGCACCACTAGATTAATAACATAATCCTTGCAAGGCACATGTGTGAAGTTGCCACGGCATAGTGCCAAAACCAGGTTTGCACCACTATTGCATATGATATTCCCTGGCTCCAGGTTTAGTGGAGACATCCGTTGCTCTAACTTGGCCTGGATACCTGTCCACAACTCTTGAGCTGTGTGACTGCGATCTCCAAGTCATATTAATTTAAACACTGGACATGCCCCCTGATGAAGACTATGGGTGAAACGTGCCTTGGGGCCGGTGGACCAGAGCACATGCACCTTACTCCCTTTCTTACTGGCACCTTACCCCCTTTCTTACTGTACACTATGGTTTCACTCTATTTAAGAGGTAGTCTCAGCATTTTGAATGTATGACTTAGGGTATTTTTAGTAAGGGCTCTATTTACCTGTATAAATATTTTCGCATATACGCATTTTGCACGTGACCTTTTAATAAATCTATTATGACATATACCTATATGTGCTTTGGCAACACTCCATTGGAGTATTCTGTTTTTTGTACAATTTTTACTCATTATTTTTTTATATCAATAAAATATTTTTCTTCATGAAACCTGTGTAGCACTCTGGGTATCTTTAGTTGGATTTACATTAATTTAAAAACTGTATTATTGCGATGAGCTTTGGCTGTACAGTACATAGGAGGGGGAGATTCCATCTGCACTGTTGGAACGCGTGTCTGATTAAGGGAGAGGTTGAGAGTACAGGTGGAGACCCTAGAGGAGTTGGAGGGGTAGATGCAGTGGAGGAAGTGTTAGATATAGAGGTTTGTCACACAAACCTTGGGGATTCAAAGACTTGTGGAGCAGCACCTTGACCGTCTGCCCTCACAGCCACCAGAGTCACCCAGTGCCAGGTCAGCGAGATGTAATGCCCCATCCATGTTTGCTCGTCCAGGTGTCTGTGGTGAAACGCACCCATGCAGACATAGATTTTTTCAAGAAATGGGTGTTGTTGGTGACATGCTGGTGTAACGATGGCCGAAATGTCAACTATTTTTTGTCTACAGTGGATAATTAATAAAATCTATATTTTGAATTCTTGCACCTTGCATTTGAGAGTGCCATATTCTTCTATGGAACATTTTTGGAGTGGTATCCTATATTGTGCACCCCATTGCAACAGAATGCCACACAACCTTTTTTCTATATGGTTATTAAAAAAAGGGGAGCCTATGCAGGATTTTTTTTAAATTATTTATTTACTGCACAGTAGCGGCTGATGTACATCCCATCATCTGCTCCTGCTCTCACTGTTATTAGTGGCAGCAGGTGTCGTATGATGGGAGCGGTTATCCCATCAGCGGACACCAGTGACCTAAGGTAAATTTTATACCTCCGATCACAGCTAAGCACTCACGCTGTATTTTGACAATGTGGGAGCCGTGGCTCTCTGACAGGCGGGGATGGTTTCACAGCCGATCAGAAGTGGTGTTTGCTGCGCTGTCATGCATATGACACCATGTCAAACACTGTATTGTCGGGCCCCCCATTCAAGTGAATTGGGTTCGGGTCCACTCTGCTGTTTTTTTTAAATTATTTATTTACAGCGCAGGAGCGGCAGATGAATACTCCCATCCGCCGCTCCTGCTCTCACTGTTTTTAGTTGTAGTAAGTGTCAGCTGATAGGAGCTGTAGTCCCATCAGCTGACACCAGTGACCGGAGGTAAACTTTATACCTTCAATCACAGCTGTGGGCTCACACTGTCTTCTGACAGCATGGGTACTGCGGCTCACTGACCAGCGGGGGTGATTTCACTGCCGATCAGAAGCGCCATGCCGGTGTTTCCCACTGCTTGGGAAACACAGGGTTTTGTACTGTTTATGTTTGACTATATTTGGCAAATTAATCGACGATTAAATCGGCTAATATTGCAAATTCGGTGATCGTGAGCCGACCTGAATATTGAAATATTTGCTCATCTCTCCTCACAATCCTCAACCTGAGAGTCACCCATCTCCTCTTCCTGCCCTGACACCACAGTACAGTCCGCGTGCGACTCTGGTATCTGAGTCTCATCAGGATAACTTCTTCCCCTGGTGGTAAACATCTGGTGACAAGGGTCTGGATTCTGCGTGGACCCTACTTCATCCTGCTCTGGATCCAACATCAAAAATATTTCAGCATCGGTGCAGATGCTTTCCTCCTCTGGATTCTGTGCTTCTTCAAAGAAGACCTCTGATGCCCATGGAATACAATGTGTGAACAGCTCATCAAAATGGTCCATCTTAGGTTCCCCATAATCGGTTAGGCGTTTGGAAGTTTTTGACATGGAGAAAAAACAAGGGTGATTGGGGTGCCACCTCTGGGGATTTTACTGTGTATGATCCCACTTAGTAAACCTGACAGGGCACACCTGTGAAGAGAAAACAATTTCCGGTGACTACCTGTTGAAGCTTATCAAGAGAATGCAAAGAGTGTGCAAAGCACTTGTGGCGCCCTGAGGGTCCAGTCGCCACAGAGATGTTGCATCTCACCCAGAGGTGTGACACCTGACTCTCAGGTAAGGAGGAAGCACCCCATTGACTCCATCACCGCATCCACACACATCATGCCAGTGCTGAGCATCAGGCTGGTTAGTAAAGGGTGTAGAAGTGGGTGGGTGGAGCCAGCAGCAGCATGAGGCAGCCTTGTGCTGCATGTTAGATTAGAGTTTCAGTTTGTGTCAGGCAGCCAGTGTGGGTACTGGGCTGTCCTGCAGCTCTTCTGAGTTCACCTCAGGGAGCCTTGCTGAGAGAGTGAAAGGGTCCAGGGCAGAGACAGCAATTGAAGCTGTGCCCCCATCCTGAAGAAGGAAGGACCAGGCAAACATCGGGGAACGGTCCCTAGACTGGTGGGTCAGTTCAACGCCACTAGTAACACCGAGTATAGTGGGACTCTTCAAGGGCCACTAGCTGCCATATTCCCATCCGGGAGGAAGCCTAGGGATCAAGTACGTCCAGGCATCCGACGGTGTCTCGGTCTGCGATTGTGATAAGGAGAGCAGTGCACCGGGACATCGGATCGTACCTGTAAACTGAAAGAATCCAATACTACCTCGTCCGAGGGCTCTGTGGTAGGGGAGTGCAGAGAAGGAGTAAGGAGTGTAGCACTAAGAAGCCGGAAAGGAACATAAAGGGAGTCTTTGGAAGTGTAACCGATATACCTGAGGGTTGCTGGACTACTCACTGGAAGGACACAGTGCCCGGCTGGTACCTGTATGTGCACAACAGACTGTGAGTAAATCATTGAAACTGCACAAGAACTGTTTCCTGCATTATTATTCCTTCGCACACTCCACTCTGCTACATCACTCCTGCACCATTGCTTTATCTTCCATCTACCTGCCCTGGGAGGACACAGTCTCACCTGTAGGAGACTTTACACCAAGCTGCACAACACCATCCCTCCCAGGGGACCTGCACAGCAGCGCTGGTCACCCTGACCAGGTACTACAGGTGGCGTCACTACAAACTTCACGAACATTTAATCCCCTGTAAATATATCCCCATTCTCAGTGAGCGCCAGGGCCACGGACCGAGCTGAAGCTACCGTGACATCCCCCATAGAAATCAACGGGCTCGGTGCCGAGTACCCCACGGCTCTGGCGGGCGGCTCACACTCATCAAAGCAAAAGGTGGCTACTTTGAAGAACCTAGAATATAAGACATAATTTCAATTGTTACACACTTTTTTGTTAAGTATATAATTCCACGTGTTAATTCATAGTTTTGATGTCTTCAGTGTGAATTTACAATTTTCATAGTCATGAAAATATAGAAAAATCTTTAAATGAGGTGTGTCCAAACTTTTGGTCTGTACTGTATGTGTCATTAGGGAAGGTGGTACAAAATCCTTTGAAACCCAGGCATGGTTCATTTTAATGAAGATGAGTTCACCAACATTTTGGGTCGACAGCCTTGTCCTTCTTTCTGTCAAGATTGATCCAGCTGCACTGAAGACTCTTTCAGATAGCACACTACCAGCAGGGCAAGCGAGCTCATGTAAGGCATATTGTGCCAGTTCAGGCCAGGTGTCCAGTTTTACAGGCCCAGTAGTCAAAGGGGAATGAACTGTGGAGGAGAACATCAATAGGGGAGGAGAGGTAATTTTGAACCATAGTTGACAACTGCTGTCTCCTGTCTGTTGCAATTGATTCATTATTACCAGTCGTGTGAGCGTTACTCGAGAAATCAGTCCACAACATGGTCATTAAACCCCTGTCTCCAACGCCACTTCAGCTGTGTGCACCACAAACACCTCTTTCATTTGGCCCAGTACGGCTCGTAGTAGAACCTGCACCGCTGCTGTGTGCTGGGAATGCCTCTAACAAACGGTTTACCTGAGTTGCTTGTTTGTTCACCAATATTAGCTCTAGGTTCTCTTGTGGCATAATGTTCAGTAATTTGCCCTTATAGCGTGGATCGAGGATGCTGGCCAACCAGTAGTCGTCATCCTTCATAATTTTGGCAATGCGGGGGTCCCTTTTTAGGATCCGAAAGACATAATCACACATGTGGGCCAATGTTCCAGGTGTCAATGATGCACTGACAGTGGTGGGTGGAGGAGCACTATCTGCCAAATCCTCATCCTTCCAGTCACACACAAACCCTGTACCTGACCTTGGCAAGCCAACATTTTCTCTTGCCCCCTGAGAAGCATCCTCCTCCCCAAAAGAAATCATCCCCCTCATCCTCCTCCTCCTCTTCCTATTCTTCCTCCAACTCATCCAGGACAGTTCCCTGAGCAGACAATGCCTGACTGTCATCAAGACTTCCCTGCTCCTCCTCCTCTTCCTCCTCCGCTGCAGACGCCTGATCCTTAATGTGCGTCAAAGTTTGCATGAGCAGATGCATAAGCGGGATGCTCATGCTTATGATGGCGTCGTCGGCACTTACCAGCCGTGTGCATTCCTCAAAACACTGAAGGACTTTACTGAGGTCTTTCAGCTTTCACCACTGCACACCAGACAACTGATGTCTTCCCTCAAACTGCCTGCCCGTGTATCCTCCCACAAATGCATTACAGCCTGCCTCTGTTGGCACAGCCTCTCAAACATGTGCATGGTGGAGTTCCTCCTTGTTGCAATGTCTATGATTAGGCAGTGCTTGGGGAGGTGGAGCGATCGCTGCAGCATCTGCATACGACTGGAGTCTACGGGCGAGCGACGGATGTGCGAGCACAGTCTTCGCACCTTAAGGAGCAGGGCTGTTAACTCCAGATAATTATTTAGAAAGCACTGCACCACCAGGTTCAAGGTATGAGCCAGGCAAGGAATGTGTCTGAGTCCACCATAAAGTTACTGCTGTTATCACTGACTACCTTGCCTGGTGGAATATGTAGACTGCCCAGCCGTGACTCAGTTTCGGGCTGCAAGTATTCGGCCAGTAATTCCGCGGTGTGTCTGTTGTCTGTTGTGAATGTGTTAGAAATGAATTCTGAGCAGAAGCTCCCTCTGGTGGTTACAAACAGTACTGAACCATTCAATGAGGATTGGCAATCAGGAGTTACAGACTGGTCTTATATAAGGGAGGTTCCCTCCCATCATGGCTGCCGGTGATCAATTGTTCTTGTCTCAACTGTGGTTCCTGGTTCACTTGGAAGCTTGCTGAGTCTTGCCTCTTCTCCTGCTCTCAGATAAGATATTTTCTGCTTTTTGTTTTTGTGCTTACCATTTTCATATTTCTCTGCATTTCTGTGAGGTTAGCCAGGTCTTCCCCCCCTGGGGGGTTTGGGCTCCTTTCAGTTCTTCTGGATCCTCTGTTATTTGTTCATTTGCCTTTTCCAGTTTTTTCAGTGGCTGCGGCTTAGTTTTGTTACACCAGAGAACTCATTTTGGTGGTAGAGGTCGTGTGATCTCAGGTGTTTTTGCAATTAGTAGAGTTGGTATTTTTTAGGGTTTTTTGGATTGCAGTAAGTGTCCTTCCTATCCTTTTCTGTCTAGGAAGATTGGGCCCCAACGTTTGCTCATTCTATTTTCTGTCTGTGTCTGTATTTCCTCTTGTCTAACCGCCATTACATGTTTGGGGGCTTCCTATGTTCTTTGGGGATCTGCTCTGGGGCAGATAGCTTTCCTCTTTCTATCTTTAGGTGTAGTTAACCTCTCAGGCTGTGATGAGGCGTCTAGGACCAACGTAGGAATGCTCCACGGCTGCCTTTAGTTGTGGTGGTTAGTCAGGGTACTGCAATCCAGTACATTCCAACCTAACCTCTCTAGTGTATTGCCGTTTTTGCCTGCTCTCCTCAGCTACCAGATCATAACAGTATCACCGGCCAAACTGAAAATTATATGGTACTCAACAGAAGGGAAAAATAGTAAAAGGAAAAAGAAAAGAGAAAGTTGTCAGAATTTTTTTTTTTTTCTCTGTTTGTTGCATTTTTTCCCTCTTTTTCTCTCGGTGCTGAGGAGGATTTTTTTTTTCTCTCAATGGAGTTTGCACAGTTGTCTGGCCGTGTGGATCAGCTTGCCACTGAAGTTCGGAGTATTGCTACCTATCTTGCAGGGTTGCCGGTTGTGGAACCTAGGATCCCCATGCCAGATTTATTTTTGGGGGATCGAGCTAAATTTCTGAATTTCAAAAATAACTGTAAGTTGTTTTTTGCCTTAAAACCTAAATCCTCAGGGAACGCTGCACAGCAGGTTCAAATTGTCATCTCTCTCCTGCGTGGCGATTCTCAGGATTGGGCTTTTTCCCTGACACCTGGGGACCCTGTTTTGAGTAATGTTGATACATTTTTTCTGGCTCTGGGGTTATTGTACGATGAACCTAATGTCACTGATCAAGCTGAAAAAACCTTGTTGGCATTAAATCAGGGGCTTGAGGATGCTGAGTTGTACTGTCAGAAATTCCGAAAGTGGGCAGTACTGACCAAATGGAATGATGATGCTTTGGCAGCCCTTTTTCGGAAGGGTCTGTCAGAGAAAGTAAAAGATGTTATGGTGGGTTTCCCTGCTCCCTCTGGTCTCAATGATTCTATGTCATTAGCGATTCAAATTGACAGACGTTTGCGTGAGCGTAGAGGTATGCATGGAATAGTGTTGCCTTGTGAACCAGCTTCCGAACCCATGCAGTGTGATAGAGTGGCTTCTGGGGCACAGCGTCATGAGATTCGAAAACGCAATGGGCTATGTTTCTACTGTGGTGACGCCTCTCATGCTATTTCAGTCTGCCCTAAGCGGGGAAGACGTTTTGCACGCTCAGTTGTCTTTGGTAGTGTTCAGACTAAATTTCTGTTGACTGTTACCCTGATTTGCTCCCTGTCCACATTTTCT
The DNA here is from genome assembly GCA_033576555.1 of Oophaga sylvatica. NCBI lineage: Eukaryota > Metazoa > Chordata > Amphibia > Anura > Dendrobatidae > Oophaga > Oophaga sylvatica. Next base: position 802,360,506 of record JARQOD010000001.1, read on the forward strand.
GCTCAGGCTTTTGTTGATTCGGGAGCAGCTATTAACCTGATGGATTTTGATTTTGCTAAACGTTGTGGGTTTCCCTTGATACCCCTGCGGAAGTCTATTCCCCTACTGGGGATTGATTCTACCCCTTTGGCTGAGAATAAACCCCAGTTCTCTACTCAGGTGATAATGAGGGTTGAATCTGATCATCAGGAGAGTTGCAAATTTTTGGTGCTGTATAATCTGCATGACATTATTGTACTAGGTTTCCCTTGGTTACAGTCTCATAATTCTGTTTTGGACTGGAAATCTGTGTCTGCAACTAGTTGGGGCTGCCAATGTGTTAATGCCAACATTCCTGTTTTTTCTGCCTCTATGACGCTATGCGGTCTTATATCAAGGAGTCATTGGAGAAGGGTCATATCAGACCATCCTCTTCACCCTTGGGTGCCGGTTTTTTTCTTTGTGGCCTAAAAGGATGGTTCATTAAGGCCGTGTATTGATTATCGTCTGTTGAACAATATCACTGTGAAATATCAATATCCGTTACCCTTGATTTCTGACCTGTTTTCCAGGGTGAAAAGTGCTACTTGGTTTACCAAGCTTGACCTCAGGGGGGACTATAACCTTATTCGCATTAAGCACGGGGATGAATGGAAGACGGCGTTTAATACCCCAAAGGGGCATTTTGAGTACCTAGTGATGCCCTTTGGGCTCACTAATGCTCCTTCCGTCTTCCAGTCCTTCATGAATGACATTTTCAGGGATTTTGTGGATAAATTTCTGATTGTTTATTTGGATGATATCTTGATTTTTTCCAATGACTAGGACTCTCATGTGAAACATGTTCGGACTGTGTTCCAGATTTTGAGAGAGAATGCTCTGTATGTGAAGGGATCAAAGTGTCTTTTTGGCGTACAGAGGATCTCATTTCTGGGATTCATTTTGTCCCCATCTGTTATTGAAATGGACCCGGTCAAGGTTCAGGCCATCTGTGATTGGGTCCAACCTACTTCATTAAAGGCTCTTCAGAGATTCTTGGGTTTTGCTAATTTTTATCGTAAATTTATTGGTAATTTCTCTGTTATTGTTAAACCATTGTCTGATTTGACCAAAAAGGGTTCTGATGTGGTGAATTGGCCTCCTGAGGCAGTCTCTGCGTTTCAGGAACTTAAGCAGAGATTCACTTCTGCTCCTGTTCTACGGCAGCCTGATTTTTCTCTGCCATTTCAGGTGGAGGTTGATGCCTCTGAAATTGGGGCAGGTGCCGTTTTGTCCCAAAGAGATCCAGAGACCTCTAAAAGTAACCCTTGTGCCTTTTTCTCTCGAAAATTTTCTCCAACTGAACGTAATTATGATTGGGTAATCGGGAGTTATTGGCCATGAAGTGGGCTTTTGAAGAGTGGAGACATTGGCTGGAGGGAGCCAAACATCAGGTGGTGGTCCTCACAGACCATAAGAATCTGGTTTATCTGGAATCAGCCAAGCGACTTAATCCTAGACAGGCCAGGTGGGCCTTGTTTTTCACACGTTTTAATTTTGTGGTTTCCTTTCTTCCTGGCACTAAAGGTACTGCCACACTAAACAATCCGCTAGCGATCACGATAACGACGCATACTAATGCGATCACTAGCGGGATTGTTTCTATATCGCTAAATGCGGCCACATTTAGCGATATAGTTAACGACGCTATCGCCGTTAGCGATCTTCTTAACGACTTTAGCGGTACAAAAGTACCGCTAAATCGCTAAGAAAAGGTGCCACACAGCGATTAGATACTTACCCAGCGGGAGCGCCGACGAGAAAATAGGGTTCGGAGCGATTCCAGCGACGAGCGAGATCACAGCAGGAAGCTCGTCGCTGGAAGCTGCCGCACTGAACAACATCGCTAACAGGATCGCTAAATAGTGACGTTTTTTAGCGATCCCGTTAGCGATATTGTTTAGTGTGGCATACCCTTTAGAATGTTAAGGCGGATGCCCTCTCGAGGAGTTTCCTTGCGGACTCTCCTGAGTTATCTGATCCTGCTGTTATTTTGAAAGAGGATGTAGTTCTTTCCACCATCTCGCCCAATTTGAGACTGGCTCTGGAAGGGTGTCAGGAGGATAAACCCGAGTGCTGCCCTATTGGGAAATTGTTTGTCCCAGACCGGTGGAAAAAGAGTGTGATGTCTGAGATTCATTGTTCCGCTTTGGCCAGTCATCCTGGAATTTTTGGTACCAGAGACTTGGTTAGTCGGTCCTTTTGGTGGCCTACTTTGTCTCGTGACGTCAGGGAATTTGTGCAGTCCTGCGGGACTTGCTCTCGCTCCAAGCCTTGCTCTCGCTCTAGTGGTTTGTTGATGCCATTGCCTGTGCCCAGGAGACCATGGACCCATATCTCTATGGATTTCATTTCCGACCTCCCTGTTTCTCAGAGAATGACCGTTATCTGGGTAATTTGTGATAGGTTTTCCAAAATTATACATCTTCTGCCATTACCTAAGTTGCCTTCCTCCTCCGAATTGGTGCCTTTGTTCCTTCAGCACGTGGTTCGGTTACACGGCATTCCTGAGAACATTGTGTCTGACAGAGGAGTCCAGTTTGTTTCCAGATTTTGGAGGACTATTTGTTCTAAACTTGGTGTTCAATTGTCTTTCTCCTTGGCTTTTCATCCTCAGACCAATGGACAAACTGAGAGAACAAACCAGACATTGGAGACTTATCTGAGACGCTTTGTGTCTGCTGATCAAGATGACTGGGTTTCCTTTTTGCCTTTGGCTGAGTTTGCTCTTAATAATAGGGCTAGCTCTGCCACTTTGATGTCTCCATTTTTCTGCAATTTTGGGTTTCACCCTCGATTTTCTTCGGGACAGACGGAGGCTTCTGTCTGTCCAGTTGTTGACTCTGTTGTGGAGCGTATGCAGCAGATTTGGGACCAGGTAGTGGAGAGGTTGTCCCTCTCTCAGGAGAGGGCCCAGCGGTTTGCCAACCGGCATAGGACTGATGGTCTTCGGTTTGAAGTGGGGGACTTGGTCTGGTTGTCCTCAAGCAATATCCCTATGAGAGTTGCATCTCCTAAGTTTAAGCCTAGGTTCATTGGACCTTATAAGATCATGGAGATTCTTAATCCTGTTTCCTTTCGTTTACTTCTTCCAGGGACATTTAAGATCCATAACGTGTTCCACAAGTCCTTATTGAAGAGGTTTGTCGAGCCAGTGGTTCCTATGGCTGCGCCTCCTGACCCTGTTTTGGTTGAGGGCAATCTGGAGTATTTGGTTGAGAAAATATTGGATTCTCGTTTTTCTAGACGGAAACTCCAGTATTTGGTTAAGTGGAGAGGTTATGGTCAGGAGGACAATTCTTGGGTGTTTGCTTCGGACATCCATGCTAGGAGACTGATCCGTGTGTATCACAGAGCTAATCCTGACCGATCTGGTTGCCCAAATGAGGGTTCGGTGACCCCTCCTCAAGGGGGGGGGTACTGTTGTGAATGTGTTAGAAATGAATTCTGAGCAGAAGCTCCCTCTGGTGGTTACAAACAGTACTGAACCATTCAATGAGGATTGGCAATCAGGAGTTACAGACTGGTCTTATATAAGGGAGGTTCCCTCCCATCATGGCTGCCGGTGATCAATTGTTCTTGTCTCAACTGTGGTTCCTGGTTCACTTGGAAGCTTGCTGAGTCTTGCCTCTTCTCCTGCTCTCAATTAAGATATTTTCTGTTTTTTGTTTTTGTGCTTACCATTTTCATATTTCTCTGCATTTCTGTGAGGTTAGCCAGGTCTCCCCCCGGGGGGGCTTGGGCTCCTCTCAGTTCTTCTGGATCCTCTGTTATTTGTTCATTTGCCTTTTCCAGTTTTTTCAGTGGCTGCGGACTTAGTTTTGTTACACCAGAGAACTAATTTAGGTGGTAGAGGTCGTGTGATCTCAGGTGTTTTTGCAATTAGTAGAGTTGGTATTTTTTAGGGTTTTTTGGATTGCAGTAAGTGTCCTTCCTATCCTTTTCTGTCTAGGAAGATTGGGCCCCAACGTTTGCTCATTCTATTTTCTGTCTGTGTCTGTATTTCCTCTTGTCTAATCGCCATTACATGTTTGGGGGCTTCCTATGTTCTTTGGGGATCTGCTCTGGGGCAGATAGCTTTCCTCTTTCTATCTTTAGGTGTAGTTAACCGCCATTACATGTTTGGGGGCTTTCTATGTTCTTTGGGGATCTGCTCTGGGGCAGATAGCTTTCCTCTTTCTATCTTTAGGTGTAGTTAACCTCTCAGGCTGTGACGAGGCGTCTAGGACCAACGTAGGAACGCTCCACGGCTGCCTTTAGTTGTGGTGGTTAGTCAGGGTACTGCAATCCAGTAGATTCCAACCTCTCTGGTGTATTGCCCTTTTTGCCTGCTCTCCTCAGCTACCAGATCATAACAGTTGTCGCCCAAAGACATCATCTTTAAAACAGCCTGCTGATGCTTACAACAAGCTGTTCGATAGTGGGACACCTCCTGTGCAACACTGGCAGCAGCGGATGGAGTGCTCGTGTGACTGCGCTCTGTCGACGACCTTTTGCTTCTGGAGGAGGAGGAGGGTCGAACCCCTACAGCCGACTGTTGCCTATACCGTGGGCTAGGCAGCACTGTCCCACTGCCGCTGTCCCTGTTGACCCTGCATCCACCACATTAACCCAGTGCGCAGTGATGGAAACATAACGGTCCTGGCCATGCCTACTGGCCCATGCATCTGTTGTGAGGTGCACCTTTCCACTCACTGATTGTTTGAGTGCCAGGACAATGCGGTCTTTCACATGCAGGTGGAGGGCAGGGATGGCTTTTCTAGAAAAGAAGTGTCACTGGGTAGGTCATAGCGTGGGACAGCGTAGGCCATGAGCTCTCGGAACACTGCGCTTTCAACCAAACGGAAGGGCATCATCTCTAATGAGATCAGTTTGGCAATGTAATCGTTCAATGCCAGTGTCTGCGGATGAGAGGATGAGTACTTTCTTGTCCTACTCAGAGTGTCTGGTAGGGTGAGCTGGACTTGAGAGCTGCATATGGGGAACTAGCTGTGGACATGACTGACTGATAGGGGGTTGGTGATGGTGATGGTGGTGGTGGTGATGGCCTAGATTCAGTCTTTCGTTGCAAAAACATTGTGAATCCCTGACTGCTTTGGCCTTGCGACGACACCTCAACATTTCTTGCTGGTGGTGTGCTAACCGGTGGGCTTACAGTGGGGGAAGCGATGGGGCGTTGGTGGCGACCTTCAGTCGGAGCAGGTGCACATGTGCTACCTGAGGTTTTGTATTCCGTCCACGCTTGCAAGTGCATGTTGATTAAATGACTAAGCATGCAACTGGTATTCAAATTTCTGAGATTTTTCCCTTGGCTAAAGGTCCTTCCGCACTTCTTACAGATAACCTTTGCCTCATCAATAGGATTTTGGTCAAAAAGTGCCACACTGGACTCTTCCTACTATGGTATAAATTTTCAGGGCTTGCACGCTGTGCTAATTTGACCGTCTGGCCAAGCTGTCCTGCAACTCTTTTTGTTTTTTCAAGACGTTTTTGGACTGCAACGGGTCTGGCGAATAACCGCTGCTGCGATGTCAATGCTTGCTGCGGATCCTCCTCCTCTTCTGAGCTATTGACAGGGGAACCCTCTTCCCCAATGGATGCCAATCCTGGTCAACAACTAGGTCATCCATCACCTCCTCTTCAATTTCATCTGCAACTTCCTCTGTGTCACCGTGTAAGGTGGTATAGTATGCGGAAGGGGCACCTGAGTTTCATCAGGGTCAGATTTTGGCTCAGTAAACTGCGAGGGCAATGTAGTGCTCTGGGTGAATGTACGAGCAGAATCATCTAGCAGTGGCTGTGCATCAGTGCACTCCATCTCTGATTCATGTTGGACTGGGGAATTCAGTATTTGACTTGATAACCCAGGCATGGTATGTGAAAAGAGCTCCATGGAGTAATCTGAAGTGTGGGCTGCCACATCCTTCACTTTTGGTGGGGGTGAAGGACACAAGCAAAGGTGTTGTTCCTGACCAGGAGCCTGCACTAACGACTCAGTGCTTGCATTTTTTGAAACTTGAGAAGAGGAGGCGATAGAGCTGGAGGCTGTTTCGGCTATGTAAGCTAAAACCTGTTCCTGATGCTCCCGCTTTAAAAGCGGTTTACCTACTCCCAGAAAAGGGAGCCTTCCAGGCCTTCTTGAGCCAGACGATGACGCCGGCTCAGCACCTCCTGCTTAGGTGCTATTGTGCTTTTGGCACTCCCAGCAGATGCACCACCACCACCATCAGTACCAGCTGGCCTCCCATGCCCACATCCGTGGCCTCCACCATGCATTTTTGTGAAAATTTAACCAAAATACCAGCAGATATATGGCACTGTATCAGAAGCGTACAGCTTTATACAGTCTAGGGATAATTGTAAATGTCCGCATATATTTCTGGAGTCAGACACAGACGCTCACAGGCTCAGTGTGGATTACACCAGAATATAAAAAGTAGAAAAAGGGTAATGTATCAGAAGCGTATAGCTGTATACAGTGTTGGGGTAATTTTAAATCTCTTTATATATTTCCAGAGTCAGACACAGACTCTCACAGGCTCAGTATGGATCACACCAAAATATGAAAAGTAGAAAAAGGGTAATGTATCAAAAACGTACAGCTGTATACAGTGTTGGGGTAATTTTAAATCTCCGTATAAATTTCCAGTCAGACACAGACTCTCACAGGCTCAGTTTGGATCACACCAGAATATAAAAAGTAGAAAAAGGGTAATGTATTGGAAGCGTACAGCTGTATACAGTGTTGGAGTAATTTTTAAATCTCCGTATATATTTCCGGAGTAAATTGGTAATTGGCAAAGTGCAACAGTGCGTACAGTACAAATTGTATTCTAATACAAGTTAAATTTGAATTATGTCGAATATGGAATCCACATGAGGTGTAGCCGTGCTTTTCATTCATGATATCAACATGGGGAGAGCTGATGTAGGATCGCAGTCACGCACTTCAATATCGACAAAGTAAACTGTGAGACATATAGGAATAAAAAAAGGGTTAAAATAATAAAAAACAAAAAGACATCAGAACAATGACGGGTAAAGAAAAAGAAGGAACTACATCCTACAGAAAAGAGGCAAAACTCAATGATTCATTAAGGCCATTTGGCACCATGGTGTCAAGTGAGACAATCCACCGTGCCTCCATCTGAGCCAATATTTTCTTATTATCGCCACCTCTAATCCCGATGTGGAGAATGTCAATTCCTTTGTCGATATTTAAGTGGGTGACTGCGATCCTACATCAGCTCTCCCCATGTTGATATCATGAATGAAAAGCACGGCTACACCTCATGTGGATTCCATATTCAACATCATTCCGATTTAACTTGTATTAGAATACAATTTGTACTGTACGCACTGTTGCACTTTACCAATTACTATATTATGTTGTTGCTATTGTCAAGGTAAAATATAATTTTCTACTTCTATATTTTTATATGTGTCTTGTTATTTTGATATGTCAAGATAAACACGAAGTTTCCCTTAAATGAGTATTATTCAGATTGAAAGATATTTATACTTGAGAGTCCTCAGTGGTTGATACCTTCTAATGGCTAACTGAAAAGATGGTAACGAATTGCAAGCTTTCGAGACTACTCAGGTCTCTTCATCAGATTGAAATTTATTTTAAGATGATGTCAGTATCAGCTGGTGTCTGTCTCCACCTTGTGTCCTATCACTGTATTACACTAACTATCTATGTTCATCCCTCTGCCATAATGACAGTTCTGCTTCACGTCACTTGTGTTACCTATTGCATTATTCCTGTGTCCATGTTCATCCCTCTGCCATAATGACAGTTCTGCTTCACGTCACTTGTGTTACCTATTGCATTATTCCTGCGTCCTGTTGTGTATAAATATGTGATTCTTCAGCTTTTGTTTTAGTCTTTGCCTGATGAAGAGACCTGCGTAGTCTCGAAAGCTTGCAATTTGTTACCATCTTTTCAGTTAGCCATTAAAAGGTATCAACCACTGAGGACTCTCAAGTCTAAATATTTTACTAACTATCTAATAACTTGAACTGAATTCACTGAAATGCCCCCCCACCTTTGGAGAACTGAGAAACCATGTGATTTACAAGAAGAACAGAATAAATTCTTAGAAAATGAAACTTAAGGATGACACGATGAAAGGAGGACTTAGAAGAAGATCTAAGGACCAATTAGAGATGACCAGATGCTGGACATGTACATATATGGACATCTATAGCTTACCTCCCTGCTCTCGTCCATCCTTTTACTCCACCCTGACATCCTGGGTAGATAATCTTATGTATGTGAAAATAAAGCTTAGAACTTGCTGAGATGGTCGCCTGTTAACACCATTTTAAGAGCATGCTCTGAAGTTTGAACCAGCCTATTGTCTGACTCATTCTTTAAACGGTTAACCCATGCTTATAATCTAATTTGGCATGACTGGAGGATGAGTGGTTTGTCGTTACGACCCCGACAATTGGCGCCTAATAACGTGGGGAGTGGATCGCTGCCCGTCCGGACCCGTCCCGAGGACTTTGCGGTGGTGCCCGCGGTGACTGAATTCGAGGACTGATCACCCTCCATCGAACACGGTAAGTTGAGATCATATATTTTATATGTGTCCCACTTGCCTGTGTGCGTCAGTCACTGTTGGCTTTGCGGTAATTGTCCAAATTGGGTCTGGGGGGGTGACCGGTTGAGTGGTGAGACCAAAGGCGATCCCACGCCACAAACCAGCAAGTGTGACCGAGTGACGTTGCATGCCTGCACGTTCTCGTGAAAATTACCACGTTCCTCCTTCTCCGGTCACGGTACCTTTATGTAAATAAATTGCTCTCCCGCGACTGTTAGAATAAAGTTGGGACAAATTTTAGATTTTTGAAGTGTTGAGTGGGGTAAAAGATGCACATGATAATCTTATTAGAGATAGATTGAGTAGGACTCTCTGTCTTATCAGTGGCGAATTGAGGAGGTCTTTTCGTCTGAGAAGTGACAAATTGAGGAGTACTCTTTGTCTAACCCGGGAAGTCTCATTAGGAGAAGCCCAGGTGTCAGCATATCGAGGGGGACTCTGTGCTGTGTAAAGTGTTACGGTGAGCTGTGCTGTAAGGTCATCACTCACTGTTAGGGAAAAGATAGATAGAGGGGACTCTCTGTCTTGTCACAGTGCTGAGGGGGGACTCTGCAGTGACGGGTGGTGACTTGCCAGCGGCATCGGTGGTCTGAGTCGCGACAGACCATTGCACTTTGTTAAATCATGATGCGTATGTTTAAATCTGAAAGACCTCACAAGTTAGAGGGTGGTGCTGTGGGAATCTATGAGTTAATGAAGTCGCGGGAGGGCAAGAAGGCTGTTACAAATGTGAAAAGGTTATATAAGATTATGGATTTGCCTACTACGGGCAGATTTCAGCCTTCAGTGTGGAAGGATTATGTAGCACAAAAGAAGGGAAAGTTATGTGATGAGGGACTCCTATATCAAGCTCAGGCACATCTCAAAGTAGCAAATGATTTAAAAATTGAGGACTGGAAGGAAGTAGATAATGTAGGAGGTTCAGAAGGTGCTGAGCCTTTGTTCGGATATGTAAAATGCTCTGCATATGATCTTGTTGATGTAACTAAAATGGCCGCTATATCCCTCATGCCCGTCACGGTTCCAAGTTCTCCAAGCCCTCGGCCACCGCCCTATAATGGCACCGATCTCAGAACAAAGGGAGGTTGGACTTATCATGTGTGTGATGAACAGAATCCGCCCTGGGCGGAGACCTGCCGTGTCTGTGGGACGGGTCGCCCCTGGTGTAATGCCCAGCCCAATGCCCCTCCCATTCCCAACAGTGAGACGCCCCCAGACAACACCCTTTCCACTTTCCCCAGCGGCCATCTTGGGACACCCAGCAGCCATCTTGGGACACCCAGAACCACCCAGTCAGGCCTATACCCCCCCTATATCCCTCCTGACACCTTCCGGCACCTACTACCAACCACCCGGACAGCCGAAAAAGGTTTTAGTTCCCGTCGCTGAGACCCCTGTCCCAGGACTCGGTCCTTCAACCCCTGCTTCTATTCCTAATCCGGAAGCTACTGCATTACCTCTATTCCCAATGGGTGCCCCTCCCAGGAGAGGAAAAATTAGGCACCAGGAATTATTTGAAACCAATGATAAAGTAGTAAAATTTGTGATTGCTTTGTCTAAAGAGTTAACTAACACCCACTCTACAGTGTCTGCTTCTCTCCCAGAATTTACAGGTGACACGGTGCACGATTTCTCGCCTGGTGACCTTGTATACATAAAAAATTTATGGGAAGAGACTGTCTCCAGCCCAGATTTGAGGGTCCCTACACTGTGGTCCTGTCCACCCCTACTGCCCGAAGCTCGAGGGCAAGAGCACCTGGATTCACGCCTCCCACTGCAAGAAGGACAAGATTAATCAGCAGTCATGAAGTTTCTGATATACATATCCTTTTGAGCTATATCCTGATCTCCAGTAGTGCCAGCATGCCCACCTTCTGGATTAATACTACAACCCCTGTGGTTATCTTTAAGTTCGATTTCTATCAAATATTTAACTGTGATAAAAATGATTCAAGGGATCAACGCACCAGACTTAGGGGAAAAGGGATATTTTATCTCAGTGTCACCCGCTCAGGGAATAAAAACTGTCATGATGGTCAGATGTGGGATAGAAAACAGAAAAAGGGAAAATTGGCAGATGAAGCTAGATACAATAGATTGATAGATGAGACATACAAGTGTTATATTTGTAGGAACGGATCTGAGAATGCAGAAGTCAGTGACAGCAAGCAGAGATATAAGGAGGGGGAAGTGCTGGTAGCAGCGAAATGGTATTTTGCTTTAGACCAAGGTCATTCTACAGATAAGCAAACTGCAGCTGATGGAGAGAGGACACACAAACTACGCAGTGGTTTGACCAGCCCCTCCCGTCGGGTATTCGTGAGGATGCACAGGGTTTTAGTCAAATTTGTTGAATATGTTTTTGGAATAGACACAATACGTAAGAATCGAAGGGCTAGGCATGTGAATAGAAGGTACAGCAAGTTAATTTGAACGGACCAGGAAGTGATGTTTTTGTCACAATTGCAAGCACATATTGAGTATCATCCTGATGGAACTGTCACTATGACACCAGGACTGAAGCAGAGCACTCTTTGTAAAATCATGTTGCTAGACGTTGCTAGTACAGAGGACACAAATGAATTTCCTTCAATGTTAGAAGGTGTGATACCGCATGATTTCTGGGCTTCAGATAAAACAGATGTGGGCAGATTAAGGTGCAGCCAGTCATGGTCAAATTAAAGCCAGGTGCAATTCTGCCCCAACAAAGACAGTATCCTCTTAATTCAGCTCAAGAGACGGCTATTGATCAGCAGATGTGGTCTACTGGTAACAAGGGATATTTTAGTTAAAACCTAGCCCCCACCTTCGGCATCTCTGCAGCTAAGAGTAAGGTTCCTTATCAATGGCCTTGACAGTACAAATTCCAACCTTCAGTTTCCCCCCTTCGGCTACGAGATTTAACCCTCTATGTATTGGCTGGTACTATATATATTATATATACACTTTTGTTCCAGATATCTCAGGATGCTGCTTAGTTTACAGTTATGATTTTGCCAATGTTATTTTTATAATATGTTGATGACTTACTGATTTGTGCCCCCTCCAGGAAACAGTGTCGTATTGCAACAATATTACTTATGTTGTTTCTGTACCAAGCTGGTTGTAAAGCGTTAAAGGATAAACTGCAATTTTGTAAATCTTCAGTTATCTTCTTGGGACATTGCATTACACCGGGGGGAGCGACATCTGACCAGCGCTCGCAAACAAGCTGTACAGAATTTTCCTATTCCTGTTAATGTTGCCGCTCTTAGGATATTTCTTGGACTGATTTTCTACTGCAGGCATGTGGATTCATACAGCCTCTCTATGACTGTATCACCATTGTGCTTTTTAAACTAACTCCTGAAGGTATAGACTGTTTTTATTTTCTCAAAAACAGGATTGTGGCAGCTCCAGCGCTAGGAACCCCCAACTATGAATTACCATTCACCCTGTATCTTTATGAAAAGCAGGGACACGCGGCAGGAGTATTGACTCAGTTACATGGTGACAATCAAAGGCCAGTGGCCTGTTTCAGTGGAAGACTAGATGCAGTGGCTAGAGTGCTCCGTCCTGTGTACGGGCATTACATGCTGTAGGACTATTGCTCCACAAATCGTCAGATATCGTTCTTGATCATCCACTGACAACACTTACACCTTATGATGTATACACCATACTGAACCAGGTGCAGCCGGCATATCTTTCAGCTGCACGTCACCTTCGATTGCAATGTGCACTTTTAATGCCTCCAAATGTTTCTTTGCAGAGATGTACCACACTTAATCCTGCCACATTGTTACCTCTCTCGGATCTAGGGGGGAGGCCAGGTACGGTATTGTACAAAGAAGATCCAAGAGAGGAGATTCCTTATGATTATGTTCACTTATGACACAGAAACAGCAGGCCTACCCACAATGTTTAAAACGGAAAGACGTAATGTTGATTTTGAATCTTTTGTAGATGGATCTCGCCACCAAGATGACTCAGGTACCTTCCACACCAGGTATGCCATCGTCTCCCTGAATGCAGTAATCAAAGCAGAACCAATGCTCCCATATCAGTCGGCCCAGGAGGCTGAATTTAAGGCTCTGACCGAGGCCTGTAAGATAGCTGAAGGTAGAATTGTTAACATCTACACAGATTCTAGATACGCATTCGGTATAGCTCATGATTTGGGTCCAATTTGGAAGTCTAGAGGATTCCTGATGGCAGCAGGACATCCCATTAAAAATGCTGACGCAGTCCAGCAGTTAATTGATGCATTACAATTACCAAAAGAAGTAGCTGTCATAAAAGTTAAAGCACATACCAGACGCACTGATCAGGTGAGTAAAGGAAACGTAATGGCCGATGCAGCAGCAAAAACAGCAGCCAGTAGACCACTCCAAGGGGTAACGATGCACCAGGTAAGCGCTCCCAAAAATCCCTTTGTGTCGGAGATGCCTTATCCCAGATGCAGGCTCAGGTGCGCCAGGAGGAAGTAGAAAAGTGGGAAAAAGAAGGTGTATGTCTGAATGCAGCAACTGGGGTATGGGGAAAGGGATGCGTCGATGCCTTCCAAGGGTGTTGTACCCTGCGGTCGCCCACATGTTACATGGGTCAACCCACCAGTCCAAAACTGCTGTAATGAGCGTGATGCAGAAAGCATTGGGTGGCACCAGACTTTTCCACCTGTATAGAGGTTTGACCAGGGATGCATGGTATGTGCTACACATAATTAGGGAAAGGGTAGTCAAGACACCACCCAAACACGCCCCTCGGCCCTTCTATTCTTTCCAGAGACTGCAGATTGATTATATTCGGCTGCCAAAAATCATGGTCATGGGAGTACGTGTTGGTGTGTGTTTTTTGATTTATTCCAGGTTGGCCGGAGGCTTTCCCGATTGCCAAGGCTACGGCTGCGGCAACCGCAAAGAAGCTGCTTGCGGAGGTGGGTGTGCAGGTATGGAGTACCAGAGGTAATCAAAAATGACAGAGGTACACATTTCACAGGTGAAATAAAAATGAAGTCTTGACATCTCTGGGAATTTACCAAGCTTTCCACACCCCATATTATCCACAAAAGCAGTGTAGAAGTAGAAGGACTAAATAGGACATTGAAGTTAAAAATCTAAAAGGCCATGGCTGAAACAGGGAAATCTTGGCCTGAATGTTTATCATTAGCCCTATACTCAGTAAAGTACACTCCAAATAGAAAAACTGGACTTTCTCCGTATAAAGTACTATTTGGCAAAGTGCCTAGTTTAGGATGTTTCTTTTCCCAAGCACTGGAAATGAGTAACCAAGTATTAAGCTCATATGTAAGGGATTTGCATAAAAGACTAAGAAAGTATGTGATAATGTTTTCAGTTCTCTTCCAGATCCGAACCTGGATCCTGGGAGTCTGCAGTCTGGAGACTGGGTAGTCATAAAAGACACATGAGAAAGAGTCTGGATCCGAGAATATAGCTCCACTGATATCCAGAAAGAGAAGGAGTCTGGGTCAGCTGCACACCGGTTATGCTGAGGATCCCAAAGTTTATATGGATCCCATCGGTGTTCCTAGGGGGGGTCCCAGACGAATACAAAGCTCAGAATCAGATCCTGGCGGGTTTCCGTTCTCTCATCCCAACTGTGCAGATCAATTACAATGTAGATTGGATAAATTATATATACTACACTGAGCAAAGATTTATCAATTTTAGTCAAGATGCTTTCCAGGGTATAGTTGAGAAACTGGCCCAAAACAAAAGAATGACTCTTCAAATAGACTGGCCATTGACATGATTCTAGCTGAAAAAGGTGAAGTCTGTGGGATGATAGGGAAGAATGTTGTACTTATATTCCTCAGAATTCTGGAGTCAACGGTAAAAACTATAGTGGCCCTTACAAAGATTAAAAATCTGGCTCAGGAAATAAAGGCCAATGCAGGAGTAGATACCTCTTTCTTCTCAGGGTGGCTTGGAGGACTTAAAGGATTTCTCCAACAAGCCTGCTTAGTGGTAACAGGGCTTTGGTGCTAGGATTGATAATTCTATGTTATGTTGATATCATGTATAGGAAAGCTGTGACCAATGCAGCCGCCTCCTCAGGTACTTTCCTTCATCAGGAAGTTGTGTCCCTACTATATGATGACACTGATAAGGGTGATATGGAGAAATATACTCCGCAGGATAAACCTGATAAAACCCCCTATAACAAAATACAAATGGAAATAAGAGATTTAGTTTAGGGATAGTGGGAGAACTCCATGTGCAGGTTTGGTAGGGACTTGGTTGTTTGGGGGCGGTCCATAAGGGGCCAGTTTCTAAAATGACCAAGCGAAGAAATCCATTACCCCTGTCCCCACACATGGACAGTCTCGAAGGCCGCATAAATTAAAGGAAAACTTAGTGTTTAGGGGGATTGTCAAGGTAAAATATAATTTTCTACTTCTATATTTTTATATGTGTCTTGTTATTTTGATATGTCAAGATAAACACGAAGTTTCCCTTAAATGAGTATTATTCAGATTGAAAGATATTTATACTTGAGAGTCCTCAGTGGTTGATACCTTCTAATGGCTAACTGAAAAGATGGTAACGAATTGCAAAGCTTTCGAGACTACTCAGGTCTCTTCATCAGATTGAAATTTATTTTAAGATGATGTCAGTATCAGCTGTGTCTGTCTCCACCTTGTGTCCTATCACTGTATTACACTAACTATCTAATAACTTGAACTGAATTCACTGGAAAATGAAACTTAAGGATGACACGATGAAAGGAGGACTTAGAAGAAGATCTAAGGACCAATTAGAGATGACCAGATGCTGGACATGTACATATATGGACATCTATAGCTTACCTCCCTGCTCTCGTCCATCCTTTTACTCCACCCTGACATCCTGGGTAGATAATCTTATGTATGTGAAAATAAAGCTTAGAACTTGCTGAGATGGTCGCCTGTTAACACCATTTTAAGAGCTGCTCTGAAGTTTGAACCAGCCTATTGTCTGACATCATTCTTTAAACGGTTAACCCATGCTTATAATCTAATTTGGCATGACTGGAGGATGAGTGGTTTGTCGTTACGACCCTGACACTATATTATCTAATTGTTTAGTGTTCAAATTTTCGCTGTTTGGACCACATATTGTCAATTTGTTTGCGTGCTGTCAGTTACATCATAATGTCAGATATATGGCTATTGGCTGTGCGCATGCCCGCTGTACTTACCAGGTGCTCGCTGCGGTGGCGCGTCTATTCTGTCTCTGACGCACGCTCAGAGGTTCCCTCTGTGCGCGCGCCTGGAGTCATGACACGCTGGCTGCTGTGGGCCCTCGGATCTCTACGGCGCATGCGCCAATACTAGCCGGCCTCCATTGGTCCAATTTGACCATCTGACACACTGTCGGGAGGTATTTGAAGGTCCTTTTCTCGTTCTGTTACTATCCCTTGAGAAAGCGCGTGAAGTGCCAGCGAAACGTACGTCGGGGCGACATCACTTGGGGTGCATCTCCTCCTGTTACCTTTTATTATTCCACTGGTGAGCACTATTGACTTTGGTATACGCAGCTTATGTTTTCTGCCCATCATGTGGTTTATCCTTTGCTTCTGTGCCCCAGTGGATATGGCTATGTGACCTCCATTTAAAAACCATTCCCTACATAGGGTTCATTTTGCAATTTGCTATCAGAGTGTAAGGGGTTACTTTTTGAGGTACATCAGCCTTGTTCAATTTTTACATACAGATACAGGGATATATTTCCTGTTCAGGAGTGTTTTTCATCCCATTTTGTCTGTATTGCATCTTAATTAACGGCGCTGTGGAAAAAGTGAATAGCGCCCCCCAGAGGCGCATTTTCTCCGGGGTCTCGGCTACCGGGGGTAGCCGAGACCCCAGAGAACATGAATCGGGTCGGTTTTTAACCGACACCGATGTTGCGATCGCCGTTTTTAACCCTATAACGGCGACCACAAAAAAAAGTTATGCCATTTCATTTCTCTGTCCTCTGATGTCATCGGACATCAGAGGACAGAGAAAAAGGGTCCCCGGACCCCCATGTGGCCCCCGATCCCCTCCATGTGTCCCCAGGGCCCTCCGGTGTCCCCCGGGGCCGGCGCTGTTAAGAAAATGGCGGCGCATGCTCAGTGCGCCCGCCGCTATGGCTGCTGTGCTGGGGGGGATGGGCAAATATCTCTGAGAACATGATCCGGGTCGGCATTCAACCGATCCCGGTTTGCGATCGCGGCTATGCAAGCATAGACGCGATCGCAAAAAAAAAATTAATTTCTCCCCCTCTGATGTGATCGCACATCAGAGGGAGAAAATAAGGGTCCCCGTGTCCCCCTGAAAACCCCCCTATACTTACCGGTGTCCTCTGGCAGGTCCCTCTGGCCTCCGATCACTCGGTCTTCTTCCTGCAAAAAAAAAATGGCGGGCGCATGCGCAGTGAGCCCGCCGATCTGCTTGGCGGCAGATTCAAATTTTTTTCATTCATTCTCATAAAAGTACATTTTGATAAACTGTGAAAACTATCACAGTGATCAAAATAAAAAAAAACAGTACATAACCCCCCCATTTATCACCCCCTTAGTTAGGGTCGAAATAATAAAAAAATAAAATTATATTTATTTTCATTTTTCTGTTAGGGTTAGGGTTATAATTAGGGTTAGGGTTAGCATTAGGGTTAGGGTTAGCATTAGGGTTAGGGTTATAATTAGCGTTAGGGTTAAGCTGGGTTCATACTGCGTTATGGCAGTCCGTTAGACGGACTGCGTTACACCGCGGTATAACGCGGGAACGCAGTCCGTTAACGCTGCCATTCACCCCCATTTGAGGGCGCATCGCGACGCATGCCGAAAAGGGGCATGCGTTTGCGACGTGCCATCATTCAGTGACGGAGCCTCGGGACGCGGGCTGCAGCGTTTGGGCTCCGTCACCGCTAGCGAATGAATCATCTGCTGATTCCTCTGCGCTACGGGTATAGCATAACGCGATCGCGTAATGCTATACCGTTACACCCCCGTCATCGCTATGTGTTGAAGGGGCTGTAAAATGCAAAATGAACCTAGCCTTAGGGGTTAGGGGTTATAATTAGGGTTAGAATTAGGGTTAGGGTTACAATTAGGGTTAGGGTTAAAATAAGGGTTAGGTTACAATTAGAGTTAGGGTTATAATTAAGGTTAGGGTTACAATTAGGGTTGGAATTAGGGTTGGGATTTAGTTAGGATAGGGTTGGGATTAGGTTAGGGGTGTGTTGGATTAGGGGTTTGGGGCTAGAATTGAGGATTTCCACTATTTAGGCACATCAGGGGGTCTCCAAACACGACGTGGCGTTCAAAAGTCAAATGGTCCTCCCTCCCTTCCGAGCCCTGCCGTGCGCCCCAAACAGTGGTTTACACCAACATATGGGGTATCAGCGTACTCAGGACAAATTGCACACCAATTTGTGGTTTTAATTTCTCCAGTTACCCTTGGAAAATAAAAAAATAGCTGGCTAAAAAATCATTTTTGAGAAAAAAATGATTTTCATTTTCACGGCTCTGCGTTTATAAATTTCTGTGAAGCACTTGGGGGTTCAAAGTGCTCACCACACATCTAGATAAGCTCCTTAAGGGTTCTAGTTTCCAAAATGGGGTCACTTGTGGGGGTTTCCACTGTTTAGACACATCAGGGGGTCTCCAAACACACGTGGCTTTCAAAAAGTCAAATGGCGCTCCCTCCATTCCGAGCCCTGCCGTGCGCCAAAACAGTGGTTTACCCCAACATATGGGGTATCAGCGTACTCAGGACAAATTGCACACCAATTTTTGGGGTTCTAATTTCTACGGTTACCCTTGGGAAAATAAAAAATAGCTGGCTAAAAAAATCATTTTTGAGAAAAAAAATGATTTTTCATTTTCACGCTCTGCGTTTATAAATTCTGTGAAGCACTTGGGGGTCAAAGTGCTCACCACACAACTAGATAAGCTCCTTAAGAGGTCTAGTTTTCCAAAATGGTGTCACTTGCAGGGGTTTCTACTGTTTAGGTACATCAAGGGCTCTGCAAACACAACATGACGCCCGCAGAACATTCCATCAAAGTCTGCATTACAAAATGGCGCTCCATCCCTTCCAAGCACTCCCATGCGCCCAAACAGTGGTTTCACACCCACATATGGGTATCAGCGTACACAGGAAAAATTGCACAACAACTTTTTGGGTCCAATTTCTCCTGTTACCCTTGGGAAAATAAAAAAATAGCGGGCTAAAAAATAATTTTTGAGGAAAAAAATTATTTTTTATTTCAACGGCTCTACGTTTATTAATATCTGTGAAGCCTTGGGGGGTTTAAAGTGGGTCACCACACATCTAGATAAGTTCCTTAAGGGGTCTATTTCCCCAAAAAGGTGTGATTTGTGGGGGTTTCGACTGTTTAGGCGTATTAGGGGCTCTCCAAACGCGACATGGCGTCCATTTCAAATTTCCCGCCAATTTTGGTTTGAAAAAGTCAAACGGCACTCCTTCCCATCAAGCCCTGCCGTGCGCCCAAACAGTGGTCCCCCCACATATGGGGTATCAGCGTACTCAGGACAAATTGGACAACTTTTGTGGTCTAATTTCTCCTGTTACCCTTGGGAAAATAAAAATTGGAGTGAAAAGATTGTTTTTTGTGGAAAAAATATGATTTTTTTATTTTCACTGTTCTATGTTATAAACTTCTGTGAAGCACTTGGAGGTTGAAAGTGCTCACCACATATCTAGATAAGTTCCTTTGGGGTCTAGTTTCCAAAATGGGTCACTTGTGATGGGTTTCCACTGTTTAGACACATCAGGGCCTCTACAAACGCGACATGGCGTCCAGCCAATTCTGTGTTGAAAAAGTCAAATGTCGCTCCTTCCCTTGCGACCTCTGCCGTGAGCCCAAAAAGTGGTTTACCCCCACATATGGGGTATCGGCTTATTCAGGAGAAATTGCACAACAAATTTTGTGTTCATTTTTTCTTTTAACAGTTGTGAAAATAAAAAAAATAGGTTCCGATGTAAAGTTTTTGCAAAAAAAGTTAAATGTTAATTTTTTCCTTCCACATTGCTTCAGTTCTTGTGAAGCACGTAAAGGGTTAATAAACTTCTTGAATGTGGTTTTGAGCACCTTAAGGGGTGCAGTTTTTAGAATGGTGTCACTTTTGGTATTTTCTATCGTATAGACCCCTCAAAGTGACTTCAAATGTGATGTGGTCCCTAAAATAAAAATGGTGTTTTAAAAATGAGAAATCGCTGGTCAATTTTTAACCCTTAAACTTCGTAACAAAAAAAATTTTTGGTCCCAAAATTGTGCTGATGTAAAGTAGACATGTGGGAAATGTTATTTATTAAGAAATTTGTGTGACATATCTCTCTGATTTAAGGCATAAAAATTTAAATTTTTTAAAATTTTCGCCATATTTCCGTTTTTTTCATAAATAAACACAAGTCATATCAAAGAAATGTTACCACTAACGTGAAGTACAATATGTCACGAAAAAACAATCTCAGAATCAGCGGATTCGTTAAAGCGTTCCAGAGTTATAACCTCATAAAGTGACAGTGGTCAGAATTGTAAAAATTGGCCCTGTCATTAAGCTGCAAAATGGCTCTGTCACTAAGGGGTTAAAGCTCCGTATATATTTCCGGAGTAACAGACAGACGCTCACAGCTCAGTATGGATTAGACCAGAATCTGAGAAGCTGAAAAAGGTACTGTATCACCAGATACCAGGTATATATATAGTATAGTGAAAATATTGTAAATCTCCGTATGTATTTCAGGAGTCACACAGCCGCTCACAGGCTCAGTATGGATTAGACAGGAATATAAAAAGCAGATCCGCAAGAAATAATCACACATGTGGGCCAATGTTCCAGGTGTCAATGATGCACTTAGAGTGGTGGGTGGAGGAGGTCTCTATGCCAAAAAGGTACTTTATCACAAGCGTACAACTGTATACAGTCTAGGGTAATTGTAAATCTCCCTATATATTTCCGGAGTAACAGACAGACACTCACAGGCTCAGTATGGATTAGACCAGAATATGAAAAGCTGAAAAAGTGTACTCTATCACCAGATACCAGGTATATATAGTATAGTGAAAATATTGTAAATCTCTATATATTTCAGGAGTCAGACAAAGACGCTCACAGGCTCAGTATGGATTAGACAAGAATATAAAAAGTAGAAAAAGGGTAATGTATTACAAGCGTACAGCTGTATATAGTGTTAGGGTAATTTTTTATTCTCCGTTTATATTTCCGGAGTAATAGACAGACGCTCACAGGCTCAGTATGGATTAGACCAGAATATGAAAAGCTGAAAAATGGTACTGTATCACCAATACCAGGTATATATAGTATGGTGACAATATTCTAAATCTCTGTATATATTTCAGGAGTCAGACAAAAACGCTTACAGGCTCAGTATGGATTAGACCAGAATATGAAAAGCAGAAAAAGTGTACTGTATCAGAAGCATACAGCTGTATACAGTGTTGGGGTAATTTTAAATCTCCGTATATATTTCCAGAGTCAGACACAGACTCTCACAGGATCATATGGATCACACAAGTATATAAAAAGTGGAAAAAGGGTAATGTATCGGAAGCGTACAGCTGTATACAGTGTTGGGGTAATTTTAAATCTCCGTGTTAATTTCCGGAGTAACACACAGATGCTCACAGGCTCAGTATGGAGTAGACCAGAATATAAAAAGCAAAAATGTATGTATCAGAAGATAGGAGCTATATATGGTTTTGGAGAAAATTTAAATCTCCATATATATTTCCGGAGTCACACACAGACGCTCTCTCAGTATGGATTTGACCGTAAATATAGAAGGCAGAAAAACGGTACTGTATCAGAAGGTGCCAGCTGATATACGGTTTTCTGGAAAATTTAAATCTCCGTGTATATTTCCGGAGTCACACACAGATAGTCAGCATGTATTTGTCCGTGATACCAGCCGTACACGGTAGTGTGTGAGCAGCGTACAGCTCTATACGGTGGGGAAAAAATGAACACTCGGTAACTGTACAGAAAGAAAGAATAAATGTATTAGTACTGTGTAGGTGCTGTGTAACAAACAGTGTACACAGCAGTGTACACACAGCAATACAGCTAGCAGCAGCCTAATAATCAGCTCTGCTGCTGCACACAAGAAATTCCTCCCCTGTCACTGGCAGGCAGCCTAATAATCAGCTCTGCTGCTGCACACAAGAAATTCCTCCCCTGTCACTGGCAGGCAGCCTAATAACCAGCGCTGCTGCACACAACAAAATCCTCCCCTGTCACTGCACACTAACTGTACAGCTAATCGCTATCATCACAATCACAGAATAACTTTTTTCCTGCCTAACGCTCTCCCTACTGAGAAACAGCGGCAGCTACCTCTCACTACGCTAAGATCGCAGAAGTAAAATGGCGGTTGGCTCTCAGGGCTTTTATAGCCACTGTGAAGCCACACAAAGCAAGCCAATCACTGCATTGCCCTTCTCCAAGATGGTGGTGGTCGCTGCCCATGTCATCTCGTTGCCCACAGTGTGCATCCTTGCTCATTGGCTGAGAAAAGGTGCCTGCAAGCATTATGGAAAAACCGACTTTGGCGCTTGGGTCGACGACCGCATGGCCGACCTCACGCTATGGTCGGGTTTCGCTCGGTGAAACACGACTTTGGCGAAAGTCTTTCATTTTTGAATCTGACCGACCTCTTTCGCTCAACTCTTATTAGGAGTAGCTAATTGGCTCTCCAGACTGCAACACTATATTAAACCTAACTAAACTCTGCAGGGTAATAAATACAGAAGAGGACAATTTTATATTACAGGAGGAACTAGAAGCTTGGGCTGATAAATGGCATATGAGCTTTAATGGGGATAAATGTAAGGTCATGCACTTGGGTAGAACAAACAAGATGTATAATTATGTGCTTAATTGTAAAACACTGGGCAAAACTGTCACTGAAAAAGACCTGGGTGTATGGGTGGACGACAAACTCACATTTAGTGGCCAATGTCAGGCAGCTGCTGCCAAGGCAAATAAAATAATGGGATGCATTAAAAGAGGCATAGATGCTCATGAGGAGAACATAATTTTACCTCTATACAAGTCACTGGTGCGACCACACTTAGAATACTGTGTGCAGTTCTGGTCTCCGGTGTATAAGAAAGACATAGCTGAACTGGAGCGGGTGCAGAGAAGAGCGACCAAGATTATTAGAGAACTGGGGGGTCTGCAATACCAAGACAGGTTATTACACTTGGGGTTATTTAGTTTGGAAAAACGAAGGCTTAGGGGTGATCTTATTACAATGTATAAATATATGAGGGTACAGTACAAAGACCTTTCTAATGATCTTTTTACTCTTAGACCTGTGACAGGGACAAGGGGGCATCCTCTACGTCTGGAGGAAAGAAGGTTTAGCCATAATCACAGACGCAGATTCTTTACTGTAAGAGCAATGAGACTATGGAACTCTCTGCCGTCTAATGTTGTAATGAGTGATTCCTTACTAAAATTTAAGAAGGGACTGGATGCCTTTCTTGAAAAGTATAATATTACAGGCTATATTCACTATTTCCTAGATACTGCGTTGATCCAGGGATCCAGACGACCATGTTTTTGTAAACCCATAAGAATTGACTTTCTATCTGTATATTTGCTTGTGGATTTAAGTGTTTATGTCTGGTGGGTCAAGAAGACAATCTTGCAAGCTGATATACTATTTAACATACTGTGTAAGTCTGTAATAGTGACTTGTACATATTGGGTGTTTATCTGGGTTTATTGTGAGCTGATATGCTAATTGTATATTGTACTCTAACCAGTTTGAGCTATGAGGCTGAACTGAAGCACACTGTCTAGGATATAAAAACAAGAGACAGACAAAGCAGATCAGATCTCATCTCATCACACAGAGCTACCAGTCGGCCATTCTGTACAACACTCAACGGACGAGAGACAGGACTGCTGCCAATTCATTATGGCACCATCATGAGGGACACAGATCTATGATTTTATGGGAATCAACCTAGGAGTTTTCGGCTCTGGTTGGAGGGACACAGATCTGATCCAGTGACCATCTCTGAACCATGGATATGTGTGGAGAAAGCCAGGTTTTGGGTCCCGCTGGTCGCCTGGCTCTATGGAGATGGTCAGATAAGCCAGATGGTGACTCTCGTGTCTACTGGCTTTGGACCTTGTATGGACAGTATGGACTGTCACCTCCCTACGCTTGTTGTTATCTCTTCTCTATGTGTATATCACAGGTGGAATAGTGACACTGGGAGCTGTGACGTTGTGTCAACTGGCTTTGGGGGTTCTACGGACTCTATGGACTGTTCCCAGTCATCTCCCTATGCTTGTCAATATCTCTTCTCTGTGTGTATATCACAGGTGGAATATCGACCCTGGGAGCTCTGACGTAACATCTACCGTTATCCAGGCGAGTCAGCGGAAGGGTTGGGCCCTGTAATGTTCACCATGTTGGGGGTAATTTGCTGGGAATGTTCTGTTTGCTATAGGGTGTTATGGTTCAATAAAGCATTGCCACACTGTTTTACCCTAACCCTGCATTGTCTGTGTAGTATGTTGCCCACGGGGAGATAGAGCAGGCGTTCAGTGATATGAACCCTGGTCCATGCGTATTTTTAAAGCAGCCAGGCCAGCGGACAAGAGCAACCACTGCCCCCGTTTCTCCACAACCGTACATAGGACCAAGGGGCACTCATTACGGGTGGAAGAAAGGCGATTCTGACAGCTAAATTGGAAAAGGTTCTTTACAGTTAGAGCAGTCAGAATGTGAAATGCCCTACTACAAGAGGTAGTAATGGAAGACACTATAACAGCTTTTAAAAAAGGGCTGGACGATTTCCTCAATAAACATAACATTGTGGTTTATAGTTAATTTAGTGACAAAATGAACAATTGGTAGAGAAAGGTTGGACTTGATGGTCATAGGTCTTTTAAACCTCTGTAGCTATGTAAATTAATTAAAGGTTAAATAAATTAAACTAAAGATTAATGTTGTATTACTGCTTAGTGAAGGATGTGGAAGCATTGGGTTAGTTCAAAGAGAAATTTATCATGATAACGCCTCACAAGATTTCTCACTTCCACTGAAAAATGGGCCATGGGATATTATGGGATCAAGCATAGGAAGCTGAGATTCCACTATCCGAAATTTCGGGCTCAACTTTGGCTAGATATTCTTTCATTTAAAAAAAAAATCACAAATCTGCACCTGTCAACTCTTTTATTACAGACTGGTGTTAGGTAATCTTTGAGGATAATTTCCAGTCAGTACAATTTTACCAATGAAACTAGTGGTATTTCTGTATTAATTGTGTGAATAAATATGTATACTTAATAAAATGACATTATTAAAGGGGCTGTCCAGTTCAAACTAGTTTAGCAAAAAAAAATAAAGAAGCTGTATTCACCCTCACTGAATTCACATTCCACATTTGAGTCCACATTCCACATTTTGCATTCTGCGGCTTACCCGTTATCCATTGATGTCTAATTCCTGTTTCCAGAAATAGAAAGAAATGCCATTCCAGATAAACAATGACTGAGGCAGGTTACCATTGCGGACAATGATTGGCTGAGTGGTTTATCAATGGCCATTTCCGGTGTCAGATTCATCAAAATCGGAATGTAGACACTAAGAGTGTGGTGGGAGTATGAACAAAAGCTTCAGAGGGTGAGGGTAAGTTTATGTGGCTTTAATTCTTCTAAATTAGTCTAAGCCCTTTAAAAGATATATATCTGCCAAACAGGCCATTTAAATAGCCAAAGTTACAATTTATAAAACCAATTGTATTTTGCTAAACATATATTTATAGTTTCCTGAGTTCTACAAACTTTAAACTCATCCAAGGTAACTTTTATTTGAGTAAAATGTCATGCTATAGAAGATGGTATAGAAGAGCAAATTTCTTCCAATTAGATTCAGGTAGAGTCACAGAAAAAGGATGGCATGTTTAATTCAGTCAAAATAAAAGTCCAAATTGAAAGTGCCCTGATTGCTTTTTTGTATTCTTCAATCAATCTAGACCCCAAATGAGGAAGGGGTTAAAAAAGATTATACTCAACTGACCACTTTTACCCTCTCTGCCTCAGAACCTGGTCCTCTGCACAGGTCTTTGTTTTTTTCCAGTACTGTGACCCATATGTTTTCTTGGTTGTAAGGGTGATCCACATCATTATAGGTAATCTCGTGCATCGCCCCCCACATTACTGCATGGCCCTCACTGCCGGAACAATAGCAAAATGACCTGTTTGGAGGACACAGTTACAATGGAGGCAGAGTCAGGTCAGGGCCTAAGATCGGAAAGTATAATTTATTTTTTCTTTCCTCCCTTTTTGTCTCTCAAAAGAACTCAGCAAAATGGCTGCCAATTAGTCACTATTTCCCTCGATTCATGTGAATAGAATCCCAAAAATGTTGGATTAGCCAGAATTCCAAGATTTCAAGATATGATTTGTTACAAATTAATTGAAATTTGATTTGTTACAAATCAATGTATTCATCTTTAGCCAAGGTAATCAATTTCCCCTATTATGCTGAGCACACAAATTGCCATTGTCTATTACCACACTGAAATTATATATGGTAATTTTAAATGCAGCAAATAAACCTGTTCTGTATCTAAGTAACATCCCAAATAAACTCTTCCTAACAATTCAGGTCTCTGTAATCACAACAAAGTATTGTAAATATATTTTTAGAATAATTTTGAGAGAGACAATACAATTATGCTGAACATTATCGTGATCATAACAATACTGCTTCCATATTATTAGTCCCTTAGCAATAAGTACTCATTTATGTACTGCGATCATTAATTATATGATTGTCTATGCTAATTGCAATCTAAACTTGCACATTTATTTTGATTACATAAGTGATATTCTATTCAAACTGCATATCATGAGACATAAAAAGAACACCATTACCCTGTAAGACATCCTAATAATTAGCAGACGTCAAAGCTCCATTTAACTTAGTATTAGCAAGCAGACAAACAACCAATAGAGCTGTACAGAACATTTTTCTTCAGCTTGAATATTGACATCATATCTGCTTTATGTCATTCATTGTGTTATAAAGAAATATACATTTGTTTACTATAAAAAATCCCTCCAGATTCCAGTAGCAGAGTAATAAACATTACAGAAATTGCAGCCTCCTTGTGGGACCAGTTATAGGAAAGTAGGAGAGGCCGTAAAAGTACAATAAGATTTTTGAAAAAGTATTCCAATTTGGAGTATTGATTTTACACTGATAGGTGTTGAGTGGTGGTGTTCATAGGTGTACATTGGTGGGATCTTCATTTATCTTGAGAACTGCTCTCCATTAGTAATCCATTGATGGCTGTACATACACAGTTCTCTCTATTTATTTGGGAAATACATAAATGGCCTTGCCAGCAAAGAACTGTGCCCAGTAGAGATGAGCGACTTTCCCTTTTTTAGGGTCAAGTCGGGTTTCATGAAACCCGACTTTCTCAAATGTCGGGTCGAACGAAATCGGCCGACTATTGGGAAAAGTCGGGGGTCCGACTGAAACACGAAACCCAATGCAAGTCAATGGGGAAGCAAAGTCGCCATGGAGTGGAGGACAGTAAACACACCTACAGTGCCCATTTTATTGCCAACAACATAAATTCTTACTACTTAAGCATGGCAACCTTAATTAACTTTATAATAATAGTTACACATTGAAAACTGGGGGTTATTTGGCTAAACTTGTGGGGGCGGGTAGGGCTGGCTCCCGGTTTTTGTGTGCCCAAGGCCAAAGAGTGTCAGTGGGCCCCTTTAACACATACCACAATTCATGATGCTCGGATACGGCACAGAAATATAGGTATAGTACAATGAAAAATACTTCACTTCTTACATGACATGACTGATATTTATGTTAAAATCTACAATAGCTCAAAAACCGGACAGTATATTCCGCCATACAGTGTTATGGCCACCACATAGTGCGCGATACAGAATAATGAGCCCCATATATTGCTCCATACATAATTGGTCCCATATACTGTTCAATACAGTATATGATGAGCTCCACATAATGCTCCAGTATATGCTGGTCCCCATATAATGTGCCATACAGTATAGGACGGTCCCCATAGAGTAGAATGAGTCCCACATATTGCTCCAAAGAGTATAAGGAGTCGCATATAAATCTCCATACAGTATATGATGGGCCCCATATATTGCTCCATACAGAATAGGCTCCATATAATGCTCCATACAGAATAGGCCCCATACGTGCTCCATATGATGCTCCATACCCTATATGATGCCCCATAAATAATGAAACCCATATGATGCTCCAGTATATGATGGGCCCCATGGATGATGCTCCAGTGTCTGATCTGCCCCATTTAGAATGCTCCTGTATAGAGTTGAGCGATACTTTCCGATATCCAAAAATATCGGATCGGAATGGTATCGACGATATCCACAAAATATCGGCGATACCCGATACCGATACCGGAAATCCAATGTAAGTCTATGGGAACAAAATATCGTAAGTAAAAAAAAAACATTCTTGGCTTGTTGGATAATTGTACATGAAGGAAAACAACAAAGAGTAATGTAGAATGTATTGGGGGAGGTTGAGGAGACATTAAAGGCATAGATGTTTAACCCAATCCAATGGAATAGCATTAATAATTTTTTTTTTAAAGACGTTCGGATTGACGAAGAAAATGACAATGTTGTTAACTTTTTTTCTATTTTGGCAAATATGTATGTTTCGCAACTTCCATGCTCTTGACCTTTTTAACTTTTGCCACACTTTCACCTTCATAATCTTCAGCAGCATCATCTTTGTCATCTAATTATTCTTCATCTTCACCTTCTTTATCTTCTTCTTAAACTTCTTGTTATTCATCTTTTTGTTAACATTACTCATATTGTTCTTATTAAACTATTATTCTTCTTCATATTCTACTTCTTCATCTTCTTCCTCTTCATCTTCTTCATCATATTCTTATTTGTGACAGAGATTCCTGTACTTGTAATCTGTAAAAGTATGAATTTTTCTTCCTTCCGTTCTTGCTGTCACAAAAGATTTAAATTACAACAGTATTTGTCCATGTTCAGTTTAGCCTGCAGCAGCAGGCATTTTCCAGGGGCACCACGAGGAGGAACGGACTCACCCCCATACACTGCTTAGTCTTCTTCTGCTTATAATTTAGAGCATATATTTTTCTCTTCATCTTGGTCTTATTTTTCATGTTTTTCTGCTTTTTGATCTTCTGCTTATTGTTCTTCTGTCTCTTGTTCTGTATCTTGTAGTTTGTCTTAACCTTCTTTGTCCTGTTGGTGATCTTCTTCTGGGTAATCTTTTATTTCCTATTTGTGATGGTGTTCAGGCTGGTTGGCTTGATGCTCGTCGTCCTTGGGGTTGTCATCTTCTTCGGGGTGGTCTTTACGGTTGTCTAACTTCCGAGAACCAGCTGATGTTACTGGAACCCGGACGGGTATCAGATGGTACAAGAGAAAATGGAAGTAACGAGGACCAGCTGACTGTGCTGGAACCCGGAGGGGCAGCAGAAGGAAAAGAGCCAATGGCACAACCGAGGACCAGCTGACGTTACTGGGACACGGTTACTAAGCAGGAGGTACCTGTGCTCAAAAGCACTACCAAGGACCAGCAGACGTTGCTGGAACTCGGATACCGAACTGGAGGCACCGAGGCCAAAGGCACTGCGGAGAACCAGTTGACGGTACTGGAACCCGGACGGGTAGCAGAAGGTACAAGAGCCAATGCAAGTAACGAGGACCAGCTGACTGTGCTGGAACCCGGAGGGGCAGCAGAAGGAAAAGAGCCAATGGCACAACCGAGTACCAGCTGACGTTACTGTGACACGGTTACTAAGCAGGAGGTACCTGTGCTCAAAAGCACTACCAAGGACCAGCAGACGTTGCTGGAACTCGGATACCGACATGGAGGCACCGAGGCCAAAGGCACTGCGGAGAACCAGCTGACGGTACTGGAACCCGGATGGGTACCATAAGGCACCCATAAAAATGTAAGTTGACAGGCCGCAAGCTGTCCGCAGTTACCGAATCACACAGTCCTATAGTGGGTGCTTGTCCTATTGTCACAATGGAAACAGACTTTATTTAGATATCCCACAGCACACATAGGAATCACCTAAACTGCAGGCACCATAGAGTCGGCTAACCCGAATGCAACACGACAGGACAACTTATTGGAGGCTAATTAATGTTGACACTGCCAGTAAACAGCTGTCGTGCTGTAACCAGGCTGGGCAGGAGTCAGTACCCGTGACAATTACTTCCGAGCAACAACTGGCGGTGTTGGAGCCCAGGGATGAGAGGAGGACAGGGTGGAGGCAGCATGACTTTTTGGCGTACACACAGCAGGGGAACAGCTGACATTACTGAACCCCGGTAACACAGGAGCAAGTGTTGACTGTGCTAACAGCACTTCCGAGCGTTCCTTTATGTGCACTTTAGTAGGATGTCGGCGTACCCCCCTGCTGCGGGAAGAACAAATTGAAGCCGTTGTTGCTTGGATGGCAGCCAATGCATCGACTTCAATTGCTTCCACCTCCTCTCAGGAACACAGCACTGTTGAGCAACCATCTGTCTCTTCACCGCCTGCCAAATTGCCCAGGCAGTCAGACAGTTCTGTACAGGATCCAGCTGAGTCTCTGCTTCTGTTCTCAGAATCTGTTGGCTTGCAAACAGGGGCCCAGCCAAGCAGCATTCTGGAATGTGAAGAAGAGGGAGTATGCAGTGATGCGCAACAGCTGTGTCTCTCAGAATCTGAAGAGGCGGGTGAGCCAGTGCCGATGCTCAGCACACCGCAGAACGCATCTGATGATGATGAGACTCAGGTGCCAGTTTCTGTTGAGCATGGTGCTGGCCAGACCACCCAACAGCAGCAGGTTTTGGAAAAGGGTAGTGGAGATGATGAGGTCCAAGTCCCAACATGGCGTGAGGAACAGGAAGGTGGTGGGAGCAGCTCTGAGGAAGAGATTGCCCCAACGGTACAAACAGGAGGGAGAGTTAGGCTGCAGACTTGGTTGACTGTAGCCTCCAGTTTGGAACCTGTTCGGAGCAGTTCTCTTCCAAAAGTCAAAACGAGCGCTCCCAGGACTTGCACTGCGTGGTCCTTTTTTGACACACTTGCGGATGATATTTGCTATGTGAAATGCAAGCTGTGTAATCTAAAAGTAAAAACAGGTAAAAGTGTCAGTAACGTCAATACCAGTAATATTATTATTATTATAGATTTTAATAGCGCCATTTATTCCATGGCGCTTTACATGTGAAGAGGGGCAAATATAGACAATTACAGTAAACATGAGCAATGCAAGGCACACACAAGTACAGAAGGAGAGAGGACCCAGCCCACGAGGGCTCACAATCTACAGGGGTGGTTGAGGATACACTAGGAGAGGGAAGAGCTGATCGTGTGGTGGTTCAGTAGACTGATGATCATTGCAGGTTGTAGGCTTGTCGGAAGAGGTGGGAAATATGTGCAAACATGTGGGTACAAAGCACGTAGTTGAGTTACAAAGACACACTGGAGATGTAGGCCAACCTACAGCAGCACCTACATCTTCAGGTCGTGTCGGAGCCTCTTCCTCCAGCTGACACACAGCTGGTTCGGCTTTCTCACAGGATCGCCATGGAAGAACCTCGGTCAATGTTGTCCAGAGACAAAGTGTTATTCCACCCACAGCAGCAAGTTCCCTGTCATCCTCACACACCCAGGCCACAAAACAGCCATCGGTACCACAGGCATGGGATAAAAGACGGCCATACTCGGCAAACCATCCACGAGCACAGACTCTGAATGCTGGCATTGCAAAACTCCTGTCCCTTGAAATGCTGTCATTCAGGCTGGTGGAGACTGACAGTTTACGGAACTTAATGGCATTGTCAGTCCCACAATACAATGTGCCAAGCCGATTTTATTTCAGCAGGCAAGCCGTCCCTGGTCTGCAAAAGCATGTTGCGTGAAAAATTAAACATGCGCTACTAAACTTCGTCAGTAGCAATGTCCACCTGACCACCGCTGCGTGGACCAGTACCCATGGCCAGGGACGATACCTTTCCCTCACTGCCCATTGGGTCAATGTTGTGTAGCCGGGTACAGATCTTGCGAGTGGTGCTGTACGTGTTCAGCCAACTCCAAGGATTGCAGGAATCAAGTCTGTACACATTGACTCCTCCTCCTACTCCAGTTCCTCAGAAACATTGCTGCAGGAGCCGTCACGGTCTACCTCCACATGGACCAGTGAACGCTTAATAATAATAATAAATAATCTTTATTTATATAGCGCAAACAGATTCCGCTGCGCTTTACAGTTTAACAGTTTCAGAACACAAGTAATAAGTAACAACGTTAACAATAAAATAATTAAAGCAATAGAAGCCGCCCCTGCTGCTCTTGAGAGCTTACAATTTACAATGAGGTGGGGGAGCTACAAAGTACAGGTGTTTATATACTATGGTCTATTTACAATGATGGTCCAGCCATTTTGAGGGAGTGAGGGATGGATGGAGATAGTGAATGGGCTACACACACACACTTACACATAGAATGACTTTGGGCCTGGGGTCCGATATATGACCGCTACTCTGAGGGAGAGGGGACGAAAGAGCATGATGGTGTGGACCTCAAAAGAAGGGAATGAGAGTGATGGAATTGGGGGGATGACCTGGAAAGTGCATTGTGGGGACAGGAGTATGCCGACTCCACCACCATGTCTGTTTGAGGGTCTTGGGGAATGTGAGAACTATAAGCCACCATAGGAAATGGCAGGAGGGGAAACCATGTCAGAATCCTGAATCCAGTTTCAGTCAGGGCCAACAGATGAAGAGAGTTGTTCAGAAAGTAGTTGTGCAGGAAGGTTAGCTTGTTGCATGCAGACCGTGGATTCCAGAGGGCACAGTTAAACGAAGGAGATGAGGGAGTGCAATTAATATTAATAAGATTTTTATGGTTTCGATATGAGGTAGGGTAGGGATTGAGGTTGGGGGATGGTGGACCAGGGTTGGGGGAGATGTCCCCTGAAATCAATAGGAGTAGGAAGATAAAGAGCAGGTAGTTGTTGGTGTTGTAAGTTGTTTTTTTCAGTGATGTGTTTCGGCTAGATGGGCTGAGGTTTCTCGGGAAGATGATGAGTGCATGGGAACTGTACATGGGAGAGGGAAGTATGGAGGGGCTCATGTGTATGAGTCGTGATGAAGGGGGGATGGGGCGGTGTTTGTGGAAGGCAAGGGAACACAGGAGGATACAGTTAATGTACATAATTAAAAACATAACAAAAAACAAGAAACAAATATCCTAAAATAAAATTTTAAATATATTGCAAAACATGCATGAGGTTGTAATAATAATAAGGGTATTTGATAAAAACATAATATTTATGAAAATTTTTTGGGTTCAGGATTAAAAATATGCAAAGTGTGGACTCCCCTTATTCCAGCCCTGTTTTAATGCCGGGAATAATTTGCCGTTTACTCAATGCTTGTTTTTCTATGATGTTTTGTTTCTGTGTTTGCGTGCCCCCCAACACATGCCCCAACACAAGGCTTAGTTTGTTGCGCCCCGATAGGGAGCACTGCCGTGGACAAATTTTCAACAGGCCGCCCAAAAAATTAATTTCCAGGGGGAAAAATCGAAGCCACAAAAGCGCAGGAGCTCTGGAATCCCATGAAGGGGAAAGAGCGACGTGGGGTTTTTTGGGCCCAGCGAATCTCCAGCTAGGTTTGGGGTAGTGTGTGACAAGGGGCCGAAATTTTTGGTGGCAGCTCTGGGCCTTGTAAAACCTCACTCCCCATACCATGTCTGGCCTTGTGCTCAACTTGGCCCGGTGCAGAGTTTTTTGGGGGAAATATACGGATTTTGATGCACGGCGACAAGGCCCGCCTACAGTGGCCCCTTTTTGGACTTTCCCCCAGCATGGTCAGATCGCGCATTGCAGCTCTGCAACGCAAAAATTTTGCCTTCCTGAACACGAAAACATAGGGGACGTCCCACCAGGGGGGAATTCCACGTTTAAAATATGTTGGAGCGGGGGTTTTGTGAGCAGCAGCCAGGGGTAATGGAGGATCAGCTGCATCAGGGGGCAATCAACTCGCAAATTTTGGCCCTTCACACTTTCCCCCTACTGAGTGGGCCTCTAAAAATAATAAAATAATAATTTTTTATTTTTTATAGCGCCAAAGATTCCGCAGCGCTTTACGTTTAACAGTTTCAGAACAAAAGTCAAAAAGTAACAAGTTAACAAAACAAAAAAAAATTAAAGCAATTTAAGCCGACCCTGCTCGTGAGGCTTTTAAAATTTCAAAGAGGAGGGGGGAGCTACAAATACAGGTGTTTATTTACAATGGTGTATTAACCCAAAGATGGTCCCGCCATTTTGAGGGGAAATGGGTGGAGATAGTGATTGGGCTAACACACACACACACACACACCACACATAGAATGACTTTGTTAGTGAAAAGTGATAGGCCCCCTCTGAACAAATTTTGGGGTTTTGAGGGGGCGCCCGAAACCAAAGCCCAAAAATTTCGGATAGTCCTAATTTTTTTGGGGAACAGCGTTTCAGAGGATTGGCGCAGGGGGGGGAGAAGTCTTGGAGTCGGGAGTGGGAGGTTTCGGATTAGTGCAGAGGTTTGTCCAAGGTCGTTTGCAAAAGCGCAGCAGTCGGTTAGGCCCATAGATAGAAATGAGGGAGGAGATGTAGGGGGGGGTTTCTGCACTGGGGAGAAACTTTGTGGGTGGAACAAATACTTTGAATTGGATCCCATTTAAGGGAAAGGGCAGCCCGTGTAAGGAATGGGAAGGACTCTATGAAGGAAACTGCCACGTTTTGCTGCGTTTGATGAGTCAAGCGGGGGCGAGTGCAGATGATGGGACTAGTCAGCCCGAC